>JAPYKE020000263.1:0-1200000 GCA_028554795.2 Sinohyriopsis cumingii | reverse complement strand
TACATTAAATAACATTAGCATGCATAATATCAATTATAGACTTTGATTCCATCCTCATCTGACCAGCCATAGAATATTATGACATTATCCTCTGAACATATAGCTCTGAGATGTTATAAAACAGGGAAAACGAATAAATATTTGCATGATCTAAAAGGTGTTTTATTCATTAAAATTCTTATTTTTTTTTTAATGACTTTAGTAATATACATTTTTTTGTTCAAGAACAATCTTTCTATTCAGATCTGAAACATCAGGAGATATCAAATTACCTTCCACTTTCTTTACTCTGGAAATCTCCAAATGGCATGACCTCAAATCACCTTCCTCGGGTGCTACTGGCAAAAAAGTCACAACCTCAAGCAAGCTATCGTCTACCTGATCTGCAATAAATACCCATATAGGTTTATAGAGAAATAAACACTAAATACTAATATGTTTATTTCATCAGTAAATATTCTGACACGTTCAAATGGACTTGCTTATTATTTGCTGGAAGAAATATATAAGAAACTAAATTGCATAACATTATTTATATGTTAATGCAAGATATTTCTCTTTGCAGACCTTGCAAATATAAATACATGCATAGGCCTTCGTACTGTCAGTCTCCATTGCTAATATAAAAAGTGTATATCTATAATTAATTATTGTTTTCTACGTAGCAAAGTATGACAAGTGAATGCACTAGCTCAGGTCCCTGTATAATCATTATTGCCCTCCTGATCTGCTAATGCAGAGATGCTGTCATGATTTTATTCAAAAGAAGGAGCTCCCAACCTGCCACCAAACTTTGGAGATGGGGTAGCAAAACGGGGTAGGGGATGAAGAAGAAAAGGACATAGTTCAATATTTATATAACATTTCAATATCCATATATCTTTCTGTCGCAAACAATATTCATCACTCCTTAGCTTTCGGCCTTATCACAATGTCTTCGTCAGAGGAATTAAGTCTGAACAGCAGTAATATGATCAGCCATATGTTGATCACATGACAGTATCCTTCTGTCCAATGGCGGAAGTTTCATCTGGAATAACGGTTTAACACTGGCTACTCGTCCATGATTTCAATAGCTTCATATTTTTCCTTAGGGCTTTATTCTCCCGACCAATATACTCAACTAAATAATGTGCCCCAATTCTTTGCAATGTTCACCAACCGATGTTAGGGGTTCTCTGTTTTTTATAAATGTTCTTTAACTCTTATTTCAAGGCTTCTACCAATTTCACCAGTGTAGACTTCGTCAAAATTATCACAATGTCGTATATATATATATATATATATATATATATATATATATATATATATATATATATATATATATATCATTTCTTATTCGAAAAAGTGGTGACTTTGGGATGTACTAAAAGTGAACGGATGGTGTTAAAAGGATTTGTGGATCACATTACCTCGATGCTTTCGGCGGACATTTTGTAATCTCTTTGTGTTACCATTTTCTTTCTCCTTTTTGCAATGATGCTCATCCGTTCTCCGATCCTTTTCAGGAAATAAAAACATTAAGTCATTGCAACTTAATCCTTTCTTAATTTGGTTGCTTTCCTCACGTAGTCTTACTCAACACTAACAATGATGTTCACCATATGCAGCAGTGTTCTTACCATTGGTATGTTATGTTCATGACAGTTGTTGTAGCTGAAGTTCAGTTACCGGCCAATATGGGTAAATTTAAGATAAATAATAAAATTTGTTCCTTAATCATCTAAAATGTGAATACTAGTATCTAAAAACCGCAATCTCTCCTCTTCTTGCGCTTCTTAAGTGAACTAGATATTTTCATCACTAAAGTTGAGATGCTCTATAAATTCTTAAATATTGCGTTCATGCATCAAGGTGAAATAATGAATGTATGATGTGTGTAATGCAACCAAATTTTGGGCTGCAGTGGAAAGACAGCTGTATTAAAATTATTCCACATACAATTTGCCAAAATATGAGGCACTGGCTAGCCAATTGCTACTCAAACTTATGTTTGTTGAATAAAATTCTGATATGCAAAGTAAGTAGTATCCAATACCCATTTCAAGAGGCTAAGTATCTCTTCTACCACTAACACAGTGCTTTTGTTTCACTCTTTATCTTTCGAGAGTCTATTTTGAATGACTAACGGAGCCATATCAAGAGGTATGCTGGTAAAACGGGCGCTCACATCACAGGATACTATTTGTTTTACTTGGAGTGATGTCCTCGCAGTGTTTTGTGTGTGAGACATTGCATGACTAACTGAAGGACTCGACACTTTTGCCAGATATTTTGACAGATGATACGTACCAGAACCCAATACAATATGATGCAAGGGTGTGTTTCCTTTGTGTACCTTAGAGACTCCATAAAACCTTGGGATAAATATGGTTGTACAAACGTTTATCGATCTTATTATCTATGTCCTGTGTCTTTAGAATACCACTGAACTTACTTGTTATTACTAGTGGGATCATTTTTATCTTCACATATGTATTTCATCCTTCGAAAGTGTCCTAAGATTTTAGTCTTAGCCTATCATATTAATAACAACAACCGATGTTCCTTCCTCTGCTGGGAGTATCAGAATCGAATAATCTCTTTTCTCTCAGGTAAGTGTTTCCCTTTCTTAATATATAATATTCTGTTTTCGTTGTTTCTCTGAACTTAAGGCTTTGACTGCTTCACATTTTAGTCTGAGAACTTCTTCAGAATTAGGCATCCGACAGTTTTCCAATTCCGTGGACGTCAGAATTTCCTTAGCCGGTATGTATTTTGGCTTGTTAGCAAAATGAAATCATTTCTTTAATATACTGTTTTCTATTTTTTGCCATTGTACTGAATGATTTTGTCACGTGATCAACATATGGTTTTGATTATTATCTATTTCATTAGGGTATTATGGTTTTAAGTCATCATGCCATAGTCTATGTGTTCTGATACATATATCTTTATCAAATAAGTATATGTACTTATTAATTTCTTCTTAGATGTTTTTATTTAGTCTATTTTCCTTAACCTTTACTGAGTAGAGTGTTATATAGCTTTATAGGATAAGGTCCGTCATCGAAAATATGTCTCCAGAAAATGAAAATGGTACCCTACTTTTAAATTGCTTGTACTGTAATTAGTTTTTGCATTATACCGTTTATGTATTTGATGTGAAATACCGCTGAATATGTGCTTGATCGGCAAACCATCTGTTCGTTATTTTGTCAATCCAGCATGTACATCGGACTTGTACTTCAACATTATTTGGGTGGCTCAAATTCAATCACTGGCATTTCTATTTGCACTTTCCCAATTCCAAAAATCTGATAAACATCCAAACTTTAAAAATCATTGTCATCATTGCTATCAGCAGGCAGTTCTTGCCAAACAAAATTATAATCTGACGATGAACCATGTTATGCATCAACCATTATATCTTTTCTAGGTAATCCATATTTTAAACAAGCATTCTTAAAATATCCTTAATAAATGCAAGATTCACTTTCAATATAATTATTGTTCAAAGGCCCAATATGCCATTTTAATTCAGTTTTGCAACAACTAATGTATAGCTGAACTACACAGATGTATGAACAGTTACATACCTAAAACAGACGCATGTTTATTTTGTGACAAGCACCTCAAAACCTTTACCAGTGGAATTAATTGAATTGAGGGAAGCACTTAAGGGTTGATAGTGAGATATCAATTGTATATGTGCATCTTTAAATTAAACTGCATGAGTTATTTTGCTTCTCTGCTCTCTAAGTGATCGAACTTTTATGCAAATTGCATCATCATGCAGCATATTTGCCAATGTCCATTTTTTATTCTATCAATCGTAACTTTTATATATATATATAAAGACTTACTATCAAAGGTTTCCAACGTGAAGATTAAATCCAAAATTCTAATTACCTTTAATCTCCTGTGATTATTTCGTATCGAAACAAAGCCTTGAAGCAATGTCTTCATTTCCATTGTTCTTCAATGAATCAACAAGAGCCAACACTGTAGTGTCGTCTTTATATTAAACTTCATTTAAGAAATGTTCTGCCCTTGCTCTGCTACCTTTAATTGTTTTTAATTTGTCAAAGAACTGTTTGTCCCATATACCTCTATTCACAAAAGTGTTTTGAAAATGTAATGGCTCGATTTCTTCCACCAAGTATCCAAATTGAAGCAGCAGATTTTTCTGGACTACTTGCGGTTCTTTTAGAGCTTCAAAACTTTCCAATGAATTGAAAAACATGTCTTCAGCCATCGGTTCTAAGTCTTCATTATTTACATCAACAAAAGAGAATTTTCATGAATAAACATCATTTTTGTTCAAAATTGTTTTAATACTTTTGAGAAAGGAAGTGTTCAGCCATATCAGAGTTAGTTTAACTCTAAGGTATTATGTATTATTTGTCTTATTTACATTACAATGATGAAAGCATGAATAGTACAAAGTCTTGCAAAATGTTTAGTAGACTGTGTATAATACTAAATTTATATCTATTTCAGTTTAACATTCAATTCCTCATAACATTAATTCAATTTATTCATTGTCTTATGAAATACAAACCTTTTAATAAATTATGTTTCTCCGATAATGCTTTACTCATCACATTAAATTATGATAACGTTCGCTCCTATTTTTCCATCCCATCTGAATAGTCGACACATGTCTTTCTGTCTATGCAACGGTGTATTCTCCATTCTATCCGCTAAGTAGTAACAATTATACCAGGATGTACAAGTTTGCACTTTAGCTAAAATTGCGGGGAAGAGTGGCACGGGTTATGAGTACTGTGCTCATGTACGCATTAGCTAATACATTCGCAGGAGAAAGCTTATATGTCATTAAGTTTCTCGGACCACGTTACCTAATATTATTATATTAGAAGAAATGATAAGAGGGGGAAATGCTGAGCATCGTACTTGTGTTGGTATTCTCTACCCTGAAGGAAACATTTTTATTAACGTTAGTTTAGCACAAAGAGGGACACTTTGTTTAAATGAGTGAATGGGAGATGCCTGTTGGATTATTCACATCATCATTGTCTCATAATCAAAGTTTTATTAACGGACACCAGCTTAAATGTCTAACTCAAGTCTACGTCTAATGTTTGAACGTTCTTGAATAACGAGTGTTCACTGTTTGTGCATCTAACACTAAGCAAAAATGTTCAGTTCTCCCATTAGCAAGGCCATGCAAAGCAAATGAAAGCTAGTGAAGGCAGACTGGGTGTGCCATTCAGCTGACTCTGATTTGTCCAGAAGTGAGACATTATGATGAAGGAAATTCTCATGGGGGTCGCCCGTATTTCATGGTCTGAAACGTTCATTAGTGTACCTCGCCATGTAAGGATTCAGGCTACACTGATTTAATAATTTTCTTTATCCAACGGGCCAGTGCTTGCTGCATATTGTTTTTCATTCCTGCCATCGGTGGTAGGATTAGTCTTTCAAAGCTGATGAAGCCATTGTCCACGTTTCCTCATGTAACATCATGTTTTTCTTGGCGGATCTATCTAAAGGAGAAATAGTAAATATTTATTGTTGGTTGACTAGTGACTATGTCCTGTTCTTAGGAAGGAAGCCAGGTAGTGTCATTGGAAAGAATGAATCGTCAGAACAGACCTATGTGTAGCTCGAATCTACGATATCATATATAGCTCACTCACTCTGCATGTTGAAGTTAGCATTAGCATATATAAAAAATCATGCTTGAAATAGTAAGTCAATGAGGAAGGATATCGTGGTTTATATTTAGACATGAGCCTATAATAGCTACTTCATTTAGAAGCAAGACACTAAGTTGATTATTCACCACACAGTGAGGAAAGTTAGGTCATTCATAATATGAACCAAAAACCAAATTTACCAAATATTTTTATGGTGTGACATGCAGGAACTTTAAGGTCTCAACAGCGGACGTACTGATCTCTAAATGAAAGCTCAAGGGATAAGATTGTTGTTGTGTGATTCAGTCTATGAAAATAAACATCTGACTAATAGTGTACTTGTCGCATCGCAACCGCAGATTTCAATTACCATTGTACAAAGTAGCCATAAATGTTCTGGAGAAACGCTGTTTGGTTTGTTACTGTCTAAACTTCCCCTTACAATCTGAAATCTAGCTTATCTCGTATAAAAATTCACTCTTCATCGGTTTGCTTAAGAGTTCCTTTGTGAAGGTCGGCAAAGATAATGGATGAATTCGGAAAATGAAATCCCGAGGCAATTTGCCACGGTTTAGGTTACCTATCATTTTGCGAGAAGGAATGGTCCAATAATGACAAGTAGAAGTAATTTGGAGTATCAAATAGGTTGCCAGGGTGTATTGTTGACATTGTAACACGGACGATTGAACAAGGCCTGGAGATGGGCATACGACCATACGATTTGCTAGGAAATAAGTAAAAAAGAAGAAAACAACTACTATTATTGAGAGCCGCCAGTACGACAATTGCCCCTTTTCTCTAATACGTTTAATGAAATGATTATGCCAAGATAGGAGAAGGCAATAAAAGTTAAATAGGAGTTATAGTGCCTCTTGCATATTACCTTCTCAATTCAACGCCTTGATTATGTAACGTTTAAACAGAAAGATATTTCTCGACCTTCAGAAGGAGAAAAGGAAATTATTGTAATGTAATATGATCCATAATATAAATGATCTGGATAAATGCTATATTCATAAATTTTTACTGGTACATTCACTATAATGTTAAGAGAACTGAAGAATTTCTACCTCACCTTCAGATGTTGAATCTCTGTCGTAACAACGTACTTGTACTTCTATGCATATTTTACCATCAGGGAGAGAGGCAAAAATATCATTCTTCTTCAGTAAATCCAATACGAAGTTCTTCATTCCACCATGCATGCAGAAACATCTCAATGTATCTTTTGCATGTTTGCTGATTGGCGGAAGATAAAGGGTGACACTACTGATCTCAATCTTTATAACACATGAACTCAAATCAAATGTAAATACTGTATGGACATCTTTAAGTGCGTTTCAATCTTCATTTCTACCTCTCGAACTGGATTTCCATCTTTTAGAACTGTACTTTTTACTGTGTAGTGAGACATGCCAGATACTGCTCCTGAAATAAATTTGCCTTCCACAAAATGTTGCAGTTCAATATATTTAAATAGTGGTAGAATACGTATGCCTTGTAATATTGTCAAGTTAGTTTACGATTCGGTTAGGTAATAGAAACCCTTATGTCAAATTAAAAGGCAATTAGGTCAACCAATCACTGAATTTCCCAAACCAATTAAAACAGTATACGTACATATCAGTCTTCTGGTAAGAGTGATTTTCTTTAGCAAAGAAAGCGAGACAGATACATGATTTGTCAAGTTTGTATTCCTCCCACCACCATTATTATACTTTGTTCTATAAATTCTGTAATATGTCTTCTTACAGAAATTCTTTATGATCACATAATGTTTAATTGCAGTGCTCTCATTAAATAATCTTACAATAAACATATCCTTGATTTCAGGATTTAGTTTTCCTCTGATAATACTGATCAATTCGTCAGCTATTTCTTTTTCGTTGATTTCATGCAGCGCATATAGAAGATTGATAAAAGCATCTAGAAGCATGTCTTTCATTCTCTTAAGAATTTGGTTTACTTTTTGGCTTCTTTTTCCTTTGTATTCTCCGGCATAAAAGATATTATGCATTTCAAGATAAGGCAAAATATGTTCCGGAGTCAGCTCCACTAACCGATACTTCTCTATATACTGCCACGCTGCATTTATTTCGTCAGCAGAGAAATTCAACGCTGCTGCCATTCCTGCAACTAGCAATTCTGTAATTTTGGACTTCAGTTGAAATGAAACGATATAATAATAATAAATAGGTGTTCGTTTACAACGTTGTACTGGTATACAAAAATTATAACTAGTTTACATGTACATCTCTCATTCAGCATGTGTGTATATATTTAATATCCTTAATTCTTCAATCCAGACGAAAATAACTGCACTTCATTTCTAGAACAACTGCAAAACTTCAAGAATAGCTTGCAACTAATTTTTGTTTATTAATAACACCTGTAAATAGTAGATAAAATCTACAGCGGCGAAGAGTATCGCAAATATATGTGCTACCCCTCTTATGAAATCAATGAACGCCTTTAAATAATGTTAATGAACACATATTATACCTTCATCTGATGGCTGCATTTGACTCTCCTGTATTGAAAACAAATAAAACTTTATTAGAACTCGTGACTGGATTAGTCAATGTCAGCAAAATGTATATTATGTGTCTGTAATAATCATAGGCCACAATTCAATGCATATACTTAGAATAAGAATAACATGCTTGCAACAAAATGAACTGTACTATTATTTTGCCCACGAGGTTCCAAAATGACAGAATTCAGAAAATTAGAAATGTCCAAATCATGCTCATTTACAAATATATGGTTTTATTGACATGGAACGTTGTATCTTGCTTTTGTTTCTTTTCGGGGTTACGTAGTATAATTTTAAAATCACGTTTGTTCAAAACGTTTCCTAGATATTCACATATATAAACAAAACAACTTCATTAAGCAATACATATAAGTTTCCCAGAAAGGTTTGTTACGTATCCTTAACTTGATAGATTATCCCTCTGCTAACTGCTCTACCCCATAATGATACACGTTGTAAACAAAACTTTTTATATGGAAGACACTTTGATGCCATAGTTTAATATCTACACTACCCTCTGAAATATGACCATACGTATAAATCTGAAGACCACACAATGTTCTTAGTCAAGGATATTCCCCGTATCTCTCCTGATTGCCTTTAGTATGAGAAGATGTAAAATGTAGTTTATTCCATTTGAAGCGGTATTGCTGCATTGAATCGCATGAAGAGAACAGGTTAATGAATGAATTGCTGAATAACTGTCTCTTATGAAATGATATATTTTAATAAACAAATCTGCAAAGAAAATAGAGATTCAACTGATATAAGCAGGTGCAGAGAAATTATATTGTGACTTGCAGTAAATATGGCAGTCCTTTTTGAACACATCAAAAAGTAGATTTATCATAGTTTAAAAATGTTATCGAAAGGAGGTGAATAGTTTTTCATCTGATGTCAATAATATTAAAAAATGTTTCAAAATAAAGCATTGGCCATTTACTTAATAATTAGAATTACTACTTCAAGTAGCGCATACTTCCTTCGAAAATTGTATACTATTGCCTTCCATGGTTTATTGAGAAATACTATATCAGTCATATGACCATGAATTACATTAGAATAATAGTCGTTGTATCAAACAATGGCTAGTATATTAATTTCCGAAAGTAAAATAATTATAAAAACAATCATGCATATCACATTAATAGCTAGAAATTATATTTAGTTGTGAAAAGTGATTTTCGTCTCAAGAAACAAAAATTATAGTATTAACGTTTCATTGATGAAAATATAAGACATGACTAGCCAGGAAGAGTATATTTTGCGTTAGAGAGAGAGAGAGAGAGAGAGAGAGAGAGAGAGAGAGAGAGTTTTATATGCAGGATTATTATTTTATTAATGGATTTAAATCCTTAAATTCCTAAAACATGACCTTCTATGAAGACATTCACCACTATCTTCAACATTTTTCCAAAACGCTTTTATTAATATAATTATTAATCTTGGGCCTTAAACGTTTCCTTCCCTGTATTACTTTAAAAGTCTATTATTTGGACTAACATTAATAACATTGATTTCGATGTCATAAGTCCTGAACATACAGAGAAAATAAATGTAAATGCAGACCATTGTGTGTGTTAAAGTTTCGTCGTATGAATGAATATGAAAGAAATAACGAATGAACGAAGAATGAAAAATTAGTTAATTATTAAAAACAATTATGATAAGACGGACAATTAAAAAATAGTAAATAAGCAAATATGCACAAAAATGAGAAAAGCGGGATAAAATAGATACTATTGCGAGAAAGTAAGCTTATTGGATCAAATGCAAGAGAATAGTTGTTTTATTCACAAAAGACACTTCATTTTCCAAGTAGAATTTAATATATCCAGGATAATACAGTTGCAGTCCGATGTTTTATCAATTGCTTTCAATAAAGTGAATAATAAACGAATTGTATTATGAGTCTCTCGCCGTCAAGTGCACAATGTAACAGCCAAAAATCAGAGGACCTGGATACAATAAAACAAACTTTATATAATCAACAAAAGTATTGTTGATTCTTTCCTGCTGTTTGTACACATGCAAGCTGAGCTGCATAATTTAAATTAAATCTATGTCAATCGCCTGGTGGCATAATAACTATTTGTCTTCTTAAAGATCCATTCAGCAAATAGAAAATTCTGTACTTGTGATAAATTGAGGGGCCGTATTTATGAATCTACTTTCTAAATGAAGTACAATTTTCAAATGTTGAAAAAAATTTAAGATGTTACAGATATAATTTTTCCTTACTAAATAACTCCTCAATTGTATATCGAATATTTGATAGATTTGCCTCTTCAATCATGCATAGTAAAACTTGACAAGTTCCGGCAATAGTCACAAACTAAGTAGCAGTAAGAAGCAAAACCAACAGGTTTTGTAAATAATTAACAAATAATTTAATTATCATAGGTATACATGAAAATATAAGAGGAAATTACAATATGATGAAGTGAGTCAATAAGAATCCTGATAAGGTTCTATGAAAGTACAACATAATTGAAAGTTCCGTATAAATTTAAAAACTATAAATGTACTAGATAGCCAAGAATTGTGACGTCAAAAATGATGTTGTCCAGAATTCCTTTCAAGATTTCACAACAGTGCCATGATCTTATAGTCCAAAATAATGAGCACTTTTTATTTCCACTGGACAGTCTAAAAAATGTGTCCTCTCTACTAATATCTAACAACAACATAAAATATATCTGCAAACTTACAATAGGAACACACGAAATGACAACGGCTCCAAAATCGGAACGAATCAAATGGTTCAGTTTCCTCCTTATATGCGCTTTCTATTGCGACTATAAATTATAACATACCCCACGTGACGGATCCTACTGCTCATCTATCTATGCATGTGACCTAGCCGAAACAATGGGTAGTTACTGATTTACTCTAGATCCTTCCAAAGATGGTGAGCCAATGAAAACGTAACCAAAATATGTCATGAAGTCTTATTAATAAACTTATTATTAATTATTCTCAACACATACGTCACCATATATCGATATACCCTATGTGATTTTACCCTCATAACAGATTCAGGCCACATATGCAGAATATAACTGACAATATTCTTTATAAGTCAAAGCCATGAACTTAAATAAGAAAAAATAAACAAAATCATGTACCATGAGTTACAAAATATATAGATATAAATATAATAAATAAAATGTAGTGTTTGCCGTTGACGTCTACATCAGATGCTCAAGACAATGACTTAAATGGAATTTCTAACTTGGAAAAATATATCAGTGGGTTACCATTAACAATAGACATAAAAATCTTTGCTAATTTGTGCAACGACATATATTGGGTACGTTGTGTTTGCTACTCATAATTCCTAGATTCGGAGCATTAAAACTACACTTAAAGTCACAAATGTTTCTAGAATTTCTTAAGACAAAACTAGATGGATAACATACACCAAGAGTATTCACGTATTGTATCATCTGTTTCGCCTCTTTGTTTGACGTTTGTTTAATACCAAATAATTCTCATTATATAGATGAAGACATGGTACATTGCAATATATCTTTCCCGATACACGATTGTTTATGCTGGAATTCAGCTCCAAATACTTATTTCTTAACAAGAATCATCGAGAAATATACATATTTATTTAACAGCTCATCCATATGATTCACTAAAGACATGTGTTCCTATGAATGGAGATCGTGGGTTTTCCTTAAAAGGTTCCTGGCCTATTTCCTGTCTGGCTAGGACTGGAACAGCTGCTATGTTAACTAACAGAGTGTTATGTCTATATTTTCTGGAACTCCCGGTACATGATTTTATTTACTTTTTATACTTTGTATCCATGGTTGTGAACTGTAGTGAATATCTTTTGTATAAACTGTAAGTGTCCTCGCTCTGTTAAGAACGCAAATTGCGTAGAATCGATATATAGATTTTTACTTACGTATTGACAATTAATAATAATAGTCGTAATAATAAGACTTCAAATGGCCCTTATCCCGTAGTTTCTTAGTGACTGGTGGGATATGGAAGTTTCGAAAATAATTATGTGATCTTCCGTTGGTTGTGCTAGGCCACATGAATACTTCATCCTAAACAAGAATGCATGCTGTCACAACGGGTCTATTGCGAAGTGGAAATAAGGACAAAATTAAGCATTCAATTTCATTCTGATTTCTGCAGTCATTTACACTTATTTTGTTCCTGGCGTACTTGGATACGTTTCGAGAGGAACAACATTGTTTTGGACTGTTCGTTGGTGATAGAAAGTGCTCATTATTTGGAATTGAATGTTATTCATGCATTGTTAAAAAATTGTTCGAAGTATTTGTGAACTATGCCATCTAGACAACGTCACGTTTCTTGAAGGACAAGTATATTTCTGTAATTGAAATGTATAAGGGATTTTTAATTCATTTAGGACTTTCATAGAGATGTGTGAGGACTAGATTGGATTAACTTCATAATACAGCAAATTCCTGGCATATTGTTCATTTAAAACCTGGTTATTAATTCTTTATTTTTACAAAAGTTGTTTATTTTGCTTCTTTTCTGTTATTTAAGTTTGTGAATATAGAGCCGCAACACAAAATATTTCAAAATAAATTGATGATTCATTCAACCTATCTATTGCAATTTAACGCGATTGCGCGTTAGCTCTCTAGAATAAGTGAATTACTGCGCGAAAATGGTCATTCTTACTAATGATATCAGTCTTGGAGTGGATTGATTCATTTCTGTAATTTAATGCTCAATTGTTGGAATGGACATTACCGAGATAGTAGATCGTTCCGTCTACAGAATCACGTGGAAGTAATCATTAAAATATTATATAAAATATAATACCAATCAAATTTTATATAATATAACAGTCGCAATGCACCTCAAGCTGTATTAATATTACCATACATTTATTGTAGAAAAATGGCTCGTCAAATTCATTTGAAATAGGTTTACGTTTTTAGTTTATTCATAGATATATAAACAACTGCAATGACTTGACGAGACCTTGTTGAGCTTCTCTGGAACAATGTAACCTTTTCCGTCTATTTAAATATGAAAAGTAATCCTCTTTCTTACGGCAATCAAATTCCATATTACTTTAGTTTCTGTTAAGAAAAACAATCAATAAAACAGAAAACACTCAATGCACACTTCCATAAAAACCACGTGAATAATCCTTACGCAGTAACGGTTACGTTAGTATACTGAATATATGCATGTACACAGCTTGCTGAATAATGTCCATTTTTATACTGCAAGCCAACAGTTTCCATGCGTTTTCTCAAGCAAAGGGATTCTCTCTAATAAAGATGTATGATCATTGTGAACACTATAACACAATGTTAGTATCGAACAAATTGTCAGTTTCAGATTGGGAAAGGTGTGTGTACAGCAAATGATGTAATGCGACTGGCTCGTTGTACTTTACAGCTATAATTATGACTCCGTCAAGAACAACAGAGGTTTGGTATTTATTTTTTTTTTCAATAAAATGAATCAATGTCTTTTTTTATATGAATGAAAATGTGAAAAACTGACAAATCTTAGATGTTCAGCGATTTTCATTTCTAAGATAAATTTGCGGCATTCTGTGTGCATGTCTCGACATATATCCAATTATTCGCTCATTCTTGTTAGGGAAAATATATAAACAGATTTTTATCATCATTGAAAAAAATAATCAGTTATATGGATATTATGTGTCAATCACCTAATTGCAATATAGATTCAATTCTTAAATTATTTAGATGCAGATATTAAAAGTATACATTTACATGTTTGTGGCTGCAGGATCTTTGGGTATTTAAACAAAAATGCAAATGTATTGCTTTTGAATATCAATCACTGTTTTGTTGTTTATGACATACAGCATTTCAGCTAGTTACTCTGGCCGAGTGAATAAAGTGTTAAACACACATGACTTTGAAATCAAGGTCGTGAGTTTGCCTCTACTGGCAAGAACAGTCATTTTTTTTCCCACCATGATGTTATAATATCCAGCACAGTATTAATATTCTTGCTACTTTACAAACTTCAATTTTTGTAAGTGTAGATTTATAATTGGTGAAATTATTTTTTTAAATTTGGAACATTGCCTAAAACTGTCAACATATCATGCATCAAAAATGTAACATTTCGTTAGCCTTATCAATCATTTTAGCATTATTTCGGAAACTAACATTTGTCGAACATTCTTCACAACATATTCAAAGTCATGAAACTCCTTCATGCCAGAAACATCTTGCTGGATTGGTGTCAAAGATGAGAACCTTTGCAGTCAGGCAATACTTAAACAGTTGCCGAAGCGCGTACAAAAATATTTCCAGTGATAAGACCAATTGATTATGGTAACTTATACACTTGTCATTTGGATTCCATATTTCATGAGAAGAAGAAGAAGACTTATCATCTGCAATCAATATGATTAAGAAAAGGGATTGATTCATCATGTCTATTGTGCCAGTAAAATTTTAAACTTTCTCAGCACTAACATGCGGATGCCGTTTATTGCTTTTCTCCCCTCTTCCCTCAATGGATAAAATGACGGATGTTAAATTTGCATTACTCGATTACGATGTCATGAATTTACGCTAATACATTACCTATCAATATCAGTACTCCCATTTTTCTATCAATTAAATTACCATAAAGCTATACAGTTTTACTTTGACGAGTGTTTGAAATCCTGTCAAATACAGAATGATACAATAATGAATCAATCTGAGCGGAATAAATTGTATGGATATCATGAATTACGTTTTGTATGCAGTAGTATGAACCACTTGATAAATAGACGTTTAGTCTGTACACCTATCTCTAGTTCTTTTAGTCATATCTACTGCATTCTACTTAAAGCGAAACAAAAACTAAAATAACTGCTTGTAGATCTATTTCGAGTACATTTTGCACAATTAATTTTATTACTGTCTCTCATTAGTATGTTACATGAACATTAATTTAATTATTTCTGAAGACGTTCGAGCAATATTCTTTGTCAATTATTATATGAAAGTCACTGATATTGCAATCCCTATATAGATAGCGAAAGATCAACGTAAAGAAACTATAAAAGAATTGCATTCAGACTGAAGTGAAACAATATCGCACATGTTCTGATAGTTACCAGACGCATTAGTCCAAGTTTGAGCTGACTTCTGCCACCCAATCATTCATATTTGAACTTCAATTTAATGCTCAAATATCGAAATTGGTTTGGCCAGGGTAACATCAAACTAAAACTACCGACGCACTCAGTAACATGATGTACACTATATGTGGAGACAAAATGCAAGATATATGTTGGAGACGAAAATGTATGAACAAATAAAACTTGAAAAATTTACACATTATTCATTTCAGCAGTAAGTTGAGGTCTGATTAATTTGGAAAAATTACCTAACCTCCTTTGTTAATAATGGGAGCATGATTTGAGCTGTTATGTACAACGCATCAAGTCGGATGGCTTCGTTTGTTAGAAACGCTCATTCCCAATTCCCAAACTAAAGCTGACATCATCTTCCGATGCCAACATTTGATAGCATTGCTTACAATGGCCACTGCTTTGATTTCTGCTGAAGAACCGCTGAAGACAAACCTCTTTTAGGACGATACCATTTAAGTTTCTAAAGGGAATACTAAAAAAGTATCGTCTTGTTCTGATATGTAGTATAAACTGAACAATATTTAAATCCTTGTTTTACGTAAAGAAAATTTATTATCTCAAGCATGACAATAAAAGATCCTCCTCGGAAGGAACAATTTAACCTTATGCATTAAATGACCAGTACATTACACTACACGAGAAGTCAGAACTGAAGTAGTCATTAGTTATGTACATGCATTTTCAGCTTCGTGACTGGTTCACTACTGTTCAAGGACTAAACAGTGTTTGCATTTAAGTCTATACTCGGTGTTTTCTGGGTTTTTGTGTATATAAATAGAAGAAGCTGTCATCTGGGATGTAATTGTCCATACCTTTGAGGATTACTTTTCACGTTTAAGCAGCAGGATACATTAACACTGTTCATGAGAAGTTCAACAAGGTTTGCCTAAGTCAGTGCGCAAACTTCTTCAATAAAGTAAAGTCGTTAATGTATTGCAGAATACGTCGCTCAACATTTTTTAAATATACTGAATATACAAGATTTGTAAAATTATTTGTACCGTCTCTATATCTATTATCCAAATAAAGATCACTGATTTTTGTAATGGTATCTGATTGTAAATCACTAATCACGTCTCGGTCACTCCATGGATGATCTTCATTCATTCATTGACTGTTCAAATGTCAATCAGTAAAGACGACACCAGCACCTCCACAGAGGAGATGCCATCAGCGTGCTGGCCGATATGCGGCGATAGTCTGCAGGTATTTATGACTCCGTCTGAGAGTGAAAGTGAAGGGGAATATATATATATATATATATATATATATATATATATATATATATATATATATATCCTATTTTTGCTACCTTAAATATTTCGCGCCCATTATAAGTTAAGGAAAATATGTTTCACAATATAATAATTAGCAATTACCAGAAATGAGAGTGAATGAATCTCATTCAAACTGATGGGTTGTATAATTACATCACTCTGAAATCTGACATTATTTGTTGACGAATCAGCTACATAGAAAACAATATCTGCAGAACAAATATTATTTCACAATTTCTACCAGAAAATTATCAAATTATCTGCATTAAGAGTTCCAAACATAACTCAATAATAAACAATGTGACGCTGTAGATCGTTTTACCTACTTGTGGTTATATCAAATCCGGACTCTGTAATCTGTGACAATGTGCTTATTGTGCTTTTACAAAATATACAATATTTAAAATGTACAGAATGATTATGCTATTTGCGCTATTTGATTTTATTCACATAACATAAAAGTGATTTAGAGCATTAGTATTACCTGTACTAGCAAAAGGGCGACTTTTATACAAATGTTATCTTTTGAATAACATAAAATCTGTTTTCCATAATTTCGTGTTATTTTGTCTTATTTGCTTTTTTTTCTAATTTCAAGAAACAAGGTAGATGTTTCGTAAGACGCAAACTAAATCGTACAGTTAGATTTTATATAAGATGCAAAATAAAATGCGTATATATATATATATATATTATCTAAGTTCCTGAAAAAGCCATTGCTCTTTTGCGAAAGACGAAAACATTACATTTTATGGTTATTAACCAGATCAAGGGAACTATCTGTGTAAAGGATAAATCCCATCTTTACAGATATACCTCAAACGGAATTTCGGAAGAATTTTCTGAAAACACTTGTAATACGCAAACATAGAGCACTAGTGGACAAAGAAAAGTTATTTTTATTATAGCCCACATTCACAAACCTAGGTAGTACTGAATAATGGCTCTAACAATGGTTCTTATTGACATGCCCAGTTTATATTTAAGACCTTTCGAACCTTTTCATGTGTTTTTGATGCGTTACAAGTTCTAGCTACCTTTAATTAGGATTCATTAACGTAAAACTGTAATGACTTTAATTCATTGGGTTATTAGCTAACAATGAAACTTACTTTTCACAAAAGATAATTAACATTATGCAGTACAGATGAAACTACATTCATCTTGAAATTGGATTAAACGAATTGCATATCAAATAACCACTGCATCTGTTTGTGTGTTGTCACGTGTGAGTAAGACACTTCAAATGTATAAAGTTATTTAAATGTTGATTGACTTCTTGGAATAACTGAGGAATTCCAGAAATCATAACATATTAGGTGATCTTTCAAGCAATAAAAATACCTATATTAATGCATACTGGTTACATATGGTGGGTATATTCATTGTTACAATTTATAATGTTTCATTATATTCAGCATTCAGAGTTTCCTTTCCTTCTCGATGATACTCACTTGATCACATTTATATTACAATATTATTTTAACAATAATGAATATAAATGGTTACTAAATGAACAACTCACTATTTTACAAATATGTTCATTTAAATACATTGCTATACCACTTTTAGAAGCCCAGATCAATGTTTAGGTAGATTTAACGATAAAGTAAAAGATTTTGTGCTACTTTTTTTATAAAATCACTAACCTTGAAGTAAATAATTAACTATACAAATATGGGATCAACAACTGTTCAACAAAAGTGTAAATTATGTGTTTGGTCATTTTTCTTTATACTAGAATGTGATATACACAATAACCCAATGTGAAATGAATCAAACTTAATATACTTAATACAATTAAAACAGTCTATATTAACTTCTGACATTGCTCCATGCAAATAAATGCATAATGTTATTAAGATTTCAGTCATGTGGATATACAACACTCAGGCTGTATAAAGATAAAATGATAGGTTTCATATAAATTATTGCTTTGTATAAGCAATGAAACCCTTTAACATCAGATGCAAGCATTAGACAACTCAGTATTATTTCTCTTCATAACAGAAAACAGAAAAAATAGCTTGAATGTATTTATTCACTATTATGGCTCATTATATCTCATTTCATAACTTGCATTCATGTAAATGTCTGATAGATACATTTCACATAAAGATCCACTATTTTTGAAAGCATTTATACAGTACCGGAGAACATAAAGTAGGCTTCTCTTAAAAACAGAATTATTAGAATTCAATTGCTCTAATTTGTGCATCATGTCAAAATGATTGGTCTTGCTTATAAGAAAAAATCTTAAAACACACATGTCTACACCAGTGATATTATAGAGAAATAAACATAATCAAATAAAACTACTACAAACTGAATTCAGTACATGTTTTTAAAGTCGATACTAAGAGCGTTGATCCACGTGGCTTTCAAATTGGTTTCATTAAAATGAATGACTGTAAATTTTGACAAAACTTTTACAATGATATTTCATTGCTTAATTAAAGCAGTTAATACCTTGTCTAATAGCAGTTCCTTTCTGAAAGACATCATGCTTCTTCTTCACAATTCCTCTGAGTTTTTCAACATCTGGAAAAAACAGATGAAGTATTCAAAATATATGACATATTTCAACCTGGTTTCCTTAAAGACAGTCATGAGAAAAATGTACAAAAATGTATGGAAAAAATCACTTACTGGTGCCCAAACTGTCAAGCAATTGTAAGGTGACCTAGACTAAACTAGACGTATGTCAAGATACACACGCGCGCACTCACACATCCCAAATAAGAGGATATTCTATATTAAGTTAGTCATACACATCACTGGTTTGGGACGCATGGTGCCTTTTCCATATAGATGGCTGCAACCATCTTTTATTCTTTCCACTGAATAACAACATTGCAAATTATGAATGTAATCCAGTGGATATATTCTTACATTTAGTTACACGATTATGTGCCAAAAAAAAAAAAAATTTTCCCATTTGCATGTAATCCAATAAAAACTTCTTGTCATAAATGGATGTCTCTCTATGGATTTCAAGGCAACAAATACAATGAAAAATTAACTCAAATGTTTACTTAAAAAAGTATAAATTGCAATATAATATATGTTCACATTTTGAATGAATACATATATTCCACTATGCATAACAAACTTTTACAATGTTGATGACAATATAATTAAAGGAGTTTGATAACTGATTACACAATAGATAGATGATTAAACAAGCTGTTACGTGCATCCGTACTATATGATAAATTTAGAAAGTCCATATCGATGTTCGTCCAACTAAAGAAAGAAAGAAAGGAATGTACTCTATCATCTAATATTCCAAGATACCACCGCTATGTGTATAAGTATATACATTAATTTTGTGAGAGTGTTTTTAAATACAAAGTCAGGAAAACAAAATTTAATTTTCCCCGGCATTTCCGCTATAGACATGCTTAAACGACAGGGAAATGTTTTTAAAAAATGAAGTGTATAGTACAGGCATTTACTGCACGACAAAACAGAATTCGACTTTTGCAATTTCAAATCTGCTAGTTGCTAGCCCGCGGGCAAGTCCACATAATTGAGATGGAGAGACACACGCACACACAAGATACAAGAAATTTTATTGAAAGTATATATCTGTAAAATACATTAGCTCTGTGGGAGTTAATTTACCGACATGGGTTCGTGTTGAGATCCTAACATTTTATCTTCTACAAGTATTTATAAGGCTACCTCGCAACAATACATATATCAAGACCTCTAAATACAATTATACCGAAATCCTCCTCTGCATACCTGGATACAAAAAATCTTCAATTGTATATCTTGCAACCTTCCGGTCAATGTTGAGGCCAGACTCGCATTTTTCAAGCAGAAGACAATAACAATATTTACTTTTTGAAACCTGTTTTGACAAGTACGGGGTAAATATTTATATTTTTAATTATTAGCTACATTGAAAACATGATTTATGAATGTATAGGGCACTGACTGACCTTTAGGTTTTAAGTTAGACACTGACAGTTTTCAGAGATTTTAAGAGACTGTTTGATCAATGCCACGGAGTTTATAGTGGTTAGGTGTTACTTGCTGAAACTAGAACTTGTTACAATTTTTGACAAGTGTATATTTAGAAATAAAGGGAACTTGTCTCTAGCTATTAACTACCGAGAATATTAATTACTTTTCTTCAAAGAATAATTATATTCGAAAATTTTGCACCTACATGCGGCGTTTATGAAATGTTATTTAAGTAAACATTACAGCTGATTCTATGCAATATGCGTGACGAACAAAGAAATTGACAAATTATGTTTCCTCAAATCATTTTTAAAATTGGATCCACAACGATTTTCATGCATGTTGCTGATTTGAAGGTGGCTATAGAATAATTCTTAAATAAGTGGATATAATCAATGTTCACAAATCCTTGTGTAGTGATAATAACTAAATCATTACAAAGAGTTTAGCTTTAACCATCTTTCTCCCTTCATCCGTTGCTTCCTCCCTCTCTCTCTCTCTCTCTCTCTCTCTCTCTCTCGCTCTCTCTCTCTCTCTCTCTCACTCCCGTTCGCTCTATCGCTCCCTCCGTATCTTTCTTGTTGTCTGTCTCTGTCTCTTCTTTATCTCCTAAAATGTAGTTATTTCCTAAACGTTCTATCTCAAGTCTAGAGCACTCCGAACAAATTCCAGTGTATTCTAATTTTGAACGAGCTGCTGTGTCGATGATCTGGAATGTTCTAACATGCCAACAGTCTTGATGTTTCACAATGATGTAATCCAAACTATCCGTGAATGAATTCATAATAAGTCAAAGAGAAGTTTTGCTGTGGTAGGATTCAATGCCATTTTAAGTGCATGATTAGCTATACAAAGTAGCCTGTGTAACTGTTGGAGGAAGGACCCAGGAAGACTCTGGAAAGACCCACTGACCCACAGGAAGCTACTATCTAGTTCATCATGTACCCACATTGGCCGATCCATAGAAATGGACCCACTCCGACAGAGAAGACATATCAGTGATCCATAACGGTGATAGCTTTAGACCAGTCGGCCTCCAGTTGCCAAAATGCCCTGGTAGCGATTCTGTCCTAATGTCAAAGAATAATTTGTAATCCCAATTGATAATTTAAATAAATATATTAAATCTCATCAACCTAACTTAATTTATTCGATTAGAGATGTTAAGGTAGGAATAAGTAATTTTGAAGTATACAACTAAACATTCCTCCCAACCTGACCTATGTGCAATTACCATTTTCTGAAAATAATCTGACATCCTAATGGAATTTTCAATCAAATTTGTAAACAAGGTGGGGTCTACTTAAATTTTTGCAAGCTACATGGGAAGGATCAGATTCAAGTAAACCTGTTAAACTACAAATAATATTAGTCTTGATATATAAACTATATAACACAAGGTTACAAATTATAATGACAATGCAATGAGAACAGTGTGATAATTTTATTATAAATTACAGAATTGGTAAATCCAATATTTTCATACACTGTATCGCAAGGCTTAATTTCATATATGTGTGGGGTAGTGGGTGCATGGACATAATAATTGGTATTAGAAGCATTTACCAACATTCTTAGTTGATAAAGGTCTTTGTAATGGAAAGAAATAACATGCACGAACAAAATATACACCAACATAAAAACTATTAACAATTTAAATGACTTCTACAAGAAGTAATTAAATAGTATAAACTTGAGACATATAAAGCTATACCAAAATGTGAAAACCATGTTTTGGGGGATCTGAATAGCAAATGATTGTCACAACTAATCAAAACGGTTGTATAAGCTACATAAATATGAGTTATTCAAAGGAAGAAAGTAATTGATCTGACCTAATTCAAGACCAAGTGACAAACGACAAAGTAATGCATAATGAACAATAATGCCGTCATAGACACAATGTCATCTAATGTCAGTAAACAATGACATCTAATGTCTGTACCAAAATTATGTCCTGCTAAATTTATATGTGGAGAAATTAGCAAATTAGCAAATGTACCATGATACTGTTGCAACAGGACAATAAATTATTGCAAAGATTTGTTTACAGGTCAGAAACGGATGCCTAACTGAAATATTAACAAGACTTCATTGAGATAATTTTATTTTCAATGAGACAAAATATCCTATTTAAAAGCCATGTCATCTTTTAGTACATGTAAAAGCTATATCAGTCATCCCGGATTAGACTCATCATTATGGACTCTTCTGAATGTCCCATGGACCTGTAGTTGTTGGCGAGTTCCCCATAACTTACCGTGAATATGACTCTTCTTTTTCTGAAGTCAAACATTTCAACAACATATTGAATAGCTTATCTATGTTACATTTTTAGCTCAATGTCCAAACTTATGAATGATAGTAAAGCTAATTAATTTAGGTCACAATCTGAACTGAGGCATATGGTTAAAGACATAGGCAGCATTTGTCTCTGCATTTATATGTGCCTGTATCTGTGGTCTCAAATTGTCTTTGCATGTAGCTACAGTCCATGAAATTTACTTTGTATGGAACCATGGAATCTTCATATGTACTTGAGATGCTCAGAAAATGTCAATTCTTCCGACTGATATACTACATGCTTGAAGCATCTGTGTTCTAAGTAACCATTAAAAGAAAATCATTTGCTTGTTTTCATGATTTAGCATACTTATCGACGGTCATATTATATGGATTTAAACAGGGATGTACTTTCGCAAACAATTAATCCAGATATTACGATGTCATGGTATTTCAATCCAGGTTAGTATCATTATTTTATTATAACCTCTCTTTGTCTCTGTCTCTGTCTCTGTCTCTCTCTCTCTCTCTGTCTCTGTCTCTGTCTGTCTGTCTGTCTGTCTGCCTCTCTTTCTATATATACATATATATATATATATATGTGTGTATGTGTGTGTGTATGAGTGTGTGTGTGTCTTTGTGCAAAAATTATGCAATGTTTTCAACTTGCTGCACCATGCTTTGTAATGTTTGTAAAGATTGTATTGTAAAATGCTAGAAAGTTAGGCTGTATGATAGAAAATGACACACATACAAATATTAACACTTTCATCAAACAATGAGAACCACGCTGAAAAAAGTATAAAAAAAATTCTAGATGACCCTACTGGATAATAGATTCCATATGTCGAGAAGCGGCTTCTAAAGGGAAAAATCGTCCCTCCCATAAATTCAGCGGAAGTCATGAAGCAGCATCCTTATGAAGATGTCGAATGACCCAGGAAGGTAACATGTTGCCCCACCAGCTCGGCATGAACAATTTATGACGTAAAAGCTGGATGAGGTAGACTGCGATCTCCATCCATAATATGGATAATTTCAGAGTCTCGCTCTTATGCTATGCTTGTGGAGACTTATCTAGCCTCTTCAGTCAAAATGCAAAGCAAATTCAATTTTTGTCTGGGATTATTTCCTAATATGCAGAACGAATAATCAACTTTAGCTGGGATGAACGTATCTATGATGCCATATTATCCTGTTTAAATAGAAATGACCTCCGACAATGCAAAGGCTCAGTCCTTCTTCAATACCACTTACGAGCTGACACTGGGCCATGTAGGCGACCTTAGTGTGAAGTATATTAGACGACGACCTCACTAAAAGAATAACATTCTCAATAAACGGGAGATTGTTATTGGCAATGACGACCAGGCGGTCATGAGTAAAACTGACGGGTTTTGTCAAGTCCAGTGAGAGAGCATGTATTTCGCTGATTCTGCCTACCGTCGCTAATGCACAAAGGGATCAGGTCTTATATGAGATGGCAAACTAATGAGGCCATTTAGAGAAGTTCAGCTGGTGTCCTGTGCAGCCAGTATAGTATCAATAATAGATCCCACCTCGGGCAGAACGCAAACTTCATTAGCATTTTATAATCAACGTTGGAAAGACGATAGCATAGGCCTATGTTTTGTCCACTATCCTCGCCTCCATGATGGTGCCGGGTGTCGGCAATTGTGGAATGGTATTTGATTATAATTGGTGGAATTTTAGCTCTTTCTGGCATGAATGCTTTCAGAAGTATAATGTGTTCTTGTGCCTACTACTGAGTGAAGAGTTGCCATCTGGTTTCGTATGCTATGTATCCCCGAGAGCACTTTAATACGATATAGACGTGCAAGTGTGGTGACAATCTATTGGAATGAAACACCTGTCGTAACAGTTGCAATAACAACCGAGGGAATATTTCTATTTTCCTGGGGATATTCTTGCTGTTTAAGTCAAGTCACCACAATGGACTCGTTCCACAGAAAGAGAACCACTTTGCCAACGAAATCATTCATCCGCGAATGAAAAGCTTTCGAAATTGCTTTCTTCTCCAGAATGTTGATATGTAAATGACGCTAATGATGAAACCACACTTCACCGACTTTCTGTAATGATGGTAGTGTATGTGCCACTAGCCATTATACTTGCATCCATACATACCGTGATTTCTGATGGTTCTGCTTGAAGATGCATACGCGACATAGGCCAGATTAGGTTGCTCGATTTCGCATATTGAACCTCATATTCGTGCAGATTTTGAATGTTTGCTCAAATAAGCAAAGTTTCGGGCTCCATTTGGATAACAGAATCATTTGTAGTGGGTGCAAAACAAAGCGAACTAAGACTATAAGGTCCTCTGCTGCATTGTGAATGAAATCTCGGGTGGAGAGAGTGTCTGATGTCAGTAAAGAAATCACCATTGTACTGATTTTCAATGCTCGTTCCTGAGGATACACACTGTTTATGTGAGTGTCAAATGAACAAAATGTTGAGACGGTACGAAGTCGAATTTCTAATTGTTAATAGGGAAGCCCTGGTTGACTGAGTACCAGGGGATATTTTATCTTGCTCCAAAATATAACTCACCTGATGTTTTTGTAGATTGTCAAGCAGATAGATTGATATTGCTGCCTTAGAGATTGTCCGGACCAAGGCCATTACCCATTCCATCAATTAAGTTAAGTACCTGATGTTGCGTCCACATGGAAGTGCCCTAGTGGGCGAATCTCAGGAACGTCTTAACAGCCGTGTGAACAGATATGTGAAGATACGCATATTTGAAGTTCACGCTGATTGCAAAATCTCACAAATAAACGTCATTTACAACCCATCCTAGTGTTTCTTTCCTGAACCAATGGGTGTGAATGAACTGATTTAGTGTATTTAACAACAACAATAAAGAAGAAAAACCCGGCAAAATTACACTGTAAACAATTTTACTATCCTTTTCTGGAGAAAGATATTAATATCTTGCTTCAAAGTGGTGGCTTTAATTGAATTAATGAGTATGTTTGCAGCTGAAGGGATCTTTGACATAGAAGGAGGCATGCTAAAAGTGATGCTGAATCAATTAGAATCAATTAGTCCAGTCTACAAATCATCCTGGCAAATATTCTCCGATTTGACAGCAAAGAAAGAAACCTTCCCTTGTTATCCGCTTTTGTTGAAGAAAACAAAACTGTTATTCTTTATGGTTGTAACTCCAGTAAAACTGCTTAACAAAGGTATGTGTCCTAAAAGTGGCTCTGAGATATTTTTGTTGATTTCCCTGAGATTGATTGATTGATTGTATTTTAACGGCGCATCAGCACTGCTAGGCTATTTAGCGCCAAACAAAATGATATAAGTATAATCTTTTAAAACTTTTAGAAAGTCTCATATCGACCAGCGATATCAAAACCAAATAGTTGAAATTAAAACGATAAGATGGTAACGGTGAAAAAAAGCTTCCCGATCAACGGGGAATGTAAATGGTGTATGCTAATGAAGAATGATGAAAACGTATTAAAAAAGGAACGGTATATATATATATATATATATATATATATATATATATATATATATATATATATATATATATATATATATATATATATATATATATATATATATTGCATAAAACTGCACAAGATGATAGCAAAAAAAGTTAGAGTTTAGAATAAATATTCCCTGCTTTCAGGAACTCTATACTACTAGTGATGTTTATTGCACCGAAATGTTCCTTCATGTCATGCACATTGTAATACTGATCGCACGTAGGTTGCAGGTCAAAATACTCTATCATAAAGTGCTTAACAGTGAATGGTTCATTTGCAAGAAACTCACTCTGGTGGGTCTTCACCTTTTATTATGTGGGAGTAGATGATATAAGCATGACCAATTCGGATTCTTGCAGCGACTACCTCCTCCTTATGCACGGTTCTTTAGGAAGGACTCCATTCGCCTAGAGTTGGCTTGATTGCATGAAGTTTGTTATTCACTGCATCATTCATGATGCCTGCCACTTCTGAGGTAAGGACTTTCGGACACTAGGTTTAAAATCAGTACAAGGTATTTTAAAATCAGATGGTTCTTGAGTAAGGGCCATTTTAGCAGCGCGATCCGCTTTTTCGTTACATTTAATACCAATATGGCTAGGTAACAAACATTATATAATGTTGTGGGAGACACTCATCTCGGTATTTGTGACGAGTATGTTTTTCAATAATGGATTCTCCAGTTTTTTATTGTGTAGTGACTGAAGTACTGATAGTGAGTCGGAGAAGATGATACTGTTTAAAATACGTTTGTTATAGATATGTTGCAGAGCAAGGTCTATTGCTCTGATTTCGGCTGAAAAAGTGATGTTCCATTTGTTAAGCGAACTTGCGTTGTGATTTCCACAAAGGAAGTCTGCATCAGCCTTTTCCTCATCCTTTGATCAGTCGGTATAAATTCTTGTGTAGTTTTTAAATTCAGTGAGGAGTTCTTGATAACAGTTGCGGAAGACGGAATGGTTTGTCTCAGATTTTTTTCCATCGTGTAGTGTAAAAAGTACTTTTCGTTGTTTAAGTAGCCAGGGTGGTTTTTCGGAGATGGACGTTTTCTGAATTTTAGAAAGATCTATGTTTATACCGCCAACCCTGGATGATATTCTATTGCCAAAGTTTTTTTTTCGTATAAGGTATTGTATTTGGGTTCAAAAACAGTCGGAGAAGCAGTATTCAAGAGGGTTTGATTTTAATTTGAGAACATATTGTGCGGAAAGCATTCCTCTACGATGTGATAACGGTGGTTCGTTTGCTTCCGCTAGTAGGCTTTCGCACGGGGATGTGTTAAATGCTCCCAGAGCCAGTCTTATTCCCTGATGATGAATTGGATCAAGCATTTTAAGATATGACTTTCTGGCTGAACCATACAAAATGCAACCATAGTCCAGTTTGGAGAAAATAAACGTTCTGTATAAATTGAGGATGACTTTTCTATCAGCACCCCAGGCAGTATGCGCTACTTCTTTAAGCAGGTCAGGTGCTTTTAAGCATTTAGCTTTCAAGTTCTTTAGGTGTGGAATAAAAGTCAATTTTGTGTCAAAGATAATACCTAAATATTTTGTTTGCTCAACAACTGGAATAAGCGTTCCGTCCAGCGTCAGTTTAGGTTCATCGTGGGGTCGTCGTAACTGATAGAAATGTATAAATACCCTTTCTGATTTCGAGAAATTGAAGCCGTTCGTACTAGCCCAATTTTGAATCTTGTTTATATTTTGCTGTAATTGTCTTTCAATAATATGCATGTGCTTTGATCAATAACATATTACAAAATCATCAACATATAGCGAGCAATCCAAACCAGGAGTCAAACACTTGGTGATGCTATTGATTTTGATATTGAAAAGCGTCACAGATAAAATACTCCCCTGGGTCACACCCATCTCTTGCTCGTGCAGATCTGAGAAAGTATAGCCCACTCGTACCTTTAATTATCTGTCTGAGAGAATTTGGATATGAAAGAGGGCAGACAGCCTTTTAGACCCAGATTGTGCAGGTCATTTAATATCCCTACTAGCTACTAAATGTTCTTTCTTGATAAATGCGTCGCGAATAAATGTTTCCAGTCTAACTAGATGAACATTGGTGCTCCGTCCATAACGAAAGCCACTTTGGAAAGGAGATATTAAATCGGTAGTTTCCAGGTACCATACAATACGAGAATTGATTATTCGTTATATTGTTTTGCACACACAGCTTGTGAGCGCGATAGATCCATAGTTGGTAGGATCTTCGCTATCTTTTCCTGGTTGCTTAGTTCCAAATCTTAGGTAGATTACCAATAATCCATAAATCATTGAAACGTTTCACAAGAGATGTTAATGATGATTCTGGAAGGTATTGTAAAAACTGGTAATGTATTTCGTCAGGCCTAGCGGAAGTACCGTGGGCCTTTGTCAAAAGCGTCCACAAGCTCCGATAGTGAGTACAGTTGGTTATAACTTTCTGAATTGTTGGATGTGAACTTTAAACGTGACTTTTCTTTTTGAGTTTTCAATTTTTGGAAGCATCTGAATAATTAGATGATGCGGAATCTTTAGAGAATGTGTCAACAAGAACGTTTGTTATGTCACGTTTTAAACTAAAATTGTTATTGTTCAGTTTCCGATGTCGGGGGGAATTGTGTTTCCTCTTTCCGTTTATTTTGTGGATCGTGTCCCAAACTTTCTTAATAGAAGAACAAGAGTTTAAAGAAGAAACATATTTCTTCTATGATACACGTTTACTTTCTTTGGTGAGGACTTGGGGATATATTCTTCTGTAATCTCGGTTAAAATTTATGTAAAATGCTGAACAAGGTCATTGACATTAATAACTGTATCCATTCAACCTACTTTTACAGAGTGTTTCAACTTACCCCAGTCGGCCTTCTTTATATTCCATTGTGGAATTGCGTCATCAATTGTAGAGTTAATATTTTCAAGGAAGATTGGAAAGTGATCACTGCTGTGAAGGTCATCAGCAATCTTCCATTCCTAGTCCAAAAGCAGGGAAGGAGAACATATTATCAAATCTATACATGTGTATGTAACCGTTCCTGGGTGTAAATATGTCAGTGATTTGGTGTTATATAGACACAAACCGAGTCTGGAAATGAAGTCTTCTATTATGTGGCTTCTGTCACTTATCTGATTTTATCCCCATGAAATGTTATGGGCATTAAAATCCTCGAGTAAAACAAAGGGTGCGAGAAGTTGTTAAATAAGATTGTCTAATTCGTTTGGTATTAGGTTGGTGTTTGGTGGCATGTAAATAGAGCAAAAATTAATCACTCTATGTAGAGTAACGCTTACAGCAATGGCTTGTAAATTTGTGTTTAAATGGATGACGCTATGTGGGGCTCTATTGTTCACAACAACAGAAACTCTTCCTGAGGCTCTATCAACATTTTGCTAGTAGGTGTTAAACAGGTTGTAGTTTTTAAGTGTAATTTACCCGCTTCTTTCAAGAATGCTTCCTGAAGGCATAATACTGCAGGATCATATTCGTTTACAAGGAGGAGAATATCATTGAAATTTGCTTTAAGTCCTCGAAAGTTCCAATATATGATGGTGTTTTTCATCATAAATTTAGATTGAAGATTGTGGAGCTAGGTTAGACCTTTCGGGAAGGGAATTTGTTTGGTTATTTCTCTGGAGGAAGTACGTGGGTGAATTGTTTTGTTTGTAGGTCTGGAGCTATTTTGGTCGCATGGAGTAGTTTCTTCTGTCTCCAAACCTGTTATAGAGGTTGATGGGGTCATCTGACCCCTATTAGTGATTTCGGTGGTTGGGTATTATTGAAAGTAGTCCGAGTAGATGCCGTGTTTTTCTGCGCTTGATAATGGGGTTATTAAAGCTTGGTGTTGAATCGGGTAGATCAGTCTGTGTTTAATCGTCCTTCGTTGTTTTAGGATTGTTCTTCACTAGAGTGGGGAAAGATGTTCCAGGATGGGCTGTTTTGGCCTGTACAAGTTTTCTGGCTTCTGGATAGGGAATATTAGCTGTGTATTTTACCCTCTGTATTTCCTTCTTCTGGTTCCAGGTATCACACTCCTTGGAACTGGCGAAGTGCTCCTTTCCACAGTTGACACATTGCGGAGTTGCTCTACAATCAGATTCCTGATGAGAATGGTCTCCTCATCGGCCACATATTCGGCTTTTTGAGCAGCGGTCTTCGTCATGGCCATATTTCTGACACTTATAACATCGAAGCCGGTTTGGAATGTATATCTCAACCTTCACTTGCAAGAAGCCAGCTTTGACCATTCTGGGTACTGTTGGGTTATTGAAGGTGAATATAATCGTGTTGGTGTCCTGCAGGTTGTTATTACGTTTAATACGTATTCTACGTATTGCAGTGACACCTTCGTTTTCCATCCCTTCAATAATATCAGTGTCGCTGACTCCAGCCAAGTCGCGACACATTAATCCGAAATGTTTTATAATAAACGTAGTCCACATTTTGTTGCTTCAGATTGTCCAGTATCAGCTGGTTCAATGGTCAAGAATTCATCATTATCGTCGGAGTTACCAAATAAATTTCTGAACTCCTCCACTAGCATCAAATTATCCTAAACATCGTCCTACTGGGATTCTTAATCTGCTTATCTCGAATGAAATCACTGAAGAATTCGTAATTCTCCGTTCCAGCCATTACATTAGAAATACCAAATTTCTTAAATAATTTTACCACCATCTCTTTTGGAATCTCCTCACACGCATTAAAAACTCATTGAATTAGTAACCCATTCACTGGATGCTGCACATGTCATGCCTTTGTAGCTTCATTGGGCCTATCTACAGTCTACTGTTGAAACTGTTATTGCTTATTTCCCTTGAACGGCTTGTTTAGGGAAACATCCAATGCGTCTAGTACCACCAGGGATCACAGCATGGTATGTTAGTTGTCGCATCAAAATTCACGTTCAACAGCACTATTGGTATTTTTCTCAATAAATTATGCAAGCTTTAGCTTAAATACCCAATCATACACATTACGCTTTATGTTGCCCATATCCGTGAAAACACCTAAGTTTGACAATTCGCGATCAATCATATCTAAGTGTCAACGTACACTGTAATTCACAGAACACTGACTATTGATCACCTTAGACCAATATTTATTTGGAGGTTCAGCTTAGAGTCAATACGAGACAATTTAATCATATAGTATTTTAAATCACATCACATACTTGAACTAAACAGGGGCCAGTTGCGCGGTATTAGAAAAGGAACTCAACATGGCATTGAACAAGTATCAAATTCATGGCAAACTACTTAATAGACTTTGATGAGAAAAACAACAATAGTGCTGCAGATTGTTTACCAGTCTAAAGCATGAAAGTAGTCATTTATCAAATTAGCAACTCTATCAAAACGCTAGCTCAATTGCCATTCCTAGGACGGGAATAAAAAAGTATTTAAATAAATTGGGATGAACGAATTAAATACAAGGATCAAACATAAAAAACAAAAATGTATTTTCAAACATTGTGACGCTGCCGCTACTTTCCTACCCCGGCCTCTTGTTTAGCATCCGTGACATAGAGAAAATCAAATTATGGGTGAACTGAGAAAACAACGCAAGGTTGCCTTTACAATCTAAGAGAGTAAGGTAAAATATTACTTTTTAGCATGTCTCGCTTTTAAGACGAGGCTTATGATGCATTATTAATTTGTTTAGTCCGAAATGTCAACTTAAAGATGATTATATACGGTATCTATGTTTACATCATTTAGGAAGACATATACATCATTCCTATCTAAAATGGTGAGTATCGTTTGTACAGGTCTTACCTTTTGTAACAACATCCACTTGACTTTGAGGAAGTTGTTCTGTTTGCTTTACATCGCCAACGTCCTGCTTTAAGTAGCCAATTCCTTCTTGTACTTTGCCAACTGCCTGCTTTACATCATTAACATCATGCTCTATATCACCAACTTGCTGTTTCACATATCCAAATTCCTGTTTTACATTAGCAACTTCATGCTTTACATTAAGAATTTCATGTTGTAAATCACCAACGTTCTGGTTAATATCATCAATATCATGTTTTACCTTGTCAACATTCTCTTTGTATGATCAACGTCATGCTTTACATCAAAAACGGCCTGTTTTGCTTCATCAACGTCCTGTTGTATCTCACAAACGTACTCCTTTAGATAACCAACTTCCTGTTTTATGTTTTCCACATAATCTGTGGAAATCAATAGTATTGTTTACAGACATTATTGTTTAATTGAATAGTAAGAATATTTACTTTCATAACACGATGCATCAAAATACGAATTTTGTAAAGTTAAATTTTAATGTAAATGCATGAAAATTTTTAAGTGACAACCTAGTATGATCATTGCTCCTATACAGCTTGAATATCATAATTAAAGAAAGCATATAGGCAAACTATCAGTTAGACTCATGGAAGGATGTAAATCAGAATGAAGACTCCATCGGTCTATCTGTCCATCCATCCATACTTGCATGTGTATAAACGTACGTGTACATATGCGTCTATGAATACATGAACTTGCTGCTTGCATAAAGTGACCGTTTTCTGTAGCTAAATTTCACAAATTTTCAGCTCTTAATATTTTGAAGTAATGGGATTCTCTTATTATTTTCTCATATTACAATCAAATCTGCATTAAACACATTACCTACTTCAATCTTACCTGATTGGATGTTTTCATCGAGAAAAATATTAATAAAATAGAAGAGAAAGCAGAACGGAGGGCTGCAAATCGAAATTCCATTCTTATGTTTTTATCAATGCTTTTTTTCTGTAACTGCTATTTTTTTTCTTGCATTCAACTGAAACTTGGCACATTTAAAATATCCAATTTGGCTCGAAAAAATGGAGTAAGAGGACTCTAGTTCAGTAAATGAAGGATGTGTATTTTTTCAGTAACGTTTTACAATGTGCAGTACAAAACTTGCAAATCTTCAAAATAATGCAATAATTATATTTATGAATTAACAGTTTCAGTGTTAGAGTGTCTCAATTGTATTATGTCTTTGTTAACTTATTTAAATTTTACCAAACATTTATAAATATAGCAAATAATGGCCTAAATCATGCTACAGGTTTCAGCAAGAAGCAAGTGATGGTTTAAGATATAAACGTTTAGATTGCAAAAGCAACATATCTCAGTAGGACGTTTGATATTTTCTGCTTCGTGCTTCATTGGTGAAAACATCGGAATATGTAGAATGTCTGCTTCATATCTTGCTCCTGCAAAAACATTATGGATTAAAATATGCTCTTACCTGATTAAACAGCGATTTCCTTCAGTTTGTCGATGTAGGTATTCTGAAGGATTCTGTCCATACTGCATGAAGAATGGTATCAAGATCCATTTCGAAGTCACATTTTATGGCTTTCGAACGAAAATATGCATCAAATATAATGACAACATTCTTAATATTACTGCAAAGTTTGTTGAAATCTGCAGTGTCTATTTTAGCCCGTGTTGCATGGCCATAAAGAGTATTTCTAAACTCTCTTACTCTCTCGATGTCATCGCCCAATGTTGTTCCACCTGGTGGTATGATTTTTCCCCAACTGTGTGCTTGGAGTTTGGACCTGGCTACAAAGGGTCCTTATTAATGTGTAAAGTGAGCTGACATCAAACTTTTCAGCAATGGGAATCTCGGGGGAGAAAGGAGATAAGCCACACAACCATATATTTATGTTCGCATCAAGTCTTACTAATTTGTTTTGATTTGCCCGAACTCTCTTAGACAGATGTGCTGCAGGAATTTCATGTGTTAGTACCTGCCAGAGAATATCTCTTAACAAATCAACGACTATTCGGCCAATGCGTGCAAAGTGTGTTGTCTCCAGGGTGGAGGCATACCAGAGGAGCTTGCCATCGTTAAGTTGCTGATATGGTCCTACTCGTCATATCTGAAAATCTGACAAAGAAATATTATACCCTTTTTGCGGAAAAATGATAGCTTTTCTTGACAGATCACAACATTAATCAATAAGTAGCAATAAGAAAATTATGCTAACAGACGAATTGAAACGGGCTAATGATGGAGTAAAACCATCCCAACAGCTGTTCTGGTCTGTGACCAGTATTGCTAAAATCCCAACCTGGCCAAATATACTATATACATTAACTGATTAAATCATTTGTCTGCTGTATTAACTAGCATATTTATTGCCTTAACTTCATCTTTACTAGATTTGTGTGAAGACCTTTTCAATACAGTTATCTTAATAACTTCGAAAAACCTCAAATTCTGTGTTTAGGCGTAGTAATTGCAAAGATTTTCAGATGGATGCCATAGGTGAGGTCATATGAGCACCATATTCAATAAGAACCAACTGGTTAAAAATGTTACCTTCGCATTACAACCTAATGTTTGCTATAACTTTCCAGTTAGAAGATGTAGTAACAAAAACAAGTTTAAGAGAGCAACCATGGTTGCCACATTTGATTTCACATTTGATTTCATATCAGCACCATTTTCATTTAAAGACAACTCGACAACAGACGTCTTCGTTTGAAATCACCTGTTGATGCCTTCCAGTCCTGATACGTAACATATAAAAGTATTCAACATGATGTTAGATTACAACCATATTCATTCAAGACTAAATATACATCACAAGAAGCATGTAGTCAAAAACTCTATCTTACAATAATTAGCCATTCAGGAGGAGTCGCAATGTGGTGGTCATATGTCCAACAGTACCACTTCTATTTAGCAACGTCTAGACATCACGGAAGTATCTCAGTGGACAAACACATCAATGACTTTTCATTCAGAATCAGCGATACAAAAATTTTAAGATATTTGATTGCAAGTCGTTTTGTGAAATCCCAATAACCAAAACCATCTCTCAAATTAACAAATTTACTTCTAATATAACAAAACAAATCAATAAATCAGGTCAAGAAGAAAATAAAATTGATTTTGCACAAGGTTAATTCCAGCATACAAAGTTACATTACGATAGCATTTAACGAAATCAAATAATGTTTAGAATAAAACTAACAAACAATGTAAATATTAAATATACTTAATAATAGATACAAAGCCAAATTTAATCAAGAATATGAAATATTTTAACATTTTCATCGACATTACCCAACATGATATTATGAAAAAATATGGTAAGATAAGGAGTTAATGTGCTAGGCTTATTAATGTACCAGGAATATAAACAGTCGCATCATGTACTAGATCACGTTGGGAAAAATGGGTATAATATGTATAGCGATCCCATAGCACTAAAGATCTAGCTAAAAATTACTTGAGCAGTTAATTTTATATATGTTTCAAAAACAGTACATGCAAGGAATACTGTGATTTTGCTGATACACACTGCCAATAAAGGACTGAAGAAAGTCATATGATAAATCTTATATTATTATATGCTGATTTTCTTTTCCTCCGTTAATTACACATATTGTGCATAAAGGAACTACTTTCTATTCTAAACAAACAATGACACAGACGCCAGCATTTTTATTTGTAAACAAATCAGGTACACTCGCGTATAAGGCGTTTTACGTTGTGGCTGTTTAAATTTGTTTCTGAATGAAGTAAAGCAGATGTTTCGCGGACTGCCACATACCAGCTGTTTTGGCACATTCCGCGTTAACTTTTTTGATACAATGTTTCGGATTTAGGCTAGCTATATAACAGTCGCAAGAAAGAGTCCTTACAAATTACATTACTGACAAGGCATATACTGTCTTCTTTAGGTGATGATAAGAATGGCAGAAAAATATTCTTACAGTTTTATATCCTGAATTTCCTCAAAATGTACATTCATAGTTCTGCAAACCCGAATTAGATGAGCCATGTCATAGGTTCTCAATCTTGATTACACATTTCGAAATTGTACTGTAATTTCCATGATAAGTACAATTACATCCTCCTTACAACACACAAAATGAAATAAGCATTACATTTCATAGCGTCTTTTTGACAATTGCAACTGAAAGACTTTATATTTTTCCCACATCATGATTTCAAACATTCAATGACAGAAACATAAACACGTTTGCAGATGTCAACACGCCTCTCCCTCGCTTCTTCAATCCGAAGTATTTCATGTGGAATTGTCACATATAAATCCAGTCAATAGTCACGAAATTTCGTAGAATAGAAACAAATATTAAAAACTTATTCATTCCACATCAAATGGAAAAGTTTTTGTGATGAACATTCATTCACAATATGACTCCAAATTTCAATTTTAACTAGACACGCCATTTTCTTTCGAAAGTTATGTCGAGCGCGCGACTAAGTTCAAATGTATCTGGCGGAGATATGTGCGCAGTAATAATGTTGTTGTTCTTGTGTAATGATGAATCTGCGCTGGTGTATTTAGTTACTTTATTTTTCGTAGTGTATTTTGTTGATACAATTAAGCATTACGTAGAATAAAAAAATGAGCATATAACAAAATGGTTACTGCATTTGTATGGGAAAATATGAACTCGTTTTGTCGAATGAATATACTTTACTCTCAAGGTTCATATTTTCCCATACAAGTGCAGTAATCTATAATTCTTTTTAATTAAAAGGAAGCAAATTTAAGGTAATGGAATCGAGACGTTTCCAATTTGATATTTTATCTTTTGAGACAAAATCTGTCCCAAAAATCAAAATTATGCTAAACATAATAAACGTTTTAGGAATGTTGAGTTAAATCTATTTAAGTAATATTTCCTAAAGGTTTGAGTTATATATATGCTATTGATATTATGCTACAATATATTGTTTTACCCGACCTTATGAACAATATTGTCAAGGGAAGAAATAGGCGTAATGCCCAAAAGAAGGTAGAAGGGAATATATCATTGTCATTTGATAGAAAAATTTCATAAAATAACTAATATTTCTAAGTAAGGAAAGGTATCACTATGAAAGGGGCATATTTGTAAAATGTTGAAAATAACTGCTTAAGTGTGTCAAACCCGAGGAGTTGATAAACATATTTTCGAAGTTAAAGCAGGCGTGGGTGCCGCTTGTGATAACAACCAAAGAAGAATATGTTTCTTAAATCGCTCTCATCCACACAGCCCAAAATACAAATCAAAGAAGTTGTTTTTTATGTTCCAAGCACAATCGCCCTTGAAGAAAGTGGCCACAGAGTGCAATCTATCAAAATCAACAAGTTTGTTTTCGTTCAAACTTAATAAATTGTTAACTTCTTTGAACAATTTGTATAGGTCCCATTTTTTCAAGCTATTTCAATAATCTCATAGGCTTAAAAGCAAAGTTTGTTGAATCGCGAGAGGAAATCATCCATTCTTGCCTGTTCAAATAATTGTATCGCCTTATTTGATGTAACATTGTTAATTTTTTTAGGTCGGAATCATTGAACACTATTGGCAAATGAAGGAAACAGGATAGTCAAATCATCAACTTTATGAAATGAACAGAGGCGTCCCCTGCATTGTAAAGGGATTTTACATTTATTTAGCATGGAGCGAAAAACCGCTTGAACAAAGCGCATCAGGTGAGAAAAATGGTGCAAATTTCTTAAATGAAGTTGCCGATTTTTTTGTCACTCGCCATAAGCAGTAGTACACGTGAATAAAGGCTGTCCTACTCACTGCGATGACCACGGTGCTACTGACAGCATCAAGATCGTCCCTCGAATCGACTAGGATAACATCATCGACATCAGCCAAGACACACAGTATCATCAGCGAACACAGTTATGGCGAAGAGTTTGCATTGTAGGGAGGCTTAATTGGTTGTGCGATGTTTAATTTCCTTTTTCAATTAGCTGGCTTAAATTCATTTAAACCTCATAAAACTTCAAATGAGAGGGAAACAATATGGTAAATAATATACTTAGAGGTAGTAACCTCTTTATTATTTAATTTAATGCACCGATTATAGGTACGTATGTTCGTTTACTCATGATGAACACGATATTTAATTTCTTTACACTAGGGTGCCAATAGTATTTGCCTGCACTTTGTAATTTGGGCCGATTGCCTAAATTAGTGAATAAAATATATTATATAATACATTTTATTTCTCTTGCACGTGTTTTACACATAATTAAACGCGAATATCGGAAAGGTAGTGCCAGTGGGCGTGGCTAAATTATCCTAGTTTGTTCGGTTCATACAGGTATGAACAATCGAACTTCAAAAGTGCATAGACAAACATATTGCTGGAAATTGTAGAGAGAAAAATACATTACTCTCAGGTAGCGTGAATTTAGTTTTCTTAAATATCGATATTCATAACACGATGTAAATAGTTATGAAATTTTAAAAGCCGCTACGTAGTACGTTAATAGATTTGTGGATATATATGAAAATGATGTAAATATATGTTTCATTTTTTGTTTCATTTTAATTATACCTTAGTCGCCATGCGCATTGGAGATAAACACTTACGTTCAAGAAATAAATACAAAAATCATGCAGTTAAATAATTTTACTTATTAGGTATGAAACACAGATGAAAAATTCTGCAGTCAGTAAACTTCGCGTGGAAGTTGACACGAAAATTTACAATATTTAAACATGTATATAGGTTAACGACATAATACTATTCGCTATAGTGTGTAGTCTACAAAAGACTTTAGCATGATAATAATATGAATTAAAAGAAGTTATGACAAACACACAATTAACTGCCTCCGCCCACTATCCCCATTCCATTTCTCACATTTACGCATCCGAAATGGCGCACGTTCGAATCCTACCATTGGGTCAGCTACTGTGGCGTGTCCTTGGGCACGCCACTTTGGTCCAATTGCCTCGGCAATTATGACCTACTTAATGTTGCTATGCCAGAAAGCACCAAATCATCAAATTCTCCTCTCTCTCTCTCTCTCTCTCTCTCTCTCTCTCTCTTAGTCTGTTCACATTTATGTGCTTTCTTTTTTTGTGGATTCTTTAAGTTTTAAATAAAATATTAGGAATCTACCTGATTGTGTCGTTATATCAACCGCACGCCCTGAATTCCACACATGGAATTTTTGGAACAATAATTTTTATAATCTGAAGTACAGGTCATTTGTTTACAACAAAACTTTTCCACATTTTACTCAATATCCTTAAACAGCAACAAGGAAATAATAATTGTCTTTTTAGATGCATACAGTATTCACTGTCGATGGTCTTCTTTCTGACATACACCTTTACAAACGATGCCATAGAACACGAGTCATTGGACTCTAACAATGAATGTTCAGTCAGTAATCTTTACATTTATATCATTGTACTTGGCACACTTAATAGAATCATTAGTTGATTACAAGGAAACGTATTTTTCTCTAAGGTAACATTCAACATTCTTTGAAAATATATTATTCCGTAACTAATGGCAGGTATGTTGTAATTTATTACTTCTATTTACATTTAATTTTTATTTTGATACCCCGTCTTCCCCGACAGGGAGCCGGTTAGCATATAATTGATATTAAGATAAAATATCTGGCGGAGAGTGGACTTTATAACACAAGCATACAAGGTGCTATTCCATAGGTAAAGAATATACAAGAGGTCTGGAGTTAATTAATTGGCTGAATCAACAAAATCAGTCTTTGCAATTAACGATTATAATACATTCTTATTTTGCCTAACTGATTAACAAACCTAGATACAAAGATGATATTTGTTGAAAACAAGAATTTAAAATTGTTCTTCGTAACCATCATTGAGTTTTCATCAAACAACGTTTGTTAAATAGAAAATTGAATAGAGGAACTTGGATTTTTAAATCTGTTGCATAGTTCACAAACTTCTTGTAAGTGTTGGTATCCTTATGTTCTTGTAGACACAAGGTAATTAGTTGGGGCAGCAAAATGGTGAACCCTTTAAAAGCATTGAATACTCTTGATAATATGATAACCCTTTCAAAATTTGATACACATTCAATGTCGCTAAAAACACAAGTAACCCACAATTCAATTATCTATACGAAAGGACTGATTCGCGTTATATTTAGATATTGCGACTAGAATAGCACGACACTTGATCCATTGTAATAGGTGTATTCTTTGTTGTCTTTTTCTAGCATGGGTGCCAAATATTTATTTTAGGTGTTCATGTTTATAGCTAATATAAGAGCAAAATTAGTTTACTATTCACTTTAATAGCTCTCACATTACAGGTGTAATTGTACTGATTCCATCTTTCACTAATAACTCTTTCCTTTTTAACAGTGATTTCTACTTAAATAACGGTTGGAGATTAATTCCAAATTTAATGATCGTATTACATATTTTCTGTCCTGTTGCATAGACTTAACAATGTCAGATATTCTCATTGTCGTTCCAAATGAACCATTTTCCAGTTTAACATTTATTTTCAAGACAAATAATAATGATGGATAGATAGAATAGCATATCCAGATAAGGGGCATCATATAGTATAAATCATGGATTGCTATCAAGTCATACTTCTTGTCCATCTACATGGTCAAGTGTATATTAGAAATGTTGTATGGATCACATATTACACTTCAGTGCCATGTATAGGGTTGAGTACATATAAAAATGATGGAGTCATACCATATTACACCTCATAGTCATGTATAAAATTGGGTATCTGTTAGAAATTATGAGTGTATACAACATATCACTTCATACCCATATATAAGATTAAGTATATATTAAAATGATGGTTGAATATTATGTCACACTTAGTGCCTATTATTTATTATGTTAAATATTATAACTAATGGATGGCTACAAAATCACACTTCATGTCATTAAATATGTTTGGATATAGATTAAGAATAATGGATGAATATAATATCACACTAAATGCCTTTATATGGGATCAAGAATATCTTACAAGTGGTAGATGGATAAAGTATCAGAGTTCGAGATAATATGAATGTTAGTAGCAGGGAGGGTGAACAGACTGCTTGCTTGAAAGTCCATATATGAAAAATAAAATTTCATACGAAAAAAAAAGAAAACTACAAGGTCAATAACATCAAAACAAAGCCTCTAACTGACCGAGATTTTCTCTAATTCGGTTAGCTTATTTTGTTACTACATTTTTGTTGTTTGTGTTTTCAAATTTTTATACTCATTTTGTTACCTTTTGGACACTCATTTTTATCAAGACCTAGAACATGTAAAGTTATTATTATCAATACGTGTGGAGTGCTTTTGAAAAAGAATCTTTTAAACTTAATCATATCCATGTCCCCACAACACCACGTCTGATGAATATTTCGCAGAGGATGTGTATCATCTACATTAAACAACTAAAATATTTCAGATATCTCTGATCACTTTAGGTAATTGTGTATATCGCTGAGTAACATATATAAGACCAGTATTTCTATGTCTGCCTCAAGAAAATATCCGAGCTGGATCTGATTGTTTTTTCAGCATCAGATGGGGCTTAATCAATATCGGTGATAAAATTAATAATATCATTGCCGTCCTCGTCCAACAATTTTGCATTTTCATTAAAATCTTTAAACACATCGTAGCATCTCTGATCATCTACGGATTGTGCCACTAAATATAATTTATCCCACTTGAGCCATCTCAATATCAAATTAAGTAGTAATTGTGTTTTACCCGATCCGGATGGACCTATTATTATTATTATTCTGTTGTTGGTGTTGTTGTTGTTGTGGGGTTTAACGCCATTTTCAGCACGTGATAGGCTATACATGGCGGCCAGTATTAATGGTGGAGGAAGAACCCGGGAAAACGCCGGAAAGAACCATCGACCCATGAGAAGCAACTAGCAAGCTTTCTCACATACCCACATTGGCTGAATCCTAGACTCGAACCGCCGCAGACAGAGGTGAGATGGCAGTGATCCGTAACGAAGAGAGCTTTAGACCACTCGGCCACTCGGGGCCCCCTCTTTCTGATGGAATTCGGTATTGCTGAAATATGTTGTTCTGTCTCTTGCTTTTGTGTCACTGAGAAATCAATGACATCCATGTTGTACAAATATTATAAATAATATGGATATAAATAATATGGATTTGTATTGTCTTCAATGCAAAGCATCCACCCCCACCAGTCGATTGATAACAATAATAATAAAAAATAAAAAGTGTGCACATCATGTAAGTGTGTAAACTGTGGTACAAGCAAATACAAATTTATCTTCCTTGACAAGTCAAAAAAAACAGGTGGTGATATACCCTCTTCATTAGGAAAATTACCAGGAGCCCCATGGGCTAAGTATCCAGGAGAAAAACATCTTACCGGATATAGTTATTGTGGTCCTGGAACCCGACTTGATATCCAACTTGACAAGCGAGATCAACCAAGAACTGGAGAGTATGCAATGAATGCGATTGATCACGCATGTCACATTCATGATGTAGCGTATACAAATCCAGATTTACAACAACGACATATTGCAGATGTCAAATTGATTGGCTCGTTAAATTCCATTTAAAAAAATCTTTCAGAGAATCAATAGCTAATTGGTTGGTACGGTCTGCTATGAAAGATAAACTAGTATTAGGTGCCAGTAATTATTCAACCGATTATTATTATTATAATAGAATCGAATTAGCATAGCCCAACAGTAAATTGGAGGGGGGAAAGCAGCGATTAGTAAACTTGCCGATGCAGCAAATGTTACACGTTATGTTGCTGCAAATTGGTTAGCACGACATGCATTATGGCAAATTATCTACCACCACCTAAAATATTCAGAATGCACATTTTGATGTCAGCACTCCAAATGAAGTTCATCAAGCAGATATTTTGTTTTTACCTCAGGATAACATTAAAATTGGTAGACGTCAATCACGTACATAATAATACGCATTGACTGTCGTTGACGTTGCGAGTAGGTATAAAGAAACAGAGCCATTATCAACTAAAACAGCAAATATAGTTGTATCTGCGTTTGAACGAATTATCAGCAATGACCCTTGTAATGGCCACATTAATTAAAGGTTGATCAAGTGTGACAGCTGCGTTAAATAATGAAATTACTCGTGCAATTTGTATGAAACTCATCAATGCAATCACACAAAAACATATCAAAACAACGACATGACTCCTTTTCAAAACAACCACAATTAGGTAAAATGACTGTGAGATATTTATATGAACCTGGTGAACTTGAAGGTAATAAAAAAGAGCGACTGATCTTATTTGGAATATTACGATACATAACATTTCCAGCGTGGTAAAATCCATGGGTAGACCTGCAATCTACAGACTAGATTAAACTGCTCCTCAACGTGGATTCCTACCTGAACAATTTTCAACTAATTCCTGAAGAAACACAATTACCACCGCATTCACTTTTGTAAACTAGCACCTCGACGTCGATTACATTCAAGACAGGTCAGCATCACATTTTCACGTGTGTGATCAAGACTACTATTATTTCTGTCTACGGTAAATTGTCTTGGATTATTATTTGAATACTGCCACAACACTACTGTTAAACTCACACAATGATTATTTTGCTGTTGTTTCAGTGTCATGATAAATTCATTGCGAGATCAAAGACGCGTTTATTTTTTTGTCACGTTGTTTACAACTGATTTTTTCTTACTATATTATCGTTAGTTCCTGAATTTGATTATTATTTTCTGTGAAGTCTATGATAATTCTCCGCAGCTGTGATATTCTTCTGACTCGAGACATTGCGAGATATACTAAATTTGACAATTCGATACGATCATCGACGATCCAAACATTTGTACCAGAGATGGTTAATATCGTCATTGCGTATCCTATCGTCAGTGGAGTTTTGTCCATAGCTAACGCGCTGTCAACAACACTGACAGGAACTAAAACAATATCATTTAATACAAGATTTTGTTTCTCTGACGATCCTGGTATATAAATGTAGATATTTTGTCGTCCTGTATCTGCTGGTCGATAACACAATGGTACGGGTAGTTTTGAAGAGACAAAAATTGCAATATAAATAATTGTTGTTAAGGTGTATCACGAACTATCTTTCTACTAGCTACTATCAAATAATCTGGTCATCATAAATTCCACATATTGTTATAGGAGTTTCTGAAATTATTTCACGCATTGTTTCACACTGAATTTTATTTGCTTGTAGTCTGATTAATTCTTAAACTCCCGTTATTCTGGAGCAAGAGGTATATGATCATCAGTTACTTCTTCATAATAATCTAAAAAATTCTTTAGCCATTTGTGTGGAGATAACCCAACAAACGGCGGTTATTGACCATGATTGCCGCACATTATCACAGGTGTATTTTTAAAAAACAGCCAATCGAGAAACATTTTTAATGTATCTTTAGATACTGTGCATACTTCATCCCAAATGATGATCCTTGGAATGTATTTCTCGCCCATTCGGTCAGGAATCCATGCGTTCCCCTTCCATCGGAAGAAACTATGATAAGTATATGATTTTACTCCTCGTTGTTTCATTTCTCTTGCGAGTCTATATGTAGGTGTTAAAACAACCACATCATTTGAATTCTGTCTAAATAATTCGATCGTCTGAATTCTGTCTAAATAATTAGATCACTCGAGTTGTTTTACTAGAATCTCCAGATCCGTTTAGATAAATAGTCTTGTGTCGGGATACTGGATCATGTACGGATCGTGCAAATGATAACTCTGATATCTGATTATTTTTATAATAAATATTTTTAACCGCAACATCTGCAGATTCAGAATAATTATAAAACATTTCTTGTTTTATTCTCCATTCACCACACGATACATTAGAAGCGGTAAACTGAGTTAGTAATTCTTAATATTTTCCTTCAATATAAAACGAATCCGTTGCAACTCTGACTGCATTGGTAGGGAATCTGTTTATCATCAATAATAAATTTATAGAAACATAAGCAAGCATTGAAGATCTTAAATGATTAAATTGAGGTGACTCGCCATCAATATAACAAACAATTATACCTAATCGTGTTCCGTTAGACAAGTAAGCGGTTTCGCGACTTACAAATATATTTCTATTCGTTGCAACAACAATTATATAATCATAGTCAATATCGTCTATGATCAATCGTGCATAATATCATTTATGATCATATGCTCCGCCTTGAGTACATTTACCAATTATTTTTCTACCAAGATGTTTTGCGATTATATTTTCGTAATCAGAATAATTTTGTGGTGGTAACCAAACTTTCTGAGGACGATACGTTATAATTACCTTACGTACAATCGACGATATTAGTATTCTGCAATCAAGCATATATCGTGTCAGCACTATTGGTGCCCAACGTTTTTCTGAAAAGGGCCTACCAAACCAAACATAACAGATCGGATGAAGTCCTTCTGCAAACTCGAATGACTCAATAAAGGCGAATCCAGTTAGATCAAAATAGATAGGGGTCCGTTTATTGATACTCTAGTCATCTCGTGTGTGGGGTGTCCAAGTCTTTTAAAATATCCAGAACACTCTCCTATACCAAGAAAACTCCACGGAGAACACGCGACCATATCAACCGAGATAACATCGTTGCGGTCATACTCGGTATTCCACAATCCGCCATGACCATACTCACAGCAATTTAATTTCACATCGTCAAGAAATTTAAATCGTGTTGGCTTCTACGATTTTTTTTCTTTGCAATGTGAGCTGCAACAGATGGAACTGTACAACAATTATTCAGTATTCTCTGTTAAAAATGTCTGCGTAGATTTTTCATTTCTTCATGAAGAGATTCTTTACGATATAACTCGCCGTTAGGTCGTACAAATTGATCATATTTTTCATCATCGGAACTATTAAATAACCATATTGACAAAGGATCGTTTTTGCTGATTTAGCGAATAAAATCAAGCATGTCCCCCCCCCACGAGTCTTGGTTCTGGCGGTCCATGATATCCAGGTGCAACGTCGGGCCATCCTGATACGGATCTGATGCAAGACTGATAAATATCCACGGCGTAATCAGGTGAATTTATTTATATCACGGCTGATAATGTCGGTTCATGGACTATTATAGCTAACGTGGATTCTCGTCTAGTTATTGATTTTATCATGCGTTGAAATTCGTCATTGATTTGTTCAATCTGATAACTGTCGGTCGGTATTCCAACAACTTGTCAAACAGGTGTTTCCCCAGTGCCATTGGAAACGGGTTTATTTTTATTTGCAAATACCAACGAATTATTTGACTGCAGCATACCAAATAATCTTGACCGGATATTGGGCTAACTGTATATACTCATAACTGCAAAATGTATATTTCCATTACTTGAATCGCGGTTGGAAAATTAATATTGAATTCAGGGTTGGTGGAGTTTACTGATATCATTATGGTTTGCAGCGGATTTGTATTTACAAATATCTGCTGAAGTAGTTCTGTCATTATTTAAACTCCCATGATTTAAATCATAGTTTTCTAAATCAATTACTTCATTGCATGTATTAAGCATTATGTCAAATTCAGAATCTGATATCGTTTCATCGTTAAGGCTTGATGATATCAACGACAAAAATTTAGCGTACGCGTGTGTTGCCCTGTGTAATTTTACAGAGTAGTCGTGCAATTTTGAACTCGTGCACGTGGATATCTTTTTCGCAATAATATTTTAAAACCCGGCGATGGTTGCTGATGATGAAAGATATTGTCACTACTACTGCTGCTGTCACTGGTGTTAGCGCTGATAATACTACGCATTTATCAGCAGTGAGTGCAGATACCGTGTATACAGCAACATCAATGAAAACTGCACGTCTTCGATATGTTTTTACTTTCGTTGTATAATTATCAACGATGGTTGTTAGCGCTGTTTGCCATTCACGTACTTGATCATAACCAATTTTTGAACACTTAATTCTGTTAAGGCCATTATTATATTTTGAACAGAAACCAACTGAGGCGTTTCAGCAACAAATTCCAGACAACACAGTAAGATGCTGTGGTTAATTTCTTATCAGCTGCTTCCAGTATAAATGTTTCTTCGTCTCCACTATTTAGCACAATAGACAAAACCCCAGAAAATTTATCGGTTGAATGATGCCAGGGATATGTAGTGTATATACTAAATTTTGCTGCGCTGAACACAGACAACCTGTACACACCAGTAGCCTCCGCGGCATGTTTGAGAGCATTATTTTGCTCTGACCATCTTGAGGATCATGATGACACTGAATACCATGTTGACAAGCTGTTTGTGAGGAATTTTAATCAGATTAATGTTGTTAACGATATCAGGAATTCCACCTATGACATGTTCTAATGATTTTTTAATCGTTTCAACGCTCGTCTTAATATCAGAGAGTTTCACGTTAGCAGTCAACGGGGTGCCAAAGAAATTATCTGGGATTTTATTAAGTTTTTGAAAATTTCTACGGGTGTTCAAAAACATATTTATGTGATCATACTTGGCTCTCAATATGGATAATTTAGTGTTTACGGTGTTGTAGTTAACGTCAACATCTTTTTTTGCGACATCTTCGTCGAATGTTTGATCTCTTAACACGACTATTTTATTTCTGTTCATGCTGAATTCACCTGTCATTGTGTCGCCGGTATTCTTCAAATGACTAGCAACCTTCTTGCAATTTCATTTCTGATAACCGCGATTGATATTCTTGAGTCTCTGATCTTACCGTTGCTGGTAAACACAGGGATGTTATCCGTGGTAGCACCAAGAACTCTACGAACTATGTCATTCTACTTGACATTACTCATTAGCCAGAAATGTGTTATGCCAATATGTCAAACATGCTTTATTCTAATTTTGTTAAGCATATCCATTGTGCCCCCAGCTGAATCAAAACTATACTTTCAATATTTAACGACAAATATTGCACTTACCAGCCAGAATGAATCATTTACCCGTTGACACATAGCCTCTAATACTACAAGAGAAGTGTGGGCCCAGTATAGTTCCATTATTTAAAACGTAATTTTCTAAATCAGATCTGAAGAAAATGAAAAATTCTCTTGTAATAAATATTAGCTATTTCTTGTTAATTTTATATAACATCCATATATTAAATGTAATAATACTTCAATACTATGCAACGTTTTATGTTGCTTTTTTGGCTCATGCATAACTACTGTGTACGTAGGATGACACGGTCTGCCACAGTCCTCATAAACATGTTTGTATTATTGCAACACGTAAATATTTGCGCGTAAAAAATATTTCAAAAGTGAGAAGTTCTTTTTACTTTAAAGAAAATTATTGGGTGAGAAAAGGATACTACGTTGGGTTATGGACCGAGACAAGGAAATCCCCCTCGGCAAGCCTCGTGGGGAGACAAATAATGTAACCCCTTGACTCGGATTTCCTTGTCTCGGTCCAAACCCCAACATAGATTCTATGTCTCTTTCTCACTCTGTCTGGATATGTATGTCTCGTGCTCTCTCTCTCTCTCTATCTGTCTATTTTGCTCTCTATCTCTTGCTCTGTCTCTCTTGTTCAATCCATCTCTCCCTCTTGCTCTGTCCCACTTACTCTTTCTATCCGTCTTTTCCCTGTATAACTTTGTCGTATGATTGCTCTGCTTTTTTGCTTGATATCTCTTGTTCTGTCTCACTCGCTCTCTCACGCTCTCGTTTTAAGCATTTAAGCTGTTTTACAGTTTGTTTTCTGGTGAATACATATATGCTAACTTATTGTCATATCTTCAGATATTATGAAAACAGCATGGGTGTCAGCATGATACGGCTTTTTACCTCCTCTGAATGGATGATTATTATGAGATTCCTCAACAGAAAGCCCAGAATAATCAGGTAGGACACAACAAAGAAAAATTATTTTGATTCAAATTATACAGAATAATTTAATTTTAAGTATTAATCTAAAGTTTTCAATTTATTGCTCTGCCTTAAGTACGGCCCATGTTATATGAAACTATGCTGTTAGTTCAAACTCCGGTTAAATAAATACTCTATTGAATTTCATAAAATCTGACAGTTAATTACACGGAAACCTGCCTTAGTAGATACATCCATATAGCAATTCCTGTTTGTAATGGATATTGTTAGTCACAATGAAAATCCCTCTATAAATGCATATTATATAGCAGACACCTGCCTAACTTGGACAGTTGACCATGATTTTAGGTCATTTAAGTTGCCTTTAATTAAAAGTCTGACCAAACATATGTACTTATTTGCCTCCCTGGATGCTTGTCTCTTGCACTGTTGAAAATGAACATTTTGTTTAAACCCTGATTTGACTTTTAGTTTCTCTATGGACAATGACCATTTTCCATTATGTCTCATTACAGCAAGCGTTCCCTTGGCACAGATTTCATAACTGGTATAATATTGATTTAATCAATAAAAAGGATATAGTAGCAATATGAAAACCCTAAGGAGTCACAATGATGGGTACCCTACTAGTGATCAAAAATGATAGACTTACAGTGATAGTCAACTTACACTCTGATGATGATGACAGAGGGTAGAGTCACAGTAAAAGGTACCCTACTAGTGATCAAATATAATCTTACAGTGATGAGTACCCTACCAGTGATCAAAAATGATATAGTTACAGTGATGGGCAACTTGCACTTTACTGATGATGATAGAGGGTAGAGTCACAGTGATAAGTACCATAGTAATCATCTAAAACAGTAGAGCTGCAGTATTGGGTACACCACTGATATAATATTACTTAAATCTGAAAAGGCTAGGGCTGCAATGACTGAAACCTGACATGGTAAAGAAAATATTTGGTCATAATATCTGCAAATTAATCAAGGGAGGACGTGTTTACAAGAACTGGAAAAAACTTTTGTGACATTAATAGTGTTGGCAGTTAAGCATCAAGATCTGGCAATTTATGGTGACATTTGTGTAGAAAATATATGTAAAGGTAAGGAATGCTTATTCACTTATTGCTCTGGTTGATTAGCAGTATAATTCCCATGCTTGTTATGTTACTGTAATCTTTTCTTTATAAAGCAAGTCTGTATGTAACAAATAAAAACAGATGCATATAATACAAATCATAACAAATTTACATTTACTTTTAGCCCAAAATCACTGTTGATGACATTATCAAGTTTTAGAATTAAATAATAACATGTGATCTTTAAATAGACTAATTCTAAAAAAATTATAATTGTATAAAAGAACATTTTCTAAGTTTAATTTTAAAATTATTTTTGTTAACCATGTGCATGTTAAGTACATTAACATTTTCAATACAATTCCTTGTTTAATTGATACTTTATTGTACATTTAATGTTTTTATTTTCCCTGATACTGGATAATGACATTTTAGTGATGCATTTTTATTCTTATTCAACGTATTAGAGCAGTACATTCTTTAAAGTTGGGTCTAAACAAGGGACACAACTCCCAATATTGCTACATGTAAGGGTCTTTAGCTTCTTACAACAGACACCCTAAATGCAATCTAAAATTGTGCACATATTTGTTTTAATTATTTATGGTTGTTCAATATATTTATTATTAAGTTTATTGAGCTATGGGGCTGTTTTATGCCTGCCTTTGTAGAGTAAATATGTTATTCCTGTGTACATCTTTCTTGCCATACAGCACAATCTCGTTTGTGCATCCAGTCCTGCATTTATCAATTTATCATTTTGATTCCAGAGTTTTTCTATGTTATTGCCTGTTTGAAATCGTAGTTCAGTGCAGTGAGACAATCTTGTTAGATACAACTACAGGGTTTATTCTTGTAGTTTAGTTTGTTGTATGACACAGTCTCATTAGATACCAATATGGGGATTAGTCTTGTAGTTCAAAGTAGTGTATGACACTCTCATTAGATACGACTGCAGGGTTTAGTCTTGAAGTTCAGTTTGTTGTATGACACAGTCTCATTAGATTCAACTACAGGATTTAGTTTTGTAGTTCATTTTGTTGTATGACAGTCTCGTTAGATAAATTATGGGGTTTAGTCTTTTAGTTCAGTTTGTTGTATGACTCAGTCTCATTGATACAAATATAGGGATTAGTCTTGTAGTTCAGAGTACTGTATGACACAGTCTCATTAGATACAACTATGGGATTTAGTCTTGTAGTTCAGTTTTTTGTATGACACAGTCTCATTAGATTCAAATACAGGGTTTGGTCTTGTAGTACAGTTTGTTGCATGACACAGTATCATTAGATAAAAACTACAGGGTTTAGTCTTGTAGTTCAGTGTAGTGTAAGACAATCTCATTAGATTCAACTGCAGGGATTAGTCTTGTTGTTCAGTTTGTTGTATGACACAGTCTCATTAGATACATCTACAAGTTTCATTCTGTACTGCACCTTTGCTTCTGCGTTTTTGTTTGTTTGTTAGTGTTATTGCTTTTGCAGATAAATGCAGTTAAGGATACACATGTTCACAAATCTTTGTGCATGTATGATTTTTTACTCTATGCCTTGTATCTGTATGTATTTGACAGAGTAAAAAAACCTGGCAAAATGTCTCCACCCATCCATCCTCATATCAGGGATGGATGAGTACCTGGCCTGGGCACCCAGACATAGCTGGGTTTTACACTATCTAGTAAAAACTGACCCGACAGGTTGTTCCTTGCCAGGTACCCAGCAAAAATTTCCCCACCCTACCATCCCTAAACTGAATATATATTTGCTATACCACTACTTTGCATATTCTCCAGTTTTAGTCGCACTGCATCGTTAGTGGTAAACATCCATTTTGACATGACCCATGTACATCAAAATGCTCATTATCATTTTGTGATTTTTGTCAAACAAAATTACCTGCACAGTAAAAAATTCTATCTGTATATTTGGGTAATATTGTCCTTACAGATGATATCTTCTACTATTATATGAATTTTGAAGATCTTAATTATGGTTTTATGTCACAGCTCCAGTTGCTAGGTTATATTCCTATGGCTACCTATCTTTGGATTGGCTGCTAAGTTGGAATGTCCATCAATCCATGCTTCGTTTGCAGACTCGTCATTCAAAATTTCAGACATGTAAAGATTGAACCCATAGAACAAACGTTGTAGAGGGAGATCTAAACCAAAACTTATCAAGATAATCGATCTAAAATTTCTTAAAAGGAAATTTCATCTACAAATGTTGAGGTACAAAATTTGGATTTTGATTCATTTTTGAACCAAGAATTTGAATTGAAAATCTTGCATTACATAAGCAGAAGAACTTCGTTGTTGTTGAGTTTAACACATGATAGGCTATACATGGCAGCTGATATGACTGGTAAAGGAAGAACCCGGGAAAACCCGGGAAAGAACCACCAACCCATGAGAGGCTACTGGTAAGCTTTCTCACATATCCACATTGGCCGAGCCCAAGACACGAATCCACACAGAAGTAATTAGGGTCAGGTAATCAAGATTATGATTACGAGGAAGATCCATGCACTATTATGGCATGATCTTGCATTATTTTAGATTGTTTGGAAGTTGTGTTGCTCTTTTATAATGAGACTGTAACATTTTCAGAATCATGCTTAGTAATACATGGTAATATTTATATACTAATACTGGTTACCGCATAATGTATATGGTTGATAAGAATTTGTACTGCACATTATGAGTATGAGTGGCCTCAGAAAATTTCAGGCACCACCCTTTTATGGAACTGTTATAAAGTTTGAAATACACTTCGAAAATGTTTCTATATTCTTGTTTGAAACTGCTATCATTTGTATTCTATCCAATCTTTTTCTTTCAGTATTATTATTTTCTGAATCTGAAAATGTAAACTTGTTAATATAATACTGCCACATTGACAGAATATTTTTGTAATTTTTCTTAACCTTTTTTTTTAAAGTTTGTATTATGATGATAACACTTTCATTTTGTTAGGCTATACATTATGACCAGGATGTTTTAGTGGAGGAAGAACCTGAGAAGGACTCCAGACCAACGGAAATCTACTGGCAAGCTTTCTCATACATTTATGTTAGTCAAGCTGAGACTTGAACTTACTTGGATTTAGGTGAGATATTTGAGTGGTCTGTTAAAGAGAGCACATTGGATCACACAGCCTTGTATATTGATTTTTGATTAGAAGTATACGTGAAAGAAAGTACCAGCTGACTGCATCAATAAATAGACAAACAAGTCTTTGGTAGTTTTAAGTTTTTGATGAAGACTGTGTCCAGTACGAAATGAAAATTTCATGGTTAATGCATTAAAATTGTCCTAAAATGAACGTAACTGACATGCGTACTATAATAAAGTTTACTGTTACTTTTGCTTTCAGACTAACATGTCATTACGTCACAAAACATATGTTCAATAATAAATTTCAGGCGATTTGTTAATTTTGGTTAAACTTGTTCATTTTAAAAACCAAACAGATGAACAGAACATACTTGGTGAATTTAAGAAAATATGCTGACCTGTGTCATGGTACCTCTATTATTTTAAATATGCTGAACTGTGTCATTGTACCCCCATTATGTTAAATATGCTGACCTGTGTCATTGTACTCCCATTATGTTAAATATGCTGACCTATGTCATGGTACCCTTATTATGTTAAATATGCTGACCTGTGTAATGGTACCCCCATTATGTTAAATATGCTGACCTGTGTAATGGTACCCCCATTATGTTAAATATGCTGACCTGTGGCATGGTACCTGTATTATGTTAAATATGCTGACCTGTGTCATGGACCTCCATTATGTTAAATATGCTGACCTGTGTCATGGTACTCCCATTATGTTAAATATGCTGACCTATGTCATGGTGCCCCGATTATGTTAAATATGCTGACCTGTGTCATGGTACCCCCATTATGTTAAATATATTGACCTATGTCATAGTACCCCCATTATGTTAAATATAATGACCTATGTCATGGTACCCCCATTATGTTAAATATACTCTTGTTAATGTTTTACATTAAAAAGTCATGAAAGTTAATTTTAAGCATTCTCAAATGACGAATTATTATTTGTCTATATCACACATTTACTTATGTTATGAAGATCAAACCAAATGATATGGATATCTTCATCAGTAAAGACATTTATGCTCATGGTAGCTTGGGTTATATTTTAACCACTGATAAGCAGAGATTACTTTTCAACCATTGTCTTTAAGTGCATATTATTTTTGTACCATTGTGTTAAGGTGTGATTATATTTAATCACAATATTAAGAAGGGATTACTCAATTCAGGCGAAGAATGAGTTGGCTGGTTGGGTTGGCTATATCATGCTGAAGAAGTTGGAGCCAACAATGCAGAGTCGATCAAATTTAGCTGGTCACGGTGAGTATGATCATTACCCCCATTGAATACTAGTCTGACCAGGGATGTCACACATTTCGACTGGATGACATGGACCGCAGGCAAGTATCACTTTCGGTGCCACCAGTCTCATACAAAATACCACAAACTCTGTTTTATGACTGCCCTTTTCCAACCCCACACCCAGGATGGCACCACAGACAGGTAGATATATCACCTATTACTTATGATGACCCCGAGTCTTACTCTGTGTCAGCTGAGGTACAGTGGCTAAAGATTAAGAATAAGGGCTGAACTTATTTTTGTTGGGGGAAATATTGTTGATTAACAGAATTTTCAAGAGTAAATCAGGGTGTTCAAGATGTCTAAGTGGTCTAAGGCATCCACTTTTACAGATTGCCGATATCTCACCACTCTATGTATGGGTTCAAGTCGCTTGCACGGTCAACGTGGGTATGAAAGATAGCTTCTGAGTAGCTTCCGTTGGATCAGTGGTTCTTTTCTGGGGTTTTGCTGAGTCTTCCTCCACCAGATATACTAGCTGCCATGTTGCCATGGAATTGTGTATGCTTAATATTTATGCATGATATCTTAACAAAATGTGCTCGTATATTTTTGTGACTACATCTTTACGCAAGAGTGGTTTATTTATGACCTATATTATTTCAAAATACTGAGTTTAGTTCACCCATGTCTGTTTTCAAGTTATCCATTTTATAACTGAACAGATAAACTCATTTCATTTAAATGTTGCGTGTATTAAAGGTTGAGAAAATGGTACAAATTTGTATAGTTCCGTAAGATTATTCTTGCTTAATACAGAATTATATATGAGCGTGGTTTTTGTATTATAATAATCATGCACAGTAGATCTGATGAAATTATTTAATATGTAGCAATGTTTTATATATTTGTATGCATACATAACATATGTCAGTATATTTGTATGTGGCCATATTCATGTACTAAATGGCTTTAGTCATTGTCTTTCAGCTGTTCGGAATTAAGATGTCTGTATGGGTCTGATTTGGAGATGTGATGATGTGTCTGGAGTTGGATATCTGTATTTGGATGGAAGTTGTGACTGTGGTCAGGAATTGGCGTTTGAGTTTGGCTGCAGAGGTGATATCTCTGATGCAGATTAATTTTGAGCAACCTGTGCACTGATGTGGGTGATGCCACTGGCTCAGAGGAAGATAGTGGTTGTCTTGTTGAAGGACCAAAGTTTCAGGACTAACCAGTCTGGAGCGAACAAGGTGACTATTGAAGGAACCTTCAGCAGACGGGGAATGGCAAGCCATGCATGATGATTCCATGGTCGTCCAAGACAGCGGTGGGATTGAGATACTTATTGGTCATGAACCAGACACTTCAATTTATATGTTCCATTTATGTGAATTTATCAGTATTTCTATTTAAGTGAAAATCCAAGGTGTATTTATTTTCACTATCTGAGTGAAAGTTCAAATGTATTCATTATCACTATTTGAGTGAAAATCCGTATGTATTGATTGTCACTATCTGAGTGAAAATCCATAAGTATTCATTATCACCATATGAGTGAAAATCCATATGTATTCATTATCACTATTTGAGTGAAAATCCATATGTATTCATTATCACTATTTGAGGGAAAATCCATATGTATTCATTATCACTATTTGAGTGCAAAAAGTATATATTTGTATACATCCTACCTGTAGATCAAATATTATCCATATTTGTGCAAATTCCATGCTTTATTCACTCTTGGTAAATAATAATAACTCCTTTATAGTTGTGCATATTCATACTTTGATACCCTTGGTTGTAGATGCAGCACTGTTTACTTTGTGTTTGTTTCTCAACACTGATCACCCTTGTTGATAGATCCATAAGTCAGTCATTGTTTTGTTAATAATTTCTGTTCATTAATTCTTGATGATTACTTGTTTCAGTTACTCAGCAATTTTCATTCAAGTTATTACCAATATCATTTTCCTTATATCAGTTGTTTAATTCAGTGAACATCATTTTGTTAAATCCATTATTGCATTTTATGTGGACGAGCATGGGGTCAGATTTACTTGAATCGTTAACTAATCACATTATAAATAAACATGTAATTCGCAAAATTGCTTATAGTATCGTAGTTATAATGTAATCCCAACCAGATCATTACCCTGTTACAGATACGTAGAAAGATGTCGTATGAATGATACACAATATATATGTATAACCTATCATGTGCAGAAAAATATTGTTAAGTTCACAACAACAACAACATGAGTAATATACTGCATGTAACTTGTACACTAAAGATTGGGACACGTGTATCATTGAGACAGAGCTTTTGTTAACTTTGCTTAAAAAAATTTTGATTTGGCTAAAAGTTATAGCAAATTATTTTGCCTATGAAAACAAATAAATTACTAGAAAGTGCACAAAAGTTACAGACAATTATTTTAAATAGCTGAAAAAGAGAATTTGCAGGTATTTTAAATATCTAACCAGAGGATGTGTTTCCTTTTATTTCACTTAATTATGGAGCATCTTTTAAGCACTTGTTGACCTGATTTCAATCCCTAGCACTATTTCAGGCTGAAGGAGGCTTTTTGATTGAGGTTTTGCTGAAAATACAATTTTGATATACTTAATATTCATCATCATAAGCATTCAGAGACACACTATGCAGTTAATTGTTTAGCTCTGCTGGTCATGGACCATAACCGTTTATAGTCTGGTCTGTTGCTTGGCATTCATAACCAGCTTTCATCATTCATATGTCTGTTGTTTTAGGTTCAATGTTGCTAATCCCCTTAAACTTCTAGGAGGATTGCCATAAAACAACTTTACACACACTTTCATACGTTGGTCTAGTTTGTAATATATGATGCTGCTGTGACATCCAGTATGGTGAACCACCATTCTAGAAAACCTTACTATCACTTCTCCTTCTTAAAGGATGGTCACATCACCATGGAGTTTTCACTAAATGATTTTGTGTGATGTCTAGTTGGTCCCCAATAATATTGGTGCTGATCTGATGTCCAATATGGCCACCACACCAGCCCAACTGAAAATCTTATCATGTCTAGCTGGTCCTAAGCAAAGATGACGCTAATCTGATATCCAATATTGCTGTCACAGCAGCTATCTTGAGAATATAGTTATGTTTACTGAATATCAATATGGGATATTCACTTTAAGAGTTATGATATATAGTTTGTCATGAATGAAAATGGTAGTGATATAATATCCAATATTTATGCCACGCCAACCATCTTAAAATGTGTTGTCACTATCCACCCTAAAAGGAAAGTCATATAAACATTTGATTTTTGCTAGAATATTTTTTTTGATATCGTGTTGTTCCTAATCACATCAATGCTGATCTGATATCCATTATGGCCATCATGACTGTCATTTTGAAAATTTTGTTCATTCTACTTCATGATTGAATGGATGGTCATATCAACATCGGATTTTCACCAAAACACTGTGGTGTAGCTAATCTGACCTCCAATGTTGACTCAATGGTAGCCATCTTAAAAATGTTGTTATCGTAAATTTACTTGAGCAGACATGGGATTTTGGCATAGAATCACAAATAGATCATTTAGCATTAAGATGGTTCGATTATGGTGATAGGATTCAAACCCACGCCACCCTTTCGGTCTCAAGTCTGGCACACTAACAGCTGAGCCTCCACAACACTTCACTGATATCTTATTGGTAATGTAAGACTAACACAGACATTGCTTATTTCTCATCAAATGTGGCTACTGTTATTGAAAACAAAAATAATTATCAGCGAGAAAAATAACCTGGGTCTTTTATAGAAATAAAGCTTTAGGGAAAATTCCCTCTGCAATTTAAAAAGGGGAAACTTTCTAAATAAGGGAGGTATTTCATGAGGATATAAAGGTTCGGCTTGAAAAGATGATGTTCAATTATTTTATAAGTGGAAGTTTGAGATATTAGCGTAGATCCTGCAGTTACATGTCCTAAAATAGACCCTGCATACTGCCATAGATTTCGTGGTCAATTGCAGTCATATTTGTCTTTTAGGTAGATATCGACCAGATGAGCAGTCAGTTTGGGGACACCCATGCCAGCAGTAAAGGCATCATAAATTGGGGCGTAGACATACTTTTATCGGGGTTGGGATGGGAATCACCATCTTATATAAATGATACGGAAATAGTATTTATCACAATTAAAAATTGCTAGCACAGTACAGCTTAATCGTACTCACTCAGATACAAAAATAGTAAAAAGCAAATGAAAAGAACTGAAACTGTATGTACTTGACTGCAATTAATGTTGAATATTTGAATGTTGTCATGTATATCCTATCCAGGAATGTTTTTCAAATCAGGTAGATTAATTATGCTTAATCTTAGCAGACCGATGTTTGAATCTCGAGTCAAACTGAAAAAGGTCACATTGTTTTTAATTTTGGTAATTTAGTGTTCACGTATCCTTAAAAGGAATGGTGAAGCATAGCAGTATGAATGCATCAAAGTCTAGATATTTATTTTAATTACAATGCCTTAATTTATACATATTCTACAAATAGGCTTTAAATATGACCTGAGCGTCCTTATGTTGTTATAATGTACGATGGCACACAAAAGTATGAGGAAACCACAACTACAACTTCTAATAAAAACCTACATGGCAGTTATAAAAATTATTAGAGAAGAAGTTGAGGTGAAAATGGAACTTAGCGCTAAGAGTGGACCTGGGTACTTTCAGTCGTCTACTCAGAGAATGTAAATAGATGATTCAAAGCATGAATACAAAATTAATAGATAGATGGATGTGCAATTTCACTGAGATGAAGTGACGAATGCGGCAATTAAGTTAGAAACGATGTCTGGATACAGCTTTATGCCTCACATACCCACATTTCTATGTTAATTATGATCAAAACATTATAAATGTTACCGGAATGAAAAGTAAGTAAGCAATGCCAAGTAGAACAGACATGTTTATATTGATTCTTGTTTGATAAAACCAAGACAGATTAATCAGCCCCAAATCTGTACTGTTACTGAATAAAGTTTAGGAGATGATCTTGCATATTCTTTAAAATGTACAATTATGTGCAAACACTTGTGTCCATACAGATTGGTACATATTTTAGATTTTTGACACTGGTATTTCTCATGGCTCTTGAGTTACGGTCAGCTGAAGGATCCTTTCCGCAATATATACAGAATATACAGAATATATGTTTGTCAAGTTGTAAATGTGTGTGGAATATCACAACCCTACATATTGTAGCCATTTCTGATTTTATTTTGTTTCTATTGGAAGACAACTTGGAATAAGCCTTTTCTTGAGACATTGTGCTCTACAACATGGAATTCCAAATTATTGCATTTTTTCTGGAAAAATTGCATCTGTTAGGTTTTTGGCGTGCTTTAAGTCAAACGTTAAAATTTTCTTAGGTGTACAGGGAAAACGTAAGCATCGCACAATGCAAGCGTATAGCATTAGACACATGACAATATTTATATCTGTTGCTATTTGTTTTTTGGAGGTAGAGTATATGGCAATAGTTTTACCCTTTCGAAAGCACAATTTTAAACTGTATCTGTTTTTTTTTCCTATTTCTGAAACTGGATTAGTTTCTTGTAATCATTGTGCTTTAAAATGATATTATAAAGAAATGAAAAAGCATATAGGGCGTGCTATTATTGACAAGTGGAACAATATTGCACAGTTATGCTGCCCATTCTGAGTTGCATGATTTATGCAATTTCAGTGCATATATATATATATATATATATATATATATATATATATATATATATATATATATATATATATATATATATATATATATATATATATATATAATGAGGTATTTAAGATTTAAACGGAAGCAGTATCCAAGACAGAACATAACAAATAATTCTTCACTGTTATCTCATGTTGAAGTTAGAAATGAAACTATTATTTCTGACAACATTATATATTAACAAGACTTTATAAATTTAATAACTTAATGTCTTGAACTAAACAAAGCTGCTTGATCTAATCAGATTAGTTTTAAAAATTTTACAAATATATTTGAAGAAATATCAGTGCCCTATCAAATATCAATAAATCATTTGAAAACATTATGTTAACCACAGAACGAAAATTAACTCATCTTGCAAATTATAAACAATATCATCTGATTTATGACAAGTTCCTAATGAGCTGTATGTAAAAGGTTTTGGAAAGGATTATATTGAGAGATGTACGTAACCTTTTGCATGAAATTGATTTGATGAATTTATATCAGCTGGATATTTTCCAGACCAATCAACAACTCATGAACTAATTGAAAAATATCACGCAATATCTTCCTGTCTTGATTCCAATTAAATTTTGTGTTTAGTATGCCCTGATGTCAGTAAAGAATTTGATAGAGTATGGATTAAATGGATAGTTTATACGTTTCAAAATATAAAATTGACGGAAGACTTCTGTCATGGCTTGAAAGCTTCTTATCAATCATTAATGGCAAACATAGAGAGCACCTTTTCCTTTTCGAAGTCCTCTTTTGACAATATGCATTTGTTTTCTGTCAAAAATAATTGACACTTTGGACTGATATTATCATCTGATGCTGAATGGGCTGATCATATTATTGTGACTATTAAGAATGCATGAAAATATCTATGTTGCTGCAACTTAAAACTCTTTCTGCAACTTTGTCCAAACTATATTTACTATTCACATATGCAATTTAACAATTTGTTTCTCAAGTCTGGAATAATTGCTGTGTCGAAGATTTGGACAGATTAGGTACAAAATTAAATTTGAAGATGTACCCATTTATCGTGATAGAAAGACTATCATATGTTTCAAAATATTGCACAATTCGTACAATGTAAAGTCAATGGAAACAAATATGAGCATAGAAAAAGTTATGTTTCTAACAATTATCTTCATCTTTGTGTGCGAGATAATGTGAGACTGGCCTTAATATTGACTTCAAACTGGACAATAATGATTCTGACTATATATGGTGGGAAATAATGGATCAAAATTTGAAAGAAACTGGGGTTGGTTATGTAATAGACGAATGCAGAAAATATAAATGCTAAATGAAGATGTAGATGTATGTACTTTGGCTAGATAGCAGAGTGTAAAACTTGCAGAACACAATGCACTTTAACTGAACACAATCTTACTCTTTTTCGCTCACTCTGTCTTCATCCTAAGCTGCGGGAAAGTAATCTGCACAAATGAAGTTGCCAAAATCTGTTTGTGGATATGTCATATTAGTTCAGTTAATACATGGTCATGTGTTGGGTTTGGGAAAAAGGTTTGACAGTATGGTTTAATCGTTAATGTATTTGTCACTGTAAAATGCACACACACACACACACACACACACACACACACACACACACATTTGTATCCATTTTCAGTGCAATCTGGAACTAGCCATGGTCACCGGGATTAATTTCTCTGCATTGTCTTGCAATTTCTCTACAAAGAGTGTATTTGCTCAAGATTCCATGACAAGGCCTATTCAAAGTTATGGTCCACCACAAACACGAAATTTGAAATGGCCACAGTTGATATTCCATGTGCATTTGCAACTTGTAAAACATAGGATTTGCTCCATCGATATTATGACTGTAGCACAAGAGCCATAAGAAATACCAGTAAATATCTAAAATGTATACCAGTAAATGTCTAAAATGTGTGCAAATAGAAATGTCTGCACGGAATTGCACATTAAAAGAGATCGTCTCTTTAACATCACGAGTATCAATACAGGTTTGGGGCTGACTTATTGGTCTAAATGAAACCTTTCGAATACCACTAGATCAAAAGTCTAAGAATACACAGAATTTCGGCACACATTGTTTCCATTCTTTTTCATAGCCTGGAAGTAGGCCAAAATAATTTAGTTATCAGTGTGATAAACATGGAAACATTGATGATGTTTTCTTACAGAAGTATGTTAATTTGACAACAACACAAAATAGACACATTGTTTGCTTATTTCAATATTTGTTCAATTATTTCTTTTTTCTTCCATTATTAAATACTTGTTCCTGGATTTCCTCAGACATACAAGCATGTAATTGTCCAGGGTTCTTTCTTGTCTTATTGTTCACTATTATATAGGTGCAAGTTCTTCATTTCTCTGTGGAAGAAATTCCTCAAAAGAAATAGGGCGAAGTGTAAAAAGTAAAAAGAGAATGGCAGAATGATTACCAGTTAAACAACATCAACACTCGTGTTAAATAGCGATGGGTCTAGTAGTGTATAGAAATCATTCAGTTTTCATGTACTATTTATGTATCGTTGGGGGATTCTCACACCCCCATCTATAGTCTTACAATTTTAGGCATAGCACATGTTGGTTTTGTTTCCTGACGCCCAAAGCATAAATATCAGCGTCACGGTCTTACATGTAGGACTACCCTATCTAGACAGAAGTGAAACGATTTGTGAGACTGTACGTCTACAAAGGAAACAAAGACCCACCTGCCATTATACAGTTAACAAAGCAAGATATTGGATAAAAAAGTTAAATAAGTTGTGCGTCGAGGTAAAGTAGAAAGTATGTTGGGTGATACAGAAAATAATTATAGATATTTGTGAGTGTAGCAATGGTAACGACACTATATTACAAATGTTAAGTTGCATGGACCAGGAGTTTCCATCTAAATTTGATTTGATGCAGATTTACCACTTTCTTCAGTAAGCTGATGAAAGAATAAACATACCCAATATGATTAGGAAGGGCAGAACAAAATTTAGGTTGTTGCAAGCAGAATGGCTGAATTAGGAAAAAGGTATATAGACTTTCAGGATTGAAAAATCAGATGCCTCAAAATTGAAAAAAAATGGAAATTATCAAATTAGAGAGTTTAGTAAAAAAACATGGAGGAGAAGCTAATCACAATTGAGGAAGATAACATTTGTATGGTACTAAAGGGGCCTCTAATGAAAATGAATACGACACTAAAACCTTTATGTGAGTAGAAACCATTGTCTAAGTAAATTTGAGTTGGATCCTAAAGCTGTTATTGGTATTATTTCGTTTAATTGACACAGCATTCCCTCATAGTGAGATGTCCCAAGAACTAGAATAACGAGGTTCTTTTACATGGGTGTCCTTGGACAGTACCGGATGGTGTAAAGGCTAGAAAATGAGAACTGTGACTGTTCTCCAAGGATGCATACATTTTGAGACCTTTATTAGTTGGAGAGGGCTGGTGTAACTGTTAATGTATGTATGTTGTTGTTGTTTTAGGTTTTAACGCCATTTTTCAGCACACGATGGGCTATACATGACGGCCAGTATTAATGGTGGAGGAAGAACCCGGGAAAACCCCGGAAAGAACCACCGACCCACGAGAAGCTACTGGCAAGCTTTCTCACATACCCACATTGGCTGAATCCGAGACTCGAACCCTCGCAGACAGAGGTGAGATGGCAGTGATCCGTAACGGAGAGCGCTTTAGACCACTCGGCCACTCGCGGCCCCAATGTATGTCTGTATGTGTATATATATATATATATATATATATATATATATATATATATATATATATATATATATATATATACACTCTGCAAGAGGGAATGTATATTGTTCAAGACAACTGATGTATAAAGATGAAGCTTAAAATCTTAACTTTATTTATGTACGTATATTTAAAAATCTCTTCAGTGGTTTTTGTATACAGGGTTGGCTTGTCTGCATATGGAAATAAAGCGTATGATATGACTATATGAAAACGGTATTGCGGGGTAAAGGGTCACCATGGAGAAACCTATTTTCTTGACTTGGAATTCATATAAAGACTATGGGCTTTCCTTAGATAAAGTTTTATTTTCTTATATGTCTGTAGCCATAGCTGGAAATCATGGAAACAAGAATTTCCCAATGGAAAATATAATAAAACTAATTGTGTGCATCTATTACTCTTCAAGATTACCAACGACCCTGCCAGAGGTGGTCAAAGGCAGTGAAGGAGATATAAATATAGTACGGGTATTATAATTCATTTATGTATATATTTACTTCAGGAATACAAGCAACTTATATCTCTAAACAAAACTTATTCTGGACTTTTATTTAATGAAGATTATGTAAGTACAATACAGGCGGTATATGTGACTTTGCATTTTGTTGATTTGCATTTTTTCTTGCTTTTCTAAAGAACAAATGTAAGTATACCATTGTGCTGCAAAACTATGTATCTCATTTAATCATAGGCAGTTTTTACCATGTGTGCTTATATTTCATATGTATATAGTCCCGGGTCAATCATATCTCACCTCTGTCAACTGATGCTGAAATCACAGTATGGGAAACATATGTAAAAAAGCTTGATAGTAACTTTTCCTGCATCATAACATATATGCGTGTAAACTTCATATTCATGTAAGTTTGTGTGTTTATGTAGAGTTTATTCCTTTTATAGTTTGTGACCTTGGAAATCAACATCAACAAAATGGTCTTTAGTAATTCAACATATCTTCATATATAATTTTTAAGCAGTTGATAATGTTTTAGACAATATATAATAATTTAGAGAAATAAAAAATGAGAAAACAATCCTTTTTGGAATTGGGAGTACTTTCTATGCAATGCAATTTGGATTAAAAAGTTATCTCCCTCCAGTCCTAATATATTACAGTACATTATGTCATGGAGTATACGGTTGGTTAAGGAGATCATGTTAAATGAATTCATTATATAAGCATATATCTTTAAGTTAGATTAGTATTTTGTATTGCATTTGTGTGTTCACGCTTTTAATGATACCATACAATGAATCATTCATCCATGACTTTCAAACCACAGTGTTACCTTAGCTTGGAAGGGTAGTTACCTTAGCTTGGAAGGGTAAGAAAGGCATGTGGTGGTAAAAATGTTAATAGCAATGATATAATTTTCTCTATATTTTTACTATTTCGAATAGGACTTGCAATATTATCCTTTAAGAATTATGTTATAGCACATGCAGCATTATACTTAAAATGTGTCCATAATTATCAGTTGCCTTTCTCAGCGGCTGTAGGTCTTCATAGGTCAAACAGTAATGAATTCACTGCAGTTCTCACTAACTCTCTGTATGTTACTAAACTGGTTTTAGCAAATAACTTATTCTGCCTACCATCCACAGTTACCGAATTTTGTGGATGAGCTGCACTCGAGTTAAAAAAGAAACCATATTGATTTCTGTGTCAAAATGTCAAAGGCACTAAGACTGAAAGAAGATATTTATTTTTTACCCACAGTAACTGAAGTTGTTCACAATTACCAAACCTCGCGGATATCGTAAACTTTTGGATGTTTAAAAATGCGGTCAATTTTGGATTTAAAAAGGTTAAAGGTGAATGATACTGATTTAAAAAGTGAAAATTCCATCTGCACAACAACATGATTTCTACATCAAATCATATAACCAGACTTTGTAGATGGCTTGTCCTTGGGATAAGAAAGAGACTTTTTTTCATTTTTTCAGGTTGAAAGGTCAATGCCACTATGACAAAAAGAGGAAATGTGTTCTAATTGACAGAAAGACGACAAGTGCTTCTGCACACACAATTAGGTTGTCTACATATGTGCCATTCACATATATTGTTCCAGGTTTAGACACAACAGGCTTAGCAGGCATGGGAAATTTCATTCATTGAAATGAAGCAGTAAATGAACTTGCAAATAGTCGTTACTTACTCAGTTTTAGTAATTTAAAATCAAACCAATGGGGCATAAGGATGATTTAATTTTCTTGCTTGGAGATCTTGTACATTATAACAGATTGTTAAAGTAAAGGGTCTTTAACTACTTTTAAACAAATTGACATGGATATTATTATGACCAGATATGGATAAGTATTAGATGAGATTATCAAATTGGCAGTCTTGTGTGTGGGGAGATAGAATACGTGAGGGTTGTTTTTGTATTGAAACATGTATCATCAGTACAACATTTAGTGTCCCCTAATTAAATTCAAGCGATACACATTAAACCAACTTCAAAATAGCGAATGCATGCATGTGTTAGAATTGAAACAAATGTTCAAACATTCAGATTAGAATACTTTGTTTTTGCAAATATTGCTCTTCGAATATTTGTATTTACCCATAGTGTGGCAGCATCTTATACTAAAAATAAACATAATGAAATGTAAACTGTGCAACCACTGACTTGAAATGGTACAAGTGCAAAGATCTTAATCACTAGACTCCAATACAAGCTTACAAGGTAATGATAATGTCAAAATTCAGAATAATCATCACATTCTTCACAACATCACTATTTGCATTCATTATAATTTTGTAAAGACAATATGTAATATTGGACGTGAAGAATATGCTATATAATTGTCACATCAAATTCAATATATCCTGTACATATGTTAAAGCAATTGTGTGAACTTTGGTTGGGTATTCGCTGTCATAAGCTGTTTTACTGAATCTGCAATCATTACCACTTCCCACCTCTTGATCATTTTACCTAAAAAATTTAACTCCAATATATTTTTGCGTTAATTCTTTGATTCAAATGTTTTAGATCATTACACAGCTATGGAATTACCAATACACTTAAAATCTAACACTATTATCTTTTTGTACTTAATATAAATTCGTACCAATAAGTTATTTGCGGGTCAGTTGATACGACTTTTGAACAAAATTTTTAAATTTGTACGGATTCAGAGTTCACAGTTACAGCACAGCGTGCTACTGTTTTTGCTTTGCATTAGTGCAAAGTCATGCAAGTGATCAGCATATGTTCCTATATGTGATATTATTTCACTACAAGTCAGTATGACCACCCATTGATGAGTAGCAATACTATTTTAAAAACAGTAATATTGATGTCAGACTTATACAATTTTCGTTTATAACCAACTAGACATCACAGGCAGCCATTTGCTGAAAACTGTTTGTAAGCATGACCATCCACGGAAAAGGACTAGCAATGACACAAGTTTGAAGTGGCTGTATTGAATGTCCAAGAGACATTATTTTCATATATGACCAACTAAAATGTGAATGTGTTTCTAAAGTTTCTTAGAAATTCTATCAGTAATTTTGTAGGTCAGGTACTTTGTTTACAGAAATCATACACAAGAAGAAAGGCCAGAGCATAAGTTATACTGGTGTTTGAAGTTATGTTTTCTTAGTTAATATTTTTCTTCATTTAAAACATGATTAGATCATGAATGACTTAATTATGATGTGGGCCATGCAATCATTCAATTCTCTAAAATTAATAAAAATTGACACAAATTGTAATTGCTTAATGGACTCAACGCTTAAAACGTAGTACACATTATTTGTTCATTTGCCTACCACTAGAAAACAGTTGGAAAATATTTATTTTCTTTTATTTTACTATTTTTTTTTCTTTTTCTAAATGACTACATTGGTATGTATGTATGTATGTATGTATGTATGTATGTATGTATGTATGTATGTATGTATGTATGTATGTATGCATGTATATGTGTGTGTGTGTATGTATGTATGAACCATTTCCATTACAAATGACACAATATTTGATCTGGTGTGTTCCTAAAACCTACTGTATGTGATGGGGTGGTTCAAATGTATTAATGAAATCGACAACTCAAAGTGGAAAGCTGACATATTTTTAATTAAATATGACACAAAGCATTTGATAACTGAAGTTGATATCGTTTGTCTTCCTTGAACCTCTAAGTACCTATCAATAATATATATACACAAATCAATTGTTGTTGAACAAATACATTTTTAATATCCTTACATTTTACAACACAAACATATTTCATAAAACATTTTTCTCACACCAGAAGGTGAAGACATGTTTTATTATAATCATTCATCTATCCCCATGCTTTTTCACACATCCACTTATCCAGCGGGCACAAATCCCCATCACGCATGTATCATTAATGTTTTAATTCATTGAATCATCTTACCTTGGACATGCGTTGTTGAACATCATTGGCCTTTAAATTTTAAGCTAGCTAAATTACATGTGAACGAATTTGCGGCATGTTTATCAAACAATGAATTCATTTTTGTTCTGGTTTACATCAAACTGATTTCAATTAAATGCCTAAACGTTTGGAAGATATCTGATGAAATATAATGAATCTGTTGTTCACCAACAGAATGTTGTTCAAAGGCAAATTATAGCAGCGCATGAATACGTTTCTCTCGACTCCTTCATGTCATTCTTCCCTCAATTTACAAACTCAATGATTCTATATTATTGTTGTTGCTGTTATTTGCAAGGCAAGATAATTTCTTGTTTCTTTTAATGATACGATAAAAAATTCTCATACATTTATATCTGAAAATTTGCATAAAATCTCAATAATGAAACTGCCTAATGACACATATATAATTACTTTTCTACTCCATACATGTAGGATTAATCAAAGACTGTCTCTAATGCACATGCATACACACATACATACATTGATATACATGAATACATATCGCACCCATATAGGACATGCCCATGGTAAGATCAATATATGCCCAAGTGGATAAAAACACTTAACAGATATTAAGGGACTCCTTGAAATGAGTTTTAAAAAATCACATTTTATCCTAGCCCACGCATCTAGGTTGTTTATGTTTTATTTACAACATCCATGTTTCCTGGGAATTTAACGATCATTAGCATAAGGCCGACTGAAAGTACCTAAAGCTTCCAAGTCATAAAGGGCATTTCGTTTTGTGGTTTTTAGTATTATTCAAAATTTGTACATTTCATATGTGTTCTAACTGATGATGATCCATGAAAACAGAAGAATAATGACAAGTTGTGTTCTTAGTACAGCTATTATAATTATTACATGGGTGCAGAAAGTCTACATCACAATATCACAAAAAGCTAAATTCTTTTTTCTTGAAATAAAACTTTGTTCAAATGCTCATTACAATTTGTATGATTGATGTGTGAGAAAGAAAACTGGAAGATTGTCCTCTCCTGAGTATGTAACCCTTGAAAAAAACATTCATGTCCCCAGACTTGGTGTGTGTGGTTGTTTGAAAAAAGTATTCATGTCCCCAGACTTGGTGTGTGTGGTTGTTTGAAAAAAGTATTCATGTCCCCAGACTTGGTGTGTGTGGTTGTTTGAAAAAAGTATTCATGTCCCCAGACTTGGTGTGTGTGGGCATTTGCAAAAAAAAGTACTTATATCCCAGACTTGGTGTGTGTGTGTGTGTGCGTTTGAAAAAAGTATTCATGTCCCCAGACTTGTTGTGTGTGTGGACGTTTCATAATGTATAAAGCCTTGTTATGCATGGATTCCATGTTAATGCATATAGAAAGCATTTTTCAGATTTTTCACACCAGAAAATGTAAGTATTATTCCTGTCTAACAAGTTAACCTAACATTATCAAAATGTGTATACTTATTTTCAAGAATTAGTTGTATGTTTACATGCTTAAAAGAAAACAAATGTTGCCATGTAAATTTGCAACCCAGAGTAATCTTACCACAATTCACTTGGAGCACAAAGGTTTTGCAATGAAAATCTCATGTTATAATCAGAAACTGATATTGTGTGTCACTGAATATTAGAACTGCATCATTCCCAATTTCCAAGTCATTTAATATAAAGTTAAGAAAACAGGAAATAAATGTATACCTATGGCATGGATTTCTCCAACAACGAAATCTATCACCTTTGCCGGATCATAATGACCAATGAATACACAGGAGTTGGTATTTCTAATAAGATAATTCTGACTTCTATCTGGCTTAGTCAAAGTGATTATATTGATGATGCACTTGCGAATAAATACATTTCTGTTAATCAGTCTGGTTTATTTCATCTCTGTTTTTATTACCCCTATTTGATATTAAAAAAAAAGTAGTCAGTACAGATCCACTCATTGTTCTGATAATGAATATATACAACTTTATATAAATTATCAGCTTTAAAGTAGATAGACTTGAAACCTCATGAAAACAAAATAATTCTGCATAGAGGCCAACACTGTTACATCCTAAATGTTTGTCACAGATGCAATTCCTCACAATCACCATTGTATATTGGAAATGATTCTCAGCACTACATACAGTTATAGCTGCACTTTCATCACTAATACTTTTTGTTTATAACACGTGTCATATTCAGCTTCTAGCGAGTGCTACATCCTAATCTGAGCTCTTACATTTTGCATTTCCGTCCCTCCCTGCTGCATCTCTCACTCTCTCCCAGTCTCTCTCTCATGGACCCACATACACATATAAACAAAATTTCAGTTCATTATTTGTAAATCTTATTGAAAGAGGGGTACACATACACACACACACTATATATATATATATATATATATATATATATATATATATATATATATATATATATATATATATATATATATATATATATATATATATATATATATACACAGGCTACACCAAACACTAAACAAACTAGTGTTTCTTTCAAGTAGCATTGAATCCAAGTGAGTAGAAACTTTTTTGCAAAACTTATATGACAAGGTTATTTGAACGGATATGCCAATATGAAATTTGAGTAGTACGTCAACATTTAAGTTTGATGCAATGTCATACATAAATAGCATTGTCAATGTACTTTTACTGCCTTGGGTGTTATCACACTATCATGAATATTTATGTCCAGTATTTTGGACTGTAAATACCTCTGAAGTCCCCCATTTCCTTCCTGCCATGTACTGAATGAGCTTTATTGGCCAGATACTCATTTTTAACGATGACTTCTTTTAAAGTTACATCATTCGTTTTCACAAACTACTGTCTGACCACTTTCCATATTTTGGCAGTTGACACTGTATTTAAAGTGCATATTTATCATGTGAAATGGAGGTCACTTCACATTAAAAACACAAATATCTTACAAATCATTTTCGGCTGAACAGTTTATTCTGTATAATTTCATATTAGCATATCTAAATTGAACTTATAAACATACCAATATTAACTGCAAGCAAAACTGAATATATACAAACATTAATCAACACTTCACAGCAATATCATTTCAATAGTCTGATTCCAATGTACTATGAACAGATTCACGTTACACTACCATACTGTATTCTGAAAATCATGGATAACACTACAAAGCCTCCTCATATTATCTGCCTTGAGGTTTCTATCTATGTGCATGTAGATATTAAATGTTCAACTGTACAAATAAACAATATGCCTATCAATGATACCTGTATACAAGAACAGTAATTTTAAGTCAGTTTTGACTATCATCAAAATCCATTTAGTCTAATGACAAAGTCAAACTTTAGACATAAAAAAAAACTTTTCCAGGAGAGGTCCTTGATGCCTGAAACTACAGTTTTCAATGCAGTGTATTTAAACATTGTGCAGCACAGTGCTGTTTGTCATGGGCTGCTAGGTTGCTTGTTGACATATGCTCATGGTTACAGGTGCCAAGGATGATCCAGAATGCCCCAGACTTCACACTGCTGAAAAAGACAACGACTCTGGTCAGGTGGCATTTTTACATGCATGACAGGTTACTGAGAATGGTATTTTGGTATGTGATTTTGAATAATGTAGAAAACTCTTTAATATTTCAGGCTTCATGTCTCAGTCTATTTAGTATTTTTTGTTGCTGAACACCAGGGTCAAATACTTCGAAGTTACCATCTCTTTTGATCTTGTGGTTCCTGCAACACACAAATGTACAAGCCTACAAACAATTCTCCATACGTGAAAAAACAAGGAGAATCCGTCTACAATTCACAAATTTGAGTACCAATACATTCAACATATAGATGTGCACAACAGTCATAATCTTCACGAAAATTATCATTCCTCTGACGACTTACCCAAGGTTCCATATAAAACTACGAGGTCAAATTTCATGCAGAAATAAAAGAAAGAGTTATGATACTTTTACTTTGTTTCTGATACTTGATGACAGTATGCTTAGTTAAACATATGTGTGATGGATATTATGTACAGCATAAGGGCACTGACTGCATCCTATATGGATTGCTGAATTCCTTCATGTGAAAATAGGATATCCAATACACTGAGATTTCCTCCGTGGTCTTTACATAAAGTGTTGTCTCTTGCATCATCATATTGCACGTTTACAATAAGAATTGAATGGGCATAATAACATGATATGGTATTCTGCCTTAGAGTCTTTATGTTGTGGCAAGATAGCCATTGCCTTAACTTGGATAAATGAACCTGACTCTTCAGCATTCTACCAAACTATCTTCTAACTAATCTAATAATGCATACAATGTAATTGTTGGGCCCAAATACTAAAGTCAGTATGCTCAGAATCCAAAATTAATTGCATATGTTTGCTTACAAATTTACTCCCATAAAAAAATGTCCTGGTAATACCAGAAAACACTTACGTTCCAAAATTAAAATCTAGATATTATCACTACTCCCACTAATATTGCTCTTTGCCATTCCAGAATCCTCTTGAAAATTCCTGTCCTTTTGTTCTGATTAAATTCAATGAAATATGAGCCTCCGGTCACAGCCGTACACCCCTTCATACAAATGGTTTGAAATATTTAAAATGGCTGGAGCTGCCATTTAGAAACCCCTTGGCACCATCCTGAGTCATTTACCTTATCAAACCTCAATATTTACTAAAGAAATTACATGCTCAAATATTTAAACTAGAATGAAATCTCTATGAGAAAAAAAAATCATCTTTTCTGATTCCCTTTCCATGTTACCTTGCATAACCTTAACTGAGATTCTTAATATCACATATGTTACAAAAACGTGATTTTTGTTCATACAATCTGGAAAGAGTCTTATGTACATTTTACTAACCTTAGCCAAATTGGGATGAAGGATAATAAAAGGCAGACAAAGTTAATGTATCACTGGCATAGAACAAATCAAAATGGTATGGTGTTGATAGCATATGAGACATACATACCCGCCTCATGCATACTTAGCATAGAGTCTCGAACAGAGAGCATACCACGCCAGTGTCCACTGAGAGTGAAACACATTCTTGTCAAAGGTATGTCTCATAGCGTGGAATTTTATTCATTCTACCAGATTATATTCCTCTTGCAACAGACACTGGCAGTATATGCACTGGGGTCTACTCTACTGTGTGAGTATGCCTATGATGTTTTCTTTGGGATGTATTGAAAGTGGAAGAACATCATGTATTGTGAAGTATTTTCTAGCAAAGACTACTTGAATGTTTCAAGAAATTGTAAAAATGATATGTGGAACTAAACTCCTTGACTGAAATTACTAGTAATATTTCCTTTAAGAACATATTAGATTATGAATTAATGGAAACGATCTACACATTGGGTATATAAATATACATGGTATGAATAATAAGTTAGACCAATCAAACTGATACCATCTATGGCTAATAATGTCCATATTCTGAGTTTCACAGAAACAAAGTTAAATGATAATCATACAAACAACTTGTTGTTTATTGATGGCTATGGCATACCAATCAGATGTGATAGAGGTTCAGGGGGTGGAGGTGTTGTTGTTTATCAAAAGTAATGGTTTATCAGTTGAAAGGAGAAATGATCTAGATTCAGAAGATACTGAAGCAACATGGATCCAGGCAAAATCAATCAACTACAAAGCCATTCCTAGTGGGCTTTGTCTTTAGGTCCCCTTTAGTGAAGGTTGAATGGATTGAGCATTATAAAGGCAACTAGATCAAGTTATTGATAACCAAACTGAGGTATACATTTTAGGTGACTTTAGCAGAGTACTTTTCAAGAATCAGATTAAAACAAATTGGTTGAATTTCACAGAAACGTTTGTTCTAACCCAATTAGTGGACATACAAACATGAGAAACTGACCACTCAAAACCTCTAGAACATATGTATACAAATATGGAAGAAAATGTGAGACAAATACATATTCCAAGGATAGGTCTTAGTGATCACTTCCCTATTTTCCTAACAAGAAAACCTGGCTTAAAAGCAGCTGTAAAATTCAAAACTCATAAAACCATAAAATATAGGTCATTTAAGTATTATGATGAAGTCAATTTCTGGATGTTTCTTCAAGTATAGCATATATGTTTGATGGTGTGGATGATGCTCTTGATATATGGACAACTTTTTATATGAGTGGTTTATATGTGGACCGAACGTTTTATGCAGGTGGTTGATAAACATATACCTTTGAAAACAAGTGCAAAACTGGAGTTCCATCCCGATTGGTTGACTCCTGGCATTCAAGATGCCATAAAAACCTGTGATTATTTCAAATCTGTTGTTCATCATGCACATTACAAAACATGGAGAAATCCAGGAACCAAAATGACTAATCAGGCAGGGAAGAATTATTATATCATTATCAGTTGGCTTTTGATGTGGAACGTATTTTTACAGACTAGGTGCAGGTAATCGTTCCACAGGGTCATTCAAAATCCAGCAACTTAGCAAGGAAGGCAAGATTATTTTTATGAGAATGCTGAAATAGCAAATGCATTGAACAAAGTTTCTGTCAGCATAGCCTCCAGAATTAAGGAACTCACTGTCAACTCTAATCTCAACGAACTAAGAATCAGAAGAAGAAAACTCTGATACAATTTTTGTTATTTCTGGAGAATATTATTGCAACAAGGAAATCAACAGATGTAGATAATATTGGACCACGTAACATGTGCTCTACTGCAGATATAGTATCTGACAGCATAGCTTACATATGTAATCTAAGCATATCAACCTCAGTGTTCCCCAGACATGGAATTTGGCAATAATTACCCCCACTCACAAGTCTGGCAGGAAAGACAGATCCTTATCAATTTTACCAACCTTGTCCAAACTACTTGAAAAACATGTTCATGGCAATCTTTTACTATACCCATTAAATTATTACTTAATTCATACAAAAACAAGGGTTCAGAGAAAACCACTCCTGTGAGACAGCCTTGGTCTCCATGATAGATAGATTACTGTCTTAGATCAAGGAAAATTTGTTGGATCCATACAAGTGTATCGTAGAAGCTTTTGACTTTGGTTTTCATCATATCTATCAAATCTAACGATGAGAAAGCTGTGTCAGGATAAAGAAAACCAATTACGTGTGGTGTAACATAGGGATCACTCCTAGGACCATTCCTCTTTCTCGTTTTCATAAATGATCTGCCACTGAAAATAGGCAACTGTATTTCATCTGCCGAATTATATGCTGATGATGTCACATTATCAGATTTCAAACAGCTAAAATCAGCCTAGAGGCCTCTTTTCAGACAGCATTATTTAGAATAGATTCCTGTTGTATGGAAAAGGCCATGAAAGTAAACATAGACAAAACTAAAGCATTAATGATTACTACAAACTAAAAGACAGCAAAAATGGAAAACAATCATTAGAATCTGAAGTTGAATGAAATCTACCTACAAATGGTTACCCATGGCCATTTCCCTGGGGTCATGTCCTAAAGTCAATTATGTCTGTGGTTGTTTAGTAAGATAAGGCCATATATATCAACTAAACATATATTAATATGTTACAAATGATATATACAACCATACATCGACTCCTGTAATGTTACGTAGGGAAGCCCTTCTGACAAGAATATTTACAAAGTATTTCACTTGCAAGAAAGATCTTGCAGACTCACCTTAGATAATGCCGGAAACATCACAAATGCAATGAATGATATCAAAATGTTAACACTTAGAAAATGAATATTTTTGAGAAAGGATAGGCTTATGCACAAAGTATCAAACAATATGGCCCCATTATATCTCTATGAACTATTTGATGCTAGAAAACAAGGTAACACAACCAATTTAAGATCAATTTCATCTAACCACCTTTCCAGCCCAAAATCAAACAAAGAACACTTTACAAAACACTTCCAATATTCAGGATCACTAATCTGAATCTAAACCCCAAAGAAAGTACAAACATGAATGCATTTAATTATAATCTAATTCAGTGGATGAAAAGTGCAAACTGTTCAATCTGACAATCTGACAGATTTATCACAACTTAAGGTATAAATTCACTAATTTTCCACTTTGCCGTCTCACTACTTTTGTACTGTAGTATACAAAACATACCTATTTGGAGCATATTCATTTAAATTTTCTGCTTAGTATGTCCATAAATAAATATAGCTTATTATCAATGCGTGTGTGTGTGTTAAATTTTCTGCTTATTATGTCCATTTCTAAATATAGCTTATTATCAATGCTTATTGTGTGTTTGTGTGTGTGTGTGTGTGTGTATGTTCATGTACTTCGAATTTAGATATGCATATAATAGAGGGCCACAAGGAGGATTAGTTCCATGCAACTGTCCACCCTCTGTAAATAAAGCCATTATTATTATTATTATTATTATTATTATTATTATTATCATTACACTAAAACCTCATAATTAAGATTTGTTCTGTATTAGGGATGATGGATCTGATGTTCCAAAGTCTGCTTGTTAAGTTTTCATTCTACATCTATGCATCGTTCAAAGGAAATGCCAGTTTATATAATAATAAAAGTCACTATGTGGAATCTTCCATTTAGAAACATGTGACGGACGAACGGCTTTCACTGCTTTACCTGCCCTTTTTAATCGTTATTGCTAATCGTTATCGTTATTACCAATGTGACTAGACAGTCAACAATAAATATTAATTTCCAGATTATTGTTGTTTTTGGATTTAATGCCTTTTCTCAGGGCAAGATATGCCATATATTGTGGACAGTATAACTGGTAAAAGACGAACCTGGGAAAAACCCAGTAAGAACCAGTGACCCATGGGAAGCTAATGGCAAGATTTCTCGCATACCCATATTGGCTGAGCTTGAGACTCACGTCCTGCATTAAGGTGTGAGGTGACAGTGATCAGTAAAGTTTAGCTCTTTCGATCACTGGGCCTCCTACTTTCCAGGTTGTTGGAGTAAACCCAGCTTCTTATGACTTGGATAACATGGCATCAATTTAAAAGTTATGGAAAGCTTTCAGTTTGGAAAGGGAGTCTGAGAAGATGAAGTTTTCAAAAATGCAAGGCTACAACATTTGAGGCTCCTTAATTCACCAATTTACTCTGAAAAAGAGGTCAATGATTGAAGTCCTTTTGAAGTGACAAAAATCTTTATTATTTTGAAGGGTTTTGAAAGAGTCATGATATTAATTCAGGAACACTGAATTTTGCGCCACTGGCAAAAGTGATATTTGCTTCTTCCAGTTGTGGGTGAAATTCAGATACCAAACGTTGACAATGATATTTGGCTTTTAAAGTGTGCAGGTTATGATATTTGTGCCAAAAGACAACATCGTAAACAGGATTGATGGATTAAAGGCTAGTTTGCTAGTGAAATGAAAAGCCAATTGTATTCATTAGACATAACATGATGGCTGGATGAATGAATGAATCAACAAATGAAACCATCCATTAATAGAAAGGATTAATGGGGATGGATGGGCTTATAACAAACAGAATTAGTGAGAGTTGTTCTCAATCAACATATCTGAAACAATAAAGATCTTGAAACTTTCTGGAGGGGACTGTGGAACTCTCTCCTCCTCTCATTTGGTGATAAAGTATCATACCCAGTCCATAAGAACCTTAAGTACAAGCAATTGGTATATTCTTATTCACACCTTGAGAAAGTTTCAGAATGCCTAACCTGGTTAATGAAACTCGTTAAGTGTCACTACCTGCAGAGTGTATGCACCATATTCTCTAATTCGAGAATGACAAACATATTTAGAAAAGTCAAATAATGGTAATGTTACTAATTTTCTCATATTTAATTGCAATTCTTGTGTAACAAACCTATCTTTTCTAATGTAGGCTACTAGCTTTCAAACTTTTCCTTTGAATATAACATCACAGTAAACAGTTCCCTGAAGTCTAATCAAAACTTGGTTTTCTTTTTATTGTTTTACTTTAAGTCACAATAGAAACTAAGTGGACATTAGAAAAGAACACTCAACAATTGTATGAAGCTGTAAATAAGTAAAGGTCTGGCAAAGTTTGCCTAAAGCTATTGCCATGGTGGAACTTGACTAATCATTACCCTTTTAAATACATTTTCCAGCCCAGTACCCTACTGACCAGCACAAACCATAATATGTAGGGCATAACCCTAAATATAAATCAAGTCGATACCTCACGTACCAGTTGCACAATATGTGCATATCTTTTAAGGTAACTGCTGGGTCCGTCATCTCAAGTTTTATTGAACAAGGTATGAAGCGGAAAATATTCTGCATTAAAGTAATCAAAGTCCTTTTGAACAAGATTAAACATCGAGTCTTGAGATTTTGATATGCTTGTGGTTCTTAAATCCATATGTAAAAATAAATCCTACGCAGTTCTAAACACTACCGATCTGGCTGCAATGTACCCAGCAAAAATAACACATGTATGTTTAATGTCACGCTGACTGTAAAGTTATGTACCATATATCTCTTCAGAAGTAGTATGAAACTACTGGTTTTGCCTTTTTTATCGTCTTTGGGGCCATTCTACCCATCACCCCCTCTACGCATCCCCATGACAATGTTAGCCAATAGGTGAGCATTGCCTGTTGTTCAGTTTTAATTTTGTTGGTGGAAGTGTAAAGCAGCCCACACACGTGAGTAAGTCATTGTGGTGGGTGGGAAGAGACTACTCTGGGTGAAAGTTTCCCAAAGGGTTTTCGAAAAGGCCAAAAAACACCAGCCTTTCATACTACTCTGCAGTGACTGTATAAACGAAAAACTCCTGCAGATGAATGTACTTATTTAACAACCTATATTAGCGATAAATATACACAAACTGAGCTCTTCTGTTTCTCATCAATAAGCAGTTGTGCGTGTGAATATTATGTTTTTTCCTGTCTATATTGAGACTGCAAGCCTCAGTGTAATGAATGAATGTACTGCGTTTTTGATCAATAGTGTTTATAACCAGGTTTGTATGAATATAGTTAAGAACGCTCCCTATTGATTTATATTAAATTATACAGCAATATTTTTGTTTTGACATAGAGAGAAATATATTAGTTAAACTGCATTATTGTATTAAAGAAAAGAAAGCAGAGTTTCATATACAAATGTAAAGCAGTAGGAATGCTACTGATTTACAAAGCATACTGAAGGATTCATGGACGTTTCAAACTGGCACAAACAAATCCAAACAAATGGAATGTCAAATATGACTGATAAACTAGAATAGCGGTATCATTTTAATGCATCAAAAAGATTCATTAAAGAAGTCCAGAACACATGGATAAGTTGCTGAATCTGGGAGTGAATCTGGATTTTAAACTACTTCTCAATGGATTCACAGTGGTGCTCGTACAATAATGTTCCACAGAGACAGCAGTGCTCTCAATGATGAAATTGACACAGGCATTGAAACGAGTCTTGAAACGCTGGAAAAAATAAACCAATACAGGACCGGTATGGTCGTGCAAAGGACGAAATTTCATCTCTCATCTTATCAGCCATTTCATCTATCCAGTTACAGGCCAACACCAGGCTGGGTACCACCAAGGTCAGTGATAAGGATACAAAACTTTGACAACAGGTGTATTGAATGGGCAATGTTTACAGCACTATGTCTGGTTAATGACAATCAATACTTGCCCCGAAAATAACTTGGTTTCGCCTTAGAACAATTTGACCTAGGGTTGGATAATTGTTTTTTTAGTTAAGCAACTGAATTAACATGTATCATGTCATAGATCACTTGCGGCGAGAGACTAAAAGCACGGTATGCACGGGTATTTTACCCTTACTAATACTCCTTCTCCTGTAGATTTAAGGCAAGTTTCTTTTCTAATTGACACACTGATCTTTTGGATCAAGTCAAGGAGTGTATGTTCTCCATGTTTGTTCTTCAGCCACATGGCTGTCTGTGCATATGTGTGTGTGGGTATATCAGGCTGTCCTTCTATCCATGGTGGATCCATGAAGGATGTGTGTGGCCAGTACAAGTGTGGGCCAACCCAAAAATTCAGGAGAACTGTATGGTTTGTTAATTGACATAATTGCAAGATTTTACTAGTATTTATGAGTCATACGGCTGTACAAATGACTGAGGCACGAGTCATATGTATGTTTCAATTGAGTACAATTTAGTCATTTTCATTACATGAGATTATTTGAATCTTACTTTCATTACATGATATTATTTGAATCGTATTTTTATTACAGGAGATTATTTGAATGTTACTTTCATTACTTGAGATTATATGAATCCTACCTTCATACATGAGAATATGTGAATCACATTTTTGTTTCCCATCTGTGAATGTTTGTGTAAAGCAATTAAATGAGTCGCGTATTTAGAGATTGAAAGAATCACACTGTATTTGTAGAGTATATTTTTATTAATTCATTTCATAAACTTCCATTTTTCATCTGTGTTGTGTTGTCATTTAATCCAAGCATCCATTCAGGTCAAATCCTGTTACATTTGGTGTCAGAAGTGGGATGCTTTGGACTGAATGAGCTACCAATACACTGTATTTAAACCAGAGGCAGGTTGTAAATCGTGGAATTTTTGACAAGTGAATTTTTAGTAGGTGCGGGGTTCCCCACATGTACACATTTGTTTAGTTTTTATTGCGTTAATATCTAAGATTGTTAATGGTACTTTGACAACCTCTAAACAACTTTACTTAGATCTTATCATCATACGATCATTACTTCGCTAAAGGATTTAGTTGAATTGGGAAAACAACTGGGTAATGAAAGGGAAAATCATAGGAAATTTATAAACGAAGAACAAGCCAAAGAAAGGGATGAACGGGCAAAAGAGAGGCAATTAGGAAAGGACAGATTGGAAAGGGAACAAAATGAATAAAGAAAACGGGAATCGGAAAAGGGAAGATTGCAATTAGAACGACAAGCAAGGTTAGAGGTTAAAGAGTTAGAGGAAAGAAATAAACAAAGTACCAGACAATTAGATTTGGCAAACGCAAGAAAAGGAGAACAAGATTCTGCCTCTAGCAAATTAAAAGATCCTAAATTAATTTTCGTTGACGATGAAAAAGATAAATTGGAAATTGTCTTCATCGATTCGAGCGGTATACCGGTAACTAGAAATGGAAGCGAGATGACTGGGTTCTTCATCTCAGTGCATTGCTAAAAGGTAAGGTTCTGGAGGTATACTCACGACTTCCTAGTAGAGAGGTGGTTAACTGCAACGCTCTGAAGGAAGCACTACTAAAACGGTATAAATTGACAGAACAAGGTTTCCGGAAAATGTTTAGGTATATTAAGCCTGTGAAGGGGGAAACCTTTGGGCAATTCATCACTAGAATAGATAAGTACTTCCAGCTCTGGATTGAATATGTTGAGTGGATTTCTTGCTCTAAGATCAGTTATTAGGTACAGTGGGGTGGGATCTGAACCAGTTTCTTAAGGAAAAAGGGGACGCAGATGGTCAAGACATGGCTAAACAAGTGGAGACTACATGTATGCTACTCAATCAGACGATCGATCGCGTACCTGTTGCAAGAGTCAGAATTGAAACTCATTTCTTGACCGGAACAGCTGATGCGCTCTGTATGTATAATCCAATTTACGCCTTGACAATCGGCAACGTTGAAGGTTCTCGTCTCGCGTGCGAAATTCCTCCTGAAGCAAGAGGGCGACATATTCGCGAGTTCGATTAACCAAAAAAATCGCGTCTAACTACATTAAACGATGTAAAGGAGGGGTAGCCCGAAGTTTGTCAGAAGATATGGGTTAATTAATAGGGAGTTTACCACACAAGGGGGAAAGAAATATTTGCAGTTAGTAGTACCTCAAAAATACTGATCTCGTGTATTGAAGGTAGCCCATGAATCTAGCATGGAAGGTCATCCGGGTACGGGAACGACTACCAGGAGAGTACTGGCGGACTTCTACTGGCCTGTGTAAATAGTGACGTCAATAGGTTTTGTCGGTCTTGTGACGTATGTCAGAAATTGTGTTTAAGGGGAGAGTTTCACATGTTTCCCTAGGTCAAATGCCCTTGATCGACACACCTGTCAAAAGAAGGGCTGTGGACATTGTCCGGCCCATACAACTGAGTAGAAAGGCGCGAAGACGCGTTAGAGAAATGGTTACTGAATGTTGTGTTCAGCGGTTATCGAAGGTGACGCGGTAATGGTAGAACTTGAGATAGATGCTCCAATGGAATATCCCTTACATAGTGAAAGCGAAGGGATAGATCAGGTGAATGTAAGTGCAGAGTTACCCAAAGATCCATTTAAACAGATCAAAGAGCTCCTAGGAAAGTATTCTGATGTTTTCACTGATAGACCAGGATGCACAACCCTAGTAGCACTAAAAAGTAAAGCTCTGTACATCTGATCCAATCAGAATTAAGGCTTACCCATTTCAATTTAATGCGCGAGAGACGGTGGATGAAGAGGTTAGGGAAATATTAGACTTGGGCGTGACTGATCCGTCTAATTCGCCATGTTCATCTCCCGTTGTCCTTGTCAGGAAAAAAGACGGTACTTATTGCTTCTATATTGACTTTTGTCAATCAAACAAAGTGACGGTGTTTGATGTCGAACAGATGCCGGACATTGAGAATCTTCTTGCAAAATTATCAGGTTACCGGTATATTTCAAAGTTTGATTTGTCGAAAGGGTATTGACAGATATCGATTGTTAAGAAGAAATTATTTTTTCCCTCAGATTGAAGGCATTTGCTACACAAAGGGCTGTACCAGTTCAAGGTGATGACATTCGTATTGGTAGGAGCTAGGCTCATGTTGTCGCTTGATGCGCAGGATACTAATGGGCTTGGTATCTGTTGATAGCTTTGTGGACGACATTGTTGTCTACACGGATACATGGGAAGAGCATATATCCGTTCTGGTTGAACTTTTTGGAAGACTCCGTGAAGCCAACCTCACAGTGCGTTCTACTAAATGCAGTATTGGCTATACTGATTTAGAGTATCTGGGTCATATGGTCTGCTATGAAATCACCTGAACCAAATAACAAATGGTAGGTTCGATCTTTCCTAGGCTTGGTAGGATTCTACAGGAAATTTGTTTCTAATTTTGCTGATATTGCTACCCCATTATCAGATCTAACAAAGAAAGGCAACCATCTCAGGAAAAACATTTAATGCACTGAAGGAAAAATTGACTAGTGCACCTATTCTAAAGCTACCTGATATCAGCAAACCTTTTATCATAAGAACCGATGCTTCGATAAAGGGTTGGGAGCAGTTTTGTTGCAGGAACAAGGCATGATTAGAATGAAGGTAGCCTAAACCAGTAGAAAGTTACTTTCTCTGGAACAAAAGTACTCAGTGATTGAGAAAAATGCTTAGTTGTAGCATGGGGGATTGGTAAGTTTCGTGCCAATCTATTTGAAAGAGATTTGGTTCTCGAAACGGACCATTAACCATTGTTGTATTTAAACAAAGCTAAAGTCGCTAACGCATGGTTGATGCGTTGGGCGCTAACACTTCAACCCAATCGTTTTCGAGTTGAGGCAATCAGAGTAGTCGAAAACGTAGGTGCTGATTATTTGAGTAGGATGTAAATAATAAAAAATCCGGATTGCTGTATAACCAGTGTAGATATTGTCAAGCAGCATCAGTAGTTATTTTCTTTTACTCTGTGAAAGCTAAAGAAATGTAAACATTTTTCTCTTAGGGGAAGTAATGTTACAGAATATGGCAAGAAATAACATGGTTTCGCCTTAGAATTATTTGACCATTTTTCGTCGTACATGCGTACGACGTTAATTAGGGTGGATAACTGTTTTTCTAGTTAAGCAAATAAACTAGCATGTATCTTGTCGTAGCTCGCTTCAGGCAATAGACACTAAAAGCACGGTATGCGCAGATATTTTACCCATGCTAATTAATACACATTCTCCTGTAGATTTAATGCAAGTTACTTTTCTAACTGACACACTGGTCTTTTGGAACATGTAAAGGAGTGTACGTTCTCCATTTTTGTTCTACAGCCACAGTGATGTCTGTGCATATGTGTGTGTGGGTATATCGGGCTGTCGGTCTGGCCATCTGTGTGTCTGTATGAACGTGGAAGCTGATGTGACCATCAAGGACATACAAGGACGGAATCGCTGATTTGTAAACGTGTGCACATTGTGGATCCATGAAGTGTGTGTGTGGCTAATACAAGTGTTTACCAACCCAAGAATTCGGGAGTAGTGTGTGGTTTGTAAATGGAAACATTTGCAAGTTTATACAAGTATTTAGGAGTCATACGGCTGTATAAATCACTGAGTCACGAGTGATGTTTGTTTCAATTGATTATGCTGTTTCAATTGAGCACAACTGAGTCATTTTCATTACATGAGATTATTTGAATCTTACTTTCATTACAAGAGATTATTTGAATCTTACCTTCGTTATGTGAGATTATGTGAATCTTACTTTCATCACGAGATTATCTCAACCTTAATTTCATTATCTTGAGATTGTATAAACGTTACATTCATACATGAGAATATATGAATCACATTTTCGTTTTCCCGTTTGTAAATGTTTGTGTAAATTGAATGAATGAGTCGTGTATTTAAGAGCTCACGAGAATTAAACTGTATTTATAGAGTATAATATTTATATTTCATTTTTTTTAAAAAGCCATCTTTCATCACTTTGTGTTGGGTCGTCATTTAGTCCAAGCATCCATTCAGGTCAAATCCTTTTACACATATATATGAGGATCTTTAATGCCTAAATGTTTCAGTGGAAATTTACTAATTTACTACTTTTACTTTATAACACCCTGAAGATTGTTTCAATGACCGTTTAAACTGTAATTTTGAAATAGTTTCTTTTTTTCACTTATTTCAATTACAATAATATTTTTCTCCAGTGTTAAAACTGTCTACTTGTACTTGGAGTTTTTAGCATTGTTATTAAGGTGCTAGGTGTTAACATTATTAGTACTCAGTAGTAACAACTACATTAATGATGTTTTTGATCAGGCTTTGGGACAATCTGGAATATAAACAAAATCATTAACTCAGAGATTCAGTGTAGAGTCTTAATTTACAGATAACATACAGGCATGAATTCTATAAAGAAATCGTGTAACCGGCTGCACCAGCTTCAACTAAGGGCTTGATATGTGGAATGTAAACACAGTAACGTCCGGAAAAAAAATGAACATACAACCGTATCCTTTAGCAATATCAGTCTAATCCGGGAAATGATAATCACTTGCTGCTTTAATAGGCAAAACGACCTCGTTCACCCCAAGGGAATATGGATTAAATCCAAAGACAACCTATGGAAACAAACACTAGCTAGATTTTTTAAACTATAATGGCAGTTCATGGCATGTACTTTAGCCTAGTTTATGGTCAATACAACAAATCACCTTAAATACTTGACCTGCCAAATTTACGAATCGGTTACCAAGTTACATTTTCTTTCATAGTGATTAGAAAAATTAGTTACGTTTTTTCCTTTTTTATTCTGTGTCTGAGATAACTGTATCACTGTTTAGACCAAGTAACATAAATAGTCGAGATATAATACTTACTCTATTTTTGAAGGTGATCATGAAAAAGAAGAAAATAACGAGAATTCAATAATATTATACTGATTAATAATAACATAAATAGGAACATAGTAATATCACTTGCTATAAATTAAAATTACACCAAATTTACTGAATACATTTATCCTCCATAAACTAAAAACATTTTCTTCTTAACAATCAACAAGTTACAGATGGCTAAATTTCCTTTGATACAAATCTTGCAATACAGGAAACTTGTCACCAAAAACTAAGACATTCCAATAATTTTATACATGTACCTATGAAACATGAATGCATGTTTATATACATTCATGCATGCATCCATATCGATATATATTTTAATGTGTACTCCTAGAATTTTGTTACTTTCAATGAGATTATGAGGAAAATGCGAGTTATATTTTGCAAACGAATCTATCTTTCCACAAAGTTTTCAAAAATATCTGGACAGCACTCTGTTGGAAATGATTTCAACAAAAACAGGATTTACAGATAACATACAGGGATGAATTCTATAAAGAAAGGATGTAACCGACTGCACCAACTTCAACTGATGACTTGATGTGTGGGATGTTATTAATATAACATCGGGAAAAAAAGGAACACGCAACCCAATCATTTAGCAATAACGATCGAATCGGGGAAACAATAATCACTTGCTGTTTTAATAAGTAAAAAGACCTCGTTCACCCCAAGGTAATATGGATTAACTCCAAAGACAAACTATGTACACATACACCTGGTTGCCTTTGGCACTACACGGATAGTTCGTGACACGTACTTTAGTCTCGTTTATAGTCCATACAACAAATCACACTAAATACTTGACATGCCAAATTAACAAATCGGTTGCCAAACTACATTATCATTCAAAGGAATTAGAAAAATTATTTATTTTTCTGCCTTTTGATTCTCTTTTTGGGATGACTATATGAATGTTTAGATCAAGTAATAGAAAAGATCGAGATTTAATACTTACACTCTGTTTCACTCTGTTTTGTGAAGAATATCATCAAAAAGAAGAAAATAACAAAGATTCAATAATAGGATACTGATTAATATCATAAATAGGAACATACTAATACCATTTGCTGTAAAATCAAAAATACATAAAATGTTTACTGAATACATTTATCCTCCATAATAATAAAACAATTTCCTTCTTAACAATCAACAAGTTATACATGGCTAAATCTCTTTCGTTACATATCTTGCATTACAGCAAACTTGTTACCATATACTAGGACATTCAAATACTTTGATACATATATCTATTAAGGATGTATGGATATTTATGTACGTATATGCATGCAAAATTCTTGAGAGATATTTCAGTACTTACCCCTGTAGTTTTTATTCTCAATGAGTTTAAAAGGAAAATGAGAGTTATATTTTGCAAATGAAACTATATCTTCCATAAAGTTTTCATACAAATCTGGACAGCACTCAGTTTTGGAAATGAATTTAAGCAATATTAGGAAAAAACCTCAAAAATTAAATTTATTCAGTAAATAGTTATATATCCATAAAGCCCTTACATTTTAATGCATATATAAATAAATGAATATGTAAATCGAAACGAAATATCAATTTTTGAAAAAGAAAATCAAACTGTTTGGAGGTAGCTCGCATTACACTGCCCAATTGGGATTTAAATCATGCTTCCATGGATATAGAAAAAATTGAAAGGAAATATAGGAAGGAATGCCAATTTTATATTGCTGCAGGAAAAAAAAAACACAACTGAAAATAAGGTACACCCTGTCTTGAGAGACTGCTCCATGTTGAAACGAAATATGTTCTCTCAAGACATGTGGTCTCCATTAGCAGGGTTGTACAAAAAGGACAGAATCCAAAGTAGAATTTGATTATCTTATGTTACTTGTTTAGGGTCGAATAAACTGTAACACAAGAAAGAGTGAAACCAACAAGCTTTGAAAAATAAAGTAATTTATTTTCCTGAAAATAGTCTGTAAAATGAACAAACTATGAACTTACGGTTTTAAGAATCAAATCCAAAAAAATTCCAAGAATAATCGAGGAATAAAATTTTAGTAGTCCTATATATATAATGTTCTAATGATTTCAAGTTTGATCCCCACGAAGAATTTAAGATGGAAGACGATGCCGTATGATGTAATCTGTCGTGCTGAAGTGTACAGTTTCCTTGTAGAAACAAGAATTATCACTCCGGTTTTGGAAATCCAAATAAATCTTTATAAGAGCTGTCTTTGCTCAGGAATTTCATATCAGCACAAGTGTTTTCCAGGAAAAAATAATTAATCCTTCTGAATCCAAGTAATTTGAAATTACTCCAAACAGCACAACATACAACTTCCAGTGTAAGAGCCCAACTACTACTGAGAATATCTCTCTAAAACAAAGGTTATATCGTATTCTAAAATGCAAAAAGGGGGTAACGTGATCATGTTCCAGAACCTCGTCGAAATTATGTACTTGTTAAAGCTCAGGTACACGCAGTGTGGCCCTGACGAAAACCAATCATTTTCATCTAAGAAATAAAATTTAAAAAAATTGTTTACATCTTAAAAGATTAGTCCAATCATGACCTCGACAAGAACCAATCATTTTAAAATAAAAATATAACTAATTTACGTGGCTGCTACTAATTTTGAATTGAGATCAGGATCTAGGTCAACACCTGCTGTTTACAAAAGAAACAGTCAAGGTCAAACTGCTTTCTGAAAAGGTATCATCTCTAGTAAATAAATTTACATTACAAAATCATGTTAGGAAACATAAATAAAATTTAAAACGAACAAATAAATTGAAATAAATACATATTAAATCAGATATAATTAAATCAAGTAAAAACTACTTTTCAAGAAGGAGAAAGAACCACAATCACTTTACAGATATCAGATCTGTATTCATAGTTCTTGTTAAAATATTGTATCCATTCATCTGAAAACAAAACTATATGGCCGAAAGGTGACAGATTCTCCAGACATTAAATGTCAATCACATTTATATTTGATGAAGCAATTACATGAATTAGCATGTAAGATAATTTCTAGTCTGTTTCTTGAACTCTTTAACACAGTGAAAACTGTTTCACTGACGGTTTAAATTGCTATTTTAAAAGGGTTTGTTTTTCATTTCTGTCAGTTACCATAATGATTTTCTACAGTGTTAAAATGATCTGCTTGTACGTGGAGATCCTGCCGTTGTTATTAAGGTGCTAGGTGTTAACATTATTATTGCTTAATAGTAACAATTGTAATGATGTTTTTCATCAGCCTTTGTGGAAATGTGGAATATATATATATATATATATATATATATATATATATATATATATATATATATATATATATATATATATATATATATAATTAAAAGTTTACATTGTACAAGTACCAATATCCACAAACAAAAGCTTTAACTAAGAGACTAAAGTCAGTGGTTTAATTTACAGACAACATATAGGGATGAATTCTATAAACAAAGTGTGTGATCAAATGGTTTAACAGGCAAAAAGACCTTGTTCTCCACAGGCAATATGGACTAACTCCAAAGACAAACTATGTACACAAACACCTGATTGCCTTTGGCACTACAATGGCAGTTCCTGACACATACTTTAGGCGGGGTTACTCTATACAACAAATCACACCAAATACTTGACCTGCAAACCCACATCTTATTTCAGAGTTATTAGAAAAATTAGTTTTTTTCCTGCCTTTTTCATTCAGTTCTCGAGACGACTGTGTGACTGTTTAGGCAAATTACAGAAAACGTCGAGATATAATACTTACTCTCTGTTTTGTGAAGGATATCATGAAAAGGAAGAAAATAACAAGGATTCAATAATATGATACAGATTAAAAATAATATAAATAGGAAGATATTAACCACTTGCTGTAATATTAACATTACATCAAAATAAACAGAACAGATTTAACCTCCAGAATAATAGGAATAATTCCTTATTGATAATCAACAAGTAATACATGGCTTAATCTCTTTCGCTATACATCTTGCATTACATTACACATGTTACCATTTACTAGGAGATTCATACATTTAAGGACAGCACTCAATTTTGGAAATGATTTCAAACAAAATTAGGAAAAAACCTCAAAAATTCAAACTATTCAACATATAGCTATATATCCAAGAAACCCTTATATTCTGATGCATACTTGAATAAATAAATAAATAAATGAAAACAAAATCTGAAAAAACGATTGGACAATATCAAATGTTTGCAGGCAGTTGGCAGTACATTACCTAATTGGGATTTAAATCATACTTCCTCGATATAAGAGGAATTGGCACAAAATATAGTACAGGATGCCAACATTACATTGCTGATTAAAAAACAAAAAACAATTAAAGACACAGTAAACATTGTCTTGCGAGACCGCTCCATCTCGAAACAAAAAATGTTTTCTCAAGACATGTGGTCTCCCATACAAAAAGAGCAGAATCCATGGTAGAATTTTCAGCACTTTTTGAAACGGAAAAACAATCACAATCAATTTACAGATATTAGATCCTGTATTCTCTTAGTTCCTCTGAAAATATTGTATACATTCATCTCAAGACAAAATGATATGGCCAAAAAGAGATACTTCAAACATTAAATGTCAATCACATTTATATGAAGATGTAATTACGCAAAGGGTCATTTCTAATTTATTCCTTGTCCTTTATAATACTATGAAGACTGTTTCACTGACCGTTTAAAATGCTACTTTGAAATAGTTTCTTCTTTTTCACTTATTTCAATTACAATAATGCTTTTCTCCAGTGTTAAAATTGTTTCCTTGTACTGGGAGTTTACGCTCTTGCTATTAAGGTTCTAGGTGTTAACATTATTATTGCTCAAAAGTAACAACAGCTGTAATGATGGTTTTGATCAAGCTTTGGGGAAATTTGTAATATATATAAATGTACACTGTACATATAGAAATGAAGGAAATAAAATAACAACCACCAGATCCACACACAAAATCATTAACTCAGAGACTCTGTTCACAGGCTTAATTTACAAATAACAAATAGGGAAGAATTCTACAAAGAAAGGATGTAACCGACTGCACCAACTGCAAATGATGACTTGATGTGTGGGCTGTGATTAATGTAACATCGGGAAAAACAGCAACACACAACCCAATCATATAGCATTTTCAAATGAATCCAGGAAATGATAATTACTTGCTGGTTTAATAGACAAAACGACCTCGTTCAACCCCAAGGTAATATGGATTAACTCCAAAGAAAAACCATGTACACAAACACCAGCTTGCCTTTGGCACTACAAGAGCAGATCGTGACATGTACTTTAGTCTGGTTTATAGTCTATACAACAAATCAAACTAAATACTTGACCTGCCAAATTTACAAATCAGTTGCCAAGCTACATTCTCTTTAAGGTTATTAGAAAAATGAGTTATTTTTCTTCCTTTTTATTCTCTTTTTCAGGTCACTGTATGACTGTTTAGACCAAGAAACAGAAAGGTTCAAGATATAATACTTACTATCTGTTTTGTGAAGGACATCATGAAAAAGAAGAAAATAACAAGAATTCAATAATATGATACTGATTAATATCATAAATAGGAACATGCTAATATCATTTACTGTAAAACTACAAATACATAAAATTTTACTGAATACATTTATCATACATAATCATAAAACAATTTCCTTCTTAACAATCAACAAGTTATACATGGGTAAATCTCTTTCGTGACCATATACTAGGACATTCCAATACTTTGATACACGTATCTATGAAGGATGTATGGATGTTTATGTACATATATCCATGCATCCATGGTGATATATATTTCAGTATGTACCCGTATTTTTTTGTTCTCAATGAGTTTAAAAGAAAAATGAGTTTTATATTTTGCAAAAGAATATATATCTTCCATAAAGCTTTCATACAATTCTGGACAGTACTCAGTTTTGGAAACGAATTAAAAAATAATTAGGGAAAAACCTCAAAAATTCAAATTATTCAGCAAATAGTTATATATCCATAAACCCTTACGTTTTGATGCATTCATGAATAAATGAATATGTAAATGGAAACGAAATATGAAAAAAGATAAAAGAAAATCAAATTTTTTGGAGATAGTTTACATTACACTGCCTAATTGGGATTTAAATCATACTTTCATTGATACAAGAGATACTGACATAAAATATAGTCAAGGATGCCAATATTACATTGCTCTGAAAAAAACTAAAACCAATTTAAGACAAGGTACAATCTGTCTTGAGAGACTGCTCCATCTCGAAACAAAATATGTTCTCTCAAGACATGTGGTCTCCATTAGTAGGCTTGTACCAGAATCCAAGGTAGAATTCGATTATCTTATGTTAATTGTTTAGTCTTGAATAAACAGTAACACAAGAAAGAGGAAAACAACAAGCTTTGAAAAATATAATAATTTATTTTCCTGGAGAAATGCTGTAAAAGTGAAGAATAAATATGAAATTACGGTTTTAAGAATCAAATCAGAAAATAATCCAAGAATAATCCACAAATAAAATGTTAGTAGTCCTATTAATATAATGTTCTAATGATTTCAAGTTTGAGTCCCCACGATCAATCCAAGATGGAAGACGATGACGAATGCTGTAATATGTAGTGTTGAAGTCTACAGTTCCTTGTAGAAAGAAGAATTATCACTCCGGTTTTGGAAATCCAAATAAATCTTTATAAGAGCTGTCTTTGCTCAGAAATTTCATATGAGCAAACATATTTTTCAGGAAAAAAGAATGAATCATTTTGAATTCAGGTAATTTGAAATTCATCCAAACAGCAAAACATACAACTTCCAGTGTAAGATCCCAACTATTACTGAGTATATCTCTCCAAAACAAAGGTTATATCGCATTCTAAAATGCAAAAAGGGGGTCACGTAATCATGTTCCACAACCTCGTCGAAATTATTTTCTTGTTAAAACTCACGTACAGGCAAGTGTGGCGCTGACGAAAACCAATCATTTTACTCTAACAAATAAAATTTTAAAAAAATCTTTACATCTTAAAAACGTAGTCCCATCATGGCATCGACAACAAACAAGCATTTTAAAATAAAAATAGAACTAATTTACGTGGCTGCTAAACATTTTGAATCGAGGTCAGGATCTAGATTAACACCTGGTGTTTACAATACGAACAGTCAAGGTCAAACTATTTTCTGAAAAAAGTATCATCTCTAGTGAATAAATTTACATTACAAAAGCATGCAATGAAAAATATATCAAATTTAAAACAGATAAACAAGCAAATAAAATGAAATAAATATATATTAAATCAGATATAATTAAATCAAATAAACAAAACAAGTATTTTTGAAGAAGGAGAAGGAACCACAATCACATTACATATATCTGATCCTGTATTATAGTTCTTGTTAAAATATTGTATCCATTCATCTGAAAATAAAATTATATGGCCAAAAATTTATAGATACTTGAAAACATTAAATGTCAAATACATTTGTATTTGAAGATGCAATTACATGAATTAGCATGTAAAATAATTTAGAGTTTGTTTCTTGACCTCTTTAACACACTGAAGATTGTTCCACTAGCCGATCAAATTGCTATTTTAAAATGGTTTCTTTTTCATTATTCTCAGTTACCATAATGATTTTCTCCAGTGTTAAAATCGTCTCCTTGTGATGGGAGTTTCTGCCGTTGTTATGAAGATTCTAGGTGTCAACATTATTAGTGCTCAATAGTAAGAACTGTAATGATGCTTTTGTTCAGGTGTTGGGGAAATATATATATATATATATATATATATATATATATATATATATATATATATATATAGGGATGAATTCTATAAAGAAAGGATGTAATCAACTGGTTTAAAGGGCAAAAAGACCTTGTTCACCCCAACGCAATATGGACTAAATCCAAAGGCATCCTATATACACAATCACTAGCTTGCTTTTCGCACTACAATGGCAGTTCGTGACATAATTTAGCCTGGTTTACACTATACAAAAAAATAACACCAAATACTTGACCTGCCAAATTTGCAAATTGGTTGCAAACCTACATCTTCTTTCACGGATGTTAGAAAAATGAGTTATTTATCCGTCTTTTTCATCCTGTTTTCGAGACAACTGTATGACTGTTTCGGCCAAATTACAGAAAATGTCGAGGTATAATACTTACACTCTGTTTTGTGAAGGATATCATGAAAAAGAAGAAAATAACAAGGATTCAATAATATGATACAGATTAATAATAATACATAAATCAAGATACGAATCACTTGCTGTAAAATTAAAATTACATCAAAACTAACAGGAGAGATTTAACCTCCAGAATAATAGGAATAATTCCTTCTTGATAATCAACAAGTAATACATGGCTTAATCTCTTTCGCTATACATCTTGCATTACAATAAACATTTAGGACAGTACTCAATTTTGGAAATGATTTCAAACAAAATTAGGAAAAAACCTCAAAAATTCAAATCATTCAACAAATAGTTATATATCCACGAAACCCTTACATTCTGATGCATACTTCAATAAATAAATATATAAATGAAAACAAAATCTGAAAAAAAGATAGGACAATATCAAATTTTTGCAGGTAGTTGGCAGTACAGTGCTTCATTGGGATTTAAATCATACTTCCTGGATATAAGAGGAATTGGCCCAAAATATAGTACAGGATGCCAACATTACATTGCTGGTTAAAACACAAAAAACAATTAAAGACACAGTAAACCCTGTCTTGCGAGACCGCTCCATCTCGAAGCAAAAAATGTTTTCTAAAGACATGTGGTCTCCCATACAAAAAGAGCAGAATCCATGGTAGAATTTTCAGCACATTTTAAGAAGGAAAAACAACCACAATCAATTCACAGATATTAGATCCTGTATTCTTAGTTCTTCTGAAAATATTGTATGCAAGACAAAATGATATGGCCAAAAAGAGATACTTCAAACATTAAATGTCAATCACATTTATATCCGAAGATGTAATTATATGAATTAACACATAAGATCATTTCTAATTTATTCCTTGTCCTTTATAATACTATGAAGATTGTTTCACTGACCGTTTAAAATGCTATTTTGAAATAGTTTCTTCTTTTTCACTTCTTTCAATTACTATAATGCTTTTCTCCAGTGTTACAATTGTCTCCATGTACTGGGAGTTTATGCCCTTGTTATTAAGGTTCCAGGTGTTAACATTATTATTGCTCAAAAGTAACAACAGCTGTAATGATGGTTTTGATCAAGCTTTGGGGAAATTTGTAATATATATATAAATGTACACTGTACATACAGAAATGAATGAAATAAAATAACAACTACTACATCAACAAACAAAATCATTAACTCAGAGACTCAGTTCACAGGCTTAATTTACAAATAACATATATGGAAGAATTCTACAAAGAAACGATGTAACCGACTGTTGGTTAAAAAAGAAAAAAAACAATTAAAGACACAGTAAACCCTGTCTTGCGAGACCGCTCCATCTTGAAACAAGAAATGTTTTCTCAAGACATGTGGTCTCCCATACAAAAAGAGCAGAATCCATGGTAGAATTTTCAGCACATTTTAAGAAGGAAAAACAACCACAATCAATTTACAGATATTAGATCCTGTATTCTTAGTTCTTCTGAAAATATTGTATACATTCATCTCAAGACAAAATGATATGGCCAAAAAGAGATACTTCAAACATTAAATGTCAATCACATTTATATGGAGAAGTCATTACATGAATTAACATATAAGATCATGTCTAATTTATTGGTTTTCCTTTATAATACTATGAAGATTGTTTCACTGACCGTTTAAAATGCTATTTTGAAATAGTTTCTTCTTTTTCACTTCTTTCAATTACTATAATGCTTTTCTCCAGTGTTAAAATTGTCTCCATGTACTGGGAGTTTATGCCCTTGTTATTAAGGTTCTAGGTGTTAACATTATTATTGCTCAAAAGTAACAACAGCTGTAATGATCGTTTTGATCAAGCTTTGGGAAATTTGTAATATATATAAATGTACACTGTACATATAGAAATGAATGAAATAAAATAACGATTACTACATCAACAAACAAAATCATTAACTCAGAGACTCAGTTCACAGGCTTAATTTACAAATAACATATATGGAAGAATTCTACAAAGAAACGATGTAACCGACTGCACCAACTTCAACTGATAACTTGATGTGTGGAATATGATTAATGTAACATCGGGAAAAACAGCAACACACAACCCAATCATTTAGCAATTTCAATTGAATCCGGGAAACGATAATTACTTGCTGGTTTAATAGGCAAAAAGACCTCGTTCACCCCAAGGTAATATGGGTTAACTCCAAAGAAAAACTATGTACACAAACACCTGGTTGCCTTTGGCACTACACGGGCAGTTCGTGACATGTACTTTAGTCTGGTTTATAGTCCATACAACAAATCACACTAAATACTTGACCTGCCAAATTTACAAATCAGTTGCCAAACTACATTTCTTTTCAAGGTGATTAGAAAAATTAGTTATTTCTCTGCCTTTTTAAATTTGTTTTTGAGATGACTGTAAGACTCTATAGACCAAGTAACAGAGAGTTCAAGATATCATACTTACTCTCTGTTTTGTGAAGGATATCATGAAAAAGAAGAAAAATAACAAGGATTCAATAATATGATATAGATTAATAATAATATAAATAGGAAGATACTAATCACTTGCTGTAAAATTAAAATTACATTAAAATTAACAGAACAGATTTAACCTCCAGAATAATAGGAATAATTCCTTCTTGATAATCAACAAGTAATACATGACTTAATCTCTTTCGCTATACATCTTGCATTACAATAAACATTTTAGGACAGTATTCAATTTTGGAAATGATTTCAAACAAAATTAGGAAAAAACCTCAAAAATTCAAATCATTCAACAAATAGTTATATATCCACGAAACCCTTACATTCTGATGCATACTTCAATAAATAAATATATAAATGAAAACAAAATCTGAAAAAAAGATAGGACAATATCAAATTTTTGCAGGTAGTTGGCACTGTACAGTGCTTCATTGGGATTTAAATCATACTTCCTGGATATAAGAGGAATTGGCCCAAAATATAGTACAGGATGCCAACATTACATTGCTGGTTAAAACACAAAAAACAATTAAAGACACAGTAAACCCTGTCTTGCGAGACCGCTCCATCTCGAAGCAAAAAATGTTTTCTAAAGACATGTGGTCTCCCATACAAAAAGAGCAGAATCCATGGTAGAATTTTCAGCACATTTTAAGAAGGAAAAACAACCACAATCAATTCACAGATATTAGATCCTGTATTCTTAATTCTTCTGAAAATATTGTATGCAAGACAAAATGATATGGCCAAAAAGAGATACTTCAAACATTAAATGTCAATCACATTTATATCCGAAGATGTAATTATATGAATTAACACATAAGATCATTTCTAATTTATTCCTTGTCCTTTATAATACTATGAAGATTGTTTCACTGACCGTTTAAAATGCTATTTTGAAATAGTTTCTTCTTTTTCACTTCTTTCAATTACTATAATGCTTTTCTCCAGTGTTACAATTGTCTCCATGTACTGGGAGTTTATGCCCTTGTTATTAAGGTTCCAGGTGTTAACATTATTATTGCTCAAAAGTAACAACAGCTGTAATGATGGTTTTGATCAAGCTTTGGGGAAATTTGTAATATATATATAAATGTACACTGTACATACAGAAATGAATGAAATAAAATAACAACTACTACATCAACAAACAAAATCATTAACTCAGAGACTCAGTTCACAGGCTTAATTTACAAATAACATATATGGAAGAATTCTACAAAGAAACGATGTAACCGACTGTTGGTTAAAAAACAAAAAAAACAATTAAAGACACAGTAAACCCTGTCTTGCGAGACCGCTCCATCTTGAAACAAGAAATGTTTTCTCAAGACATGTGGTCTCCCATACAAAAAGAGCAGAATCCATGGTAGAATTTTCAGCACATTTTAAGAAGGAAAAACAACCACAATCAATTTACAGATATTAGATCCTGTATTCTTAGTTCTTCTGAAAATATTGTATACATTCATCTCAAGACAAAATGATATGGCCAAAAAGAGATACTTCAAACATTAAATGTCAATCACATTTATATGGAGAAGTCATTACATGAATTAACATATAAGATCATGTCTAATTTATTGGTTTTCCTTTATAATACTATGAAGATTGTTTCACTGACCGTTTAAAATGCTATTTTGAAATAGTTTCTTTCACTTCTTTCAATTACTATAATGCTTTTCTCCAGTGTTAAAATTGTCTCCATGTACTGGGAGTTTATGCCCTTGTTATTAAGGTTCTAGGTGTTAACATTATTATTGCTCAAAAGTAACAACAGCTGTAATGATCGTTTTGATCAAGCTTTGGGAAATTTGTAATATATATAAATGTACACTGTACATATAGAAATGAATGAAATAAAATAACGATTACTACATCAACAAACAAAATCATTAACTCAGAGACTCAGTTCACAGGCTTAATTTACAAATAACATATATGGAAGAATTCTACAAAGAAACGATGTAACCGACTGCACCAACTTCAACTGATAACTTGATGTGTGGAATATGATTAATGTAACATCGGGAAAAACAGCAACACACAACCCAATCATTTAGCAATTTCAATCGAATCCGGGAAACGATAATTACTTGCTGGTTTAATAGGCAAAAAGACCTCGTTCACCCCAAGGTAATATGGGCTAACTCCAAAGAAAAACTATGTACACAAACACCTGGTTGCCTTTGGCACTACACGGGCAGTTCGTGACATGTACTTTAGTCTGGTTTATAGTCCATACAACAAATCACACTAAATACTTGACCTGCCAAATTTACAAATCAGTTGCCAAACTACATTTCTTTTCAAGGTGATTAGAAAAATTAGTTATTTCTCTGCCTTTTTAAATTTGTTTTTGAGATGACTGTAAGACTCTATAGACCAAGTAACAGAGAGTTCGAGATATCATACTTACTCTCTGTTTTGTGAAGGATATCATGAAAAAGAAGAAAAATAACAAGGATTCAATAATATGATACAGATTAATAATAATATAAATAGGAAGATACTAATCACTTGCTGTAAAATTAAAATTACATTAAAATTAACAGAACAGATTTAACCTCCAGAATAATAGGAATAATTCCTTCTTGATAATCAACAAGTAATACATGACTTAATCTCTTTCGCTATACATCTTGCATTACAATAAACATTTTAGGACAGTATTCAATTTTGGAAATGATTTCAAACAAAATTAGGAAAAAACCTCAAAAATTCAAATCATTCAACAAATAGTTATATATCCACGAAACCCTTACATTCTGATGCATACTTCAATAAATAAATATATAAATGAAAACAAAATCTGAAAAAAAGATAGGACAATATCAAATTTTTGCAGGTAGTTGGCAGTACAGTGCTTCATTGGGATTTAAATCATACTTCCTGGATATAAGAGGAATTGGCCCAAAATATAGTACAGGATGCCAACATTACATTGCTGGTTAAAACACAAAAAACAATTAAAGACACAGTAAACCCTGTCTTGCGAGACCGCTCCATCTCGAAGCAAAAAATGTTTTCTAAAGACATGTGGTCTCCCATACAAAAAGAGCAGAATCCATGGTAGAATTTTCAGCACATTTTAAGAAGGAAAAACAACCACAATCAATTTACAGATATTAGATCCTGTATTCTTAGTTCTTCTGAAAATATTGTATACATTCATCTCAAGACAAAATGATATGGCCAAAAAGAGATACTTCAAACATTAAATGTCAATCACATTTATATGGAGAAGTCATTACATGAATTAACATATAAGATCATGTCTAATTTATTGGTTTTCCTTTATAATACTATGAAGATTGTTTCACTGACCGTTTAAAATGCTATTTTGAAATAGTTTCTTCTTTTTCACTTCTTTCAATTACTATAATGCTTTTCTCCAGTGTTAAAATTGTCTCCATGTACTGGGAGTTTATGCCCTTGTTATTAAGGTTCTAGGTGTTAACATTATTATTGCTCAAAAGTAACAACAGCTGTAATGATCGTTTTGATCAAGCTTTGGGAAATTTGTAATATATATAAATGTACACTGTACATATAGAAATGAATGAAATAAAATAACGATTACTACATCAACAAACAAAATCATTAACTCAGAGACTCAGTTCACAGGCTTAATTTACAAATAACATATATGGAAGAATTCTACAAAGAAACGATGTAACCGACTGCACCAACTTCAACTGATAACTTGATGTGTGGAATATGATTAATGTAACATCGGGAAAAACAGCAACACACAACCCAATCATTTAGCAATTTCAATCGAATCCGGGAAACGATAATTACTTGCTGGTTTAATAGGCAAAAAGACCTCGTTCACCCCAAGGTAATATGGGCTAACTCCAAAGAAAAACTATGTACACAAACACCTGGTTGCCTTTGGCACTACACGGGCAGTTCGTGACATGTACTTTAGTCTGGTTTATAGTCCATACAACAAATCACACTAAATACTTGACCTGCCAAATTTACAAATCAGTTGCCAAACTACATTTCTTTTCAAGGTGATTAGAAAAATTAGTTATTTCTCTGCCTTTTTAAATTTGTTTTTGAGATGACTGTAAGACTCTATAGACCAAGTAACAGAGAGTTCGAGATATCATACTTACTCTCTGTTTTGTGAAGGATATCATGAAAAAGAAGAAAAATAACAAGGATTCAATAATATGATACAGATTAATAATAATATAAATAGGAAGATACTAATCACTTGCTGTAAAATTAAAATTACATTAAAATTAACAGAACAGATTTAACCTCCAGAATAATAGGAATAATTCCTTCTTGATAATCAACAAGTAATACATGACTTAATCTCTTTCGCTATACATCTTGCATTACAATAAACATTTTAGGACAGTATTCAATTTTGGAAATGATTTCAAACAAAATTAGGAAAAAACCTCAAAAATTCAAATCATTCAACAAATAGTTATATATCCACGAAACCCTTACATTCTGATGCATACTTCAATAAATAAATATATAAATGAAAACAAAATCTGAAAAAAAGATAGGACAATATCAAATTTTTGCAGGTAGTTGGCAGTACAGTGCTTCATTGGGATTTAAATCATACTTCCTGGATATAAGAGGAATTGGCCCAAAATATAGTACAGGATGCCAACATTACATTGCTGGTTAAAACACAAAAAACAATTAAAGACACAGTAAACCCTGTCTTGCGAGACCGCTCCATCTCGAAGCAAAAAATGTTTTCTAAAGACATGTGGTCTCCCATACAAAAAGAGCAGAATCCATGGTAGAATTTTCAGCACATTTTAAGAAGGAAAAACAACCACAATCAATTTACAGATATTAGATCCTGTATTCTTAGTTCTTCTGAAAATATTGTATACATTCATCTCAAGACAAAATGATATGGCCAAAAAGAGATACTTCAAACATTAAATGTCAATCACATTTATATGGAGAAGTCATTACATGAATTAACATATAAGATCATGTCTAATTTATTGGTTTTCCTTTATAATACTATGAAGATTGTTTCACTGACCGTTTAAAATGCTATTTTGAAATAGTTTCTTCTTTTTCACTTCTTTCAATTACTATAATGCTTTTCTCCAGTGTTAAAATTGTCTCCATGTACTGGGAGTTTATGCCCTTGTTATTAAGGTTCTAGGTGTTAACATTATTATTGCTCAAAAGTAACAACAGCTGTAATGATCGTTTTGATCAAGCTTTGGGAAATTTGTAATATATATAAATGTACACTGTACATATAGAAATGAATGAAATAAAATAACGATTACTACATCAACAAACAAAATCATTAACTCAGAGACTCAGTTCACAGGCTTAATTTACAAATAACATATATGGAAGAATTCTACAAAGAAACGATGTAACCGACTGCACCAACTTCAACTGATAACTTGATGTGTGGAATATGATTAATGTAACATCGGGAAAAACAGCAACACACAACCCAATCATTTAGCAATTTCAATCGAATCCGGGAAACGATAATTACTTGCTGGTTTAATAGGCAAAAAGACCTCGTTCACCCCAAGGTAATATGGGCTAACTCCAAAGAAAAACTATGTACACAAACACCTGGTTGCCTTTGGCACTACACGGGCAGTTCGTGACATGTACTTTAGTCTGGTTTATAGTCCATACAACAAATCACACTAAATACTTGACCTGCCAAATTTACAAATCAGTTGCCAAACTACATTTCTTTTCAAGGTGATTAGAAAAATTAGTTATTTCTCTGCCTTTTTAAATTTGTTTTTGAGATGACTGTAAGACTCTATAGACCAAGTAACAGAGAGTTCGAGATATCATACTTACTCTCTGTTTTGTGAAGGATATCATGAAAAAGAAGAAAAATAACAAGGATTCAATAATATGATACAGATTAATAATAATATAAATAGGAAGATACTAATCACTTGCTGTAAAATTAAAATTACATTAAAATTAACAGAACAGATTTAACCTCCAGAATAATAGGAATAATTCCTTCTTGATAATCAACAAGTAATACATGACTTAATCTCTTTCGCTATACATCTTGCATTACAATAAACATTTTAGGACAGTATTCAATTTTGGAAATGATTTCAAACAAAATTAGGAAAAAACCTCAAAAATTCAAATCATTCAACAAATAGTTATATATCCACGAAACCCTTACATTCTGATGCATACTTCAATAAATAAATATATAAATGAAAACAAAATCTGAAAAAAAGATAGGACAATATCAAATTTTTGCAGGTAGTTGGCAGTACAGTGCTTCATTGGGATTTAAATCATACTTCCTGGATATAAGAGGAATTGGCCCAAAATATAGTACAGGATGCCAACATTACATTGCTGGTTAAAACACAAAAAACAATTAAAGACACAGTAAACCCTGTCTTGCGAGACCGCTCCATCTCGAAGCAAAAAATGTTTTCTAAAGACATGTGGTCTCCCATACAAAAAGAGCAGAATCCATGGTAGAATTTTCAGCACATTTTAAGAAGGAAAAACAACCACAATCAATTTACAGATATTAGATCCTGTATTCTTAGTTCTTCTGAAAATATTGTATACATTCATCTCAAGACAAAATGATATGGCCAAAAAGAGATACTTCAAACATTAAATGTCAATCACATTTATATGGAGAAGTCATTACATGAATTAACATATAAGATCATGTCTAATTTATTGGTTTTCCTTTATAATACTATGAAGATTGTTTCACTGACCGTTTAAAATGCTATTTTGAAATAGTTTCTTCTTTTTCACTTCTTTCAATTACTATAATGCTTTTCTCCAGTGTTAAAATTGTCTCCATGTACTGGGAGTTTATGCCCTTGTTATTAAGGTTCTAGGTGTTAACATTATTATTGCTCAAAAGTAACAACAGCTGTAATGATCGTTTTGATCAAGCTTTGGGAAATTTGTAATATATATAAATGTACACTGTACATATAGAAATGAATGAAATAAAATAACGATTACTACATCAACAAACAAAATCATTAACTCAGAGACTCAGTTCACAGGCTTAATTTACAAATAACATATATGGAAGAATTCTACAAAGAAACGATGTAACCGACTGCACCAACTTCAACTGATAACTTGATGTGTGGAATATGATTAATGTAACATCGGGAAAAACAGCAACACACAACCCAATCATTTAGCAATTTCAATCGAATCCGGGAAACGATAATTACTTGCTGGTTTAATAGGCAAAAAGACCTCGTTCACCCCAAGGTAATATGGGCTAACTCCAAAGAAAAACTATGTACACAAACACCTGGTTGCCTTTGGCACTACACGGGCAGTTCGTGACATGTACTTTAGTCTGGTTTATAGTCCATACAACAAATCACACTAAATACTTGACCTGCCAAATTTACAAATCAGTTGCCAAACTACATTTCTTTTCAAGGTGATTAGAAAAATTAGTTATTTCTCTGCCTTTTTAAATTTGTTTTTGAGATGACTGTAAGACTCTATAGACCAAGTAACAGAGAGTTCGAGATATCATACTTACTCTCTGTTTTGTGAAGGATATCATGAAAAAGAAGAAAAATAACAAGGATTCAATAATATGATACAGATTAATAATAATATAAATAGGAAGATACTAATCACTTGCTGTAAAATTAAAATTACATTAAAATTAACAGAACAGATTTAACCTCCAGAATAATAGGAATAATTCCTTCTTGATAATCAACAAGTAATACATGACTTAATCTCTTTCGCTATACATCTTGCATTACAATAAACATTTTAGGACAGTATTCAATTTTGGAAATGATTTCAAACAAAATTAGGAAAAAACCTAAAAAATTCAAATCATTCAACAAATAGTTATATATCCACGAAACCCTTACATTCTGATGCATACTTCAATAAATAAATATATAAATGAAAACAAAATCTGAAAAAAAGATAGGACAATATCAAATTTTTGCAGGTAGTTGGCAGTACAGTGCTTCATTGGGATTTAAATCATACTTCCTGGATATAAGAGGAATTGGCCCAAAATATAGTACAGGATGCCAACATTACATTGCTGGTTAAAACACAAAAAACAATTAAAGACACAGTAAACCCTGTCTTGCGAGACCGCTCCATCTCGAAGCAAAAAATGTTTTCTAAAGACATGTGGTCTCCCATACAAAAAGAGCAGAATCCATGGTAGAATTTTCAGCACATTTTAAGAAGGAAAAACAACCACAATCAATTCACAGATATTAGATCCTGTATTCTTAATTCTTCTGAAAATATTGTATGCAAGACAAAATGATATGGCCAAAAAGAGATACTTCAAACATTAAATGTCAATCACATTTATATGGAGAAGTCATTACATGAATTAACATATAAGATCATGTCTAATTTATTGGTTTTCCTTTATAATACTATGAAGATTGTTTCACTGACCGTTTAAAATGCTATTTTGAAATAGTTTCTTCTTTTTCACTTATTTCAATTACTATAATGCTTTTCTCCAGTGTTAAAATTGTCTCCATGTACTGGGAGTTTATGCCCTTGTTATTAAGGTTCTAGGTGTTAACATTATTATTGCTCAAAAGTAACAACAGCTGTAATGATCGTTTTGATCAAGCTTTGGGAAATTTGTAATATATATAAATGTACACTGTACATATAGAAATGAATGAAATAAAATAACGATTACTACATCAACAAACAAAATCATTAACTCAGAGACTCAGTTCACAGGCTTAATTTACAAATAACATATATGGAAGAATTCTACAAAGAAACGATGTAACCGACTGCACCAACTGCAAATGATGACTTGATGTGTGGGCTGTGATTAATGTAACATCGGGAAAAACAGCAACACACAACCCAATCATATAGCATTTTCAAATGAATCCAGGAAATGATAATTACTTGCTGGTTTAATAGACAAAACGACCTCGTTCAACCCCAAGGTAATATGGATTAACTCCAAAGAAAAACCATGTACACAAACACCAGCTTGCCTTTGGCACTACAAGAGCAGATCGTGACATGTACTTTAGTCTGGTTTATAGTCTATACAACAAATCAAACTAAATACTTGACCTGCCAAATTTACAAATCAGTTGCCAAGCTACATTCTCTTTAAGGTTATTAGAAAAATGAGTTATTTTTCTTCCTTTTTATTCTCTTTTTCAGGTCACTGTATGACTGTTTAGACCAAGAAACAGAAAGGTTCAAGATATAATACTTACTATCTGTTTTGTGAAGGACATCATGAAAAAGAAGAAAATAACAAGAATTCAATAATATGATACTGATTAATATCATAAATAGGAACATGCTAATATCATTTACTGTAAAACTACAAATACATAAAATTTTACTGAATACATTTATCATACATAATCATAAAACAATTTCCTTCTTAACAATCAACAAGTTATACATGGGTAAATCTCTTTCGTGACCATATACTAGGACATTCCAATACTTTGATACACGTATCTATGAAGGATGTATGGATGTTTATGTACATATATCCATGCATCCATGGTGATATATATTTCAGTATGTACCCGTATTTTTTTGTTCTCAATGAGTTTAAAAGAAAAATGAGTTTTATATTTTGCAAAAGAATATATATCTTCCATAAAGCTTTCATACAATTCTGGACAGTACTCAGTTTTGGAAACGAATTAAAAAATAATTAGGGAAAAACCTCAAAAATTCAAATTATTCAGCAAATAGTTATATATCCATAAACCCTTACGTTTTGATGCATTCATGAATAAATGAATATGTAAATGGAAACGAAATATGAAAAAAGATAAAAGAAAATCAAATTTTTTGGAGATAGTTTACATTACACTGCCTAATTGGGATTTAAATCATACTTTCATTGATACAAGAGATACTGACATAAAATATAGTCAAGGATGCCAATATTACATTGCTCTGAAAAAAACTAAAACCAATTTAAGACAAGGTACAATCTGTCTTGAGAGACTGCTCCATCTCGAAACAAAATATGTTCTCTCAAGACATGTGGTCTCCATTAGTAGGCTTGTACCAGAATCCAAGGTAGAATTCGATTATCTTATGTTAATTGTTTAGTCTTGAATAAACAGTAACACAAGAAAGAGGAAAACAACAAGCTTTGAAAAATATAATAATTTATTTTCCTGGAGAAATGCTGTAAAAGTGAAGAATAAATATGAAATTACGGTTTTAAGAATCAAATCAGAAAATAATCCAAGAATAATCCACAAATAAAATGTTAGTAGTCCTATTAATATAATGTTCTAATGATTTCAAGTTTGAGTCCCCACGATCAATCCAAGATGGAAGACGATGACGAATGCTGTAATATGTAGTGTTGAAGTCTACAGTTCCTTGTAGAAAGAAGAATTATCACTCCGGTTTTGGAAATCCAAATAAATCTTTATAAGAGCTGTCTTTGCTCAGAAATTTCATATGAGCAAACATATTTTTCAGGAAAAAAGAATGAATCATTTTGAATTCAGGTAATTTGAAATTCATCCAAACAGCAAAACATACAACTTCCAGTGTAAGATCCCAACTATTACTGAGTATATCTCTCCAAAACAAAGGTTATATCGCATTCTAAAATGCAAAAAGGGGGTCACGTAATCATGTTCCACAACCTCGTCGAAATTATTTTCTTGTTAAAACTCACGTACAGGCAAGTGTGGCGCTGACGAAAACCAATCATTTTACTCTAACAAATAAAATTTTAAAAAAATCTTTACATCTTAAAAACGTAGTCCCATCATGGCATCGACAACAAACAAGCATTTTAAAATAAAAATAGAACTAATTTACGTGGCTGCTAAACATTTTGAATCGAGGTCAGGATCTAGATTAACACCTGGTGTTTACAATACGAACAGTCAAGGTCAAACTATTTTCTGAAAAAAGTATCATCTCTAGTGAATAAATTTACATTACAAAAGCATGCAATGAAAAATATATCAAATTTAAAACAGATAAACAAGCAAATAAAATGAAATAAATATATATTAAATCAGATATAATTAAATCAAATAAACAAAACAAGTATTTTTGAAGAAGGAGAAGGAACCACAATCACATTACATATATCTGATCCTGTATTATAGTTCTTGTTAAAATATTGTATCCATTCATCTGAAAATAAAATTATATGGCCAAAAATTTATAGATACTTGAAAACATTAAATGTCAAATACATTTGTATTTGAAGATGCAATTACATGAATTAGCATGTAAAATAATTTAGAGTTTGTTTCTTGACCTCTTTAACACACTGAAGATTGTTCCACTAGCCGATCAAATTGCTATTTTAAAATGGTTTCTTTTTCATTATTCTCAGTTACCATAATGATTTTCTCCAGTGTTAAAATCGTCTCCTTGTGATGGGAGTTTCTGCCGTTGTTATGAAGATTCTAGGTGTCAACATTATTAGTGCTCAATAGTAAGAACTGTAATGATGCTTTTGTTCAGGTGTTGGGGAAATATATATATATATATATATATATATATATATATATATATATATATATATATATATAGGGATGAATTCTATAAAGAAAGGATGTAATCAACTGGTTTAAAGGGCAAAAAGACCTTGTTCACCCCAACGCAATATGGACTAAATCCAAAGGCATCCTATATACACAACCACTAGCTTGCTTTTCGCACTACAATGGCAGTTCGTGACATAATTTAGCCTGGTTTACACTATACAAAATAATCACACCAAATACTTGACCTGCCAAATTTGCAAATTGGTTGCAAACCTACATCTTCTTTCACGGATGTTAGAAAAATGAGTTATTTATCCGTCTTTTTCATCCTGTTTTCGAGACAACTGTATGACTGTTTCGGCCAAATTACAGAAAATGTCGAGGTATAATACTTACACTCTGTTTTGTGAAGGATATCATGAAAAAGAAGAAAATAACAAGGATTCAATAATATGATACAGATTAATAATAATACATAAATCAAGATACGAATCACTTGCTGTAAAATTAAAATTACATCAAAACTAACAGGAGAGATTTAACCTCCAGAATAATAGGAATAATTCCTTCTTGATAATCAACAAGTAATACATGGCTTAATCTCTTTCGCTATACATCTTGCATTACAATAAACATTTAGGACAGTACTCAATTTTGGAAATGATTTCAAACAAAATTAGGAAAAAACCTCAAAAATTCAAATCATTCAACAAATAGTTATATATCCACGAAACCCTTACATTCTGATGCATACTTCAATAAATAAATATATAAATGAAAACAAAATCTGAAAAAAAGATAGGACAATATCAAATTTTTGCAGGTAGTTGGCAGTACAGTGCTTCATTGGGATTTAAATCATACTTCCTGGATATAAGAGGTATTGGCCCAAAATATAGTACAGGATGCCAACATTACATTGCTGGTTAAAACACAAAAAACAATTAAAGACACAGTAAACCCTGTCTTGCGAGACCGCTCCATCTCGAAGCAAAAAATGTTTTCTAAAGACATGTGGTCTCCCATACAAAAAGAGCAGAATCCATGGTAGAATTTTCAGCACATTTTAAGAAGGAAAAACAACCACAATCAATTCACAGATATTAGATCCTGTATTCTTAGTTCTTCTGAAAATATTGTATGCAAGACAAAATGATATGGCCAAAAAGAGATACTTCAAACATTAAATGTCAATCACATTTATATCCGAAGATGTAATTATATGAATTAACACATAAGATCATTTCTAATTTATTCCTTGTCCTTTATAATACTATGAAGATTGTTTCACTGACCGTTTAAAATGCTATTTTGAAATAGTTTCTTCTTTTTCACTTCTTTCAATTACTATAATGCTTTTCTCCAGTGTTACAATTGTCTCCATGTACTGGGAGTTTATGCCCTTGTTATTAAGGTTCCAGGTGTTAACATTATTATTGCTCAAAAGTAACAACAGCTGTAATGATGGTTTTGATCAAGCTTTGGGGAAATTTGTAATATATATATAAATGTACACTGTACATACAGAAATGAATGAAATAAAATAACAACTACTACATCAACAAACAAAATCATTAACTCAGAGACTCAGTTCACAGGCTTAATTTACAAATAACTTATATGGAAGAATTCCACAAAGAAACGATGTAACCGACTGTTGGTTAAAAAACAAAAAAAACAATTAAAGACACAGTAAACCCTGTCTTGCGAGACCGTTCCATCTTGAAACAAGAAATGTTTTCTCAAGACATGTGGTCTCCCATACAAAAAGAGCAGAATCCATGGTAGAATTTTCAGCACATTTTAAGAAGGAAAAACAACCACAATCAATTTACAGATATTAGATCCTGTATTCTTAGTTCTTCTGAAAATATTGTATACATTCATCTCAAGACAAAATGATATGGCCAAAAAGAGATACTTCAAACATTAAATGTCAATCACATTTATATGGAGAAGTCATTACATGAATTAACATATAAGATCATGTCTAATTTATTGGTTTTCCTTTATAATACTATGAAGATTGTTTCACTGACCGTTTAAAATGCTATTTTGAAATAGTTTCTTCTTTTTCACTTCTTTCAATTACTATAATGCTTTTCTCCAGTGTTAAAATTGTCTCCATGTACTGGGAGTTTATGCCCTTGTTATTAAGGTTCTAGGTGTTAACATTATTATTTCTCAAAAGTAACAACAGCTGTAATGATCGTTTTGATCAAGCTTTGGGAAATTTGTAATATATATAAATGTACACTGTACATATAGAAATGAATGAAATAAAATAACGATTACTACATCAACAAACAAAATCATTAACTCAGAGACTCAGTTCACAGGCTTAATTTACAAATAACATATATGGAAGAATTCTACAAAGAAACGATGTAACCGACTGCACCAACTTCAACTGATGACTTGATGTGTGGAATATGATTAATGTAACAACGGGAAAAACAGCAACACACAACCCAATCATTTAGCAATTTCAATCGAATCCGGGAAACGATAATTACTTGCTGGTTTAATAGGCAAAAAGACCTCGTTCACCCCAAGGTAATATGGGTTAACTCCAAAGAAAAACTATGTACACAAACACCTGGTTGCCTTTGGCACTACACGGGCAGTTCGTGACATGTACTTTAGTCTGGTTTATAGTCCATACAACAAATCACACTAAATACTTGACCTGCCAAATTTACAAATCAGTTGCCAAACTACATTTCTTTTCAAGGTGATTAGAAAAATTAGTTATTTCTCTGCCTTTTTAAATTTGTTTTTGAGATGACTGTAAGACTCTATAGACCAAGTAACAGAGAGTTCGAGATATCATACTTACTCTCTGTTTTGTGAAGGATATCATGAAAAAGAAGAAAAATAACAAGGATTCAATAATATGATACAGATTAATAATAATATAAATAGGAAGATACTAATCACTTGCTGTAAAATTAAAATTACATTAAAATTAACAGAACAGATTTAACCTCCAGAATAATAGGAATAATTCCTTCTTGATAATCAACAAGTAATACATGACTTAATCTCTTTCGCTATACATCTTGCATTACAATAAACATTTTAGGACAGTATTCAATTTTGGAAATGATTTCAAACAAAATTAGGAAAAATCCTCAAAAATTCAAATTATTCAACATATAGTTATATATCCACGAAACCCTTACATTATGATGCATACTTGAATGAATAAATATAGAAAGAAAACAAAATCTGAAAAAAAAAGATTAGACAATATCAAATTTTTGCAGGTAGTTGGCAGTACATTGCCTAATTGAGATTTAAATCATACTTCCTGGATATAAGAGGAATTGGCCCAAAATATAGTACAGGACGCCAACATTACATTGCTGGTTAAAAAACAAAAAACAATTAAAGGCACAGTAAACCCTGTCTTGCGAGACCGCTCCATCTTGAAACAAAAAATGTTTTCTCAAGACATGTGGTCTCCCATACAAAAAGAGCAGAGTCCATGGTAGACTTTTAAGCACTTTTTAAGAAGGAAAAACAAGCACAATCAATTTACAGACATTAGCTCCTGTATTCTTAGTTCTTCTGAAAAAATTGTATACATTCATCTCAAGACAAAATGATATGGCCAAAAAGAGATACTTCAAACATTAAATGTCAATCACATTTATATCCGAAGATGTAATTATATGAATTAACACATAAGATCATTTCTAATTTATTCCTTGTCCTTTATAATACTATGAAGATTGTTTCACTGACCGTTTAAAATGCTATTTTGAAATAGTTTCTTCTTTTTCACTTCTTTCAATTACTATAATGCTTTTCTCCAGTGTTACAATTGTCTCCATGTACTGGGAGTTTATGCCCTTGTTATTAAGGTTCCAGGTGTTAACATTATTATTGCTCAAAAGTAACAACAGCTGTAATGATGGTTTTGATCAAGCTTTGGGGAAATTTGTAATATATATATAAATGTACACTGTACATACAGAAATGAATGAAATAAAATAACAACTACTACATCAACAAACAAAATCATTAACTCAGAGACTCAGTTCACAGGCTTAATTTACAAATAACATATATGGAAGAATTCTACAAAGAAACGATGTAACCGACTGTTGGTTAAAAAACAAAAAAAACAATTAAAGACACAGTAAACCCTGTCTTGCGAGACCGTTCCATCTTGAAACAAGAAATGTTTTCTCAAGGCATGTTGTCTCCCATACAAAAAGAGCAGAATCCATGGTAGAATTTTCAGCACATTTTAAGAAGGAAAAACAACCACAATCAATTTACAGATATTAGATCCTGTATTCTTAGTTCTTCTGAAAATATTGTATACATTCATCTCAAGACAAAATGATATGGCCAAAAAGAGATACTTCAAACATTAAATGTCAATCACATTTATATGGAGAAGTCATTACATGAATTAACATATAAGATCATGTCTAATTTATTGGTTTTCCTTTATAATACTATGAAGATTGTTTCACTGACCGTTTAAAATGCTATTTTGAAATAGTTTCTTCTTTTTCACTTCTTTCAATTACTATAATGCTTTTCTCCAGTGTTAAAATTGTCTCCATGTACTGGGAGTTTATGCCCTTGTTATTAAGGTTCCAGGTGTTAACATTATTATTGCTCAAAAGTAACAACAGCTGTAATGATCGTTTTGATCAAGCTTTGGGAAATTTGTAATATATATAAATGTACACTGTACATATAGAAATGAATGAAATAAAATAACGATTACTACATCAACAAACAAAATCATTAACTCAGAGACTCAGTTCACAGGCTTAATTTACAAATAACATATATGGAAGAATTCTACAAAGAAACGATGTAACCGACTGCACCAACTTCAACTGATGACTTGATGTGTGGAATATGATTAATGTAACATCGGGAAAAACAGCAACACACAACCCAATCATTTAGCAATTTCAATCGAATCCGGGAAACGATAATTACTTGCTGGTTTAATAGGCAAAAAGACCTCGTTCACCCCAAGGTAATATGGGTTAACTCCAAAGAAAAACTATGTACACAAACACCTGGTTGCCTTTGGCACTACACGGGCAGTTCGTGACATGTACTTTAGTCTGGTTTATAGTCCATACAACAAATCACACTAAATACTTGACCTGCCAAATTTACAAATCAGTTGCCAAACTACATTTCTTTTCAAGGTGATTAGAAAAATTAGTTATTTCTCTGCCTTTTTAAATTTGTTTTTGAGATGACTGTAAGACTCTATAGACCAAGTAACAGAGAGTTCGAGATATCATACTTACTCTCTGTTTTGTGAAGGATATCATGAAAAAGAAGAAAAATAACAAGGATTCAATAATATGATACAGATTAATAATAATATAAATAGGAAGATACTAATCACTTGCTGTAAAATTAAAATTACATTAAAATTAACAGAACAGATTTAACCTCCAGAATAATAGGAATAATTCCTTTTTCATAATCAACAAGTAATACATGGCTTAATCTCTTTCGCTATACATCTTGCATTACATTACACATGTTACCATTTACTAGAAGATTCATAAATTTAAGGACAGCACTCAATTTTTGGAAATGATTTCAAACAAAATTAGGAAAAATCCTCAAAAATTCAAATTATTCAACATATAGTTATATATCCACGAAACCCTTACATTATGATGCATACTTGAATGAATAAATATAGAAAGAAAACAAAATCTGAAAAAAAAGATTAGGCAATATCAAATTTTTGCAGGTAGTTGGCAGTACATTGCCTAATTGAGATTTAAATCATACTTCCTGGATATAAGAGGAATTGGCCCAAAATATAGTACAGGACACCAACATTACATTGCTGGTTAAAAAACAAAAAACAATTAAAGGCACAGTAAACCCTGTCTTGCGAGACCGCTCCATCTTGAAACAAAAAATGTTTTCTCAAGACATGTGGTCTCCCATACAAAAAGAGCAGAGTCCATGGTAGACTTTTAAGCACTTTTTAAGAAGGAAAAACAAGCACAATCAATTTACAGACATTAGCTCCTGTATTCTTAGTTCTTCTGAAAAAATTGTATACATTCATCTCAAGACAAAATGATATGGCCAAAAGGAGATACTTCAAACATTAAATGTCAATCACATTTATATCCGAAGATGTAATTATATGAATTAACACATAAGATCATTTCTAATTTATTCCTTGTCCTTTATAATACTATGAAGATTGTTTCACTGACCGTTTAAAATGCTATTTTGAAATAGTTTCTTCTTTTTCACTTCTTTCAATTACTATAATGCTTTTCTCCAGTGTTACAATTGTCTCCATGTACTGGGAGTTTATGCCCTTGTTATTAAGGTTCCAGGTGTTAACATTATTATTGCTCAAAAGTAACAACAGCTGTAATGATGGTTTTGATCAAGCTTTGGGGAAATTTGTAATATATATATAAATGTACACTGTACATACAGAAATGAATGAAATAAAATAACAACTACTACATCAACAAACAAAATCATTAACTCAGAGACTCAGTTCACAGGCTTAATTTACAAATAACATATATGGAAGAATTCTACAAAGAAACGATGTAACCGACTGTTGGTTAAAAAACAAAAAAAACAATTAAAGACACAGTAAACCCTGTCTTGCGAGACCGTTCCATCTTGAAACAAGAAATGTTTTCTCAAGACATGTGGTCTCCCATACAAAAAGAGCAGAATCCATGGTAGAATTTTCAGCACATTTTAAGAAGGAAAAACAACCACAATCAATTTACAGATATTAGATCCTGTATTCTTAGTTCTTCTGAAAATATTGTATACATTCATCTCAAGACAAAATGATACGGCCAAAAAGAGATACTTCAAACATTAAATGTCAATCACATTTATATGGAGAAGTCATTACATGAATTAACATATAAGATCATGTCTAATTTATTGGTTTTCCTTTATAATACTATGAAGATTGTTTCACTGACCGTTTAAAATGCTATTTTGAAATAGTTTCTTCTTTTTCACTTCTTTCAATTACTATAATGCTTTTCTCCAGTGTTAAAATTGTCTCCATGTACTGGGAGTTTATGCCCTTGTTATTAAGGTTCTAGGTGTTAACATTATTATTGCTCAAAAGTAACAACAGCTGTAATGATCGTTTTGATCAAGCTTTGGGAAATTTGTAATATATATAAATGTACACTGTACATATAGAAATGAATGAAATAAAATAACGATTACTACATCAACAAACAAAATCATTAACTCAGAGACTCAGTTCACAGGCTTAATTTACAAATAACATATATGGAAGAATTCTACAAAGAAACGATGTAACCGACTGCACCAACTTCAACTGATGACTTGATGTGTGGAATATGATTAATGTAACATCGGGAAAAACAGCAACACACAACCCAATCATTTAGCAATTTCAATCGAATCCGGGAAACGATAATTACTTGCTGGTTTAATAGGCAAAAAGACCTCGTTCACCCCAAGGTAATATGGGTTAACTCCAAAGAAAAACTATGTACACAAACACCTGGTTGCCTTTGGCACTACACGGGCAGTTCGTGACATGTACTTTAGTCTGGTTTATAGTCCATACAACAAATCACACTAAATACTTGACCTGCCAAATTTACAAATCAGTTGCCAAACTACATTTCTTTTCAAGGTGATTAGAAAAATTAGTTATTTCTCTGCCTTTTTAAATTTGTTTTTGAGATGACTGTAAGACTCTATAGACCAAGTAACAGAGAGTTCGAGATATCATACTTACTCTCTGTTTTGTGAAGGATATCATGAAAAAGAAGAAAAATAACAAGGATTCAATAATATGATACAGATTAATAATAATATAAATAGGAAGATACTAATCACTTGCTGTAAAATTAAAATTACATTAAAATTAACAGAACAGATTTAACCTCCAGAATAATAGGAATAATTCCTTTTTCATAATCAACAAGTAATACATGGCTTAATCTCTTTCGCTATACAGCTTGCATTACATTACACATGTTACCATTTACTAGAAGATTCATAAATTTAAGGACAGCACTCAATTTTTGGAAATGATTTCAAACAAAATTAGGAAAAATCCTCAAAAATTCAAATTATTCAACATATAGTTATATATCCACGAAACCCTTACATTATGATGCATACTTGAATGAATAAATATAGAAAGAAAACAAAATCTGAAAAAAAAGATTAGACAATATCAAATTTTTGCAGGTAGTTGGCAGTACATTGCCTAATTGAGATTTAAATCATACTTCCTGGATATAAGAGGAATTGGCCCAAAATATAGTACAGGACGCCAACATTACATTGCTGGTTAAAAAACAAAAAACAATTAAAGGCACAGTAAACCCTGTCTTGCGAGACCGCTCCATCTTGAAACAAAAAATGTTTTCTCAAGACATGTGGTCTCCCATACAAAAAGAGCAGAGTCCATGGTAGACTTTTAAGCACTTTTTAAGAAGGAAAAACAAGCACAATCAATTTACAGACATTAGCTCCTGTATTCTTAGTTCTTCTGAAAAAATTGTATACATTCATCTCAAGACAAAATGATATGGCCAAAAAGAGATACTTCAAACATTAAATGTCAATCACATTTATATGAAGATGTAATTACATGAATTAACATATAAGATCATTTGTAATTTCTTCTTTGTCCTTTATAATAACCTAAAGATTGTTTCACTGACCGTTTAAAATTCTACTTTGAAATAGTTTCTTCTTTTTCACTTCTTTCAATTACAATAATGCTTCTCTCCAGTGTTAAAATTGTTTCCTTTTTCTGGGAGTTTACGCCGTTGTTATTAAGGTTCTAGGTGTTAACATTATTATTGCTAAAATGTAACAACAGCTGTAATGATGGTTTTGATCAAGGTTTGGGGACATTTGGAATATAGATAAATGTACACTGTACATATAGAAATGAATGAAATAAAATAACAACTACCAGATCCACACACAAAATCATTATCTCAGAGACTCAGTTCATAGCCGTAAGTTACAAATAACATATATGGAAGAATTCTACAAAGAAACGATGTAACCGACTGGACCAACTGCAACTGATGTCTTGATGTGTGGGCTGTGATTAATGTAACATGGGGAAAAACAGCAACACACAACCCAATCATTTAGCAATTTCAATCGAATCCGGGAAACGATAATTACTTGCTGGTTTAACAGGCAAAAAGACATCATTCACCCAAGGTAAAATGGATTAAATCTAAAGAAAAACTATGTACACAAACACCTGCTTGCCTTTGGCACTACAAGTGCAGTTCGTGACATGTACTTTAGTATGGTTTGTAGTCTATAAAACAAATCACACTAAATACTTGACCTGCCAAATTTACAAATCGGATGCCAAACTACATTCTCTTCAAGGTTATTAGAAAAATGAGTTATTTTTCTGCCTTTTTATTCTCTTTTTCAGATCACTGTATGAATGTTTAGACCAAGTAACAGAAAAGTTCAAGATATAATACTTTCTATCTGTTTTGTGAAGGACATCATGAAAACGAAGAAAATAACAATAATTCAATAAGATGATAGAGATTAATATCGTAAATAGGAACATCCTAATATCATTTACTGTAAAATTGGAAATACATAAAATTTTACTGAATATATTTATCCTCCATAATCATAAACAATTTCTTTCTTAACAAACAAGTTATAAATGGCTAAATCAGTCTTTCGTTACCATATACTAGGACATTCCAATACTTTGATACATGTATCTATGAAGGATGTATGGATGTTTATGTACATATATGCATGTAACCATCTTGAGATATATTTTAACATGTTCCGCTGTAATTTTTTTTTGCAAAAGAATCTATATCTTATAAAACTCTTTTATACTATTCTGGACAGCACTCAGTTTTGGAAATGAATTCAAACAGAATTAGGAAAAAACTTCAAACCTTCAAATTATACAGCAAATAGTAATATATCCATAAAACCACTGCACTCTGAAGCATACATGAATAAATGAATATATAAATGGAAACGAAATCAGAAAAAAAAGATTAAAGAAAATCAAATTTTTTGGAGATAGTTCACATTACACTGCCTAATTGGGATTTAAATCATACTTTCATGGATACTAGAGAAACTCACGCAAAATATATTCACTGATACCAATATTACATTGCTGGGGAAAACCAAAAACCAATTGTAGACAAGGTACAACCCGTCTCGAGAGACTGCTCCATCTCGAAACAAAATATGTTCTCTCAAGACATGTGGTCTCCTTTAGCAGACATGTACAGAAAGACCAGAATCCAAGGTAGAATTTGATTGTCTTATGTTACTTGTTTAGGCTCGAATAAACTGTAACACAAGAAAGAGTGAAAACAACAAGCTTTGAAAAATATAATAATTTATTTTCCTGGAACAATTCTGTAAAAGTCAGAGAAAAAAATATGAACTTACGCTCTTGAGAGTCAAATCCAAAAATAATCCAAGAATAATCCATGCAATTTTTGTAGTAGTCCTAAGAATAAAATGTTCTAATGATTTCAAGTTTGAGTCCCCACGAAGAATCCAAGATGAAAGACAATGACGTATGCTGTAATATGTAGTGTTGAAGTCTACAGCTCCTTGTAGAACCAAGAATAATTACTCCTAGTTTTGGAAATCCAAATAAATATTTATAAGATCTGTCTTTATTTAGGAATTTCATATGAGCACACATATTTTCCAGGAAAAAAGAATTAATCCTTTTGAATCCAAGTAATTTGAAATTGCTCCAAACAGAACAACATACAACTTCCAGTGTAAGAGCCCAACTACTACTGAGAATATCTCTCCAAAACAAAGGTTATATCGTATTCTAAAATGCAAAACATGGGTGACATGATCATGTTCCAGAACCTTGTCAAAATTATGCACTTGTTAAAGTTCACTTACACACAGTGTGGCCCCGACGAAAACCAATCACTTTACTCTAAGAAATAAAATTTAAAAAAGTTATTTACGTCTTAAAACGTAGTTCTATCATGACATCGAAAACAACCAATCATTGTAAAATATAAATAGAACTAATTTACGTGGTTGCTACTAATTTTGAATCGAGGTCAGGATCTAGGTCAATACCTGGTGTTTACAAAACGAATAGTCAAGGTCAAAATATTTTTTGAAAAAGGTATCATCTGGAGTGAATAAATTTACATTACAAAAGCAAGTAATGAAAAATAAATAAAATTTCAAACTGACAAACAAATAAATTGAAATAAATATATATGAAATCAGAATTCAATCAAATACACATAAGTACTTTTGAAGAAGGAGAAAGAACCATAATCACTTCACAGATATCAGATCCTGTATTCATAATTCTTGTTAAAATATTGTATGCATTCATCTAAAAACAAAATTATATGGCCAAAAAGTGACAGATTCTTGAGACATTAAATGTCAATCATATTTATATTTGAAGATGTATTTCCATGACTTAGCATATAAAATCATTTCTATTTTGTTCCTTGACCTTTTTAACACTCTGAAGATTGTTTCACTGGCCGATTAAATTGGTATTTTAAAAGGGTTTCTGTTTCATTTATTTCAGTTACCATAATGATTTTCTCCAGTGTTAAAATTGTCTCCTTGTACTGGGAGTTTATGCCGTTGTTATTAAGGTTCTAGGTGCTAACATTATTAGTGCTGAATAGTAACGACAGCTGTAATGATGGTTTTGATGAGGAATTGGGTAAATTAGGAATATATATATAAATGTACACTGTACATATAGAAATGAAAGAAATAAAAAGACAACTGTCACATCCACAAAGAAAATCATTAACTCAGAGACTCAGTTCACAGGCCTAATTTACAAATAACATACAGGGATGAATTCTATAAAGAAAGGGTGTAACGAACTGGTTTAATAATCAAAAAGACCTTGTTCTACCCAAGGCAATATGTATTAACTCCAAAAACATCATATGTACACAAACACTAGCTTGCCTTTCACACTACAATGGCAGTTCGTGAGATGTACTTTAGCCTGATTTACTCTGTACAACAAGTCACACAAAAGACTTGACCTGCCAAATTTACAAATCAGTTGCCGAACTACATTCTCTTTCAAAGTTGTTAGAAAAATGACTTATTTTTTGCCTTTTTATTCTCTTTTTGAGATGAATGTATCACTGTTTAGACCAAGTAAGAGAAAAGATCGAGATATAATACTTACGCACTGTTTTGTTAAGGATATCATGAAAAAGATAATAACAAGGATTCAATAATACGAATCTGATTAGTGTCATAAATAGGAACATACTAATATCATTTGCTGTGAAATTAGAAATACATTTAAAAAATACTGAATACATTTATCCTCCATCATAATAAAACATTTTCCTTTTTAACAATCAACATGTTAAACATGCCTAAATCTCTTTCGTTACATATCTTGCATTACAGCAAACTTGTTACCATATACTCGGACATTCAATACTTTGATACAAGTAGCTATGAAGGATGTATGGATGTTTATGTACATATACGCATGCAACCATGTTGAAATATATTTCAGTATGTACCCCTGTATTGTTTTATTCTCAATCAGTTTAAAAGGAAAATGGGAGTTATATTTTCCAAGTGAATCTATATCTTCCATAAAGTTTTCATACAATTCTGGACAGTACTCGGTTTTGGAAATGAATTCAGAATGAGGAAAAACCCTCTAAAATTCAAATTATTCAATAAATAGTTATATATCCATAAAACCCTTACATTTTGATGCATACATGAATGGATGAATATATAAATGGAAACGAAATCTGAAAAAAATATTAAAGAAAATCAATTTTTTAAATTTTTTAGAGATCGTTTGCATTACACTGCCTAATTGGGATTTAAATCATACTTTCATGGATATAAGAGAAACAGGCACAAAATATAGTAAACCATGCCAATATTACATTCTTGGGGAAAAACTTAAACCAACTGACGACAAGGTACAACCTGTCTTGAGAGACTGCTCCATCTCGAAACAAAATATATTCTCTCAAGACATGTGGTCTCCCATAGCAGGCTTGTACAAAAAGACCAGAATCCAAGGTAGAATTTGATTATCTTATGTTACTTGTTTAGGCTCGAATAAACTGTAACACAAGAAAGAGTGAAAACAACAAGCTTTGAAAAATATAATAATTTATTTTCCTGGAAAACATCTATAAAAGTCAGAAAAAAAAATATGAACTTACACTTTTCAGAATCAAATCCCAAAAATAATCCAGGAATAATTAATGCAATTTTTTTAGTAGTCCTAATAATAAAATGTTCTAATGATTTCAAGTTTGAGTCCCCACGAAGAATCCAAGATGAAAGACAATGACGTATGCTGTAATATGTAGTGTTGAAGTCTACAGCTCCTTGTAGAACCAAGAATTATTACTCCTAGTTTTGGAAATCCAAATAAATATTTATAAGATCTCTCTTTATTCAGCAATTTCATATGAGCACACGTATTTTCCAGGAAAAAAGAATTAATCCTTTTGAATCAAAGTAATCTGAAATTGCTCCAAACAGAACATACAACTTCCAGTGTAAGAGCCCAACTACTACTGAGAATATCTCTCCACAACAAAGGTTATATCGTATTCTAAAATGCAAAAAGGGGGTCACGTGATCATGTTCCAAAACCTCGTCGAAATTATGCACTTGTTAAAGTTCACTTACATACAGTGTGGCCCTGATGAAAACCAATCATTTTACTCTAAGAAATAAAATTTTAAAAAGTTATTTACGTCTTAAAACGTAATTCTATCATGACATCGAAAACAACCAATCATTGTAAATTAAAAATAGAACTAATTTAAGTGGTTGCTACTAATTTTGAATCGAGGTCAGGATCTAGGTCAATACCTGGTGTTTACAAAGCGAATAGTCAAGATCAAACTATTTTCTGAAAAAGGTATCATCTGTAGGGAATAAATCAGAATTAAATCAAATACACATAAGTACTTTTGCAGGAGAAAGAACCACAATCACTTTACAGATATCAGATCCTGTATTCATAGTTCTTGTTAAAATATTGTATGCATTCATCTGAAAACAAAATTATCTGGCCAAAAAGTGATAGATACATCAAACATTAAATGTCAATCACATTTATATTTGAAGATGTATTTACATGACTAAGCATGTAAAATCATTTCTAGTTTGTTCCTTGACCTTTGTAACATTCTTCACTGGCCGTTTAAATTGTATCTTAAAATGGTTTCTTTTTCATTTATTTCAGTTACCATAATGATTTTCTCCAGTGTTAAAATTGTCTCCTTGTACTGGGAGTTTATGACGTTGTCATTAATGTTCTAGGTGCTATCATTACTAGTGCTCAGTAGTAACGACAGCTGTAATGATGGTTTTGATCAGGCTTTGGGGAAATTTAGAATATATATAAATGTACACTGTACATATAGAAATGAATGAAATAAAAAATAAAAAACTATCACATCCCCAAACTTAATCATTAACTCAGAGACTCAGTTCACAGGCTTAATTTACAAATAACACAGAGGGATGAATTATATGAAGAAAGGGTCTAACGATCTGGTTTAATCAGCAAAAAGAGCTTATCCTACCCAAGGCAATATGGACTAACTCCAAAAACATCCTATGTACACAAACATTACCTTGCCTTTCACACTACAATGGCAGTACGTGACACGTACTTTAGCCTGGTTTACTCTGTACAACAAGTCACACTAAATATCTGACCTGCCAAATTTACAAATCAGTTGCCAAACTACACTTCCTTTCAAGGTGATTAGAAAAATTAGTTATTTTCTGCCTTTTTTAATTTGTTTTTTAGATGACTGTAAGACTCTAAGGCAGAATTTGATTATCTTATGTTACTTGATTAAGCTCGAATAAACTGGAACAAAAGAAAGAGTGAAAACAACAAGCTTTGAAAAATATAATAATTTATTTTCCTTGAAAACTTCTATAAAAGACAGAAATAAAAATATGAACTTACACTTTTGAGAATCAAATCCAAAAATAATCCAAGAATAATCCACGCAATTTTTTTAGTAGTTCTAATACTAAAATGTTCTAATGATTTCAAGTTTGAGTCACCACGAAGAATCCAAGATGAAAAACGATGACGTATGCTGTAATATGTAGTGTAGAAGTCTACAGCTCCTTGTAGAACCAAGAATTATTACTCCTAGTTTTGGAAATCCAAATAAATATTTATAAGATCTGTCTTTATTCAGGAATTTCATATGAGCACACGTATTTTCCAGGAAAAAAGAATTAATCTTTTTGAATCCAAGTAATTTGAAATTGCTTCAAACAGCACAACATACAACTTCCAGTGTAAGAGACCAACTGCTACTGAGAATATCTCTCCAAAAGAAAGGTCTCCCATAGTAGGTTTGTACAAAAAGAACAAAATCCAATAGAATTTCATATTTTTTTCAGAAGGAAAAGTAACTGGAATCACTTTACAGGTATTAGATCCTGTATTCATAGTTCTTGTTAAAATACTGAAAACAAAATTACATTTATATTTGTAGATGTAGTTACATGAATTTGCATATAAAATCGTTTTTAATTTATTCCATGTCCTTTATAACACTCTTAAGATTGTTTCACTGAACATTTAAACTACTGGTTTCAAGTAGTTTCATTTTACTTCTTTCAATTACAATAATTCTTTTCTCCAGTGTTAAAATTGTCCCCTTGTACTTTCTGTTTATAACTATTAGCATTACAAAATTTTCAAGTTGGCTGCTGTGATGGATTGGATGTCTGAGCTATACCATTTTCAATTGTAACAACCAAACCATGTAATCGGTTTGTTTATGTGCTTTTGTGTAAATATTCTTGGCAATCGTCTAAGAAGTTTAGGAGGAACATCGATAACAATCTTGTGCAAATGGATGGAGCCCTTATAGGCCATCCCATAAACTCTGTGCCCAGGAGAGCTAAACAAAACTGAACAAATGAAGAGTGAATGGTATATTATAGGCTTTCCCTGTCATTAATAGTTGTATATCAAGATACTAGCTGATTATCGTTGACCCTGAAGATCAAAATTCTCTTAGTGATCACTACATTTGATAGCAATCTTAAGGCTAATTGTATGTGTAGCAACCATTCTTTTTTTATTAGACTTATCAGAACCGTTACTTGGACTCTAGAATTTAGATTTCATTACCCTAATTGGAAGCAATCCACACAATTTGGTCAAAGTACTTACTCCAGAGCAAAAGTGTCCCAAAAGTCCATTTCTTGGCACCATTTTTCACCACAAAGTATATAGGCTTATTCCATACCTTAAGTATGAGAATTCCAAAAACCCACATCTAGAACTAAAGTTATAAACATTTTTCATCTTTCAGTTATAGTTACCTTGACCTTTGACCCTTTGACTCCAAAAATCAATATTATTGTTGTGTACCCAAAGTTTATGTTTTCCCCAAACTTTCGTGAAGGACATGATCAATAACTGAAATGTCTGTGTGGAAACTGTTTTCTTCCCAAATGACCATGACCTGCAACTTTTGATCACAAATTCAAAAGGCTTCTCCTGTTCTCCAAGGAACCCACAAAGTTTGTTACAGGACTTTCATGCAGAATATTACTGTTCAGAAATCATTTGTATTCTTACAGTCAATGACCTTGTCCGTAAACATTTGGGACATCAGTAGTCCTTTCACACCATCTCTCTTCTCAGAATCAGTGACTTTGACCTTTTTATCACAATACATAACGGATTCTTCCTTACCCCAAGTACAAGCTATCCACAAAGTTTGGTGACTTATATTTGTAGGAGAACTCAATGTGCAAAACTCTATGTTCTTCTATCAGTAATAGTGATTTTGAATGTTGTTCTTTTTATGACGTATCAACTGGATTCTTCCTTTCCCAAACTTCAAGCCATAGACAAAGTTTGTTTTCTATACATCATGAACAACTTAGAAAAAGGGAACAATAATATCTAATGAAGATTACACTGATACAAAGGATGATGAGTCTGAAAGGCAGTCTCACAAACTATTGCTTTGTTAAAGCACATCAATTCATATACTTACATCTTTCCCCAGAAACATTTTCCTATAATACAGAGTAAAGTAACATTTCAATATTCATTATTCATTCTTATTAATACGTGAATTATTTACATCCAACAATATGAACATTTCATTACATCATAAACCTGCATAATGAACTTGCTAAGACTGTGATTTAGATTATGGTGTAAGGAATCTTCAATATTCTTGACTTGCAAAGGATGCTAGTGATACTGATTTTGTATGTGAGGAAAGAAAATGCACAGAAATTGGTTAATTTAACAAAATATAAACATCACACGTGTAAACAGTTATACTGCTGATTAGCAATTATGTAAACAAATTCAATCTCCTCGATACACCGACAGGTCAATATGAATCCACAACTAGCATATTTTTTGCAAGCTTAAAATTACAGTCCCATTAAATTTTTCAATAAAATGATCTCTATGTTTTCTTCACATATGAGCTTTATTAGAAATTAATAAGATACCACCATGTAAAATATACACCTAGTTTGCAATATTGAAAGAAAGAGCCAATGCAATTGCTCAACATATTTTTTGATTATGAAAGTGCTAATATAAGCACAGATTGTTTGATAAGTATCAGTGAATATACGATGAAACTGAGTAACTGGATGTAAAATGACCATTTGGTATGTTGAAATAGTCTTATCTTGAATTGCAGGAAATTATTGTCATACAATAGGGATTCTGTCTAATCTACAGATTCTTGTTAAAGAAAAATGTGAGGATCAAAATTCCAACTTCTGATAGAACTGAATCTCAAACGAATATCTTAAAATTATTGCTCAAGTTAATGTAAAGGAATATTGGCCAGAAATATAATTTACCTGTTGCATAATTTCCCTTTATTAAACTTCTGCTTATATTTCTGTATTATAACTGAGGAAATGGGACATAACGTATTTATGTGTATAAATAGTTTGTAAGTTTTATATGCCAAATGATGCCATTATTTCTGTTCAAAAATTAACTTCTTGTTTTTTTCTATACTAGTCTTTTCATCCAGTAAAGTATCAATTTCTCGTTATGTGATATTGTTTTTTTCTTCCACAGGGACTATCTTGTTAATTGGGAATTATAGCTACTGAGTAGTAGTTGATGTGTAGAACAAGTCCCTGAATGAAATGGTGAAAGTGATTGTCAACATTATTTCCCACTGAAATGCAATATATCCAATATTCTTTAGAAATCAAAAAGTTTTTCAAATTAGGTGTTCTGGTAGACATAGAGTAGATGATATCATCTTGGCACCATCTTTATTAAGAAACAATTAGACATCGTTAGAAATCTTTTTGTGAAAACCCCCATATCAGAATAACCTTGTATTTTTTTACAAGGAGAGATAATGTTTTCAGGATCATATGGCCATATTGAGGATAAATTTGCATCATTTTAATTTAGGACTAACAAATAATCGTAATAACTCTTCTGACAAAATCCCTTATCAGAATTTAAAGATTTGCAACAACATTTTCAAGCTTGCCACCATGTGTCCATATTTGACCTCAGATCAGCACCATTTTAATTTGTGACCAACATGACAGCATAAAATGTCTTTTAGTGAGAATGTTGATATGACTTTTTTGTTTCCGAAGAACAACAGTAATAATACTTTGAAGATGGCCTCCATGGTGGTCATGATGGATAACAGATGCACAGCATTTCTACTGAGGGTCAATTAGAAATAATATCTTCTGGTGAAAGCAGAATTTTGATATGACCAACCATCTAGGAGAAGTAGCAATAATATCATTTTCCAAATGGCCACTTGTGACTATATTGAAAGTCAGACTGGCACCAACTGCATTTGCTATCAACTGGACATCATACAATCTTCCTGTGCAAACTCAATTGCTGATATATTCAGGAGTAGCAACAATTTATTCAAATTGACCACTGTGCTGGCCATATTGGTTGTTTAAATGGTTCAATCCTAGTTAGACATCAGCAGAAGTCTTACAGTAAACATCCACATTGATCTGACCAATAATTATGAAGGAGAATTGATAACTAGATTGTAATGATGGAAGCAGTCTGTCAGCCATGTTGCAAGTGCAAATGGTACCATTTGCATTTCAAACTACCTGGCTGTATTTTTTTCCATAGGATATTTTAAAAAGGATAGAATATCATGGAACTACATGGCAAACCCTGGAAAACTGGAAAAATGAAATATTAAGCAGAATTCATCCGGGAAAACCTGAATATTGTCATGGAAAAGGCTGAACATGCCTGGAAAACTATGAACAGTTTGAACTAAGAATTTTTTTCATACATTTCAGGATGGAAAAGCCTGGAGAAATATGGACAGTTTTGACTCAGACATTTTTTAATATATATATTTCAGCACAGTAAATGCTGGAAAATGGCTTTGTCAATTTTTAAGATTGGCACTAAGTATAAATTTCTTTCTTCCGCTCAATTAATTAGAGTTAGTCATGCACAAAAATCTCACCAATTCTCATGAACATTTATAAGCAGCATGTGAAAACCTCTTTAACATTGTATGAAAAAAGGGTAGATATGGCTAGCTCATATATGCAGTTTGTTAAATCTTGTGAGACAAGGAAAATCTAACCATAATTTCACATGTTCAGATATTGGACTTTGATTCCAATTTTACGCCAGTTAAATTTGATCTAATTTGATTTTCTCACATGTACATTTCACATGAGCATGCTCATTGAGATTGAAAAAAAGACCACAGTAAAAACATGTTTCTGAAAAAATAGAACATTCAAAGATCAGGATACTACCAGTTGGCGCAAGAAACAACAATGTCCAAATGTTAAACCAGGAATGGCTGGCCTTGAGGGACAAAGTGCAGCATTGTTCAAAATGGGTCCACTAAATATTTTCAATCAAATCTCACAAGATGAAATAAATGTTCTCTGGTGCTGACTTCCAAAATATTAGGAAATCTATATGACAGGAGACATAGGAGTAAATTTGATTTTGACAGCATGTACATGAACAACAAAAACAATTCTTTCCAACACAGTTTACAACAAAATATCAGAAAATAAAAATCTGCAGTTGCAAAGTCTGGCTGGAGCATATGCTACACAACTAAAAGAATTTGGAAAAGCTATTTTCCATAATATGTTAGGACCATTAAGACTTGAGAGAGAAGTGATCATTGCATAAATAGAAGATGCAATGCTTCAGTGAAAAGATATGCTGCACATTGAAAAAGATGGTCCAGCAGACATTCCATTTAGTATTGGGATCATCGAATTGTGCTTCAGTACCATGTTAACATGTAGCCCTCCATGATGCCAAGTTAAGGAGAATATGGTAGCAACCGTTACATCATACCAGATTAAAGTGAAACACTGACAGATGTTTGTATGGAAAGATGAGGATCAAGCCAGCAACACAGACCTTATAGTGGAAGTTTGAGAACACTTTGCTTTGAAATATTTAGTAATCATGGTTCCCAGTCTGGTTGACATAAATGTTTGTCAAACTCATAAGACCGATTGTTAACTCCATTTTCTATAGCAGCATTCATAAAGTAAGATGCAACAGTGGGGAAGGTAAATAAGTATGATGGGTTACACACCACTATTTGCAATATGGAAGTTGTATACGGAGTCAGCAATTTCAATTCTGTACGATGAATTAACCGTCAATCCATTGCAAAAATAAATTCACAATGTGAAAAAGGAAAGAGTAGAAGATGCAAACAAGAATAGTGAATTATTAGAACAGGCATTTGGGGGATGACATATGTGAAGTAACAGAGCACTTGAAAGGGTTGTGTACCAACTCACTGAAGACAAAGAACATTAAAGAATCAAATGCAATAACAAGATTACTGAGTATATCTCAATATATATTTTCCCAGGATGACAAAGATTTGGATTTAACAACTCTAACAGAGCATTATATAGATACTTACTATGCCAAACCGGTTAAACAAACACCACAAAGAGTGCCTCTAGCAATTGCTGAGGATGACAAGAAAGCAGTACAAGAGCTGGAAGACACATGTGTGATAAAAAGTCAACATCACTATTGTATTCACACAGAGTCATCAGACAAAAATGGCAATGTCAGGCCATGTGTGGATTACAAAAAAAACTGAATATGTTGACAACAATAGATGTTTAATTCCTCTGGCTAGAATATGTGATTGTGTGGCAGCATTATCTTTTTCAACTCTTATTTAATGTTAATGTACAATCAGATTCAAAGCTGAATGTCAGGAAAAGACTTCATCACAAAACATGGACTATTTGAATGCAAGACAATGCAAATGAGATTAACAGGAACCCATAGGACTTTTCTACGTCTTGTCAAGTTGATGCTACATGGTTTGCAAAGGCAGACGACACTGGTGTGCCGTATCCTGAAGGATATATGGCCTGTCCACAATCAGTGGGTGAATTTCCACTTGATACTGATGCATCTGATATCAGCACAGGGGCGTTCAGAGTCAAATCCAAGACAGTCAAGAACATGTAACAGCTTATGCAAGTCATACTTTAAACCAATCAGAACTATTGAGTCACTGACAACAAACTTAAGGCAGTGCGATACTTTTTTCAAGATTATTGGCAGCACCAACTGGGCAGAACTTTCATGATCAGAACTGAATATCAAGCCTGGATATGGCTATTTAAACTAAAGGAACCAAAAGGGCATATTTCACGATGAATAAGATGCTATCTGCCCATGATTTTAGCAATGAATGCCCACGTTATACTGAGCATAGGAATGTGGATACTCTGAGTAGATGCTCAAATCCTAGACACTACACCTGTGCAGAATTTGACATGGTGGATCAATTAATTATCTTGTGGTTTTTAAGTATCAAAAGAGGGAGCAGGAGATGATGGTCAGTTTAATTAGCCAACAAACAGATGGTTCAAAAGGGGTCAACTCAGACCCTAATTCTGATTTCATTTTTTACCCAGTAGGGTCTGGAAAAGTAGAGGGTTCTGAATCTCTTGATCACATGCTAAACTTTTTTGAAGTGTGAAGACATGAGCTCAGTCTAAGAAAGAAGAAACAAAACCGAGAGAACTTGTTATAGTTGTAGTTTCTGGTATAGAGTTAAATGAGCCCCAGCAAAAATGGAAGAATACACACTGAAAAAGCACAGCAATGGGAACAACCAGTCAACTTCCAAGACACTATTGGTTACTTTGTGATTCACTTGCAATAATGGAGGTGATGTTATTCAAGAAATGTTTCAGAAGACATCTAACAGGAGAGGATTTACAATTTGTGGTTCTTTGATCACTATCAGCCACAATGTAATTCTACCAGGCTACTTAAAATTGAGAAAAACATGAGACAACTTTTTTCAATGCTATTATTGATTTGAAATGAGAGAGGACATCAACAATGGGATCAAGGGGCGTGATATCTGTACAACAGATATGGGACTCAAAAGAAAACAATTGCTAATGGGATTTATAGGAGTGCGGCTTCCTTTCAATAGGCAACCTACAGGTGTATTTGGGCCATTGCCAGAAAACACAAGGGGAGAATAAGTACATATTAGTAGTCACTGATCACTTTTTCTGAATGGGTGGAGATTTTCTCATACACCAGTTTAATCAGCAGAAGCTGCGCTAAAGATTACAGATGAAATCTTTAGAAGATATGGATACCCATTGTTGCTGCATGCAGATCAAGGAAGAAACTATGAAAGTGTCATATTTTCTGAACTTTATAGAATTTTATTAATTTGTAAACTAGAACAAGTCATAGAAACCAAAGATGCTACAGCCAAGCTCAACAGCTGAACCGCACCTTGCAGAGGAAGATAAAGTCATATCTTAAAGAGGAACAATAAGACTGGGATCTGTATCTTAGGGTGCTTAGCTGCAGCATACCAAGCCACACCACAATTTACTACTACGACACCATATATTTTGATGCTAAGATGAGATACTGCTTGAAAGAGTTGCAAGCAAGGAACAAGTTACAACTTATCGGGAATAAGTAGATATCTTTAAGAATAGATTGAAATATTCTAATTGTGTCCTCAGGAAGAATTTAATAAGCAGCGAAAGCCAAACTGATCTGTATGATGTGAACTTATCCCAGTTCAATTACAGTCCTTGGCTTTAATCCTTACTGAAGCTAGATACAAGGTATTTCACCAAGGCTACAGATGTTGTATGACGATTCGTTTGTAGTCAAGAAGAAGACCAATGGTATAAATTCCATTATTCTCCTGCATCAAAAAGGATGGGAGCAGCTGTTACATAAACTGAAGCCTTATGTTGGAGAGAGTCCACCAGAATGGACGATGAAACTATGGAATAAAATAGCAAGGTTGGACTGGTATCAAATTTTTAAGAATAGAATCAAGACAAACATACTACTTGACTGAATGCATTACGTAAAGTGAAGATAAATCATTTACATAATTTGCAGAGGTTTTATTTGTTCTATCACATTGGACGCACGCAGCATGGTTGCTAATAAATAAACAAATACTTAACTATATGTGTATAGATGTGTAATGAAAAATAATGTGATTGCAATTTTCAGTCATATCGCTGCATTGTGGCAGTTTATAGTTATGTCTAGCACTGGGGCATCATGCTGCAGACATGTACCATGATGTCCCACCCAGTCACATCATCCTGACACCAGGCTGACCAGTCCTAACACTAACCTGTTAATGATGAATGCCCAGTGAGGCAGCTCTTAGTACCATTTCTGTAAGTCTTTGGTATGATTCGGCCGGGGATCGAACCCAGGACCCCTGCATCCAAGGCGGACACTTGCAAAATAATAATTATACAAATTTGCATGCACTTTGACAACATCAGAACTGAGCTGGATATTGCCTACTCATTTTTCAGGTTGAGATGGCATCAGTATTGATTACTGTCAAATCTCTAACAGTAGATGAAGAGTCTACCAGTGTCACACATGCCTAATGGAGGTGGCTGTCATTGGAGATAAAGAGTAAGGTGGTGAGCCACATTCATAAGAAGCACACATCCTGAGATAAAGAGCTGTTTCACTGCAACAGCGGAGGATTTAGATGCAAGAATTAGCATGCAATATTACCTGGCACACAAGGAGAAAGTTAATCACCTGAGATAACTACTGCATCCTGCAAATCAGGAGGATAACCTATTCCATGTTCTAAATCCTTATGTTCCTTGGAAAAATGATATGGATGTGCTTCACCACGAAGAATCAAAGCAAATTTGGAGGGAAATAACATGCTAAGAAGAGGAAGGAAACCTTCTATGATCCATGCAGGTGTCTGCACAGGTGGATCCAGAACTTGGTACCATTATGACCAAAGGAATTTTTAATGTGGAAAAAAAAGTTAAAACATAAAACTAACATAACTTCTGCTCTAATTACATCAGACTTAGGCATAGAAGATGAAGTCGCACTAGATCCAGCCAATAAGGAAAAAAAATTTTTAAAAAAATTCTTAGAGCATTTAAGTTCTCTTTCAAGGTTGGAAAACCTTTTTCCTGAAACGTGTCTGCGTATATCGAACATTCCTCTTTATTGAAAATTTAAAATTACAGATGTTGCAGAAAGCATCTGTGACTGCATTTTTTCCCAGGCTTGATGACTTCATATTCCTCAGTGTATTCTTTACTGAAGCATTGTGAGTGTTCTTTTGATGTAAGTTTTGAATCACTTTCATTGATATCCAACTGGATTTTTGAAGCCTTGAATTTTTTTTGTCCAGAATAAAAAACAACTCATTGCAAACAGAATGCAAAAGAATCCATGAATGCAGATTTTTGTATTAGAACCGCCTCAGAACACATGTTTGTAATAGCTATTTTAAACCATCGTGCATGTGCAGATTTGATTATTTCCTGTTCTGGTCAGTGATAGCATATTGTATGACAAGCAGAATTTGTATCCTCACTTTTGCGGATTTTCAACACTAAATAGATAATTGCGGGACACAAAGGCAAATTTGGGCATTTTGCGGGACTAATAAGCAAAATGTGGGATGGTAGGCATATCTGATGGGGAATTAATAGAAGAAATATGATACCTAATAGATATGATGAAGTGATAGATATTATGAATGGACAACTACATCAATAAACCATGTACCTAAACGGTAGTGTAGAACTTGGAGAGGTAAACAGAACTTTAGAGCATGTATGTCAGAGATAAACAGTAGTTTGTGAAATGACGTGTTTAAAATATTATAGCACTGGTCTTGCCTCACCCTGAAATCAGACAATAGACCTAATGCATCAGACATGGTGGAGAATTGGGGTAACTGACTTTTTAGCTCATCTGGAACTGAGGGAGAAAATGGCTTCGGGGAAAGATTGCAGAGATTGGGATTAAGTGACAATGTGGCTGGTTATCTGGAAAAAGTTAATTCAATGTGAAAGAACCTGGAAAAATAACATCAGAAATCTTTGACCTTACAATAAATGGACTTGATCCACTTATCAGATCATTCGTCTTGGCCAAGGAGGACAAAACACTGGAGGAAGTATCAAAATATGGAAGAATGACTTATTTGGTGGTAGCAGTAAATTCGTAAAAGGAAATCTCAAACTTAAAACTAGAAATTCAAGAACTGAATCACAAAAATAACATTATTGATGCCATACAGAAGGAAAGGGGCAGCAAGGAGGAACAAAAACAAGCCCGTGCTACAAAGATGTTTACCACCATAAAGCAACAGATGGTGTATTCCAAAATGCAAGGTGCTTCAAATGCAACACATTGGGGCATATCAAGGCTCCATGTCAATCTACACGATACACACCACCAAAAGTAAAATAAAGATATGGGTATGAGCATATACCAGGGTCTCTTACATAAATACTACAGGGATAGAAACTTAAATTTGTCTAAGCTTGGAGAAAATAAGACAGGAAGGTAAAGGAGATATTGCATATAATAGTAACTTAGTAGAAGCATGATAAATATTAGAACAGGTAGAAAAGTATTTCAGGCTTGAATAGTTACTAGTAAATGATGGGTATTACTGTATATACTGGTAGGTCATTAGATTTGATACAAAAATTTCAAGTAATTGAAAACCTCAGTTACTCAGTCATATTGGGCACAGATTTCTTACAAAACCAAAATGCAAAGATAGATTATACAAATAACTGCATAGATAATGCAGGGTGTATATATGTGGTAGGAATACCACAATTAGTGGAAGAAGTTTGTCCAGAAGTTGTACTTGGTGAACTCCCTGACACACTGTATGTAACTGCATAACAGATGTTCACCACAGTAGTGCAGGTAGGGAATCCTGGCAGTGTTATCAGTGGTTTAAATCAGCTCGCTGTTGCTAAAATAAACTTGACAGATGGCACCCTCCCAGCAGCACAGTAAGTACTGGGTCCAGGATGCTGATTATAAATATATCAGTGTAGCTAATGACCTAGGAATTAATCTACCCAATTCTGACCTAGCTAAGTTTAAATAACAAAATTAACAAATGGTTTTATGTAATAATAGAGATGTTTGTGCCCAAGACTTTTCTAATGAGAGAGTTTCATATATATGAAACTCTGAAGGAACAAAGAAAATGAAAGTTCAAACCGTATAATCAATAAAAAAGGGAACAACCACCGAAGTACATGCATGGGATCAGAAACAAAATAAAACAAAAGAAAGAGACCCACACTATTGTCTATTTTGCTTTCTAAGTCTTCATTCATTAGAAAATGTCAAAACAAAAAGCTTGTAGTTGTGACCATAGATAATAATTTATTATGGAATGACCATATTAATAAGCTTTGTAAAACACTGTCATCCAAAATTGCCCTACTCAGTAGAATCAAGAAATATTTACCTATGGAAACTTGAAATCTATACTACAAGTCATATATTCTTCCAACAATGAATTATTGTTCAAATGTATGAGAAAACTGTGCTAAATCTGAGCTTGGCAGATTTATAAACTTCAGAAACAAGCAGCAGGCGTAATTTTAGATGCATCTATTGATCATCCCTCAAGAGCATTATTTACAGAACTCAAATGGTTCACAATATATGACAGGACAGATTTTCACAAGGCAGTTCTTGTATATAAATGTCTACATGGAACTGCACCAGAGTATCTCCAGGACTTATTCAGGCCTTTTTCAACACAATACCAGTTGAGATCAATATCACATGGAAACCTTCCAGCACCAAAACCAAGAACAGAGCAATTTAAAAAGAGCTTCCAATACTATGGTACAGTTCTGTGGAATAAACTTCCACTACACATAAGATCTGCTGAAAATGTTAGAGTATTTAAGAAGAGATATCAAGAGCATGTCTGTGCTTCTAATAGATAATGGAATTTAGTATTTTAATACTAAACATGTTAAAATAAACAGTAATTATTGTTATCTTCATATAAAGTCCATTGTTATACTCTCCTTAAGAGGGCCTCAAGAGAGAATAGTCCTTGACTAATGAGTCACCCTCTATAAATAAAGCATCATTGTTATTATTATTATTATTATTAATTTTTATTGTTATTATTATTTCTATATGTGAGGCCAGCTTAATGCAAGCCATTAGCCAATTCTTGTCAAATTATTAAAATTAGTGCCAGTTCAAGGAAAGTGGGTGTGGCATTATGATATATATATATATATATATATATATATATATACAATATAACAGTTAGAACAAGATAAACATTTCACATACGAAATGGTAATTTAACCAAAAAACTTCATTATAGGACTTACAAAATATAGTTAGAAAAAGAAACAGAAATATAAAAGACTGGGAATTAATAGAAGAGATAGGATACCTAATATATTTAATGCAGTGATAGATATTATGAGTGCACAACTACATCAAGAAACCATGTAGGTAAATTGTAGTGTAGAACTTGGAGAGAAGGACAGAACTTTAGAGTGTGTATATCATATATAGACAGTAGTTTGCGAAAGTGTTTTAAATATTATAACACTGATCTCCCGTCACCCAGAAGTCAGACGACACAACGCGCCAGACCGTTATCGTACTGGCACACCCAGTGACCCTTACCATCCTTCCTCTGGCAGAAAGAAGCAGTTGTGTTTATGAATGACCCCAATTTCCAGGTTTGACAATTTTGGAACACTTGCGTAGTTACCTAATGTAATGTTCACTTATGGCATCATCAATTTTAAAGCTAATAATTTTGATTTGTAATAATATACTTATTAATCTAGACTTTTAATTCAAATTATCAATTGAAGTGTGGTTTTGTTGTTATCAGTAGCAATGAATGGGTTACCCATGTGTGTGTGCACTTGCATAAGTTTTCTCTATGGTTGCTACAAAGAAAAGAAGAGAATTTTCTCTGCCTGGTGTATAATTCTGCAGACTTCTGCGTGGAGTCTCAAGGAGCTTCTCAGCTTCTGTGCTATAACCTGGTCTAGTTTCCTAAGTAAGTTTTAAGAGTTCTGTGAGTTGAAACAGTGCATGAAAAAGTCATTTTAATATTTTACTACATAATCCATATAAGGAGTACAAAATCAGTAATTTACAACATTTTTGTGATGTCTATAAATACATGTAATAACATCTTTTTATATTAAATTCTTACAGGTCTAAAAGTTGTTTGTGAAATTTGCATATATAATCTAAACCTATTCATTTATTTATTTCTATTTTTTAAAACCAGCAATGTTAGAATAGATATTTGCCTATTCAGTTAAATTATATGCAAACAATATTTCACATGACATTGTGAGGTCAAATTAAGTGTCCCTTGCAGACCGAATTAAAAAATAGTACTTAAATGCAGTTCAAATAGGAAACAACAGACTATAACTAATAATGGTCTTCATATCCGTTTACTGCTATATGATTTTGTGACTGTCAATACACTAAATGAAACTTAAATCTGTGTATGAGCTTCAACCCATTTTTATGTCTCATTTTGTGTGTCAATAGGTATTTGTCTGGACTGCTACCAAGCATACAATTTTGAAAACTCATGTTTAGATAACATGTTCTATCAGACTTGTTTCTCCTTCATGTGAAAACAATTACATGGTTTATGTGTATGGCCAAAGTATCAAACGCTGTTGATTAAACTAAAATATACATGATGACCAATTTTAGATGATGTTGAAACATGTTTCTTGTGAGTAATAGTATTCACTCCAAAACTGCTCCAGCTGTTACATCTACTGCATACTGCTAACAATATTCCCATATTCATCAGATCTAGCTTGCTTATTCATCAGTGACTGTCCATAATCTATTATTGAACCAGGCATCTGACTCATATTGGTGTTCACTTCTTTAACTCCAAGACATATTTTCAGCAAGAAAAATTAGTTACATAACCAATAAATATAATAGACAGTTATGGTTAAAATATTCACATGGATGAATTTGAATAGATACAATCTGTGATGATATACTGCACTGATACATATATAAATAATGTTATACCCATAATTTAAATTTTTGTTTGTTTTATCATTTTAAAGTACTGTTTGCATTAGAAAAGGTTTCTGATTGTACTCAGACTCCAAGAAGAGAATTTAAGAGAATACCTCATGTTGAAACCAGTATTTCAGAAGGGAGTATGACTCAACAGTGTTATCATCATGGTAACGGCACGTCAACTCAGAAATGCCCTCTAGATCTTTCACCGAAAGCATACTGTCCAAACAATCACCAATGGAATCAGGGCACTGGCACTGCATGAACAATTCAAAGTTCAAGTTCTGGCTGAGGGTTCCAAGAATTTCTGAAAGACTGTCGTTTATGAATTCTCTGACAGGGATGCAAACACTTGCATCCAATGTCTGTTCTTTGGATCTAGCTGCTAGTGAAACTCTTGCAAAAATAACATAGCTCTTGAAATAGAGAGTCAGTCTGTGAAGACGGTCAATTTCAAAGACTCCACAACCACAGAAGATCTGATTTGTTCCCCTCTTCCTAAGTATCGGCCATTTTGCAACACAGACAGCAAAAAGCCTATGAAAGATAGGGGATGGTAGAAACTTCCCCTTAAAGACAAAACAAAGGACTGATGATCTCTTCATCTCAGGTTTTACTTTAGGAGAAATTATCTCCCTTGGGGATGTCTGCTGAAGCATACATGGGGCAAGAAAGAAATCTTCTGCCTGAAAATACAAATTAATGAACTTTCTTGAAAAAAATTACAAATATTTTTCCAGAGATAATGAGTCTTTGCTATATAATTTGAATTGTCAATAATATAAACATACAAACAGATTCACAAGGTCTGGATACAAGATAAACAAGCTCTCAACAGAAAAGCAGATCTGCAAAAGGAAAAACTAAAACTTACAAATGTGCTAAGAATACTTGTACAAACTAATAAATCATCAAGAATTCTCCATATAATGATATGACATAGCAACAGAAATTGACAACAAAACATGTAAATGCAAATGTTGAAAGATCTTTAAATAAACAATATATTCACATCTGAAACAAAAACACAGCAAAATATATGTGATAAACTCAGAAAATATATAAAAGGAAATCAGAAACGGACCAAACAAAGAGATTTATAATTTCAAAGATCAGTGTTGACTATATATAAAACTTAGAATATTAATAATGAGCATATGAAATAGAGTAATAAAGAAACTGGACAGGACTTACCAAGATAAATGGCAGTGACACACAGGAGCTAATGATTCTAATCTGATTGAAATATGAAACTCTGAGAATTATGAGCAATATGCTGTAATTAGTTACACCATTATTAAATTGAACAGGTTTATTATCAACTGAAGTAAAACTGCATTACATTGCTGCACCATAATTGTTTGTCCATGAACAAGTGGTATCTACAAAGTAAGTAGCTATAAATACTATCTGTAACATAATAATAATCATTCAACAGATATTCAAGTACTTTATGATGAAATTCAACATAGGAAATAAATTGCTTACAAGCAAATGCTAATAGCATACAATGCTTTGCCTATAAAAGGGTACAAATAAAAAATTCACCGGGTTTCATATTTCAATCAGATTATAAATATATTTGAAAGTACATATCTCTTTGTTTGATTTGTATGTACATAACAAAGTATCGTCAGTTTAAAATGTAGAAACCCAACCACAAAATTTAATAAAATCGCTGTACGTTTTTTTCAGATCATAGAGAAGACAATAAATGCATTATCACGAATGGATTCAGTTAGTCTTCACTGAATAATAACTTTGTGGAATATATATATTACTGTGACTATGAACATGACATTTGTTGTTTCAACCACAATATAACAAAATTCAACCTTTCAGCTCAGAAATGTACCCAGCAATTTGTAAAATTGTCATAATAATAAGCAACACAACTGGAGACAATGGTCACAAATCAGCATAAATTATGAAATAATTTTATTTGAATTGAACAAAATAAATGAATTGAATACCTTCATTTTACAGTTCATTATAAAGACTTGACAATAATAAGTCAGCATGTTCTTATGTTATGTGCATAGGCTCAAATAAACAGTAACACAAGAAAGAGTGAAAACAACAAGATTTGAAAAATATAATAACTTATTTCCCTAGAAAAAAATTCTGTAAAAATGAAAAAATATGAATTTATGGTATCATAGAATCAAATCCAAAAACAACCCAAGAATAATCCACGAATAAAATTTTACATGTCCTAATAACAATATGTTCTACTGATTTCAAGTTCGAGTCCCAACGAAGAACAAAAGATGGAAGATGTAGGCTGTAACCTGTAGTGTGTTGAAGTCTACAGTTCCCTGTAGAAACAAGAAATATCACTCTGGTTTTGGAGATCTGAATAAAATGTTTTTATAAGTGCTGTCTTTGTTCAAGAATCTCACATGAGCACACATATTTTCCAGAAAAAAAGAATTAATCCTTTTGAATCCAAGTAATCTGAAATAACTCCAAACGACACAACACCTTCTAGTGTAAAGAAAAAGCCCAAATGAGATTATTTCTCCAAAACAAAGGTTATATAGTATTCTAAAATGCAGTTTCAAAAACCCCCAAGTAGCAAAATTGAAAAGGGAATGTGACGTGATCATGTTTATATCACGTATGCTTAATATGACCCTGAAGAAAACCATTTTACTCTAAGAAATAAAATAATAAGTTGTTTACATCTTAAACCACGTAGTCCCAACATGAGCTCGACAACAACCAATCATTTTAAAATAAAAATAGAGCTTATTTACGTGGTTCCTACCAATTTTCAATCAAGGTCAGGATCTAGGTCAACACCTGGTGTTTACTAAAACGAACAGTCAGGGCCAAACTATTTTCTGGGAAAGGTATCATCTCCAGTGAATAAATTTACATTACAATAGCATGTAATGAAAACTATAAAAAGAATTAAAACTGACAAACAATTAAATGAAAATAAATATATATATTATATCAGATATAATTAAATCAAATATACATAACACTTCCCCCATAAAGAAAAGAAAGATTAATATGATAAAGCTTTCACTTTACCACAGACTAATTTTACATGAGGTTTAAAAAAAACACCTATAAATTACACACAGTGTACATAAATAATACATTGTTATACACGAGAAAGTGTGTCTGCTATTAAATTATCTTTCCCCTTGATATGCCTGTTGCCAAGATTATATTCCTGTAACAACAAACTCTATTTTAGTAGTCTCTGATTTGTATCTTTCATCTTGCCGACGAAAGGGGGTTGTGGTCACTAAACACGATAGTCGAAGAAGGAGCTGAACTAAGGTAAACTTCAAAATGTTGCAATGCCAACAACAAAGTCAAACATTCCTTCCTGACTGCTAATAATTTATTTGATGCGTATTTAATTTCTTAGAAAAATAGCACACTGGATGATCAATACCATTTTCATCTTCTTGAATAAAAAATGCTCAAACGCCAACCTCATTTGCATCAACATACAATTTAAATTATTGGCTGAAATTTGGAGCTGTAAGAACTGGCACACTTTTAAGTATGGCTTTCAGCTTGTCAAAAGCCTCCTGACATTTTTCAGTCCAAAGGAACTTGTCTTTCTTACTAAATAAATTTGTCAGGTTTTCAACAATTATAGAAAAATTGGAACAACATTTTTAATAGTATCCGGCCATATCTAAAAATTGCATTAGTTGCTTTTTATTTACAGGCACGGGAAATTCAGAGATAGTCTTGACCTTAGCATATATAAGTTTAACTTGTCCATGTCCCAGGATATGTCCATGAAAAGTTACATTAGCATGGCAGAATTCACCTTTAGATAATTGTCAAACATGCATCAGTGAGTCTGTCAAAGAATTTCAGAACTGTTGCTAAATGTTCTTTCCATGTGTATTTGTAGATGATGACTTCATCGATATAAGCATCACACTTGTCTAGACCAGAAGTAATCATATTCAAGAGACGATGAAATGTTCATGGCGACCCTTTCATCCAAAAACGCATTACTTTATATTGGTAAAGTCCATCTTGAGTCATGAACTTCGAAATTTCCTTTGCTCTTTCCGTTAGTGGAATTTGCCAAAAGCCCTTCAGAAGGTCAAATTTGGTGACATATTTGGCATTCCCGATCTTATCAATAAAGTCATTCATTCTTGGTAATGGGAACGAATCTGTTTTTATCACACTATTCACCTTCCTATAATCAGTACACATACGGAACGTTTTATCTGGTTTTGGAACAAGTATGCATGGTGAACTCCAGTCACTTTTACTGGGCTCTATAAAATCATTCTCCAGAAAATATTGAATTTCTTTTTAAAGTGTTCCTGTTTGAGAGGGTTCATCCTGCATGGGTGTTGTTTTACAGGTTCAGAATTTACCATTTCAAAGTCATGGAAAAAATTTTTGGTTCTTGTAGGAACATCTGGAAATAAGTGTTCATATTCCAATAATAACTGTTTAAGTTCCTTTCTTTCTAGCTCTTGCAAATGTGAAAGTTTCTGGTCAAGATCTTTCACAATTTCTGGATTCTGAAGATTTGTCACTCCAATATCAGTAGAATCCGATGATATTCCTTAGTTAAATCTTCATTGAGTGGGACAGGTACAACTAAATTAATGTGATGTTTAACCTGGCTATGTCTTTTATTTATTTCGATCCCATGAGCACTAATATCATAATTTAACTCATTCATTTTCTTCTTAACTTTGGGCCATCATATATAATCTGAAGAAAAATTTGAAGAATGAGCAAGGGAGGTAAAATCCATTATTACCAAACTCAAAAGTTCTCACCATTTTAGTTCTGTCAAACCATAATTTCACTTTTGACTTGAATTGCTGAATGCCAAATTCAAGCATAATAGGCTGGAAAGTTCCAGACCTAAGATGTGACCCCTGACCCGATTGGACAGATTTGGGAAGGCCAAATTAAGTAAAAGATTTTATCAAAGCTTTTACTATTGTTTTAGATGTTATATTCCTCAAGGAAATTACCTCTGGAAACCTTGTTGGCACACACATAACGGTCAACAGGTTTTGGTTACCTAACATGATCTTGGGTAAGGAACCAACACAATCTACCATAACTCAAATAAATGGTTCATCAAAAGCAGGAATAGGTTGTAGATAACAATAATTACTGTTTATTTTAACATGTTTAGTATTAAAACCTTAGACATTTTCTGATTGGGTTTTCCTACCATCTGACAGGTATGAAAAGATCAACATTACATATATTTACAAACATCACTTTTGAATTTTGGCCAATAGAAGTGAGTTAAGATCTTGTGATTAGTTTTATTGATCCCTAAATGACTAGCCAAATGCGTTTCATGGGCCAGACTAAGTATTTCTTGTCTGTAAGGTTTTCGAACTACAATTTAGTTCACTGACCATTCATCATCAGCAGGTACCTTGGGAGGTCTCCATTTTCTCATAAGAATTCCATTTTTAATGAAATAACAGACAGGAACTTCAGTAGCTTCAGTTTCACTAATGGCTCTTTGAAACAAAGAGGAGATCTCAGGATCTTTTTCTTGTTCTACGACAAGTGATTGTCGTGTATCACCCTGATTAGAATAAAGAGAATGAATCATTAAAAGATGATCACTGTGATCAATACTTTTGATTGATCCACACAAGGCGTGAAAGCAACCTCATCAAAAGCATGACCAATGCATGTGTCAGCTAAAGGAATACTTTCCTTATCTACATCATTCTCAAGAGCTTTCTTTGTCAATGCTCTGGTAACTGCACAAGCTGGAAATAAATCAGGGAATTCTTTTTCAATTGGATCGACTTTCTGATCCAAGCAAGGCTTGTCAGTTACAAGTGGATTAACCACAACCTAGTCTCCAGCTAGGTCGTTGCCTAGTAAGAAATGAATGCCCTCAACGGGTAAAACTGAGACTGTTCCAACTGTCACAGGTCCTGAGACTAAGTCTGATGACAAAGTTACACAATGGAGAAGAACATTAATGAAGCCACACTCTGCTCCCTGAATAAGAATGTGTGGATAATGCGCAGACCAGTTGTTCTTTTTTGACACACCTTTCCCAACTGGAGGCACCATGCACAAGTAACAATTGCTGATATGACTTGTTGGTTCTCTCCAAATTATTGGCACTGCAAAGGCATGATTTCCTTTCCCTGTTCAATCACTAGCGAAGATTTGTTGCACAGGTTTTGCAACATATGTGTGGGGCAGACCTCTTTGTCCTGATCCCCAAGTTTGCAGCCAAAATAGAGGTGATAGGCTTTCTAAACCATAGTGCTTATACTGCGCTTCTGTGATGCAAAAGTGACTTCAACACAAACATAGAAGACGTTTTCTGTATTGTTCACAACAGTATGAGGCATCTCTGCTAACTGTGGTTAAACAGAAATGTGTCCCTTTGCAAACTCAAACATTGACAAATAAGACAGCACGCCACTGTATGATTTTGTGAGCTGATATAGGGCAACTTGTTCAGCAGAGTTTAACATTAGTCTTAGATGAGTACATGAAAAGTCTCCACTCATCTGGATCATGAACGATGTTGAGGATTGCCACCACACCATCGATGTTGTTGACGGCTATAACATCACGTTACATAAGGAAGAATGGGACAATATCCTTTTGACGGTCACGGAACATGGAAACCCTAACATCACCTGCCAGGAGGTTCCATGCTCTAGTCTGGAGCCCAACAGCTGTGATGCAAAAGTCACTTCACCATAAAATATAGAAGTTATATGCAATGTTCACACAAGTACAAAGTATATCTGCTCACTTCGGCTAAAAAGAAATGTGTCACTTTGCAAAATTACACTGGAAAATAAGAGAGCACAACACTGTATGATTTCTAGGGCAGATGTGGGTATCTTGTTCAGCAAAGTGATGTAAGCTTAGTTCTGATTACATCATCCATGACTTCTAGGAACAACATGATGCAATTCATATGTACGATGCGATATCAGCTTCAGATTGCATCAATATATACTTTGCCTAAAAAGCAAGTACTGTCCAAATCCAGTCATAGATTTATTCATAGATCCAGCCAAATATGTATTTTAGTCATTTCAGGTTAAGCTAAGAGCACTTCCCTTTATAACTCACTTATCCTTGCCATCCCCAAGTCAAGGTTCGTATATCCTGACCCAGTATCGTGTTTTTAAAACTAGAGCAAATCAATAATTTTCATTCTCGGTGACCCAAAATTGGTCAAAATTGACTACATTTATTTCAGAAGCATTTTGGCTGTAGTGTAACTTAAGCAAAGGCTCTGATAATGATGCAGGCAGAAATTAGTTTTTAAAAATTATTAAATTCAGATGATTTGGTGATATAGATGCAGACAAAGAACTTGTAAATTTAGAGTGTTAGAAATGGCAGCTATGGTTGGTCACGCAGTTTCACTGACTTGAATGATTTCTCTCAAGATTTTAAAGCACATAAAAAATTCTTCTGTGAAAAATAATAATACAGATATAACATATACTACACTGCTTCACAGTTGACAGGCAGTCCTATGTGTATGGAGTTAAATAGGTTAACAAGTGTTCAAGTCAAAGTGCACAGTAATGGGTAACTTTGCTGCATGTACATGTATATCAAAATGCTAAAAACCAATATACTCAATGAGGTAAAGGTTAACTGCATATCTTGGCATGAAAAAGGTCTTCAGGTAGGCTCTTTTTTATATTAAATTTGGATAAAAAGCCCTTAAACCATAATTACTTTGGTATTAAAATAACTATTTTTTATGTTCTTTGTGTTACTCTGCATCCTCATGGTGGTGGTGGTGGTGGGTTCTTCATCACCCATGGGACTAACCAACAATTCCTATGTATTCCTGACTACATATGTTGCTATTCTGCATCTTTATGGGGGTTGAGAGGCCTTCTCAACATCACCCATAAGACTAATCAATTGTTCTACTGTCATCATGGATACAGTATGTCTTGGTGCTGTTTTTGCATTTGTATGAGGGTAAAGAGGGTATCGCAACAGCCAGCTCCCCTCCACAAGAATTATCAATGATTCAGGTGCGGGTTGTTGGTTAAAAGTCTTGACATGATGTTGGAGCAGGCTCGTTTTTGTGGTGTATGAGTTGCTTTTTCAAAATGGTGAACAAAGTATGTTCATACCAAAGTGCCAAAGAGCATTGTATGCTTAGACACAAATCATGTCAAGCCTCAATTACCTTAAACTGTTTACACTTCTTACATTTAGTTGTTACCTCTCTCACTCTCTCTCTCTCTCTCTCTCTCTCTCTCTCTCTATCTATCTCTCTCTCTCTCTCTCTCTCTCTATATATATATATATATATATATATACGGTATCTTGAAATGCTGTGAATTGTATTATCACAATAACTTTGAAGTGTAATAGTAACAATAGCGCCTGAGAATTATTTTTGGTGAAACTGAACGTTATCAAATTAAATCATGTGTGACAATAACAAATGGTTTGATAATTGCAAACATATTCACTGAAATTCATATAAATATTGTAAGCGCATATAAAACACAACAACTTACTATACCACTGAAAATAACAGATGGATTACTTGAAATTTAAGTACATGATTAAATGGATCATATTGATGATATCATTATAGCATGACAATGAAAGTAAAAATTGGTACATCCAGGTACAATGGTGGCCACCTAGTATGTAGATATGGGAGTTAACCTGTAAGAGTTGTGTCCCTTTGAATTTGGAGGTAGCAGAGAAAGTTCTCCCTAAATAAAAATTTGATAGGCTATGAATTTGACGGAGAAATAAAAGCATACAATATGCATTGATAAGATATGAAAGTGTTCTGTACCACTGCAATAGAGGACAAGAAGCTGCATTTTTCATTCATGAAACATCTGAGATCATCCACTTAAACATTTTCCATCCCAATGATATTTACTAGTCATCAATCTCCAACACAGACTTAACAACATCAATATAACATTGAGCCAAGGCAAAATATTGTCAAATACTTAACATGTACATGTGCCTGCACTTCGGGCTGGGTGAAGAAAATGCTATTACTTTACTCAGCAAATTATACATATATCAACCTGCTTAACACTGCTTAATTTCCCCCGAGCTTTACACAGAAGGGTATGTTTTTAGCAAGAAACCCAGGACTTCATACCATCTATTTTTTAAAATTTGGTAGAATGGATGATGATGGATTTTAGAGTTAGTATTTCTGCCAATTTCTCCAGACAATCAGAATCTAACGTTGCTTGCAATTTTGAAACACAAAGTTCTAAAGCAGCAGGGAGGGCGAACCATACAAGCTTATAGAGGGTTCCAAATCGTAAACTAAAGCCTCCATCGAATCGAGAAAAAAAAAGGTCAATTAGAGGGTAACAATAATTGCCCGGGGAGAACCCGATGTTGCTCTCGCTGCTTTCTAAATGACTTTTTTTCGATTCGATGGGGGCTTTAGTTTACGCGATGAACCCAACTTGTTGTCGCGCCCTCCCTGCTGCTATAAATTAAATCATCGCGTTATCAATAATGGCAAATATCGGAGAAGCATATACCCCTAGATTAGCTCGAGAGCGACTAGAAGCAATCAAAAAAATTCTTGTTCGTGATTCTGTAAGACAAAAACTTCAAGAACGTCAGCAAGCACAAGTTGAATTCGCGGCCGGCACAGAACAGTTATTTAAACCTGTAACAACAGCTACTAAAGAAGTTGCAGCAAGTACTGAAAGAGCTATATGGGGAGATATTAAGGATGAGGGGAGAGAAAAAAGCTGGGTATTATTCCTGTATTAAAACAAACCGCTGTGCAGACTGAAAAAATAGCATCGAGAACTAAAAAAACAACAAAGATTTTACGAGATCTTCCAACTGATATAGCTGCATCTCAGCCTCTACCCGTCGATGAAGAAAAAATACTTTAAGGTATAAGCGAAATTCGTACTGGAGTTGCTGACGTGAAAGAAAAACTTGCACCCAAACCCAAACCGGTAAAGGAAAACGAACTGATTACAAAATTTAATAAGGGTGTTATTGATTACCTTAAACAAACACCAGAGGCAGATTTACCTGCTGTAGCATTATCGTTTCAAGAACAAAAAGAAAGAATTTTAAAACCGAAGTATGGTACCGTGAATGATGGTGATTTCCTCAGGTGGATATACCGTGCGTATTACGACAAAAAACAAGTCAGAAATAATGATCGAAAATGTGCAGGTCTTATAAAGAACATGCAAGGACTTGATAAACAATGCAGATCACAACCGCCACCTCCCTATTCTCTGCCTGAGCAAAAGTCTTCGCCACCGCAACAACAACGACAACAACCTCACCCCGAGAAATTACCACCAAATCCTAAAGAGATGTTTCACAACAGATCTTTGGGGTTTATTGCCTCAAGAACATATCCACAATTAGTTGTTACTGCTGCGGGTGGTTATGATGACTTCCACACGTCATTGCTAAGACCTGAATACGCTGAAAGAGGAACATGCAAGGAATGGCCTGCTGTAATATATTTTAGCTCTAGTGGGTCGAGAATTAGCCAAGATGATCCTGGTTTCATATCATTTATGCAAGATATCAGAGCAAAGCAGCAATCAGCTCAAAAAAGGGCACCTGTTGCTACTGGCAATGGTTTGGGAAGTGGTTTTATTGCTTGTCCTAACAATATCATCGATGACGTTTCACAGATAGAAGTTCTCATAGGAGGAAAGCGAGCTGGGAATAACTCACCAGAAATAATTAATGAAGCAGCTGATATCTGTCAACGATTATTTCAAGGCGGTATCATGGATACTAGTATCTACCGAGAACTTATTGATGAGCTCGTTAATGACTATCATAGTGACTAGTTGTTAGATAAATGAATAATTAAATAAAAATGATCATAAACAGTTCTCATCATGGGCCCGTACCAGTCTATGTGGTAAACTCGCGATTACCAACCTATAAAGCAACTTACGGAGACGAACTAGGTGATGTTGTTCAGAGTTTATTCAGAAGGATAGCTCCCAAAGCAGTACCGATCGCAAAACAATTATCAATGAAAGCTATTGACGTTGTTCGTGATAAAGCTCCTGGCGTTATTGGTAATGTTGCCAGTAAAGCGTTCTTAGCAATCAAGGACAGACTAGCACGATTAATACGCAGAATACCGCCACAACCAGTAAAACTGGCAAGCACTGAGGTGATGCCCGCAAATGTCAGCAAAGTAATAAATCAAGCCGCAAATCAAAGACTAGCAGCGCTGATAAATCAAGGGGCTGAACAAATAAATACGACTCTGATATCAGGAAGCGGTCTTCGTTTTAGAAGATAACAAATTATAATAAAATGTTTAAATGTGTATCTGACCCAGCGTTTGACATGGATGCACCAGTACTCAGGATGAATCCATGCGTGATTATCAGTATTATTCTTATGAGGCAGTATCGCCAAATCAACGCGGACTAATTGAATTACAAGTTCAGGATATAAGTAGATATTTCTTGCCCACTGAAGCATTTACTGAAGTCACAGGTGAACTTGTAACAAACGTCATCGCTAATACACCATACGGAGTTAATGTCAGAGTTGGATTTGTTAATGTCAGAGTTGGATTTGTTAATAATGGCATCATGGCATTATTCTAAAGGTTCCCTTATATGACTGATGGAAAAGAAATTGAGACAATCCAGGATAATGTTGACGTTGCTACAATGATTACAGGCCTAGCAAGATATTCAGACGATTATACTAGATCAGCTGGTCCGACTATGATGTTCGCTAAGGATAATTCTAACCATCCCAATGGGAGGCCTAATATTGTAAGACAACCAAGAAACTTTGCCAACAACGCTGACGCTGATGTATGGCCAGTGGTTCATAGCAATCTAGATTTCAACTTAGGATTTAACACGCATCAATCAATGTTAAAAGGTGATCATAGAAGATTTTCATGTGCAATTCCACTATCCCACATCTTTGGATTTTGCAGAAATGTCAGAAAAGTTATTTTTGGAGCTAAACACACAGTTGTTCTTCATCGAAAAGAGGATAATGATGTTATCTGGCGAGAAGATGGCTCTGCTGATGTAAAGCAATATTATTTAAACTCGCGTTATGGATGCCGGTAATGTCACCATCAATCGCTGAAGACCAGCGTCTACTTTCTTTTATGGATCAAGGTGGTAAATCAATATTGTCGTGGTTAACCGTAACTACCGACAGTAATCAAAATCCTGTCAACGGTTTATTCACTTGGCATATATCATCACAGCAAGGCGTTTCTGCACAGAGACATATCTCTGTTGCACTTCAACTGGCTGAACGATTAAACAATCAAGAAAGAAATCCAATGGTATCTGACGATCTTAACGTCTCTGAAGTATCTTTAAGAATAAACGGGCATCAAGAACATCCGAGGATATAACATTGAATTTTAATGAAAATCAAGTAACACGTGCATATCATCACTTGATGACATTCATGGGACATGATCGAAATATTGAAACTGGTTTACAAATATCACAACTGGATTTTAGAATGATGTACCCGATTTATTACTTTTCGTTGGAACATGTTGATTTAGTTAAGCAATCTGTCGTTGATATACACTTCAAAGCTATCGTAAATTCAGCTGATAATTACAGAGCAATTGCTGTTATACTCAGTGACAAATCAATGATACTTGAAGGTGTTGGTGGGCGAATGAGAGTTATTGATGCCTCCGTGGAGAACATGTAGACAATTAGATCAATCGCGTTAATTATAAAAATGTCATATAATCACGTTAATGTCACTCTGACTCCTGGTCAGGCGAAGACATTACAATCGAAAAACGCGAGAGCGTGTGGAACAACGATAACACTAGCGCGGTATCAAATTGGTAGTGGTGGTCCAAACAAGTTATCGTTGACTAAAACTCAACTAAATCACTCAAGAAAGCAAAGAAAGCAAAAACTGGAGTTCAACTTAGTTTTACTCCAAAAGCCATCAGCGACATGATTAAAACAGGTGGTATAATTCCATTTCTCGCAGAGTTACCAGCGATAATAGCTGCTGCTGCCCCAGGTGTCGCAAAAGCAGCCACGTTAGGTGCTGTTGGAACCTCTGCTGGAATGACATTAAAGAAAGCAGCTGGGCAGGGAATTTTACACAAGGGGAACTTAAAAACAAAATCATCACGGACATAAAAACCAACAAGGCGTCCCAAAAAGTCCAATATGCCTCAGCCAGGTCGTCTAAAATTACTAGTGGAACAATACCGAGCGGGTCTAAAACTTCCAGGAACTCTGCCTTCATGGTACCCAAAACGGTTTTGAAAACCAGCGGCGCTACACCGATGTCAAATTTTGATTTACTCGATGCCGCTAAACAATTAAATATAAAAAATTTCAGAGGTGTTTTTATGAGAGATCAATTACCGAGACAACCGAATAATCCAGAAACTGGAATTATTAATCTCGATAAGAGCAATGGTCCAGGAATTCACTGGGTTCCTTATGCAATACATCCATGTGGAATTATCTATTTCGATTCGTACAGGTTAGCACCGACAGTTGAATTTCTAAAATACATGCAAAGTACTCCCATTCCAGTCTGGTATTCAATGCTACCAACACAAACATTAACCGATCCACCAATATGTGGCCGTGAAGTAATTAATGTACTTGACGCGTTATCAAAATCAACCAAACCGCCTCACAAAGTCGTGCACGAGTATACCGTGGACCTCATTTAACATTTTAAACAATCCCTAAAGAATAATGGTTGATATTTACAGAAGATCTCTCATCAAAACAAAGGCAAAAAAAACGCGGCGATGTAGATTTATCAAAATATGCGACCAAAGATGACGTCGACAATCTTGTAACGTTATCCGGGATAGACCCAGATGAGGTTGTTCTTTTTCAGGACTGACATGGTAAGCTAAAAACCAGCAATATCAAATGGAATGACATAGTTCGCAGGGTTTTTGGTGCTACCGCGGACAACATCCCTGTATCTACTGACAGCGGAAAAATCAGGGATTCAAGTATATTGTTTACAACCATCAGAGATGAAATACAGAGAGTTGCTAATCGCCTAAAAAATACCGGTGACACAATGACAGGTGAACCCATCATGAATGGGAACAAAATAGTGGTTTTAAGAGTTCCAACATCCAACGAAGATGCCGCGACGAAAAAATATGTTGCCGTTAACTACAGCACCATCAACGATAAATTATCCACGTTGTGGGCCGAGTATGACGTTCACGTAAATGCGTTTGCAAGACTTCGCAGAAATTTTCAAAAAACCGATGAGGCCAGAGATAAATTCTTTGGTACCTGCTCACCATTGACACAAAACTTTCTGATATCAAAACTAACATTGACACAATCAAGAAAACACTCGAAGATGTCGTAAGTGGAATTTCTGTGATCATTAACAAAATTAATCTAATTAAAATCCCGCTTGGAGTTACTCCCGGGCACATTACCAATATCGTATACACGGTATCATTTGGGTTCACAACATGGTCAAAACAAAATAATACTATCAAATATACCGCAACAGTCACTGGCATGTACAGGCTGTCTGTGTTCAGTGCTGCAAAATTTGAGATATTTACAACATATCTTTGGAGGAATTCTGGGGTTGTGACTATCATATTAAATAGCGGAACCAAAGAAACGTTTATACTGGAAGCAGCTGATAAGACATTAACTGCAACATCCTACTGGTGGTGTTTGGAATTCGTAGCTGAAACACCTCAATTGGTTACTGCATAAAATAATAAATGGCGTTGACAGCGTCAATGACAGCATCAACAACATCAGATGTGCAACAATATAGATACGATCAAGTACACGAATGGCTGTCAGAGTTAAAAAATACCATCAATAAGTATACAACAAAAGTAAAAAAAATACCAGCGACGTGTAATTATCCTGGATCCGTTAGTGTACTCGGTATCTGCGTTAGCTGCATCCACTGGAGTAATATTACAGCACTAACGCCAGTAACAACTGCAATTGCAGTAGCAATATGCGTTTCATCATCAGCGGCAGCAGCTAGTGTTTTTAATATAATCACGAAAAAGATATCAACGTGCACGAGCACAAAATTGCACGATGCGGTTACACGTTTAAACACAGCAGCAGCAGCATACTCAAAATTGTCGTCGTTGACATCATCAAGCCTCGATGATACAATGATATCAGATTCTGAATTCACGAACATGGCAAAGATATACAAAGATTACAAACAAGTCCGCCATTTGAAAACAACGAAAATGAATAATGACAGAATTACTCCAGCAGATAGCCTCAAATACAAGCCCCGTGAAAACCTAAATGATAACAGTAAGCTTGACCAAACCTGAATTCAGTATTAATTTTCCAACTGCGATTCCGGTAAGCGAGATCGCACTGGCACAGTTGAGTGTATATTATAGCTGGCCCAATATCAGATCAAAATCATATGGCGGATTACCAGTGAATAATTCTTTTGTGTTTGCAAACAAAAATGACCCAAAAACGGGCGAACCCGACTGGATCCATATTGGAATACCAGAAGGAAGCTATCAAATCAAATGAGGAATTACAACGTCGAATAAAAAATATCACAGAAAAAGAATCCAAAATAGCAATAACCACTCATGAACGCTGTCTTCGGTCATCGGGATCAATTCTCCTGACTACGCCGTGAATATATATCAATCATCGATCAGAGCAGTGTTAGGATGGCCTGAAATTCAACCACAAACACCACCAATGCCACCAGAACCTAAAAAGTCTGATTATGTCACGGATAAGACTTCATACCACGGAATTGAACCATCATACAAAGATCATTTACTTAGGATAAAAAATGCAAAGCTCACTGAGAGATTTTTATTCTTCAGCAAGGATAGTATGCAATAGTGTTTTGTTTCTGAGAAAGGTCCCATAGGAGAAGGAGGTCTTCAATTTGACTTAAGTGAAATCGTTGAATATTTTACAGTCATTAATCAAGAACATAAAACACAACGAGAAAACCTATGCCAGAGTTTTCATGAGCATCCTTTTGATTTGTCATCGTCACGCGGCAAAATCATTATACGAATTGAGATATTAAATCAGCTTGTATCCGACATGGAATATATTAACCGGCGATTAATTCAAGCAATAATTGGCGGCGTCTTTTACGAAAACGATAAACAGAAATTTTTAACTGCATATTCGTTAACAGAAGCTGATTTACCGAATTTTAAATTTCCCGAATATAACGCAACCGAGCTTAAAAAAGATCAGTCAATGATATCATCGATGAGTTCTTCCCTGATACACTTGCAGAATGGAGAAAGATGCAGCCACCGGAAACTATTCTCCGGCACAACAATGGCCCAGCGGGGCAAAGACGACATGCATCCCTGGAAATCATAAATATAACCCCAGTGGTCCAGGTCAATCTTGTGTACGATGTAATCGATAACAGCTACATTACGGACACGACAGTATCAAATCAAGCTCAGCAAGGATTCATTCTTTATTCATTCACACCAAAAGAACCACCTGGATTTCTGATTGTGCAAGAGCTGATCAATCCAGTCTATCTACGATGTCATAATCCACTGTTATCAAGAATAAATTTCAAACTAACAGACCAATCAGGCTACTTATTGGATTTAAGGAATGAAAAGGTTAATATTAATTTACCTGTGAAGTCCTAAGGATCTCATCTTAGATTTTCTCAGGCGGATGTTACATTTTGCATGATTCGGAAAGTAATAAGGTCGTCAAAATCATGCGAATTTTTCAGTAAAAAGCAAAAAAAAATATATCTGCAAGAAATTTATTTTTTACTGACAGACCTTGATTTCTAACTAAATTAATCAAGCGAGTATCAAATAATGTACCAACACGCGAAGGTTTTCATACACAACAAGCAAAAACTTGAAAACTACATCAAAAAATTGTTTACACAGTTTCTAGTCAGCCCAGTTGATCTGGTTATTGATGTATACGGTAACGAAGATTTTTTATTGAAACATTCGCAGTTGGATAAACTACAGCGAGAACATATTTCTATGGTCACATGTGATAAAGATAAGATTCTAAATTATGCTCACTCTTGCATTAAATCTGATCGACTTAAGGAAATAATATCTAACTCATCACATTGAGACAAGTAAAAAAATATATTGAAATCTGCAAGTGTATAAAAATTATTATATTTTTTTACTGCACGATTTTATCATAGGAGTGATTACTAGTCAAAATTATGCACATCGACTGGTTTGCTAATTTGGAAAGGTATTTTACTAGTCAAATTCATGGAAATCAACTGGTTTGTTAATTCTGAAGGGGTAATTAGTAGTCAAAATCATGCACATCGACTGATTTGCTAATTCTGATAGGGTATTTACTAGTAAAAATCATATGCATCGACTTATTTCACAGGCGAGTATAATAATTTTAATTTTTGTGCATGGGCAACAGTAAAAATATTTTATTTATATATATTTTGTGCACATCGATTGATTTGTTAATTCAGAAAGGTATTTTACTAGTCAAAATCATGGAAATCGACCGATTTGTTAATTCTGAAGGGTACTTAGGTAGTCAAAATCATGGAAATTGACCAATTTGCTGATTCTGATAGGGTATTTACTAGTAAAAATCGTGCAAATCCAGCAATTTTCAGTGAAAAACAAAAAATAAATATTGTAATCTGTCCTTCCCTTGTATTAACAAGGTTGACTACTTTTGATTTCATTTCCACATACATCAAGGGAGTCTAACTTTCATTTTCAATCACTTCATGATCTGACATAATTTTTTTAATTGTCTTACACGAGTATGAATTACCTTCCTGACTTCGTATTCTTGAGATAATGCTGATCTAATATTTTTCGCTTGCACGGCAGAGAGAGACAGATTCATCCAGTCACTGTTCTTCTCATGCAGCCAGTGACTGATACAACTCCGTCTCAATTTTCTTTATAAATCTATACTGAGCCGGCAGCGTGTATGCTCCATATTCTTTTCTTTGTTGTAGTATTTCAAAATCATTTCTGATTTTTTCAGGATTCAGTTCATCAGATATATTAATTCCGTCATGTTCTAATTGATATTTTCATAATTCATTATACCGAATATTATATATTTAAAAGAAAAATATTTTAGACCAAAAATAAACAGTAGCTATGATGAGCAGTTATCAGTCATGGATCCCTGCACTGGCCCGTGTGTCTTTCATGAGAGTCCTTTGTGTGAGATTTTTTGTTGTTGACGGTTTCTTCCTTGACTCTGTCAAGGGCCAAACATTCTTTCTGTGGGGTAGCCATGTGACTTAGAGCTTATGCATCCACGCTACTGTTTATTTTGGGGCACCAGCGAAATGAAATGTCTGTCTGTGCATGTACACCCCCACCCACCCCCCCGATCAAATCCCGGGGTAAGTGCAAAAGACGCACTCACCTTGACAACGTCAATGAACGAAATTCAACCGCTCTACCACTTGCGCCATTGGCTCTAATCTACTGATATAGGATTTGAAAATTATTATATAGCTAACCGTTTACAGACAGTTAACAATCTGAAGCTGAATTTTAATTCTGAACTGGATTTTAATTCTAAACATACCCGTTAAAAAAAGCCTACCTGTACAATTCTTGATTTTTATCAACAGAGAAGTGTTAACCTTACTGGAGCAGTGTGTATACAATAAGACGGTTACGCCACGAAATTATATGGCTGTAAAAAAATAACTGTATACAGTTCTGCCATGCTGGATAATCTGTAAAATATGTAATAATGTGTATTGCACAATCTCAAGGGAGTGTTGCGCAATCTCAGGAGGTATTGCATCATTGACTTTTACACAATCGCTGCAGAGTTTTCTTCGTTATCTGTATAATGAAATGAAATCCAGCTTCCTGCTTGCTATGAAAATGTTGATTTGATTATATTTTCTGCAACACGTTGGACTGACATCGAGTGAATATCGAAATACTTGCCGGCCGCAGTCACTGATTGAAAAATTCTCTCTTCGCCGGTCGCTATATTTAAAGATTGAACTGCCTTAGGCTTTCTGCTCCCCCCAGCATTCCCATGTGCAGAATTTTCTCTCGGCATGATGGCCCGAAGGTTAGATAAATTATTGTTAACTTTATCTCCGTCAATATGATTGATCACAAGGCCGTCTTCGATCTCTTCAAAGGAACATTCGAATATGAAACGATGACAGAAATAACTTTTCCCCCAGCGGTAAATTTAAAATAACCAGAATTACCAACAGTACCAACTGGTTCCTTCAGCAGACAATGTCTAACTATTCCATTACGATTTGCTTCATAATCCTTGCTGATGGGGTGTCTGACAAATTCTTGGTTCATTTTATACAGTAATGTATTTGTTTAAATTATAATTTGTTCGGAAAATTATTTAAATAATCCTCTTCACATGCTATAAATCTACCCCTGATTTTGTGAGGGACAGAGTCTGTTTTTTTTTTTATCATAATATCTTTTTAGTTCCCTGTATCGCTTACCACTGCACCTCTCAAACAACTGTGTTTTTCCCCTAACTTTGACACCACATCGTAAGCAGGGTATTGGTCCCAAGCTTCCATTACGAACACATTGTGAATGTTGCCCACAGAATTCGTTACGCAGGATTTTTAATGAACCATTACCCAATTCTGACCTAACAGGATTCGCTCGTGCAGTGTCATTCGAAATGGCTAAGGGTCTTGTTATGTTTGGTTTGGTCGGCATTTTAGTGAAAAGCGCTGGGCATCAATAGTGTTGTTATGATATATGCTTGATTGTAAAATACTGATATCGCTGACGGTCGGTGAGGCAATTATATCATATCGGGCACAGACTGAAGTTTGGTTACCAACGCCTGAACTGGTTGATTGCGAAAGTCATGATTACAGTACATTAATCGCCAACCTCGAAGAGAAAAGAACCGCAAAGGATCTCATTAGAAGAATAATTGGCAAGTTTACTCAAGGAGGTGCATATGATCATAAACGACATTATGCACGACTAATTATGGACGATGCTGTATACGATTTTATAATCGTTGATGTAACTGCGAGAGATATATTTGTAAGTCGAGAAAACGCTTATTTATCTGACGGAATTTGGCTGGGTACAATTGTAAGTTATACTGATGGTGAGTCAACTCAGTATACTCATTTAAGATCTTCGATGCTAGCTTATGTTTCCATCAATTTGCTATCAATGATAACTAGATTCCCTGACACTGCAGTTAGAGTTGCAACGGATTCGTTTTACATCAACAAGAAATACCTGAATTCGGTATCTCGTTTTACAACTGATGATGCATCATGGGGTTCATGGAGAATAAAAGAAGAAATGGTATATGATTATTCTGAATCCGCAGATGTTGAGATCAAAGAGTTATTATAAATCAGAATTATCGGAAACGTCGAGTGCGCCATCTGTGTACGATCCAGTATCCAGACACAAGACTGTTTATCTCAATGGGCCAAGAGGGTCTGGTAAGACGACTCGAGCGATTGAATTATTTCGGAATTCAGATATGGTCCTGTTAACACCTACACACAGACTTGCGCGAGAGATGAAACAACGAGGGGTTTACTCATGCACTTATCACAACTATTTCCAATACAAGGGCGATGCACGGACTCCTGATCAAATGGGAGAGACATATATTTCAAGGATAATAATTTAGGGTGAAATATGTACGGTACCGTTGACAACGGTTCTGCATATTTGTATCTACTTGCAACATCAACTATAGTTAGCGCATACTTGTATGTTATTTGACGTCTTTGTATTTTAACGGTATCATGAAGTAAAAATAAAATATCAGCCTGGTGTACTTCATTAGGAACACTAACACCAAAATGTGCAAAGTGAATTTGTGTAGGCGGTAATTGGTAAATTTGCCATATTGCCTATCGGGATAACCAATTTTTAGCAGTAACACGTGTAACTTTTGCTGCTTCAGCAAGTTTACTAATTGCTGCGTTACCCCTCCAGTATCATCTTGGAGAATAATAAATCGATTCCATTATAATTAATTACCAGCACCTAGCGCTAATTTACCTTTCATTGCGGATTTTATTAACCAACTAGCTAACCTTTCCTTGAAAGATTTATTAGTGATGGAATTTAGCACATGAATTAATTTCACATCTGCGATATGCCTATCTTGTAGATTTTTACTTTTATAAGCTACATCATGAGCATGACACACTTTATCAATAGCGTTTATTGGATACTCACCTGGTCTTGGTTGATCTTGGTTGTCAAGTCTTAGTAATTATATCCTGGAAGATGTTTTTCTCCTGGGTATTTAGCCCACGGAGTTCTGGGTAAGTTTGTTAATTCTGCTGCAATATCACCTCCTCGTTTTTTTTAAAACCCAACTTAGGAATAAATTTAAATCTCTTTGTACCACATCGTTCACACTTATCCATAACCACTGATCTGTTATTTTTTGTTGTAATAGTTGTTTGATCACTTGTCGGGGTGCACGTCCTGCATTTCACACAATCTAAAATCCATAATTATTTTAGATATAACATGAATGTAATTGATTTTTCTGCAACACGAAAGCAAGAACAGGTCAAGCATCATGCTGCGTTGCCAAATTCTATTTGTATGATCATAATTGGACCATCTGGCTCAGGTAAGACACAACTGCTTCTTAACCTGATAATGAGATGGCTTAAGTGGGATAAGTTGTATTTGGTAGCACCATCAGTTGATGACCAGCGGTGTTACGAAGTGTTAAAAGATTTTAATGAAAACGCAAGATTGTTAAATGAAAACGGCGACGAGGTCAATGAATTTATAACGACATTAATGATGCGTCGAGTGTTGATGATCTTGATGGGTGTGTTAACAATGTAGTAGTGTACGATGATGTCATGCTGGACAAACAGTCCAATCCTGCTAGGATATTTTCCAGGGGCAGACACAAAAACACAGATGTGATTTATGTTACTCAACAGTATACACAAATTCCTAAAGTGATCAGAGATAATTGTAATATTCTTGCTGTGTTTAATGGAGTTGATACTTACACATTACTAAATATTCATCAGAACTGGTGTAGCGGTGATATGGACATAATTAAGTTTAGAAATTTATTTAGGCTAAGTCAAACCCACACTGATTTATAACAATAAATTTACATGATCCTCGAACACGATATCGAGTTGGTCTTGATAAATGTTTTGGATACTAGCAGCAGGGAGGTAGCGACAACGAGTTGGGTTCATCGCGTAAACTAAAGCCCCCATCGAATCAAGAAAAAAAATCATTCAGAAAGCTGCGATACAACATCGGGGTCTCCCCGAGCAATTATAGTTACCCTCTGATTGACTTTTATTTCTCGATTCGATGGAGGCTTTAGTTTACGATTTGGAACCCTCTATAAGCTTGTATGGTTCGCCCTCCCTGCTGCTTCTAATAAAGAATTAAAATAGCTGAAAAATGACTCTTAACCTTAACTCCTTCCTTAGTGAACATCTTGGGTCTGGCAACGATGTTCAAATGTTCCATTAATAGTAGAATGAGCTTCTTGTTGTCATATAGGTCTGTGTCATACTCCTTACTCCAAATGACATCTGCAAAAACAAATTGCCACTCGTATTTTGAAATAGTTTGTCCAATATTTTATTCATCTAAAATGTCAAACAAAACCATCTTATGGCTAAACTGTAATCACTGGAAAGTCTGAGGACATTAGAGCAGGGAAGGGGGAGGGAATTAAACAACAGCAACAGGGAAGTATTACAGAAATAAACACAGTTCCCCCCACCACCAAAAAATGATACCTTTTAATATCAGTAATTACTTACCCATCATTATTTTGTAATTGTATCTGTTACCTAGGTGGGTAGGCTGATGCTTTGTGATGTGATTTTGATTTTTAACGTAGCTTTAACAATTTTTCAGTCATATCGCTAAGATGTCTGCAATGTGGCAGTCTATAGTGATGTCTAGCACTGGGGCATCATGCCCAGACATGTAGCATGATGTCCCACCCAGTCACATTATCCTGACACCGTGCCGACCAGTCCTAACACTAACCTCTTAATGCTGAGCACCAAGCGAGGCAGCTTTTAGTACCATTTTTGTAAGTCTTTGGTATGAATTGGCCGGGGATCAAACCCACGACCTCCCGCATCCGAGGCGGACGCTCTAACCACTAGGCCACCAGAGTGGTGGCTGATGCTTTCATTTTAACTAATCAACAACAGAGACAATGGAATGGACTCACTATTGAGGGAGAGATCCTGTTTTTCATCACAGAATATGTTTCTCGCTGGGCCACACCTTTTTGCAACAATAAGTCCCAAAGAAAAAATGTCTGTGCTTTGTTAAGCTCCTGAGTGGATGCAAAAGGAGGATAAATTAATGTGGCAACTCCAAAATGCTGCTTTCATCATGTCCACCAAGAAAGAGGGACTAAAGTAGGCCCATGAGGTAATAACGGTTCAAATCTCATGGGGCTTTTAGTTTCATGAAGGAGTGGTCACTATTTTCAATATAATGACACACTCTTTTAATTGTGGTTACAATCAACCATGAGACAGTGGCATCAAAAATGTCTAAAAAAGTCTTTTCCTACTTACCGTTTTCCCTTAGTCGCCTTAAGATTGAAGTAGATGGCTCTCACTGGGCATAGTAGTCTTCATCTTTCCTAGCATAGATTCTACTGAAACTTGGATCTCTATATCAACAGTAGAGCTAAGGAAGGTTACTGAATTTCCCCTAAAACCCTGTTTATTAAGAAAATAATGTTGTAATTTTTCTTAAACCGGAGACATTCTGTGTCAACAGATAAGACATGAATCTGGCTGCGTCTTCTCACAAACACTACAGCAAGTACAAACAGTCTTGAGTGTGAGATTCTGAAAGAAGGTCCCACTTAAAGCCAAATGTTGAGCCTGGTCACAAACAGATCTGCAAAGTGTCTTCCCCACTGTGTGAAATGAGACTCTGTTACAGGTTCATGAAGAGATTGATCTGCCATTCCTGTAAAGGCCATTCGCTAATATGTATTTCTTTCCCTGAATGTGGCAGACTTTGATGGTGATGTTTTCCGAGGTGGCCAAGCAGGGGATGTTCCAGACCTTCAAACAAAGAGAAGGAGCAGTGTGCCTCCTTGATGTTGGAGAGACTACAATAGACATGTTGTCTGAGAAGACCATGACAAATCAATCCCTTACTCTGTTGATGCAACCTTGCAACTGCTCTAATTTCTAGCTTGTTGATTTAAAGGGACAATTCAACCAGAGTCTAAAGACACTGGAAAACGTGTCATCTGGCTCTAAATGAGCACCCAAAACCAGAATATGATGCAGTGAGTGAGCCCCAGGTGTATGCATTTGGACCCAAGTCAGGAATCTGTCCCAATTCATACACCAGAAGAAATGGTGATGGAAAATTGGTCCTACAAGTAATCAGGGTTGATAGAGAACATCAGTGTGACTTCCACCTTGTGAGAAGGAGGAATTGTGGAGCATCTCACAAATATGGATGTCCTAGGGGAACCAAATCTGCATCATGGATCCCAATAGGAATAAGTAAAGGTAAGCAGATAAGGACATTTTTGTTCACAGCACCACAAACAGTGCTAAAATTAAACCTATCCAATTTAGTGGAACCTGTATTATGTTCTGGTTCATTAAGAAGTAGACAAAGTCCTGGTGTAGAAGATCCAACTTCTCGAGGTTGTGCAGAAGACCCAATCGAGTTTCTGTGAACGAACAATGGAAAAGATACTGATGAAGGAAATGAACCTGAATATTGTGGATCAGCCAATTGTCAAAATGCTGGAGGTCAATGGAGGCTGACCAATCTGATGGAAGACGTGCATTTTGAATTGAGGAAGTGGTTTCCATCTTGAAAGGTACCTCTAGAAGAAAATGATTTAAATGGGAGAGGTTTTTGTTCAGACCTAATTTAAACTTGCACTTTGAATTGTTTGAAAATCACTAAACATTATTATACCCACTCCTTTAGATCTCGATACCAGACACGGTACAGACATCACTATTTCTATTAGCTGATGTAATTTGGTAATTTAAAACAAACAACAACAAAAAAATAGTTAATATGTTTAATTGCACACAATACAGGTGCAAATAACAACGTGATGAAACCGGAAGCAGATATACGCAACATGCGGAGTCAGAGTGGATGCATTAGTGACATACTAAGGGCCTATACCACACAAGTCTGACGTTTTATCAATAGAAAATAGCACAAAAATTTGAAAGCACAAAATAAACATAATCTTTAGTATATACACACACACACACACACACACATATATATATATATATATATATATATATACACAGATAAGGCTATTTAATGTAACAATGTTGTCAAACATTTTTGTCATATTTTACTGATTAAAACATCCGATTCCTGTGACTATACCTATGGCAAGTAAGCTTTCAGTTAAAATGCAACTAGTGACAAAATTCTCCAATAATACAAATGCTCAGTAAGTTGTGTATTAAGTTTAAGGGATTAAATAATTTTGAGTTGGACAATAATTATTCCAGTAAATAAAGTGGGGTACAAAATAATGTACTAAAAGCTGAAGACAATGTTGATCAGAGGTTGTCTGTAATTAACTAACCTCACCTTTCTTTCAGATCAGAGATCATAAAAGTAAAATTATTAGAGGATGAAGTTTGTTGGTTAAGGAGGAAAATTTGAAAACTGGAGGATCCTATGGCTAAAATGGAAGAGTCATTAGATAGTACCTGCTGCAGCAATGTTAAAGATCAAAACAGTAATCAGATGGAACAGCTTAGGTTGCAGATGGAGACATTCAGTAGTGACAATGGGCAGGATCAGATTAAATTATAGACCCTGAACATCTTCACAAAAGAGTTATCCGACTGGTCAGTCTCTGGGAAAATGATTGGTCAAGTCAGGAGAAACCCCAGTGGACAGACAGCACCAATGATGATGAAATATGCTTCAACAGTTGATTGAACACAACTGCCCCAATATCGCTTGAAAACTTTGCAAAAAAAGGTTACAAAACATAAAAAAGTGGTGCTAAGAGTAAAAAAAAAGAACATCACTTGTCAGTTTACATGTTCTTTGGTGCATATTAGAAATTTATCTGAAATTAAACACTGCTATTAAGATAATATGTTGCATTTTACACTGTTTTAGAAAACCCACATCTAAGGTTATTTTATGATTCAAGATGAACTAGGTATTTGCGAGTTTGTGAGATAATCAAATATTTTTAATAGGAACTGTCCATGAAATCATGAATCATTCATGAGAAACTTTGTTCATCATTTGGGTGAGTGTGCCAAGTGCCCTTCTTGTGGCCATACTGTCCTTCAGATTGTCCTTACATTATTCTGAAAAAATAGAAATATTAGCAATATTTTAAATATCCAGCGTACACTCACCTGGTTATATTGAGTGCATACCAAGTACGTCCTTGTGTTTACATGAGGTAAACACATGATGAACTGATTTAACTAACTTATTCCTTTTATTTACAACAAGCGTTTACTGTTTTAACTTTTTATTGAGGACAAAGTACAGATACACATGAAATAACAACAGACTGAGAGCTCATTTTTTTCTCTGTTAACTTTACATTGTCAGAATCATTCAGTATTACCCGATACTGAACTCACGTGCCAATATGCAATTCACGTGCATAAAGGAACTACTTTCTATTATAAGCAAACAATGGACGCAGACGCCAGCAATTTTGATTTGTAAACAAATCATGTACACTCACGTAAGCGGCGCTTGACATTGTGGTTGTTTAAATTTGTTTCTGAATGAACTAAAACAGATGTTTCATGGCTACTTACCAGCTGCTTTGGGACATTCTGCATTAAATTTGTTGATACAATGTTTTGGATTTAGGCTAGCTACAGTATACAAGATGCAAGAAACGGTCCTTACAAATAACATACAAGTCATATACTGTCTTCTTTAGCTGGTGATAAGAATGGCCAAAAAAAATACAGTTTTACATCCTGAATTTCCTCAAAATGTACTTTCTTAGTTCTGCAAATCCGAGTTACATGAGCCATGTCATAGGGTCTCAATCTTGATTACACATTTCGAAATTGTACTGTAATTTTGATGATAAGTGCAATTACATCCTCCTTACTGCACTCAAAATGAAATAAGTATTAAATTCCATAGCGACATTTTGATAATTGCAATTGAAATACTTCATATTTTTTCCCACAATATAATTACAAACATTCAATGACAGAAACACATTTGCAGATGTCAACACACTTCTCCCTCGCTTCTTCAATCCCATGCATTTCATGTGGAATTGTCACATATGACCATATGACAACTCTTCATAAGTCCCAAGCCAGGTGCATAAGTGGTTTGTATCATGCTGACTAATCACTAGTCAGTAGGAGGATGTAGTCACTCTGAATACAGTGTTTTCTTGGCATGAAAGGGCATAAGCTACATAATATCAATGTGTAAGTAATTAATGTAGAAGGACCCTAAAGTGAGAATTGTGACAATAATAACACACTATGTCTACAAACCTAACAGTTCTTGTGTCAGCTTTCCCTCTTCTTTAAACCTGTGCCAGTATTCTGTGGCTTGGGGATGTTTTCTCAGGATAAACATCTCAGCAGTGATGAGGGACTTCATAGCCTTGATCAACCATTGTGGTTCAAGCACAATTGATTCCCTGAGTTGTTCATTTGTGCTAGAAAAAAACAACAAACAATAAACAACAAAATTTCATTCAGTGACAGAGCATTTCCAGTAAATGGTAACTGCAACCTTGGTCAGGTACAGAGACATATAATATTCGTTATCTTAAAGTCACTCGTTCTAGCCTTAACATCTTGAAGCAGAGCCAGTCTTATTGTTGTGTTCAGTTTTCCATTTGAATGGAATTATTTATTCAAATAATTAATCACTGGAAATACAAAGTGCTCATCAATAATATTCTTCAACAAACATTAATTTGGAATGAAAGTTATTGAATTCAGACAAGGCCATTTTCTGGATTGTATTATTGTAATACATCAAAATACACATTGTCACAGCCAATGCCACTGGCACATAAGCATGTTCATGAATATTGGCACATCAACACATACATTTGGGCTTGTGATAGAATGTTAAGGACTATTTTGAATTAATTCACAATACTGTAAGTTCTTTTTAAATCTTCACTTTTTATTCTAGGAAAATAAATTATTTCTTAAATTTTACAAAATATTTTGCTCTTTCTATTACTTAGTTTATGACCATAGAGTCGTAACTATATATATATATATATATATATATATATATATATATATATATATATATATATATATATATATATATATATAAAATCTCATCCACTTCAATTCAAATTGAAATTGAAATCTATGTATCTCTACATGGTTATTTATACAACTATGTAAGCAAAATTTTCAAATGATTGTTCACAAATAAACACATCCATTAAGTGTATTTGATGTTGCTCTGCCAAATATGAGGTACACAAAAGGTACAATATAAAAAGTCTTTATGAAGGTAGATAGCATTAATGTCAAATTACCAGATTCAAAATTTTGTTCAAGGAAAAATGCTTTTTAGAAAGTTACCACTATTTCTTTCCCACAATCAAGTCAAAATATGATAGCGGAAAACTTCACTGTGCATGTAACCTGAACTTTATTTAGTACAAGTCACTGACAAACATACAAACATACTGAAGTCAAGAGAACATTTCTTCAGCACCTGGTCCTTTGCATGCATTGTACTTCTGGTGCATATTGCCATGCATAGCACAGGTACCTGTGACACATCTTTCATCTAATGCTTTCCCCTCAATCTATGACATAGCCAATGTGTACATCTTGTACAAACTTATGGCAGAGTCAAACAATTATCCACCATAAGTGGTTTGTCATCATCTATGCAATGAATAACTTCTTCACATTTGCCCACTTCTCTCTGAGATTTATTTCTCTATTTAAACATTTAAATAAGTGATGCAAGATCTTGCTACGACTTCATTGTTAGCTTTCTTATAGTACATCTCCTTACACCTAAACTCTTTCATCTTCTAATGATAGTGATTTCAAAACATAAAAAAATCTGACAGACACATTAACACCATGGGCAACTGCTGATATTATTGTAAAACTGAAGTTTTAATTTGATAAATACGGATAGAAATTACATTATCATCTGTTCTACGGGTGAGTTTTGCTTGTCCAAATTATTTCTCATGTTCTATGGATCCTGTTGTGAAGCATTTTCAAACTGTTCTGAATCTGCATAACCTAATATTCCATCTTTTACAGATATTATTTTAATATATTACTTAAATCTTCAATAGCTAAAAGAATTAGCATTTGCTTCTGACTGTTTCCCACAACAAATTTACGATTTCTAACTATAATCAATATATTCATTAGTGCACTTATGCCAAATGACATTCAAAATCATCTTAAGCCATGCAGTGCCCATTACAGAGAGAAATAGAGAGATTGAAGCCAACTTTTCTTGATCTGGTGGCTTATCACTTTTGACCAAGCACTATATTGATGAATAAGAGCACACAAAGAAAACCTTGTTTTTTTTATTATTATAAGACCAAATATTAGTGCAGTACAAGATATCCATTTATCATCTGGACTGATCTCACTATATTCGACTGCAGGCCACAAGGCTAAACTGAAGTGTCCCCAGTTTCACAAAAATTATTCAAATTTCTTTCAAAGTTCAGAAATTTTAAAAAATTTCTTTTTTCTAAGTTGGGAAAACTGATTCTTTCAGAATTGTCAGCAGGCACCAATTATTAGATGAAACATAATTCATTATATTATAAAGATGAAACATAATTCATTATATTATAATGGGATTGGTCAAAAGTTCTAAAACATAATTGTCCTTCTCGCTATATTATGAAAACATTTCTACATATTTCAACATGATAGCAGTATAGCAAAAACTAATATTGACAGAGAGAGAATCATATCAATCATGATTTGTTTAATTAATTGAATTTGTTAGGTATTGTTTATATATTTGTGTAAAGGTTGTACAATTCTGTATTTCTAATTTGTATCGTGCTTTCCCCAAAGCAATAAATCTAATGTAACAGTTGGATACAGACTTCTTCAGTACTGTTTTCGTTGATAACTATATTTGAGTAGCAGCAAAGGCTTTTTACTTTTTATTCTATAAGCACCATAACAGCTATTCCCCATGACATTTGCCCATTTTAGCAAAAAGAGAACACCCATTGTCAGCATTAATAATAAAAGAAAGTGAAGTGAACCAAACAAGGCGCCAGAATCATACAGTGATGCAGGGCAAAACCACTATTGTCACTCATGCCCTCAGCTGTTATCCACTTCAGATTGCTTGATTTACAATCACTGAGATGCAGCTTAAATAAATAAATTCCTTTGTATGAGGGCCTCAAGGTAGATTAGTTTTTAGCTAATTGTGTTACCCTCTTTAAATAAGGTCATTATTATTATTTATTATTATGGTATTGTAGCTGATCTCAGAGCAATTGAGCCACTTGTAATCAGAGTTCTTCAATTCGATCCACAGCATATCGCATTACACCTTGTTTAGCAATTAATGCAGTGATGACAATACCCCAAGCACTTTTAGTGCGCCTGTGAACAATACATGAACAATGTTACCAGGGACAGTTCAATATTATTTCACATAAACGGGTTTTCTCACGTTAACAATGGTTAATTGTTTCAAATGTCTAAGTACAATTGTCATTATATTAAACATTAGGTCGATTTATTAAGTTGTATCGGTAATGTTTGACTACCACGTGCCCGTCTTTGTCCACAGGGGTAAAACGAATAAGTGTCAACCGATTATTATGACGTGAATGATGCACAGAAGCCGTGGGAGCAATTGATGTCCAATCACCTGGTTCCACAGTTGGTGGAAACGCAAACAGATTATAGCCTTGAACTATGGCTGTTGTATCAGACTGCTTTCATAATTAGCACTGACAGTGTCACAGGTTAAATTGATTTGCATTGTTGAGGTAATTCTGACTGTCATGTGCAAAATTATATCCAGTCCTGGATGCAGGTGATGAACGCAAAACAAAATTTATTTTCGGAAAGATCTTTTTGCCAACCAAGACATGTTGTCCATGACGACTGTCCAGTGTCAACCAGATACTGCAGAGTTTCAATTGAGATGACACAGCTAACTGGGGGCTCATGTTCACAGACAGAAATTTTAGTCTTTACTAGTCAACACCGAAGTTCTTCATCAGACCTCATCATTTATTGAGGTAATATCAAGGCGCCTGAAAGAAGTTCTACCATACCCAACAATGTCAACGAGTAGGTGAAAACACAAACGGTTGTGTTCAGATATTAGACCAACTGTAATAAACTTGCTGCAGTAACCCATGTAGAAAAAGTCACACAAATTCTGGTTTTGTTGATGAGATTGTAATATTCGCAGCACACATTTTGCGTATCACATGAAGTGTCTCAATTAATTCAGAACTCATCATCGGTGTTATACAAATGAAGTTTGCCATATACATCATTGATATCTTCAACAAACTCATGCATCAGTGCAATATACGTTTCTGTCCATGATACCATTGGTGAGAAACCAAAGACAAATCAATGCAGCCTCATAAATGATTTCTGGTGAGTTGTTGGCTGCATGAACTTATCCCACAAACGTTTCCAATTGATCCGTGAGGTCATTTAGGTTACATAGCCCACCAATGTCTTCTCCTTGTTTTGATTGCTGTTGTTGATACCTTTTTATTTGTTTGTCTACCCACTGTTTGTATTCTTACATTGTGTCAAATTCATAAATTATATGTCTAGGTTATTGATCTAAATCACTCTGCCAATTTTTCCCATTCTGCTTTCATTTCAGCAAACAAAGTTGGAGACATATGTAAATCTTGTGATGTGGGGAAAAGGTCTTCATTGTGGACTTTGTCCTGTTGGAAGTAAAAGTAACTCTTCACTTTGGGGTGCATGTGCTGGATGCTGTTCTGGTGTTTTTGCACGTTTTTTTCACGTACATTTTACTGGTGGAGGCATTGGTAACTCTCTGCTTTTTTCACATTCTTGATAAGTACATCTTTTGTTGTATTTGTTGTTGTTTCAGCTACCTATTTTGTTCTTCATCTGGTATGGGTGCAGAATGTTTTTCTTTGTGTTGTTTTCACATAGCTTTTATTTGTGCAGGTTTACTTAGACCATTTTCTTTCTTTGATTACTTGTTTTGTTGTTCTGATGCTTTTGCACATGTTTCTTCTATCTGTGTTTGTGCAGGTGCGGGTGCAGATGTTTGCATATATTCTGGTGTTTTTGCACATTTGTTATGCAAGTTTTTCAGGTGGTAGCAGAGCTAATTCTTTGCTTTTGGGTGCACGTTCTTGAAATGCATGTCTTTGCACTTGTTGTTTCTCATGTTTATGCTGTTGCTCATAATATTGTTTATCTTCTTCCTCTGTAATATGTTCCATGTCAGGGTCTAGTGTTTGCAATCTAGGACACTGTTGTTGTCTTGGCAATTCCTCTTGTTGTGGCTGCAATGGTATTACTGGATTACTGGTTGAGATTCATATATTCTCTCCATACAGTTTTACCTTCTTCTGCTCTTCCACCTACAAATCAATTAATTATTGGTTTATTTCCAGTAAACTCTCTAAATACCATTTCAGGCCATACAGTGCTCATAAATTTATGATGTGTTCTTGATGTCATTTTTATTGCCTACTATTTCTAACTGTGGAGTCCATTAAGAGTGACATATATTGGATTTGCGAAAATGCCCGGGTCAGCTGATTCTTTAAAATAGTGAAATGGTGTTGACAACTGCGACTTTTACTTGAGTGGCTCATTTAGTATATTGGCAACTGCCAGTCTAACTTTTTAATCAAGTGCATGGGTGCCTTTCGCTAATACACCAACAGTCTCTCCAATTTCTCCAACGTCTTCTTTGAATTCTTCAATCGCATGTGGCAAGTACATAATAGTCTCTGCAGCTGCTCTATTGGAATTTTTTATATCCTTGGTGTGTTTAGCTACTTTACGAATTGGACCTGGTTTTTCTTTTGTTCCCTGTTAGCATTGCCACCCTTTTAATATCCACAGCACATTTGGCAATTTCTTTTGCTGGGTTAATAAGCAGTGTAAACGTTTGTTCAAACCCTGTTGTGAGATCTTCTCATGCAGTTTGTCATGACTGTATCATGTCTTTGACTTTCTGACAGCCTTCTATAACTTTATGAACCAATTCCTGGTGTTTACAAGTGGTTTTCCTGTAATGTTTTGCATACTCTTCAATAACATCACTGGTGGACATTTTATATAATTGTTATGATTGTTAAATTTCTTTTTCCAAATGTGCATGATATTTGCCCTCATGACTTGAAGTTCCAGTCAAGTCAATGGTAAGTAAACTCGACGTATATTCTATGATCAGCACAAACATGTCATGAAACTCATCCCACAAACAGTTGGAGATACACAAAGTCCAATGAATGTTTGCAAGACCATGCATGTCAATGCCATGAAATATCAACATGTTCAGTTGTCACAAATCAATTTAGGAACCTGTGCATATTGTTGAACCAACTAAATTAAATGCCAGGTTATGCATGACTTAATAATAGATTGATATTTAGTGAGTCTAATGCCCAATACTTATCATATATAATATCAATGAGTTTGACATAATTTATGACATATAATATCAGTATGTCCTATATAATTCACAATATAAAATATTAATAAACCTAACACCCAATAATTTATGATATATAATATCAGTGAGTCTAACATGCAATAATTTATCAAATATAATATTGATAAGTCTAACATAATTTATGATATATATTATCAGTGAGTCTAACATGCAATAATTTATCATATATATATATATATATATATATATATATATATATATATATATATATATTTGTTAGTAAAACATGCAATAATTTATCATATATATATATAATTTGTAGGTGTATGACCCAATAACACTGGTTGATGAAAAAATATTTCTTTTTTTAACGTAAATAATTAAATACTATACATATACAATAAGTTTTAGACCCATATGTACATTAGCAAGGGTGAATAATATAGGGCAACACAGAGCTTTAAAAAAATTCTAAGCATAAACCAGACATCTTGGTTATCCGTGTCATAAACGCAGACCCAACAATACCAGTTTAATGATCAAAAATTTATTTTAAATATGAAAGAATTAAATATATTACACAGAATATGGATCAATATATACACATGTACTAGTGAATACCACTTGATAAGATAGAGTTTATAATAAAATTCTAAGTATAATGATTACATCCCAGTTATTCAAGTTATATAACACAGACCTGACAATCCACTTACCGTGACCTATACATATACCCAACAATACAGGTTTAAGGCTCAAATAATTTTTGTAGAAATATGAAAGAATTAAATAGGATATATGGGATATGGAATGATACATACATTATCACTAGTAAATTCTACATTACAAGACTGATATTTTAATAAAATTCTATGAATAAAGGATACATCCCACTAATTCAGGTTATTTCAATTATTTAACAAAACCCAACAATCTATAAACTTTGAGTATGTATGAGTGTGGGGGGAAGACATAAAGTACTCTGTCCCACCGTGACAATTTTGTTCATGCTCATTCACTTTTGTTGAAGTTTGGATGTCACTTTGCATTTAACGTGTTGACTACAAAGTTCAGTTCTTACCATTTTCCAGCAAAATTTAATCACGTTATGTTCCTTGCTTTAAACAGACAGTTTCTGATATTTTTTCAGGAATGAGATAAAGAGTGATGGCATCAGTGTGTATCAGAACCTTCCTTTTTCAATTTAGTTTCCTCTTAATAATGTTTGAAGGACTTAATGGAATCAAAATTAAATCTGGCATGAGGATTTATGTTAGGACAATCTAGGTCAATTTCAATTGTTATTGTTTTAGGGCAAATGTTTATGGAATTCTGACCAATGTCTGACTTCGCTCTTTGTTCTTCAATTTCATTTTCATTCACTAACATTTGTGACACTTCATGCACTATAATCAAACTTGGTTCAAAACGTCATGTTAAGAAGATTCAGGTAAAGTTTAATTTTCACTGGTTTCCACCAAATACATATAGACATACGCCCATGTTTGACTTCGAACTTTGCCCTTTTATTTTGTTTCTTCACAATAACTTGTGAAGGACCTCTGATTTGGCATGAGGCGTTTTACCAAGAATATCTAGGTTAGGTTTGAATTCTACTTTTCAGCAAACGTTTATGGAAATTTGCCTCTGCTTGTCTTTAAACTCTGCCATTTCTGCAATAACATTTCATGGACTTCATGGATTTGAATGAAGTTCTGCATGAAAGTTTACATTAAAAAGACTTAAGTTAAGCTTTTAGAACCCAACTTTCAACTGACACCATATGGCCATTGCTGTACTAGGGTGCAATTAAATGCTAGCACATCCACCCACCAATCCATCCATCCATCCATGCATACATACATACATACATACATACTTATATTTTCAGTGTTTTCTGGAAAATGTTATGGAGTTGTGGCACTTGTTTGACTCTGAACTTGCCCTACAATTTCTACTCAATAACTTCTGATCTAGGTCAATGCTCATTGTTTAGAATTTTCTACAAAACTGTACATAGGTACAGCACCTATCTGACTTGAGTATATTCCCTTCAACTGCATCATATCGCTAGGCACCTGTACTGTCATGTGGACACATTTTATGTCATCTTGAAAGCATGAGAAAAGGAGATGATATACACTGTTTTATAATCATATTTATATTAGACAACATTATCAGATATAGCTGGGGCCCCGAGTGGCCGAGTGGTCTAAAGCTCTGTCCGTTAAGGATCACAGCCATCTCACCTCTGTCTGCATAGGTTCGAGTCTCGGATTCAGCCAATGTGGATATGTGAGAAAGCTTGCCAGTAGCTTCTCGAGGTCGGTGGTTCTCTCCGGGGTTTTCCCGGGTTCTTCCTCCACCATTAATACTGGCCAAAATGTATAGCCTATCGTGTGCTGAAAAATAGTGTTAAACTCTACAACTACTACTACTTCTGATATAGCTTTTTCATTTTTTAATGGTTTTAAGATACAAGTAACTGTAATGTTTGTACATACAGTTAAATCCATATACAATCCAACAAACTGTGATTCATTTGTATTATTTCACCCAGTTACTTGCTGTTATATGCTAATTTGAAGTTTACTGAAGTTTACTCATTCCTGAATGGGTCTTTGCAAGGTTTATCATATAACTTTGAAGCATGATATTAAACACATCTTTAGCACACTGGGAAGGGAAGAGGGTATAACATTATGAATATCTTTAGCACATTGGGGAGAAGGCATGATGTTAGGCATATCTTTAGCACACTGTGGGGATGGCATAATGTTATATATTTGGGGTAAGAAAATCAAACTTCATTATGCACTACAATTTGTATGTTATTCTAAACATGTATGACAGTGTTAATTAATTTCCACTTCACACTTTGTATGCAACTGGCTTTCGGATAAGTGGTAATACACTAATTTGTTTCTATGTTTGTCTACATGAAGCAGTGAATTCAGATGAGTATTGGAAAAGTTATTTATGTCATGGTGTTGTAATTATCTATGTCTTTGATGAGAAGTTACATTTGTATATATCTCTCTTCACAACATTAATTATTGTTTACATCCATATTTATTGTCAATCTTAGTAGCAGCAATTCCTGTTAAATATGGTGTTAACTAACCCAGTCGGGGATGTTAACTTCAACAAATCAGGCTTTCAAGCAATTGAAACAAAGAAATTCATTGTTGGCTAGGATTGCTGACGGTGTTCATAGACTAATGATATATCGCTGATAGCAAGTTTTCCATTCAAAAGCCAAACACTTAGATTTTAAGTAGATGCAAAAGTGCTTGAAATAGAGTTAAGTATCTGCAGTGTAATTTGGAACTGATTAGCTCATAATAAAATGTTTCACAAGCAATATCCCGCTTATTATATAATTGTTTGAAATTTGTATATACATTAAATCTTGCTAAGGAATGTGAGTGGAGAGAGGATATACAGATATAATTTGGTTATTATATTTAGGTTTTGTGTATTTGAATTTGAATGATGGAGTTGGATACATGCCTGCAGTTAACACAATCAGACCATATGTTACCTCAGCATTAGTCTATAGTACAAGTCATATGGAGTAATGTATGTACATTTACTCATGTTAAATTAAATATAAATTGTTCTTTTAAAATTTAACACTAACTTTCTTTAACCAACGTTTATTCAATCTCGATTAATGAATGCTCTGCATCTTAACTCTCATCAAGAAACTTCCAGATGAAAATTATCTATCACTATGGACTTTTACAATGGTAGCCTTGTACTAACTTGGGTTAAAATAAGAGCACATTGAGTGGAATCGTCACAATCGAGGGTAGTAAAAATTTGTTTATCAATATGTGTAGCTTTCATAGTGACATCACAATGCGCGACTTTCAATCTGGATTGTACTGGATCACACAGTTAGGTTCATTTCGTCAAATAAATCACTACATACTTTAACACTGATTTTGCTTTATGCACCTCTCAGAGCATTTAAGTAAAGACCTTGCAAAGGAATATGGATGTATACAAATCCAGATGAAGTGAATACTTGCCACTTAAAGGTATGTAGATTCAAATTCTCAAAAATGACACCCATTACTGAAATAGTCTGTTTTGAATGCCTACATGAACCATGTGACTGATACCAAAGAAGGGTCTTCAGGGAATGCTTTTCCCCGAGATCAGGAAGGATAATTTATAATCTAGTGGCAACCATAATACAATGACATTCCCAGTCAGTGACCAGACGTTGAGCCATCAAAATCATAGTGCCCGTGAACTGTGGGGTGCACATGCTGCCATGTGCAGTTGTTGTTGTTCTTGTTGTTGGGTTTAACGCCATTTTTCAGCACACGATATGCTATGCAGGGCAGCCAGTATTAATGGTGGAGGAAGAACCCTGGAAAACCCCAGGAAGAATCACTGACCCACAAGAAGCTACTGGCAAGCTTTCTCACATACCCACATTGGTCGAATCCTAGACTCGAATACCACAAGTGGAGCAAAGTTACATTAGAACAGGAGTTACAACAGGACAGAGAACAAGAGATAACTCTGGTAGAATATGACAAAGAAACAATTTTAAATGGGCACTTTATCAGAAGAAAATTCATTTACATTTTGTAATGGTTCAATAGGAAAAGTGCACAATCAAGACTTAAAACAGCACGCAAAATGACACTGAATATTGAAGAGAATGACAGATTATTATAAATCTAACATAGTGTAGTCACATTCTGGGACATGCTGCAAAAGATATAATTTGCATGAGAAATATTAAAAAAGAGAACCTGGAAACTGCAATTAATTAAAATAAAAAACTTATTTAAAAATAATTGAGTTTGTATTAACTTTTCCTTAGAGAGCAGTCAGAATCTTTTAAGTAATCACTGTTCTGAACAAGACTTTGTCAATTTTTAATGCTAAAATTACCATTCCGGTGGCCTCTGTGGTTAGAGAGTCCACCTCAGATGTAGGGGGCTGAGGGTTCAAACCCCAGCCGACTCGTACAAGATACTTATAAAAATGGTACTAGCAGCTGTCTCGCTTGGTGTGTATCATTAAGAGGTTAGTGTGTGTGTGTGATTTGGATTTTTAACATAGCTTTAACAATTTTTCAGTCATATCGCTACAATGTCTGCAGGGTGACAGTTTATAGTGATGTCTAGCACTGGGGCATCATGCCGCAGACATGTAGCATCATGTCCCACCCAGTCACATTATCCTGACACCAGGCCGACCAGTTCTAACACTAACCTCTTAATGCTGAGCATGAAGCGAGGTACCAGTTAGTACCATTTTTGTATGTCTTTGGTATGACTCGGCCAGGGATCGAACCAAAGACCTCCCGCATCTGAGACGGATGCTCTAACCACTAGCCACCAAAGCGGTCTATTAAGAGATTAGTGTTAGGATAAGTCAGCCTGGTTTCAGGATAATATGACTGGGTGGGACATGATGCTAATGTCCGCGACATGATGATGCAGTGTTAGACATCTCTATAGTGATATGACAATATTTGTTAAAACTACGTCAAAAATATAAATCAAGCACAAATAATGCTAGATTCTGAGGAACAGGTCATGTGCTGCAATTAATTCTTTTATTAGTCATGGCAAACACTTCATATGGTTCATTTCTTGACAAATGTATACCATATTTACTGTGTATATTGAGACATTGTTGCGAAACCATAAATTAATTTTTAAAAGTAATTTGTTGTGCACTGTATGTGCTGGGACACGTCATTTTTTTTCGAGTCATAAGTTATGGGGCACTTTTTAAATCATTCAAAAATGACATGTCAGAAAATGCATACAAACTTAAATTTTATTTTAAAAACTATGAAAGTGTGTACTTGAGATAAAACACTATAATCCACCGCAGCATCTTATAAATCCAACTTTTCTCCTCCACATGTACTCGCCATACTTTCCATGCATGAATATTTTTTAGCTTCCTCATACCCTGAACAATTATCATTGGAGACAACACATCTCTTGAAGCAGACACTGCAAGAACTATAGTAAGATTATTTTATCTGCACCAGTCAGACGAATTCTGACACTTGTGTCTTTTCAACAGTCTGTCCGGGAATGAGATCAAAGTATGCCAGAGTTTCATCCATGTTAATGATCATATGGTATATATATATATATATATATATATATATATATATATATATATATATATATCTATATATATATATATATATATATATATATATATAAAAGCATAAAATATTGCACTACCCTTGAGTAGTATGCAACAGCACCTTTATGTAAATCATCAATAAATGTAACCTCTTGAAATTGACTTTCTGTTTGACACTGGTACGCAAAGTATTTGCAAAATATTAAAAGATAAATGTTCATGAAAAGAAGTCTTTATGAAGGTAATGGGCATCCAAAAATTTAAATAATTCCACCTGTACGATACTTTTATGTCATATTTTTCTATTAGTGGCATAATCAATGTGATGCATATAACCTTCTTTATCATTTCATCATACCCATCTAGATTACTGTTTCTTTCTCTAAGGAAATTAATAGTAGACATTAGTCCAGTCTTACCTGAAGTAGAGGATATTTCCGATATCATGCTGAAATTTCAGGAAGAGATTTAATTCCTCCTTTGACTCAATTTTAACATCCCCTTCTTGGTTCATTTTTTCTAGTAAATGGTATGGAATCACCTATATGATACAAGGAAAACACACACAGTTTACTAACAAGATAATAATAATAATAATAATGAGGACTTTGTATAGTACCTAATCTTTAGAAGCTCTAAGCACTTTACAACATTAGACAACACCTATAAGATAAAAAATCATTTAATAATATTAATACAAAAATAAACACCATGAAATTAGAAAAACATTAAAAAATACAAAATATGCTGAGAATATTTCAGGTAGGAAACATTATTAGGTCTTTAAGTTTGTTCTTGCAGTCAAAATAAGTGAGTTTTGAGAGCCCTCTTGAATGTGATCACTGTGTCTTTGTGTCTAAGTTCAGTGGGCAATTCATTCCACGTTGCAGGGCAATGGTATGCAAAAGAATGCTGTCCATATGACTCTGTTTTCATAGTGGGAATAATGAGTATACGATTGTCAGAAGAGGAGCGTAAGTATCTTGCTGGTGTGTACACATGGGTGAGGTCGGATAGGTATGTTGGACTAGAGTCTGACAGTGAAACATAACACAGAGAACAAATTTTGTGTTTGATTCTGGATCGAATGGATAGCCAGTGTAGGGTACAGAGCAGCAGGGAGGTGTGCTCTGATCATGGTACTCTAAGTATGATATTGAGATGAACCAGACAGAATTGAGTTACAATAGTCCAGTCTTGAATGTACTAATGAACACACAAGTGTTTTAGTGGTATCAACTGAAAGATATTTGCAAATTTAGCTGATTGTCTCAGCTCAAGATATGCAGCCTTGCATACGTTCATGACATGTTGGTGCATGTGAGAGTACTGTCCAGAGTAACACCTAGGTTTCGTACTGATTGTGTGAATTTAATGTTGGCGTTGCTGATATTTATTGTTTGAGGTAAAGGATGCGAATGAGAAAGTCTTTGTGTTGTGATGAGAATGGCCTCAGTTTTATCATCACTCATCTGCAGCTTGTTACATGTCATCCATGATTTCACATCAGAAATACACCTCTCTACACCTTGCATGGTAGCATCAACTTCAGTTGGGTGGCTAGATTTGTATATTTGGGTGTCATCAGCGTACAATTGGTGAGACACTGGATGACGATCTATCACACTTGAGAGCGACTGAGTGGACAGAATGAAGAAAACAGGTCCAAGAACAGACCCCTGTGGAACACCACAAGATACATCAACAGGGCTGGAGTGTATTCCATTTGCAGATACAATTTGTGTCCTGTTGACCAAGTAGGACTTGAATCATAGTAAGGCTGTATCATGAATGCCAAATACATGCTGGAGACGGTGAAGTAATATAGCATGGTCTATTGTGTCAAATGCTGCAGACAAATCAAGGAGGCTGAGGACTGTAATCTTTTCGCTATCCAATGCAGAGAGAATGTCATTAACTACTTTTAGAAGAGTAGTTTCCGTACTGTGGCAAGGGCGATATGCGGATTGTACAATGCTAAAAAGACTGTTTGAATTTAGATGAGATATAAGATGGCATAGAACAACCTTTTCTGAGATTTTTTATATGAATAGGAGATTAGAAACTGGGCGGTTGTTCTTTAAATCATTATGGTCTAGTGTTGGTTTCTTCAGCAGAGGCTTTACAATGGCAGTTTTGAAAAATGATGGGAATTCCCCGGATGAGAGAGAGGTATTAATAACATTAGTTAGTGAAGGCAATACTGGATCTAAGCACATAAAGCAGCAGTGATGTTGGAACTGGATCAAGTTCACATGATTTTGGTGCACTCTTCAACAGGATTGTACGTACGAAATCCATATAGACAGGTTCAAATGCTGCTCATGGTTGCCACTCAAATTCTGTATCCCAACTGTATGGTGACGAGGAGTCAACTGAAGTTGTGGTGTCAAGCTTATCTCTAATGGTTTGTACTTTGTCACGGAAGAAATTTGCAAACATGTCCAGAAGGTCGACTGGAGAGAATTAGTTGGAAGTGGTGTTGATTTGTTCCTTGACATTAGCTTGTTAGTAACCTCGAAGAGCTCTTTGCAGCTGGAACTTTCCATAATCTTAGTAGTGTAGTGGGCTGATTTCGCTGTATGGACTATATTTGTGACATTCTTCTTAGCGACTTCATAGATTTGCTTATGAATAGTGAGTCTGGTGGAAAGCCAGAGCCTCTCAGCTTTACGGCGGTCCCTTTTAGCAGTGCGAAGCTGGTCCCTAACACTGCTATACCATGGAGAACACTTCTGAATTGATACTCTGCACTTGGTAGCTGGGGCATGTTTGTCAAGCAATGAACGCAGAGAGTTATCGAGTTGTTCTGCAGTAGAAGGTAAGCAAGTTGTGAGGTTAGCTTGGATGCCATGCATTTGATTGGTTATATTGATCATATGGAGGTTTCTTTTAATAGCTGATAAAGGTGGAGGGTTAGGGACTGATACGTCAATATGGCATATAATGCAGAGGTGATCTGATGCAAGGTCATGGGATACCAAGGAGGACCGGAAAATGTTATCATCAGGTCTATGAAGAATCCAGTCTAAAATGTGACATGTTTATGGGTGGGTTGGTTAACTGGCTGTCTGAGGTTGAAAATATTAATGGAATCTATGAGTTTTGATGTATTTGAGTTTCCGGGACAGTCAAAGTGAAAGTTTAAATCTCCAAGAATAATCAGGTTGCCACCTATCGAATTTCCATAGTCCAGGAGATTCGGAAACTGCTCCAAAAAGAGAGAGTCAGCCAACTTGTTTTTTCTACTAGAAGGAGGGCGGTATAGGCAGAAAAAATGGACTGACCTTTGCTCCAGTGTGAGTGTGGTGTGGACTAATTCAAAGGATGTGTGGTCGAAATTGAATGTTGTGGTGTAGTTAAGACGTTTTATCATGGAGTTCTCTGTGATGACAGCAATTCCACAACCGCGAGAATTACGGGGGAACAATTTGATGGAGTATCCAGTGGGTGTTAGATCCACACACTTGGGCTCATCGCCTGATGTTTTTAGCCATGTTTCTGTCACGAAAAATATGTCAACATTCTGGTCATTGATAAAATTAACTATTTCTGTGCGCTCTTCCGGTGGTCCTACTGACTGGGCATTGAATAATGCAATGCGCAGAGGTATTTCTTGGATAGTTGACACAAAGGTTGACGAATTATTAGGGATTTGAATTAGGTTATCTAAATTAACGGTCGAAGTTTTTTTAAATGGTTGGGCCAAAATAAGGGAGATAACTGGGATTCTTCTTCCTGTTCTACGCCGGCCAGCTTTGAAACAACGTTTCTTTTTTCGCTTCTGTTTACATGTAGGTAATGATGAATGTAGTCCCAGTTCGTTTAGTCTAGAGCACAATGTAGTGTGGAAAGCAATTAATGAGGGTCCATCGTAGCATAAACGGGTTGACAGGCAAGTATCACGTGATGTCGGTTTGTTCAAAAACAGTGGAGCAAGACAGCTGAGAAAAAGTCCAAAACATGGAGATGTAGAAACACATACGAATTTAACAGCCAATACATAAGGAACACAATAACGAAGATGAAAACAGGCAACAAGCACAAATATCATGAAAACGGTGCTAAAAAACAGAACAGCTGCTTCAAGCCGGTTAAGCGATAGCGGACATCTTCATGATACTTTATGGATTACATAAGATAAAACTAGGGTATATTTTCACATTCATTATTATATTGCTCCAAATCTATGCTCTTAAAATAATAGAAAAGAGTGAAGACAACAAGCTTTGTAAAATGGAGCAAATAATTTATTTCCCTAGAATACAAAGTGAAGAATGAGATAAAAGGAACTTAAGGTATTGTGAATTAAATCCCAAAACTAATCCAAGAATGAAAGACACAAGTCCTAGTAACAAAAAGTCCTGAATAAAACTTGGTTCAAGTCCCAAGAGATCATAAAATTGTAGGCGATGACGTGTCTGTTATGGTCAGTGAAATGCTGATGTCTCTTGTTGAATCACAGAAATATTATTCCAGGTTTGAATTCAGTACAAATTCCAATGAATGTCTTTATCCAAGATTTTTTCCAGTGCACTTTTATATATCCAGAGAAAATAATCACTTGATTTCAATAATCTAAGAACATACAATTCAGCCTCAACTGGACACAACATAATACAACTTAAAGTGCTAGATGTTAAAAGCATGACTGGTAAAATCTTCACAGTCACAAGATAATACAGCTCTCTGCTTGACCTCAGGTCACATTAGCATTTTCTAAAAGCAACCATTACCTAATGGGAAATAACCTTCTAGAATGGTCTAATGAGTCTTGTTTACTTACAACACAATAGCCTATAAAATTCCCATGGGAATCTCCAAAACCCTGACCCTGATAAACATATTTACCACTTTTTGTTTACCTGAATAATAATTTGGTTAATTAGCTCATGCACATAGAGTATAATGTAGCTATTTTTAGTTGTTTACATAAATGAAGAAACAAAGTCAATCATGTCAAGCAGAAATGATCAAGTCCAGCAAACAACGTTACATTACAAAAACTTTTAATGAAATAAAAAAAAATAAACTAACAAACAAACAATTAAATTAAATATACATAACAATATATGTAAGACAGGATGTAGGAGTTATTCTACATTAACAAGGATTTTAATCATCATTTAAAACTTTAGGCTCTAAGCATTCTGTTTGTGCATTCTTTCTAGAAGAACAGTTGTTTACATTGGCCTATGCAATATTCTCATAATGTTTCTTAAATTTTCACTTGCCTTTAGATAAAAACATTGGATATTACACTCTACAGGTATCTTGGATATGAAACTGTTTCACTTAACTCATTAACCCCTGGCACCACATTTACGTGTCCGGAGATAGTATCCTACTTCTGACCTCTGCAGCGTCAAGGTCATTTAAGATACACAAAATTAGAAGATATTACTGAACAGTAAACAGATGTAGTTCTATAATGTTACCAAATAATCTGACCTTTATACTTGCATTACGAAATACTGCAGGAGAAACATATTTCTGAGACCCAATTTTTTACAATAATGACTTGCCCATTGTCAGATTCAGATTTTGTGTCCAGATGTTAGACTTTTTGGCCTGATATCTAATGCTGACCAGTCTGAACTGCACACAGACAGGGGAACCTTTGCAAAATGTAGGATAAGTTGGGGATTTGGAGTAAGAAGTGGCCAGTACATGAACATGATGGCCCAATAAGCAACAAAAAAAACAAACTCCAACTTTTATTCTTCTGAACATGCACAGGCGAAATAGCCAATGAAAACCAACATTTCTAACACAACTAGACATCAGCCTAAATGAAAATCTCTAGGAAGTAGATGCATTTGGATGTATTCAGAAGTAATCACCATTTCAGGTGAAAATGACAAAAATCTCCAGGGGTCAATGAATTAAACCCATACCAAATGTTCATGAAGACATAAAAGTTTAGTCTATTTTAATGCACATAAGAGAAAATACAGTAACTATTTTAATCAATCATTGATATCAACAAGGAAAAACAATATCATGGGTAGATTTGTTATCAAGCACAATTGGTTTTATTTTATGACTAATCATTATCTTGCAATAAAGGTTGAAAATATTTGATGTTGTCCTTATATGCATTCCATCTGTTTACATTGAACTCTTAGTTTTTATATTTAAATTATTTGAATGCATTGTCTTACTGCAATGTAAGTCACAGACTCTGATAATCAAGGAATTTTTAAAACAACATTCAACAGACTTGTATCTCTATGACTTTAAGAAAACTATCAACTATTATGCATAACCAGGCAGCCTTGTATTTCAATGATTTTAGACACCAGGATCAATTACTGATACTCTTTACAAACTTTCTTGATACTCAAATACCCACCTACATAGTTTGTACTCTAGTTCACTGATATGGCAAACAGTAGTACTATGTGGGAAGGGGAAGAACAATATCAAGTTCCTTCCATGTACCCAACGTGGTGAGGCATGGAGGTGTACCGTTGCCTTTGTTATTTAATATATGCATAGACGAGTTAAATCGTATGCTGGTCATTATCACATGGCGGCACATTTGACACCAAAACATGTTATTTCTTAAATATTTTAGTTCTGCTAATAATATGTCATCAATAAGTCCTTTTTCTCTCAGGATTAATGAAATTATTACAGATATGTGAACCTTATGTGTTTGACAATGATATCATCTATAATAAACAAAAATCTGTATGCATGGTCTTTCAGTCAACTTCCACCAATTACAATCTCCTCCCTCTGTATTTCTTAATTGACGGTCATGCTCTTGTACACATCAACATCTGTATGTATTTGGGTCATATTTTACAATCTAATTGGTCAGATGATGAAGATACGATCAGATGTTACAGATTTGTTGTTTAGCAGAACAATGTCTTTAATTTAGAAAATGTTCTTTAGAATCAAAATTGGATTAATCAAATCTTATTGCTACATAATGTACAATGCTCATCTGTAGACAAACTTTAGTGAAAGAAAACTAATTACTGGTTATAATAATCGTCTTCATTTGCTGTTAATCCTTCCAAGATCGAACAGTGCCTCGACCATGTTTGTAAACTATACTGTATTCAGTTTTGAAGAAGTAATGAGAAAATATGTTTTCAATGATGACAAGAATATCTATTAGTAAGAACTTTATCTTTACATATCTGTGGAACTATGACACTCATTTAAATTTTTGGATTATTGATAAATTTTACAAATTACTCATAAAATATCTTACATAATTTTGATCTTCAAAATGCCATACTTCTTGAATCTTTACAATTACCTCCTTTAAAAATATTCCTACTAAAACAATTAAATGTTGTGGATAATCATCTCTAAACAAGGCTAATAACCTTGTAGAAAACAAAATATTTACGCATTCATAGACAAAAAAATGGTTCAAAATATTTATATTTTTATTCATCAAAAACAATTTTAATTTAGATGATGTTTTAACTGCAAAGACAGATATTAAAACTTTTTACAAACGTTATTAATGATACTAATTTAGAATGGTTCCATTTTATAATCTTTTGTGAATAATGCGCACAAGTGTCTTCTTGACGATTAATAAACAATAAAATATATAACATTTTTGAGTAGTAAAGAGGATGAAATCTATTTTCATTTCCTGTTAAGTAAACATGATTTAAAAAAGTTTAAATAACAAAGATCGACAATGTTGTGCCTCTTTGAGAGTTCAATACTGACTGTACAAAACAGGTTATGAATTTAGCAAAAACCTTTCTATTAAGTGTCCATATTACAATCCACCACTTAACATTTAATGAACTTATAACCTGTAACAAATATTGTCATATGTCCTCATTTCCTATTAATTCCCGCAAATACACCCTTCCCTCACGAGGTGTCGTGATGAAAAGAAGAACGAAGATTTCCTCATGTAACCGAAGCCTGTCACGCTATGGATGCTTGCCACGCTTGAGGTACGTTTGAGTTACATTAAATATGCCATGTCTTGATATTACTATATTTAGTTACCTTGATGTATGCTCTGTTAAGTATTACTCTATTTCTTTCATGATTCTTTGATTAACATTTTTAATTCTTGTGAACTCAGCTGCATTCCAACTCATGATGTCATTTCAGTACCACACTCTCCAGTGTGGAGGTATTGAAATTACGTCACAAGGCAGGATGCGTTACGCGCTTTCATTGATTGACTGAGTTTCCATTAGCTACTGTATTTGTATATAAATACGTCTGCATCAACAGATGAGAGCTGCTCTCATACACTGAAACACCGACTTAAGCGGTTGTAATAAAAGAAATGAAACCTTAAACCATGGCTATGGCAATGCTTCAGGTATAATTGAAGTTGGATTAATACCAACCATAACAATATTAGATGAACTATATATTTATCCTGTTTGGAAATACATTCCAAAGTACCAAATTTCTCCATCTATGGAGACATACTTCTAAAATCTTCTCTCTAATCCTGGGTAACATTAAAATAAATCTACTACATTTTATTTATCCTGACTTAGTTTTCTTTTGGTCAAGTGCTAGGCTGGGACGAACCTATTATTTTCTTATGAAAACGTTGACCTTTTGTGGATCAAGAAAACGTTACAAACAGTAGAATGCAAATTCTGATTAGTATAAAGCAAAAGCAAAATAAGAAAAATATTTACTAATTATTATAAAGATGAAATTTGATACCATGATGAATGCATGAAAATATAAATGAAAATATGTGAATTACTAATGTTTGGCACTGTTCAAAATTGGAAGACAGCAAGGTTACATTACAATCATGCTGCCATACATGACAATAAATGTTCATGTGAGAATATAAGTATAGAAAAAAAGAGAACTATGTATATAAGTATTCTATTCTGTATCAAACATTTAGAGATTAAAAATACAATGAGCACTATCATATAAACTTTGTACCATTTAAGAAATAGCATGTAATTAAAAAAATGCTGGTGTAAAGCATATTACTGCATCAACCTTTCCAAACCTTACTTGCTGCCAAAGGTGCCCATATTACAAAGGTATCAACTGAAAATTGACATTACTAATTTGGAGTCATGGTGGTTCGATTAACTACATGCAGGAACTTATAACAAAAATGGTTCAGTTTGAATCCTGTGCAGAGCCTGTGGTACACTACCATGAGCAAGGCACTTTATTTCTGTTATATCATCACATTTACTCAAATGTGTCGACACAACATAACCTTTCATGTCTGATATGTCTCTGAAAACCCAATTAAGCCAAATTACATCATTATGCACAAGTATTTAAATAAGATTATATAATGCTAATTGCAAGATTGTTTACAGATTTGCAGGAAAACAAACATTCATTATTAAGGAGATCCACTAACGAGAAAGGTTTTTAAAGAAAAGTACAAAAAGTTAGTTAACCAACACCATCAAACAGCTGTACATCAAGGCTACCAGTACAGTAATTGCCCAAGGTTCTGTGGGGGACTTGTTCCAGACAACAGTGGGAGTGCGTCAAGGCTGTCTCCTGTCACCCTCGCTTTTCAACATCTACTTAGAGCGCATCATGAGTGAAGCCCTGGAAAACTACTGTGGGACAGTCAGCATTGGAGGGCGTAACATCACCAACCTCCGCTTTGCAGACAACATTGATGGGCTGGCAGGCAGTGAAGACGAGCTAGCCACCTTAGTGAAGAACCTGGATGAAACATCTTCCAGATTTGACATGGAGATAAGCGCTGAGAAGACAAAACTGATGACAAATAGTGGCAAACAAATCTCTGCCAAGATTAAAGTGAAAGGACATGAACTGGAAACAGTGAGCCAGTTCAAATACCTTGGCTCGATAATCACCGAAGAGGGATCGAGAGCAGACATTTTCTCAAGAGCAGCACAAACAATGGCAGCTATGTCAAAGCTAAGACCCATCTGGTGAGACAAGAATATCTGTCTGAAAACTAAAATCAGACTATTGCGAGCTCTAGTCATCTCAGTCTTTTGTACTCATGTTAAGCCTGGACCCTGACAGCAGAATTACAATGAAGAATCCAGTCACTTGAAATGAGATGCTACAGAACCATCCTTGGCATCTCTTACATGGACCACATCACAAATGAAGAAGTGCGTAACACCATCAGGCGCGAAGTAGGCCAATATGAGGACCTCCTCACCAACCATCATAAACAGAAAGCTGAAATGGTATGGCCATGTCACTAGAGCCAACAGTCTATCCACATCTGTCCTGCAGGGCAGCGTCCAGGGTGGCAGAAGGAGAGGTAGACAGAGAAAAACGTGGACCGACAACATCACAGAATGGACCAGGAAAAGTTTTGCTGAGACACAGGCATTGGCACATGATCGCGACAAGTGGAGGGAACTGGTCAGATGTTCAGCAGCACAGTGCCTCGACGACCAACACTAGGTCATGAGACTGATGATGATGATGATGATGATGACAAAAAGTGCAGGTATGTTTCTATTTTGATACACTGCTAAGCTGGATAATAGATAATTCAATAATCTAATTTAATGAAAATGATCCCTCATATATACTGATATTCTAAGAAAGTAATATATACAACATGTTTAGAACAAGTTAAACAAATTACCTTGACATCATTAGCCTTTAGGCCCATCAGTAATTCTTCCAAAAGAAGCCATCTCGCTGGAATTTTTTCTCCCCAATGTTTCTGCTTAGATGCCAGCTCCACAATCTTCCTTTGTAAATCCTTAATCTTTGGGTCAACAATAGTGTTGTCTATGGAAAAATCCTCATCAGCTAGGTGAAATCTTGCTGGCCTTCCTTTCAGATAGTGAAATCTAATCTGCCTGAACACATTTTCACATGTCTCCTGCCGGTTGTCCTTGAATTCAAAACAAACTTCTCAGACTTGTACAATTAATAGCAACAGCACATATGAATGGTATGGTTTCAGTCATAGACACCAGTTTACTTCATTCCCAATATTTTCAATTTAGAAAGTAACAAATTCCATGACATTAAATAGTTAGAATAAGGACAACAAATCTCTAACTCATCTCAAATCTAGGAGTTTTGGTTATCACAGAAATTGAAGATTATTTTTATTCTTGGGTCAGTTTACCTGATGAAGAAGTTGCACTCTTTTACATCAAACAAGTTTAACTAACACATGTATGGTTTAAATGCAGCTGTGTTTTCCACATCTCCCATCTTATGCACAATATTATAATTAAGAAGCATAAAACTACAATGTAAATCTAAGTAACATTTAATGAGAAAAGATGTGACTGAATTTAAACCATTTGATATTTTAACAATAACAGAATCATAAATATATATCAGTGTGAGATAGGCAAATTATTTGTCATATAAACACCATTTTTACTGAAAGAACTTTCACACATTATTAGATGTCTTTGTACGAAATCCCAATGTGAATATGCCTTTCTGTTCAGGTGTTGTCATAACGTGATTTTAAATTGGCTGATATTGTGGTCATAACTGACATCAGATTTTTGCTATTTTCATTTAGACATTATCACAAGCCTTCTAGTGATAACCACATGTTCATTTGGAGGAATAGCAATGACAAAATTTTCAAAACGAATGCTGTGGTGGCCATAATGGATGTAAAATAAACATGATTTATTCTTTAGGACCAACAGCAACAAAAAAAAAAACATCTTGATATGGCAATCCATGTAGGAGGAGAAACAAAAATAAAACTTTCAAAATGACAGCTGTTATGTTCACATTGGACATCAGATCCATTTTCATTCAAGATCAATAACACATAGCAAACCTTTTAGTTAAAACCCCATTGTTATGTGTATGTATATTTTGTGCTTAACCATTTGCTCATGATTGTAAGTTATAAACAGACTTGTTTGTTGCATAGCTAATCTATGTCCATGATTGTATGTTTTGCTGGTACGCAAAGAGTTTTTATAACATTTTAGTTCAAGGCCAGTCTTGTTTACAATTAGATATTGTGTCTAAGATTCTGTGACCTCCTTTTATATCATAGGTCAAGTGAAAATGTGTGTAAATAGGGAGTTGATAAATAATTCATTCCTGTTTAAAATCAGTGTTGCTGAAATCAGAAATAATTGGAGAGAAATTATTTGTTTAAAATATTTAATAAATTACTAAAGTGCACATTGACTTTTGGATTGTTGTTGGCTTACTTTGGATTTTCCAAACTCATTCAAAGACACTCTGGACTGCATCACTTGTATATTAGGACATTCAAGACCAATGGTATACCAGAGCATTCACAACAGCTAAAATTCACTCAGAGCATTCTATATTTCTGAACTTGCAATAGGCTATTTAAGGATTATTTGAAATTTAATTCACAATACTGTCAGTGTCATTAAAATTTTCACTCTGTATACTATGGAAATAAATTACTCATTCATTCTGTTGCATATTTTAAGGCATAGACTCATAACACTATTCTGAAATGACCACCCATTAAGGAGATGTAGTGATAACATTTTCAAGATGACATCCATATTGGATTACCAAGCAGCACCATATTCATTTAACAATATAGCTAGCCATGAATCTCTAAATGTCAGTAGGATTTTCACAACTGACTCAGCATAGTTTCTTAGTGAAAATGCAAAAATAGACAAACGCATGTGAAGTTGGAATCTAGCTTTGTATACAGTACGTGAATAACCTATCCACGTCAAGGTGCTTGTTCAGGTTTGCAATGGCAGTTTTGGACAAAACAGCGGAAGATGATTTAGTCACCAGAGGCAAAGTCACTACACGTATAATCAACAATTTTATATAGCATTGTAAGCCCATATCAGTCAAAGTAAATTAGATATTGAAGCACTATCACCTACGTGACCCAATGAGTAACAGGTCTTGTTGCTGAATCCAGGTATGTGATGCAGGTTTCCCACTTATGGGAGATCATCGACACATGTTAATCTCTCATAAAGACACCTTAGACATGCTTCAAAGATTTTGTCATAGCTAGTGAATTACAACTGATCAATGAATACCTGACAAACTTTGTTTATGTGGCCATCAAAACTGAGGTCACAACCGAAGACCTCTTCCAGTCTGGCACATGGATATTTGAAGACCTTTATCATTTTTTTATTAATCCCCCAAATGGCTCTTTTTCTAATCCATCCCAGATGCAGTTCCAATGGCCTTAAAGGCAGCTGCTTTTCCAACCTTTGGATCTGCAGCTTCCAACAGCCCCGAGATTGTCACAAGAAACTAGTAAGTACATAACCTGCAGCATAATATTTTTTAAAGCTACCAAGGTGTTCTTTTGTTGACCTTTCTTTAACTTATGTGTGAGACTGCCACAAATTTGACAGTTCCAGTTAACTTTGATGAATAAATCTTCATTTTGAGCCCATAATCATTTTGTTTTATTACATATGTTATGTTCGCAAACTCGTTTGTGCTATGATCAACCTTAAATTCATGATATGACATTAGTTTAGTCATGTTGTTCAAATTATGTGCCTTGAGTTTGAGAAAATTCTACAACTTTCAATGACCCAAGTTAGGCATGATGACTCCTTCAAAAACAAGAGTATTGGTTAAGAGAGTCATGGCAATGCTTCTATGAATGGCAGCGAAAACATAAATAAAATGTGCATTAACATGCGTATAGATTATGGTCTGCTTGAACAGCAAAGGTGTTCAAATGAAAAGTAATTGTGTTGAACATAGTGAAAACTCTGGGCAACATGCAGACCTATGTTTATGTTTTGAGCCTGGACCATGCATCCTACCTGCTCCAATGATCCCTAACCTGAATAATTTATCAAAATGATCCAAATCTGTAGCTAAAAAATCTATTGGGCATATTTGATTACTGATATAACAATACATTCAAGCTAAATAGCGATACAGTCTTGTCTTTCATATTACATACAAAATACTGGTCTGATTAATTTCATTCTTGCAAAAGCCACAGAAGTAAATTCTTTAACAGTACTATTTGGGTCCATCTGTGTGGATTCGAATGGTATTATGTAATAGCCCACTGCAATTCTCGAAGTGGGCATATACAAGGCCACGCTTACCTATCATGGCTTCCGATCCTGTAAACCCATGACGCTAACTTCAATACAGACTTATGTAGACTAAAATCACAGATACACATGTGTGCAAAAATATGTCAATGGGGAAAAGGTCGTGGAATCCTAAAAGTGTTTAGGGATTGAAAATCTGATTCAGCCGGCTGTGTCTTAAAGTCCCATTAATATACTACTCCATTCTACAACGAATTTCATTCAAATTTAATTCTGACAGTTAAACTAAATCATATTTCAATCTGTTTCCCCAGAACCAGTTGACTGGACAAAGTTAAAATTTGCTATTCCAATTAGTAATTGAGGTCTAAACCACAAACAATACAGTTCCAGTCCAATGCCATTGTCACTCCTATTCATTTAAAATATTGTCTGTCTTATCCTTTGATTCTCATCAATTTTACTAACTGAAGTGTTATTCACAATCATTTAAATCATTCATATGCACTGATTGTATTGCAATTAACCACTACTCCCATGCTTTGCATTTTATTTTAATAATGTGCCAGTATTCTTAATTTTGTTTAACTCTGATTTTTCTACAGCACTCGCTAATTAAGTAATGCTGCCATAATAGTATTCAATTGTCCATAATGGTGTTAAGGTACATAGTACCGTTACAATTTTGTTCCAGCCCTTTATTGTTCAGGCAATTTTCTATAAGTCTTTCAGCACACACTGTACACTAAGTACCTGGCATCAAGCGCCAAGTACGCATCTCCCATCACTGAGCTAAGCAAACTATGATAGTTGATGGACACCAGGTTAGGCGTTAATTCCTTAATTATATCATAACAAACACATTTCTAAAACTAAGCATATTTCTAGTAGCATGCCACCGATTGTCCCTCGTGTACAGTTTTAGTTGTCATATAGTAATATCCACTGGTTCACTCCCCTATTTTTATGAATTAAGATGTCACATAAGCAACATGAATCATACACCATTATTGTATTCAATATGTACATGTTGATCCGCCTCGGATGCGGGAGGTCACTGGTTCAAAACCTGGCCGAGTTATACCAAAGACTTATAAAAAATGGTACTAGCATGATGCCTCAGTGCTAGACATCACTATAAACTCACACTGTAGACATCATAGAAATATGACTGAAATTTTGTTAAAAGTAACGTAAAAAGGTCCAAAATACACACAGATATTATAATACATTGTCATGATGAACACATTCAGTCTATAACAATTACACTGTGATGAACTGCATGTAAATTTACCTCCTTAATCTTATCTGTGTGTGTTCCCACTAGAATCACACACACACAGAAATTATAATACGATGTGATGATGAACACATTCGATCTATAACAATTACACTGTGATGAACTGCATGTAAATTTATCTCCTTTATCTTATCTGTGTGTGTTCCCACTAGAATCACACACACACAGAAATTATAATACGATGTAATGATGAACACATTCGATCTATAACAATTACACTGTGATGAACTGCATGTAAATTTACCTCCTTTATCTTATCTGTGTGTGTTCCCACTAGAATCACACACACACAGAAATTATAATACGATGTGATGATGAACACATTCGATCTATAACAATTACACTGTGATGAACTGCATGTAAATTTACCTCCTTAATCTTATCTGTGTGTGTTCCCACTAGAATCACACACACACAAAAATTATAATACGATGTGATGATGAACACATTCGATCTATAACAATTACACTGTGATGAACTGCATGTAAATTTACCTCCTTAATCTTATCTGTGTGTGTTCCCACTAGAATCACACACACACAGAAATTATAATACGATGTGATGATGAACACATTCGATCTATAACAATTACACTGTGATGAACTGCATGTAAATTTACCTCCTTAATCTTATCTGTGTGTGTTCCCACTAGAATCACAGGAGGACTGGCTGATTCAAGGGATGGTGCACATGAATGTATAGAGTTCAGCCAAAGCTCTGCAAGTTCTGAAAAGAACAGAAAGCTTCAGGTTTGAATACAGCATTGAAGAAGATACTACTTGAAAGAGGATGATTGAAGATGAAACCAATTATGCCAATTCAACTGACAACAATAAATTAAAGAAAATATTAATCATGCTAACGGTCACATTTTATTCACTGCAACTTAAAAGAATGCATGCAATGTCTATTACCAATTCCCTCCAGGAAAATTAGGTACTAGTATCATACACAGTAATGGGCAGATATAATTGTAACCCTACAGGAAAATTAGGTACTAGTATCATACACAATAATGGGCAGATATAATTGTAACCCTACAGGAAAATTAGGTACTAGTATCATACACAGTAATGGGCAGATATAATTGTAACCCTACAGGAAAATTAGGTACTAGTATCATACACAGTAATGGGCAGATATAATTGTAACCCTACAATCAAGGATCAGGAAAAGTAACCTCATTGCAAAGTTTTCACCATAATTCTTTCAAGGTTGACTCAGCCACTATAAAAAAATGAAGTGTAGCAATTTAGGATAGCTACTGTTAACATTCTATATGCAATATCCCATTTATGTTATTTATTATTTTTTACTCCACATAACTATCTTTTGTTTAATGTAAGGGAATTCATAAAGTCATGTAAATATGTTTTCTAGCTGTTGGGCAACACTACGTTATGATTAGTAAAATATGTTTAAACTGGAGGGGTGAAATAGAACTCAGATGAAATTTCTGGTGGAATGCCATGAAGGAATCTATAGAAAAATGTGACTTATCTCCAACTACCGGACCATCACACCCAGTCCACTAAGATTTAGCCGCCTTGGACAAGATTCCTATTCCTTTATTTGTTTATTTATTTATTTTCAAGCTATTAAACATGAGGAGCTGGATTATGACTGAGGTATTTTATACCAGGCCAATCCATGGCAAGAGAGTTGAAGCATCTGGCATTTCACCCATATACCTCTTTTTATACAATGTTAGTAAATATTTGCATAAATAACAAACAATATACAGCATACATACAACTCGAGTTAATTTATTTTTTACTGCATTTTTTATAATGCTAATAGGCTAGATTAAAATAAATTTACAAAGTGGTTATAATAAATTATTAGCAATATATTAGACTTGATCAAGAATGAACGACATACCTATCACTGATAATGTTTATATATATTACATATAACATTATCTGAGAACTTTAAGTAACTTTTGCATTTTATCAAATCGACTAATAAAGTCAGTACATGTACTACATTGGCATTTCTAAAAAGAAAATTTAGACACTGACCGCAGACATGTAGACAAAATGCCTATCTAGCACTAGTCAGATGCATGTTAAAATATGCTTATGTCATCTGGGATCCATAATACACCAAAAATGTTGAAAGAATTGAGAAGGTTCAACACCAGGCAGCAAGACTTGTATTTGGTGACTACAAAACCAGCGAAGCAAGATGCGTCACAAAAACGTTAACTGCCATGGGTCTACCAACACTCCAAGACAGGCACAGTATGATCCATTTGACATACCTCTAAAAGGTAGTCGAGGGATTAGTGCAGGCTCTCACCAAATATATATTTTTAAAAACATTAAGACAAAAATACAATATTAAAGCCAAAACTTTTCCTAATTTTGAAACTATCTACATTGTCGAAAAACTAGTAAAAATAACAGTAGATGTTTTGTACTTGAGCAATGTAGAACAGAACAATTAAGAAATTCTTTCTTCGTAAAAACATGTGTGGACTGAAATCATCTGAGCGACAGTGTTGAGTATGGGCAATCAGTGGAGAGCTTCAAGTCAGCTCTAAAACAATTTTACTAATTTTTAGTGGTTCTCTCTTCCTGTGCAATTTTACACTATTACTATCCCTGCACTGCACACATTCAGATTAAGAAATCATAATTAGCATCCCTTTTCATGAAGGCAAGTATGTACAAATGGATGAATCAATCACAGTGGTAGCAGATGTGTCCAATTCAATAGTAGGGTGTAAGTTTATTAAACACTAAATATATATATATATATATATATATATATATATATATATATATATATACACATCTGCCTCGATAAGATGAGCAAAATGGGATACAAAAACTATATCACAAGGGCACGAGTTACCATGGGACATATAAAAAATAAAAATCTGACGCCATCCCCACTAGACATGATCCAGAAATCCACTGGGGTGAGGCTGAGAACTGGGCTGTTTAATGACTGAATCTTCCTTTTATAATCGCATTGAAAATAACTGTCAATGCACTTTTTCTAAAGATGTTGTTTGTTATATCTTATAAATTACATTTATTTTCAAAATGCCCATTATCTGAAAATTCATTCCAACTGGTTTCAACAACCATCATGTGTCCACAAAAACATCTCTGTACTACGTTAATGCTTTTTGTTGTTGTTGATTGGTCTGGTTCACTGAGACGGTAAACACAGTGGAGTCTGACACAGGAAGGCTAAGAAACTGGAAACCAAACTAACCATTGATACACCACCAATCAAGATTCCTTCTTTAGACAACACATTTATTTTGTGAGACAAATGTTCATTTCAAAACTCAAATTCTGCATTGTTATGCTAGTAAAATATTTATGCTGTGATTTCACTGCAAGTAATAGTGAAACCTCGTGTCATCCTTGAGGATATCTCTGTGTGCCAATTCTGGAATTCTCAAACACTTTTTTCTCCACAATGGTCCATGTCTGTGAAATAAAGCTCTTTATTTGTCGAAGTATTTATTTTGCTTCACTGCTTTGCTATCTTTGATCCTATTTATGACTAAGTAGGTTAATTTAATGTAGTCTAATTATATTACATGTACAAAAACATATGAACAGGGTTGCTAGAGCATAAGCATGTAGGATTTCCATTCCTTTTAACTTTACTTTTGTTTCACTTTTTTTTATTTGATACTAAAATTTAAATTAATATGATAATACGAAAGAGGTCATCCTCTAATGCAGTCCAACAATACAACCAACACTTCTGCAAATCAGATATCATACACAGCCTGGGCTTAATTAAGGCCACAGAGAAACACTTGCTGACAGAGCTGTGACGGTAGATTCACACATTCATTTTATGTTTAAAAACAAGCGGACACATTGCATTTATGAGTAAACTTAAGAGCGATTAAAAGACAGAACTAAAACAAATTTCACTTGATAAAAATTATAATATAGTTTCTTTTTATTTATTGTGGTATTGCCTCCACTAGGCATGACATTTCATTCAACAAAACTGTGTTGAACTTCGTTAGTTACTTTGTGCTAAGAATGTTCTTTGGAAAGCAAATGTACAAATTATATAATTTCTTATTAAAAGTTGAAAAGTTCATAATGTTGATTAAAATTTCCAAGTACTGTATACCCTTTTTTGATAGTAACACAAGCAATGTATCAAAGTTTTGGTTACCAATTTTGATCACGATTTTCTTCAAGGTCGACAAATAGGAATCAATGTTTTGGTATTATTTTAAGAAACAAAATGTTATCTAAAGCTGACCCGCATTATAAGTGGGTTCTCAAATGATCAGGGAACGAGTAATTGAGTGTGTGTGTGTATATATATATCTGTGTGTGTGTGTATGTATATATGTATGTGCATGTGTGTGTACATATATGTGTGTATGTGTGTGTACGTATATATATATATATGTGTGTGTGTGTGTGTGTATATATATGTGTGTGTACATATATATATATATATATATATGTTTGTGTGTGTGTCTGTGTGTGTGTGTCTCAAAACAGCCAGGAAAATAACCAGGCAAGAGTTGTCATTACATCAACTGTGCACACTTCATGACTATGAGACAAGAAAGTCAGATCGCACAGACTGACAGGAAATATTCTTTGTTTTGTTATTTTTCCTTGAAAACACTTTGTGCAGACCGACAGGAAATATTCTTTTTTTTTCTTAATTTTCCTCGAAAACACTTTGTGCAGACTGACAGGAAATATTCCTTTTTTTTAATTTTCCTTGAAAACAATCTGCACAGTCTGACAGGAAATATACTTTCTTTTCTTATTTCTCCGCAATAACACTATAATGTCTAGTAAGATATTATTTTTCTTACCACTAACGACCTTGTCCAGATTTCAGTTAATATGCATGTGCCGCATATACTCGCGTATAGACGCGTTTGCATATTAGCTGATCCCCCCCAGACTGAATAAGCATAAACACTAGAAAGTCCATGACCAGTGTATAAGATGGCCAAAAAGTCTGAGACAACATCACAAGATGAATGTTAAGTTCTAAATGCATTTATGAAGGCAAACTTGCATTAGCATAAATTACCTGTATAACTCTCTCTGGGTTGTCATGTACAATACTACATAGAAATCATATAAATTTGTTTGAAAAGTCAAGAAATTTATTTAATTTGCTGTTTTCTTAATGTTTTTGTCTAGTTCAGATTCATGTATAACTTGATCAGACAATGGCAAGACTTGAAAATTAGCGGGTTGCAGTAACACTATCTATCCCTTTTGACTCAATTGTTTGTTTATGCATTATTGCATTAGTCTTTTTATATCACCAGTAATTATGAGGGCTTTTTGCCTTGAAATTATAAATACCAAAATCATTAAAATATTATCCCAGTATGACAACAATGAACAGCAATAGGGTTTGATTCAATGCTTGCAATGTGGCTAGTGAGCGTATTTACGTAAATGAAGCCACTGCATGAACACTGTAGTTTTGAACATGAACGGAATGAAGTACATTCTGCTGAAAGAAGTAAATCCCTTGGATTCAAATCATGGGCACCACTAGCTGCACTAAACTTTAATGATAAATCCACAATATAATAATGAAGTTTCAACAGTGCCGGATTAACATACACGCAGAGTAGGCACTGGCCATGGGGACCTGCGACAATGATCAATATAATATTGATAAAACATATGTGGAGATAATTTGCGAGGGATCCCCAAGATTAAGTCTGCCTAAAGGCCTTATGGCTTCCACAGGGTTTAATCTGGCACTGAGTTTCAGAAACAATGCTTCAAAAATTATGCTAATACCATAAAAAACTGAGTTGTAGTTTGCTTTGATGTAAGTAACTTTACACTCAGTTTTACAAACCTACGGTAATCATACTAACAGTACAGACTGAAAGGCAATTAGACATCAAAGTACTGGTATAGTTGCTGGTCAAAATTCCCTCTTAACCCAAGCCAGTTTCAGGGTTATAACGATTAACTGGCCTGAATTGATGTCCGAAAACCAAAATAAAAATCCGCTAATTATAAACAAAGGAAATGCCCAAACATCCAGCTTTCCATTGTGTGGAAAATTATGATTTTGTTCAGCCAAAACACAAAAATAAAATAGATTGATGATGATCTTAGTTGATCTATATTCAGAATTTTAGCCTCTATTGTTACCATACTTTCATGAACATGTAACAGTTATGCTAGTTGTGCCTTGCACAACTGATCTTGTGTACCTTTTCATAAAGAATGCCTCAATTTGTAGCATCGCTTATATCATTGAAAAATAGAGTAACTCGTGAGCGTGTGGATCAACGTAAATGAAAAAGCTATTACCAAATAGGTTAAGTGTTACCTGGAAGAATGCGATTTGGTCAAAAAAATGAATAAAGCAAAATCTGCATCTAATATGTTTGGGAATACACAAGGATTAAAGTGACGTTATGCACAATTTGCACCGTGTGTGTACATTACAGCCTGGTCTCCTGGGTAAACTCAAACCGGTCCCTTGAATTATGAAGGTTTTTTACCTTTATTTAATTTAATGTTGGAGAAGTTGGAAAATATGCACATGCAAAATAATAACGAAAGCAATCATAGTAGTTTATAACAGTTTAGTAAGTCTTCACTGAGAATATATTTTATTCCCATGCATATACATCTTAGGACATGGAAACTAATTGTACTTTTGGGTCCCAAAATTTACAGCCATTATGGGAGTCAACAGAAAAAAAATCTTAAAAACTTTCAAGTTTATACCTTGACCTGCTGATAAGCCGACCTTCCTACTTCCAGGCCTTTATTTTTTCCTAAAGTATTCCTCTTATATGTGAGTATGTATGGTAGTTTTCATCATTGGTGGCTTTTTATTCTTTTAATTCTAAAGCTTGCCTAAAACTATTCAAATGTAAAAAGATAAAATGTGGTTAACATTAATAAGCATTTTATTTTTGATGATCACATTAGTGACACATTCTTCAAACAAGGATAATCACAAACATTTTCATGGCAGAAACACCTTTTTGGCTTGGTGCAAACAATGAGGACACTAACTGAAGAAAGCTAGACTATCAGGAAATACATGTTGATAGACTGATACACCTCTCTCACTCTCTGGCATGCTTGCAGGGGTCATAAACAGTAAACCTTACCCTTATTATTGAGACTATGTCCAATCCAAGGCAGTCATCATATGTGTTTCCATGACAAAGCATGGTGTACAGAGATATTCTCAGCAAGACACAGCAGCAACACTTTCATCATGGGCTGAGAGATAGTAGAAGGTTTTTGTTTTAATCCTCTAGACTCTCTCACTCCACTCCTACTACAAAAGCATGGGCGTAGGATTCCCAAATATCATGTGAGTGTATTGTAACTTTCACATACATACAATCATATACGTATATATATATATATATATATATATATACACACATACAGGAATGTTACCTTCTGCTAATGGGTTTGCTCCAGCATCTATCAAGTACTTGCTTAGACTGTGTTTGATCATTTTCTTATGGTGATAAGCAACAAACACAGATTTGAACTAAACTTACCATGAACTTGACAAGGTCTTTTTCCTTCAATATCAAAGAAGAAATCATCAGCTGTCACTTCATCTGTCAGATGCTGAGTAAGATCTATAACCAATAAGTAAATAGCTCGTTGTGTCAAGAAAGTTTGATGTGTAGTGTAGTAAATGTATTGACCGGCAAAATCCCACATTGCCAATGGTGAATACTCTTCTCTACTTCTTACCAGTTTGTTAGCATTTTCATTTAGAAACTGAAGTATATTCTTCAATGCATCCTTACCGATGCTCTTATCAGTATTTCTTAAACTTTGTTCCAGCATTTCCTCCTCTGAAATGTTACTGAAAATTTTCTTTGTATCCCCTGTTAAGACTTTGCTGCTTGCATTTGAATCATCATCGTCCTCACTTGAATCTTCATCAAATACATGTAAAGGCATGGATGAGGACTCTTGGATGCTTATTTGGTCTGTTCCAAAATTTCTTGGTTCCATGTGCTGAATGTCAGTTTCCTCTACATCAGGAGCTGTCTTCATCTGATGCATGCCCTTGCTGTTTTCCACTTGCTCATTGTCAGGTACCTGGCCTTGATCATTTAGAAGCTTGCAAAAGCGATGCAGTTTAACAGACTGTTCTCCATCTGGAATACCAAATAGGAGAGTGGATTTTAAGTATTATGGTAATTTAGGAAACAATCCCAGTGACTCTAATCTACTGCATATACGAAGAAACCAACTTAAACTTTCAGAAAGTCATTCAAAGATTTTTCTAGCTTTAGTAAAACAATTGGCAAATAATTTTGCTTACAGTTATATATATATATATATATATATATATATATATATATATTCCGAATTGACAGGTACCAGGACCAAGCTTAGTTTTGCACTACTAACTAAAATCTATTACAGCCATGCAGTTCCTTAGCAGTCCATTCCTAATATATATATATATATATATATATATATATATATATATATATATATATATATATATATATATATATATTCACATGGAGATTCCTCACACTATTTAAAGATGCAACTGGATGACTGAGGAAGAGGAATATATACTATTTACAAATGCGTATGTTTAGGTTATTAACCAAGTACAAACAATATTGGACCCAAGGTCATGTGGTGTAGGATGCTTGAACTTTCATGGGCATTCTATGTCACAAGGTACAATAACAAATGTTTTGTAATACTCAGTCAACAACTGTTTTATAATACACTTAGAAACAAAACATATTATTCATTGTGTTATGTTACAAGAATAACAGAACAGAAACATAAATTAAGTCACATCACAGTTTTTTGGCACCTAAACATCCAATTTCAAAGGACAAATAGAACAAAATAGTTTACATTTCAATAAAATTATAAAATCCTGAAATAAACAGCCCTTCAATCATTCTTATGCAGTTCAATAAACAAGAACAAGTTTTTCACCCTTTGCAAATGTAATGCACAAAGGACAAGCATGACTTTCTAGAAGAAAATTTGTATCACTGCCCAATCTTTTCATTGATGTACAACTTCAAACTGAAATATGAGAAAGGCTGAAATATATCTGGATTGAGTTGAAAGTAATACACAGTATTTTTAAGCCTTTGGATAAACCGGACAATTTTGTTGGATCCGACTTCAATTTCTACCTCTGCCTGACTCTTATGAGGAACTGGCAAAAGGTAATTTAAACAATTTAAGGTATTTAGAGTTCATCTAAGTCATTATTATAATTTAAATAACATATCCTCCATTTCTATCTTCCCCTTTCTGTTGCTTCGTATGACTATATTTTTCCATCACTGATAGGTCCAGAGATGTCATCACATGACACACAGGCAAACATCCACCAAGCTCAGTTTGTAATGGATTTTTGTTGGTATCTTTTGATGAAGGTTAAAAGAGAGAGAGAGAGAGTTTGGAGTGTTGGGGTTGGGGAGACTTAGAATAGAGGCATTCAGAGAGAGAAATGTGTTGGTGGGGAGATTTACCATAATCACATTCATTCAATGCCAATCCCTATATTTATTTAATGGTCAATTAGTATGCTGCCTTACCAGCCCGCACACAGTGAGAGAGAAAGGCTGAGGGAGACTGACTGGCCATTTCAGTATTAAAAAAATATGATTTTAGACACATAATAGTAACTTTTATAAAACATGAATATAAGAAAAGTGTTAAAGAGATTGCAGTATGTGTATTACTCCTAACAAATAAATGTACCATACAAATCTTGACAGGCTATTGCAGCTTCATAAGTACTGTGAACAATGTAGTAAAATTCCATGGAATATTTACACCTAACCATTACAAAGTCCAAGGTTCTTGTCAGTTATTTGGTGCATGTTCAATTATCTTTTTCTTGCTCACTCCACATGCTTCACTGTATTATCTCCCTTATGAATGAGAGAGAGAGAGAGGGTGGGATTTTTACGAAATTATGCACCATGTTTAATTCACTTACAAGATGGAGATTATTAATATTTGTATTGTCATTTTATTATAGTGCTAATGACTAATCAGTGGAAATTCATCACAGATTTAGAAAACAAGGAAACAATAGCGTACTGTTGAAATATAACCTAATGTTCAAACAATATTTATATATGTGTATTAATGCACCTAGGGCTGATCACAATTCGATCTAACAACAGTATTTGTATATCAAAAAAAAAAAAAAAAATATATATATATATATATATATATATATATATATATATATATATATATATATATATTGACAAAGTAATTCAGGCTTAATCTTTGGATTAAATTTGCTGAAGCAGGAGGAACTTCCATGATAGATCTCCTCACAACAATCTGCAACAAAATGTGGCAAACAGGATAATGGCCCACCCCATGAACCCAGTCTCTGATCATCACCCTTCCAAAGAATGGGAATCTATAGCTGTGCCAGAATTAAAGAACAATCAGCCACATCAGTCACCCAAGCATGGTCATGCTTAAAATTATTCTCAACATAATGAAACCCCATGCAGAACAATTATTACTGTTGAAGAACAGGCAGGCTTCAGAGCAGGGCATAACACTACAGAACATATCTTCAATCTTAGAATCCTCTCTTAGAGAGAGAGAGGGGGGATTTTGATGAAATTTCTGCACCATGTTTAATTCACTTATAAGATGGAGATTATTAATATTTGTATTGTCTTTTATTACAACGCTAATGATAAATCAGTGGAAATTATCACAGATTTAGAGAACATGGAAGCAACACCGTACTGTTGAAATATAACCTAATGTTCAAACTATATATATATATATATATTAATGCACCATGCGCTGATCACAATTTGAATTAACAATAGTACTGGTATATCAAATTGCTTTATACCAACACATTAAATGCCATGTTATTTTTAATGTATGTGCTGTATGCAAGTACATTTATATATATATATTGGCAAAGTAATTCCGGTATAATCTTTGGACTAAATTTGTTAGATTATAAAACTAGCCATTTGCAACCATAATCACCTTTCATCACAGCCCAAGCATTCACATGAAAACATCTATTTGACTTTAGTCAAATAGGTTGCCATTGTTTAGGGTATGAAGGTAATTATTCCAAATTTCATGAGATAGTCATATTTAGGGCAAATAAATGAATAATCAGCAAAAGTTACTGTATAGTTGATGGATGATGTAGTATATAGAATTTTAAAAACACAGCAATACAGCTATTTAAAATTTAAAAGATCACTGTCATCAGAAAGATTTGTCACTTGTATGCTCATAAGAATCTTAATCAGACACATGTACATAAAACAAGGATGAAGAATCCAGTCACATCAAATTTTTGGCATAATGGAAAAGATGGGTGGGCGACAAAATTATCAGTATCTCAACATAATCATGCCTATGAGATACTTTAATCAAGTGTCATTACATCAACTGTGCACTTTATGACTATGAGACAGGGACGAAAATGAAAACCCAAATAGATTTTTAACATTTGTTCATTACTGATTGTCTGGAAGCATACACAGATGCCTTGAGCATGAAACTGTTAATGTCTTAAAGAAAAACTTTCTCTCTCATGCAACAAAATAAATGATGCTATTTGTATTTGTTAGTGTTGAAGTAGTGTGCTATGTGTGCAAGACTAACATTACTGGATGCATTCAAGATAATTACCATACTCCCAATACTGGGTCATCTGTATGATGTCAAGTGTAGGAATAAATATTATTTCTACACTAAGTCAGTATTAAATACATGATATTCCAATTAATGCATCTCAAAAGACTGAGTAACTATCACCAGTTATGTAATAATTAAGTATAATACTTGACTGAAAGAAAAAAAAATGTATTGCCACAGAAGCTCAGTTCAGCTGCACTGGCAGAAAGTTAAAAGAAAATGAATCTTGCATTTTGAAAGAATTTCTGCAGCTTCTGGGCCATCTACATTTCACTTGTAGAGTGATAACCCATGGTCACACTTTCACATCAGATCTGATATGTTTGTCAACGGCTGTCACTGATGTGAATCATGATGTGAAACTATATGGTGAATGTAGACAAGGTTTAACGATGTATAGTAACTTTCTGGTTCTGAATGGAATGGAATTTCCTTTCTCCTGTACTTAAATGCTACTTTGGTGTAAATTCAAAACTCATTTTTGATGTAGTATCAACTATCAAATTCCATTTTTTCCAAAGCAGATGGTTCCAAGGATCTTGGTCTGACAATTTTCACAAAATGGGCACACAGAAGTTATCTATATCTCTGACGGAAATTACAACATAACAGTTGTCACCTATATATGGGGCCATGTGTGGCAGAGGAAATGGATTCTATTCCAGTGTGACAATATCAGTACAGTTATGATAATCATGTTAACACTAATCAAATGATAATGAATTTACTAAGGTGTTTAATGTGGATCTTAACTCATACTGTTCCAAGATTGTATTTGAATAAATTACTGAAGAAATGACCTCATTGCAGGAGCTATCTCTTATTTTCAGATGGAAAAATTCTGGCAACTGGCTCGAACAGCAGAGAGAACTCCCATCATGCCTAGCCCTAAAGGTTCTGAGACTTTACTAAACAAAACTGAAAGCCAGTTATCGAAACCTGCACATAACCAACATACTCAATCTAATATAAGTCAGGCTGGAACAGTTGCAAACATTTTCTGCTCAAGTTGGGCCAATGCAATCACAATCATAGTCAGTATTCAGTACCCCTTGACAAAGATACCCTGTCGATTGTACGGTCTATTGCTTCAAACTTATTCATAGTTGATATTCAAGTATCACAAAGTATTTGTGTGGTGTCAAATATTTCTGTGTCAGAGTAGGCAAAAATCATCCCATTTTCCATAACTGACATTTATGCGGTCCAAGAATAGAAACTGTGTTGAATGATGAAATGAAATCTCAGACAAACAGTCCTGGCAAAAAACAACTTAGAAATATTACTACGCAGGTGTACTTTGCTTCAAAAGGTTTTTGTCCAGGATTTTATGTAGATTAGTGTTCCTAGAGAAGTTACTGCTCTTATGTTCCAGGCTAAACAAAACATTAATTCAATGCCCAATTGTTCCAGATAGGGGATGCCATTTCAGCAGCATATGATGTGATTGAGGACCCCCTTATTAAAATGCCAAGATGCTTAACCTCAGGTTTATGTGTTCAGGACTTCATATAATGCCATTCTACATGAGCATTTACCATAGTATACGCCTACCCATTCCTAGAAATACGCTGTAGTACAGGCAGTTTGATCTACCTGCACCAAGTACAGTTTCATTATATGTAGTGTGGGTCAGTTATTTTTCTAGGGTGCAATCGTTCAGATTCTGTCTACAGATGTATCATCTACTTGCATCACAGATTCATTATGCAAGTCTTTGTACAATAATGTGGTGTAAGCAATTAATGTGTCATTGTATTCCTCTTCAATGTGATCGTTCAGATTCTTTCTTGGGATGTTTTCCTCTTGAATATGAGCAATTAAATTTCTTCAAAGGAGGTTTATTCCACTGCAGGATGGGTACCCATTTTCATGGTGCTAAGTGTTTCAGAGTTTTTTGGAAGATTCAGACTTCATGCTAGGTAGTGATGAGCATATACGTCAGTAAGTCGTATTGGCAATTCCGCCTTAAAACATTGGCAGTTCTGCGTTATCAATTATGTCATTCAGTCATACCGGCAATTCTACCTCTTAGATATTACATATGGGAGACCCAAGGAATGTTATTATATAAATATGTATAGTTTAATAATCATATAATAGTTATTTCTTTGAAATATTTTATAGACTACTTGTCTATTATTTCTTCTTATGCTATAATGTACATTATGTACAGTTCAGCTATCTGTCAGTCCACAGGACCCCAGGTGGTGACGTGGTCTAAGTGCTTGCCTTTACTGATCACTGCCATCCTATCCCTGTCCATACAAGATCATGTATCGAGTTTAGCCAGTGTGGATATGTGAGAAAGTCTGCCAGTAGCTTTCCATGGGGCAGTGGTTCTTATTGTGATTTTCCAGGGTTCTACCTCCACCAGCCTGCTGCAGCATGGCATAAAACCAACAAAAACAACCATCAGCCCATCAATCTGTACATGAATATTGAATGAATTAGCAGTTTTAGTTCATAGTACACTTGTACATTGTTCCATCTATTCAGTATAATATCTAAAGTAAATTACTCTGAAAACTTTACACTTTACCTTTATCTAGTTTTACCCATTCACCAGTTGCATGGGAGACTCTGCAGCGATGGATATGCACATCAATTCCTTCAGTACTTTTTCTCTCATCAATGTTTACGTCATCCCCCAAAAGTCGCTTACACAATGTTGTTTTTCCGACTGCATATTGTCCTACAATCTGGACCCTGATGTTATAAACCTTCTCTGTTTGATCCCTCAGTGCTTCTTTAAACAACTCAATGGATTCTTCATTCATTTGCAGGATCTCAGCTGGAATAACTGTTTCAGACATAAAAGCTTGATTGTTAACATATACAAGTTGCATGCAAATTCACCAGTGGGAACTAGCACATTCAACATTCTGAGGTGTGGATCATTTACAACCTTTAACACAAACTATTCTCCAGTCTTATAAATATTATTTTGATCCTCTGTTAGCATTGGAATACAATGATCTCCAGTTCTTGTTGTATTAATGCAAAAACAAGTTATATTAATATATATGGTGTCCAGTAGTTTATTAAATTCAGTTGTTATCCTGGATAGTCTATTAATTCCAACACATGTGTGTCAGTTTGTTTATTATTTATTTATTATTTCCAAAATCAAGTCAGACATGATTTCTAGAGTGGCAAACCTCAGCAATTCTGATGCAACCTGACTTGTTATTATGCATGCAATTCACTCATTATCATTCATACCTTCACCTCTGTAACATATTTCAGAAATTTATTTGTTAATTCTTCTCCTTCTGCTAACTCTTGCAGTCTTTCACATTATGTAGTGTTTTTCTCAATCAGAAATAGGAATATTAAACATGAATACATTGTTTTGTATGACTTTTCAATTGTCTTCAATATCTGAAACACCTATGGCTGATTGGTTATCAATTAATTATATCTACCATGTTTTTTAATTAGGGCTGTTCCAGTAAAACATATTACCCCCCCACCCCGGGGACGGCGCTTCAAAAAAACTTCTGTAGGAGGTTGTGTTTCTAACTATTATAATTCTAAAAGTGGAAGGTTGGTTAGGAAAATCACTTCTGTTGTGGGTCTCGGTAACAATCTGAGTGGGTTTATCAGAAAGAAGAAAGAAAAAAAAACCAAATATATATTTAAAATCGCATCTACCCCCCTCCTAGTGGTCCAACGTGAATAAAACATTGGGTCAGAAAATGATGCCAGTACACTCAAGTGCACGTACTTTGTACGAATTCGCGTACTTTTAAAGCAGTGATACGCGTTCGGAAAATTACCTCAAAGCCACGGATATAAAAAATGTTCTTTGCACAGTATGCAATTTTTATTAAACTTTTAACTTTAACTTTAAAAGTGCATTTCGCGACATAATTCGCGCTGCCGCAGCTGTCTCACAACACTTGATGCGACATCCAGATATCTGGATACTTCGGTTTGACATGAATGGCTGTTAAATGAAATTTGATTTGTTCATTGGCCCTGGAACAGGCATTTTATGGCGTTTTAGCCTTACTTTCATCATGGAAGTTTTATAAATGCGTGTTTCCAATAAGAGCCACACAGGAAACCAAAATGGTTGAATCTTCAGACGACGTTTCTCAGTCATCAAATACTAGCTGGCTATGATGACAATGAATTTCATGTATATCGGTCTGTTGGACATTGGAAAAATGTCACTGGAAATACCAGTGTGTGATTTTGAGCCCAAAATTGATGTTGAGTGCGAGTCCAATGTACGTGTTGGATGGACAATATGCCGGTTATATTTATTAAATATACCCATGTCTAAACAAGCAGACTATGGGAATGCTGGACGTAAAACCCTAATACAGCATTATGGAAGAGAAAAAACTGGCGTAAGAGACAGCAAAACACTGATTCAAGGAAGTGAATCTTTGGCAGGGTTCATGTTAGTGAAAACTGACAGAGGTCTCGGAAACGCTTATAATCACGCGTATTTGGATGCCAATTTTTCTTATTTAGGCGGGCGGTAAAATTCAAATACTTGCCAGTCCTGCTTCTGTCACCTGCATAGTGGGAAAATATGTTGATCAGTTAGCTGTGATGATATTTACAATGACAGAATTTAGTGGTTGAACCCCACCCCACCCCACCCCCCACCCCCGCCGTTGTCACCATTATAGGAGTACATCAAAAGAACATGCTGCAATAGCTAAGCGGTGAGATCAAAGGCTTTGACTGGCAGCTGGGTGGGAAAATCTACTGATATTTACAGTGCTTGAATTTAGAGGCAGAAATACCCAGAGATGTACATGTGGTCATTTATAACAGTACATCAAATGAACAACTTTAGCTTTCATTCTTGTGTTCATTTCTGAGTGTAACGGAATAAGCAGTGCACGTGACCTCGGAATCATGACATGTTGAGACATAGACTTGAATGAGCATTTGGGGGTTCAACGGCAAACTGACGAAGATTGTGAGATTCTGGAGAGGGCTAAAGTTGCTAGAACTGATAATTTGAAAGGGACATTAGCCATGTGTATGAAAGTGTGTGATGCCTAGCTTAGTGCTTTGAATAAGACCTTCCTTGGATCGAAACAATTCAGACTCACTCTGATGGCCAAGCAAGAGCTATGTCAGTGTTATAAATATGTCAGTGTTATAAAGAATGAAGAAATTAAACTCTATGGCAACGATTAGTTACTATAATTGGCATAGTTTTCTGAGAGGGGACTGCAACTTTTCCTGATGGGACTCATATTTTTACCAAAATGGGAGCCAGGGATTCTTAGTTTTAAAATCCTAACGAGACCTCTGGTTCAAAACTTTTCTTTCTGGGACAGAGGTATCCAAGAGAGAATACCCATGGGGCCATACATGTGAGATGTTGAAAATTGCACAACAATAAAGAACAGTAACTTGTTTAAGCTAGTTATGCATATGAGTTTCAGATAGCAGGCAATGAAAGGAGTTCACAGCACAGAATAATATTTGCACATCAAGGAGGAGGATCATATTAAATTCAGAAACAATTAACACATTAATGCTCACAAGGAACATCAGAGAATCCCCATACAACATAATTAAGCGTGAGTAGATCTCAAGTTGGCAGAACCACTGTGGCAACAAAAGAATAAAATGACAAACTTTTGTATCATATGCAGATGTATGACCGAGTGATGTACATGCTCTCTATGTGCAAAAATTAAATGACATTAACCATAAGAGACTGAGTGATCTGTGTAAACTCAAAGCAAGATGGATAAAATTTGACCTGTTTATGTTCGGTTCTTCCATATATATAGATCATGGTGGTATGTTCTGCAGACCTTTTGGCATTTAGTTCCAAGCCATCATTTGGTATTTGTATTGCAAAATGGATAACTAAAAAGGTACATTATCTAGTACAATACATTTTTAAGCAGTATCATTAACTGATGATGAAATTGATGAAAAAATACTTGATGTCATTCTGATATATGGATTCTTTACTAGACTACTAATCTGTTCATCCTGATTCTTTTTTTTTTTTACCAAATCCTTTAGTCTTACTGGTACCAGTGCTTTTAATAAAATTGTAACTTCTATTTTCTTGCAATCTAAATATTTATAATGATATGTTATTGTCAAATGGTAAAATGTGCTTAGTGTTGTAAAATCTAAAACTATTAATTAACAAGGGACCAAAGTAAAAAGTGGACAGAAAGTATTGCCATATTACAGTGCTGTTAGAAACAACAGAATAGTCATACAAGATGTATTTTGCACAAAGTTGTAGAACTAGCGCTTGTATTGTCACCACATATTCTACTTAAATACTTATATCATTATTTATGTATATTCTTATCAGTATTTTCCCAGTGGTAGTAATTTTCTGATCTGATGTTCATTTCTTGTGCAATTTTTACACATCAAGAATTTTCACCGTATCATTAAAAAACAAAGTAATCTGCACCAAATTGAGTTGTTTGAGAATAAATTAACTTTTTTAACCCAAAAATCACTAAAGCTACGAGTTCTTGCATTAAAGTCTCACATTAAATAACATTTGAAGTAGCCACGATAGTAGTTTAGTATGCAACTGTACCAATTTCACCTTTGGTATATCCAAATCTTGAATGTGATGGAGGAACATAGCTCCAAAATAAACACATCAATTTTCGAACCTGTTCACTGACTATGAATCAAGTATCCGAGTACAACTGAATTGCTATAAATTTTTTAATTCTTTTGACAACATCATAATTAGCTGTCAAATATGGAGTAAGCTTATAGTCTTTATGCCATCCCAGCCAAGACACCACCACAACCACATGACCATGCCCAATGATATCACAGTAATAATCACTATACAATTAGAGATGACATCTCTTCAAGAATTTTGATTTCAGTAGAGCTGTAACAGGGTGGAACAGTCAGAAAGAGTGACAGATATTTAGGTGTTTGGGAGATATTTAACAATGGCTATTCCCACCACCACCACTTTCTCATTGGAGATCACACACACAAAACTTAGAGTACATCCTGAAATCCTGGCAGCATCCTGCAGAGGAGATAACTTGACTATTCAATTTTATTGGTCTCTGGTTATCCCATGGTATTTCTGTTACTTGAACATTGTCTTACAGTGTGTCCATTCAGCATGGTTGAAAAAGGCTTACAGCCATCGAGAGTTGTTCAAGGACTCACATTCCTACAGATGTGAAAGAACGAGAACCATACTATAAATTGGTGAAGATAAAATAGAGTATATATGTGTTTGACTGTCCCTGATTGGTTGATAATGAAAGTAAGTTTTAGTAAAAACAATCTTTTGAGTGCTTGTCCTACTTGTAACTGAAAAAAGTGAGGGACATTGTTTTATTAACATAATTTCCATCTCTTTACAGACCCAAGTTTAGACGACTCATTACTGAAATCAGCAGCTGACTCTTTGGTGCAGTATTGAAAGCACACATTTCAAATTTGTATAGATCCAGAAAATGGTGCAGCTGTTATGTTTCTTTTTCTTCACAAAAGCTGTCATCATTGATGTGTCTATACTGATATAAATTTGATCATGAGCACTCAAAATTTTAAGTTACTGAATTTTAATATTGTGGTGATTGCACAAATTTACAGTGGGAACTGAATTAGTGCAGAGTCCTGAACTCTTGAGTTTTGTGCAGAAATATGAAATCCAAGCAGAATACATCCAGAAATGTAGAGGTTTTCAATCTTGGATTTAGTCTCCCCATTGTGTTTCACACTGATATGCATATTCACAGAACATTTGTATAGTAAGTAGTAGGAAAAGTGAGAAATTTAGATACATATCATAAACAAGACAATCAGAATTTGGGAGGAGAATATCATAAAAACAGGCTGGAATGGAGAAATATAATACAAACAATAATGAATAGAAGTGTGCCTCTTTTTTATGTGTGTAACATTATTTTCTTAGTTTCAGTAAGAAATTTAATCAAAAGGAAGACAATAAAGGGTGTACAGTTAACTAAACCAGTATGAATTGAGCTACTTAAAAGCTGTATCAAATTGATTTTTACCTTCTGGTCTGTTTCTGTCCATTCTGGTAATATGTCCACTGAATCAATATGGTTGGAAAAAATATTTGGCAAATTAAAAAAATTAAAAATCTTTTGGCAGATTATGATTATACCTACTTCTGCCTGAGAGATGTGAATAATTTTATTTCTTGGTTTGTTGATTGTGGTTGTTGCTCAATTCAAATTCATCATTGAGAAACATTGATGCATTCTCATACTTTGTTACAAATATTTATTACAGATGCATATCATCAGATATTGGTGAATATAGCTTGAATAAGTTATAGCAGTTCTAGTTGGAACAATGAACATTGTTAAGAGAAAATCTAAGTGAGCTAAAATGTAAACCTTTCGACAGTGTGTGATGCAGGATTGCTCAAGACTTTTCCATCTCATATGCTCACCACAAAAAATCCATTTGCGCCAACTGATGATGACTTTTAGGTAACTGTCAGAAAGGCATAATTGACGATATTCTAAGGTCTACAAAAATTACTTGAGTCAAAAGTTATAAACTCATACAGCTGTGGCAAAAATGATTGACTAGTACCTTTACTGTTGTTGCCACGGTTGATTAGTTGGTTGATTCAGTGTGGTTCGTTTTGGGGTTTTTTGGTGATTTTTTTTACAATATATTAGGTGGAGGAAGAACCCCAAAAGACCATCAACCTAAATTGGTTGATCTGTGACACAAACTCACTCTGAGATGTTTAAGTGATGTAAAAGCAAGCACCTTAGTATACTTGGGTACATGGAGCCTCTTTTGATTTGACGTTTATCTCCAATAGCTGAAGTCATTTAGACATGAGATCTCGGGGTTTCAGTAGATCATTATGGCCTTTACACCATTTTCAGATGAAGAGAATCTATATATGGCAGCCAGTTTTACTGCTGAAGAAAATCCAAGTTCTTTTGAGACACCAAACACCACTTAAGTAGAACCACTGACCTTCCACAAGTAACTGGCAGCATTCTCATTTACATACTGAAGGCAAGTAATCACATGACAACCATCTTGTACCACTGCCATGGAAGCCCCTCATGTCTGTATCACAAGACAAGCATCTTATACCACTCTGCCAAGAAAGCCCCTCAGGCCATAGGTATAAGTCTCATATGAAAGACTAGAAGTGGGATATAGAACCTGTGACAACTGGATTGAAAGTGTAGAATGTTACTGCTAGGCCATCAGTGATGATTATGATGCTGTTGACAATACAGTTAACTGCAATGACATTGATTTTATGAGTGCTCTGGGAAAAATGATTCCTTGACTTTCATCCATTTTTTTAAATATATGATATACAAATGTTTGACTTGCTATATTTTTTTAAAAACTTTATATTAGTCTTGCAACAAGGCGTAAAAATAAGACATCGGTAACTGAAAATGATATAGTGTAAAAGTAGACAAATGATGCAACATCACTTCCACAGGCATCATTGTTTTTTTTTTTCTTTCTCACAAATCATCTAAGTTTACCAAGACATATATTGGAAAAAATAATAATGAATCATAGAATCTGACCACACATCTGAAGCAATACAAGATTTAACTATTATTTTAATCAAAAGCAGCATGCCTGAGAACAAAGAAAAATAGCAAGACATATTGATCACTTTAGGAAACAATAGGTTAGTATTAGAATAGAAATATCTGTTATAAAATCTGTATTCATGGATGTTAAATTAGTAGGTATTAAGGGATGATCAATGACATCTACAAATAATAAACCACCATAAAAATCTGTGATTTCACAGTATCAGAGACATACTTGGCTGACAGACAAACAAAAGGACAAAACACAGATTATAATGAAAGAATACAAATAAAAATATGCAGTAGATTATATGATGTATATGAATTCAGTAGATTACCTCCAGCCAGCTGTCATTTAAATCGCTTCTCTCCCCAACCCAATATTAAAATTGCTTCTACTGCCCACTAACCCATAGCCAGAAATTATGTTATAAAATATACTTCTGTAGTGGGCACTGTTTCTCGATTAAAACACATCTGATGGTGGATCACAGTTTTTTTAAATTGCTTCTGTTGTGGGTTGGTTGAATTTGAAAGTGCCTTCCCCCGGGGGGTAATTGTTTTACTGGAACAGCCCTTAGTATAGTATAAAAGCTACTTGAAAAACTTTTTCATCTTTTATTCATCTTTTATTCCCTCATCTGATTGTTGCAAGTGCATGTTGGTACGAAGTGCTCCAAGTTAATTCTACATATGCTTTGTTGTTTTAGCATATTTTAGGCCTGGATGAACTCTTACCAGTAAGACAAAGACTTTGTCCCTAGATGCTTGTAAAATATTAATACCTGTGTTAGCACTAGAGTAAAATAATCTCCAGCTATTAAAACATTATTTATTGTTCAGAAACTTTATTATATTTTTCACCATCCTCTCCCACCATACCAATAATGTTTTATTGTTATAATCTTGTTCTAACCTAATATTATTTTCCAAACCAAACATTCATAAACATCTTAAATTCTTTACTTGCTTCCTTCAACTGCTGTAATTCTTTGTCATTAATCAATTTATAAACACTTTACTTGAAGGTCCTATCTGTTTTATATGGTATATTGGTTTTAAATTGGTGCTGAAGTTGTATCTTTTTTTAATGTTGTAAGTTTAACAAATTACATATTCTACTAACCATATTCTTCTACTTTTGTTTCCTCACACATTCTATGTTACATCAGTATTACTACCCTTTCTAAAAGACTTCTGCTCTATCTCAGGATCTTTCCCGTTTACTGGTCTGTGTGTTGGTTCAATATAATAATGAATATTTTTAGTCTTATTTTATACCACACAAGAGTTGGTGATTGGTATTGTAGGCATTGTCCGTAGTTCTTCAAACAATGCCTTGAAGAATATTCCAGAGTGTATATTATCTAGGGTAAGGTAATTTTAAAATTTGTTAACAAATTGGGTTCAATAAAAGTGCCTAATGTGGACAGGTATAGAACAGATGCTATATATGCCTTTTGTTAGGCTAGAGTGCTGTTTTTCGAATTAAGAGAGCACATTTTCAAATTTCCAAGTAATTTATCTAGTTTTTATTTTTAACTATCAATTGAATGTTAGAACTAGTATATTTTGTTTTAAGAACTTGTTTGCATACTCATAGTACACAGTGGACATTTACAAAGAAATCTGAAAAGCATGCAATGATTTTGTGGTATATCTGGTATGAATATTATGATAAAAATATCGCAAAGTTTCACGCATTAAAATTACATGAAATAAGGTATCATAGCTTACCCTACTTTAAAAAATAGTATAACTTCTGAAATTGGATATCAGACCCTCACATACTGTTGTTATGAAAAAGTGTCCCTCTTGGAATTACATCAAATTCTCTTTCTAATTGAAAAGAATCACTTGGTGCCATATTATAGCTATTAATCTATTTAATTATGTTACTCTAGACCACATAAGCATTTTGGGTAAATGAAACAAGAAACAAGAACATAAATACTGGAAAACTGTCATAAAATAATAGCCTCCATAAAAAGTGAAAGCAAATTTTTTAATAAATTATTTTTCTCCTAGAATACATTCTCTGAGCACTTTAAGGTTAGGAATATAAACCCATCTCTATCCCAAATCCAGCCTTGCCAAAAGACTAAAAATCATCTTTTCTGTCTATCGTATATAGACAATGGGCAATAACTCTTGCCTAGTACTGCCTTGCCACCAACAGGTGGCATTAATTTTCAGCTGAACAGAATATTATGTAACGGGATGCTTGCATTGCAGAGGATGGGAGGATATTAAAGTAATGTGATGGGTAAATATTCTAAAAGAAACATAATTTACTAAAAACAATTGATCTCTTCTTTGAATATGTTTCCTGATCACGTTAATATTAGCAGAATGAGTAACAAGCAGAAGGAATGTTGAGTATCAAAACCTATTCCTTGGGTAACATCGGTGGAAAAAAGAATGGATTCCACACGAAAGGAATCCACTTTGGAAACAATGGGAGTGATTTAAGCGTATTCAAGTCAAATTCGACAACAAGTCAGAGAGGTCTTTGCTATGACCAAGATCCTCCCTGCCATGATGATGGAATGTGTCTAGTATCATAGTACGGTAGCCCATAATATTCAGAGCCAAGTCTTCAAAGAAAAAAGTCAGCTACTTGTGTGACAGAGACATTCAAAGGGACAATCTTGTTGAATCTATACCAGTACCTGGGAAATGTACTACCTTGGTTGGTATGGCTTTAAATTCCACAATTGAAGGATTGAATTGTTTCGGCTGCAAGGATTTCCAGACAGGAGCCAAGCATGAAGAAGAATAGAGACCAATGGATGGAGGAACAATTATATATTGAGAATCTGTCCCTTCCTTGACAGAGAATTGCCCAAGACATAGAGTATGCCAGGAATGTATCTGATCTGGATGTCAATGTTGCACTGTGCAAACCAATGGTGGAATTCCAGACAAAAAAGCTGTGTTGGGGTGATCTGGCCATGATTGAAGAGGTATGTCACTAACATGACATATTCAGCACATCCTTGTTCTGGGGATGGTTGCTCAAAAGTGAAAGGCTTTGATGATAGCTTTCGTCTCGAATAGGTTGATGTTATGACCGGCGTCAGCAGTTGTCAAAGCCCAGTACACACACACACACACAAACACACACAGCTGGGCTCCCAAACACAGGTTTGTGTTGGCACACACTCACATCCAGTATTCGATAGATATTCCTGCTGTGAGCCAATCACGACTACCACTGTGCCTTGAATGATACAGTTATGCTCGTCATGCTAATCCTATAATTAAGCAGCACTGAAAAGGAGTGCCCCTGAAAAAGCAAGTCTATTAGCAATGGTCACATGTTGAGGCAACCCAGCAGGATATGATGTGCTGCAGTAATTGACAATCTGAGAAAAAGTAGTTGAAAGGACGAAAGGGGATGGTGTGACAAAACAAGATCCAAAGCCCCTCTGAGATAATTTGGATTGCCCACTTGCCTGGCAGAAATAGATTGATCCACTGCTGTTTGGAAAGCTCAGGTCTGGCATTTATTGTCTTCATGTATATGATGGAGATCACAGCTGATGTTTGGGTTGTTTGGGTTCTGATGAAAAGTGCTTATGGTTGCAAATGGCTAGTTTTTAAGCTAACAAATGTAGTCCATAGATTAGGCTTGAACAGAGAAGATTCATAACGTGATGGTTGTGATGCCTCTGTAATTCCTCCGCCTTGCCACTGAACATAAGAGTTGAATCGAAGAGAGTGGTTTGCAAGGTCAGGACATGATGAGGCCTGAGCAAGGTAAAGTGCAAGCACAAGATCATGGTTAGCAGAAGCTGTTAAAGCATTCAATATTTCACTAATCACCTTGGATATTCTAGCCACTGACTCCCAGGCATGTTCATAGCTGACCTTGTCTGCAAGCCAAAAAATTGCCAAGTCCAACAATTATGAGGTGTCCATGACATTGCAAACAAAATTTAAAGTGGTGCACAGAATAGCCTTATCCTATAGCCTTACAGAAAGCAGGTGAAGTCAGACTGACCCCAGCAAAGCTCATACCTAATGCCCAGAGATCTGTAGAGAACTTGTTAGAATGGGCTTTGAACCAGAAAAATGCTTAGCTGACTCCCAGAAAAAAGACTGGAATTACCAGGTTTGCTAATCATGGCAAAGTGTTTCAGCAATTTCACTGAATTTTCATCACTGCAGAAGACAACTGAGGAAAGGGTTGACTTCCTTGATGTGAATATCGAGCGAGGACTTTATCCTGTATGCTGGTGCAGAAAAGGAGTCCAACGTCACCTGACAAACTTCCTCTATACCTACTTTCAAGTTTATACCATTTCAATACCATGGTGGAATCTGAGTATGAACTGTCATCAGAAATATCTGGACACTCATTGTGTAGGTCGACCTGGTCATAATCAAGAACTATATCAGGATAACACATACCCAGAGGCATAGATGAGGCATGGCCATCAACTCTAAGACTGTCACAGTACTAACCAGGAGAGTAAGCCACGAGTAAATGGCTAGCCAAATTTGTAGGATGTAGTCACTGGATCAAAATCAGCTGGTAGAGGTAACAGTCATACAGATGGCATTTAAACCGCAGCACTACCAGACCAGTGGTAAGTGGTAATGATAGGACAAGGATGGATTTATCAATAAGATCCATGGCAAAGTTTATGGACCATGGCTTGACTTAGTGATGCCATGTGGTCACTGGATGGTATGGACCTAGTAAAGGATGGCTGGTTGGTCCAGTCGGTATCCGATATGGCATCAAACTAAGTGCAGCTAGATGGCATGGCTCATTTAGAAACCCTATGTACTAGGACTTACAAGCCTTAAGGCCATCCTTGGACAGGTGGAGGGGGTGACTTGAACAAACTTGGCGGCCTAGAACTAGGTGAAACAAATCAATCCAGAGTGTTGAAATTTCCACTTAAGACAGATGATATGGAAAAATAGACCATAATTAATCAACTCAGTCATTTCTTGCTGTACCAGACAATGCACTTCAGAGACGGCAAAGACAGTGGATGAGAAGTTGCAACTTTCTCCAATGCCCCCATTTCAGTAGTAACAGTAGTTATATTTTCCTTGTGGGGGGGGAAGCCTAATGGCATCCCCAATCAGGCTGGTGAATGGCTCTGTATACGGGTGAATGCTCAAGAAATCTGTACTTTTGCAGTTTTCCATAGAATTGTCGACTCTGTATTCACTGACCAATTAGTGCACATGATGCAGGTAGCCAACGATGTTATTGTTAATTCTGAAATGACAAGGGAAAAAAAAAGAAGAAATGAAGTTATCTGTTTTAACAACGTCAGAGATTAATACTACATCGGAGTACTAAATAAATAGACAACGCAGGCAAACAAAACTACAAATACGGTCGAATACAAAGCAGCAGGGAAGACTATGCAGTCAGAAAATGCAAAACCCCACATAGGTGAAAAAATCACAAATGGCTCTAATTCAGCAAATAATGTATACCACCTGCATAATAAATTCTAATGCATCTGAAATTAACAAATTCCTTAAGGGATGGAATGAAAAAACACAAAAATCAACTTGGCTTGTGGGGGGGAAAAGTCAAAGATGTTATCAATTCACTGTGAAAGCTTAGAACACCAGCTGTTGGTAGCAAGAAAAGGTAATAGGCAAGAGTTGTTGCCCTTTATAAACATAATATAGACCAGAAAGACAATTTTTTTTCATCTTTGGGAGGACTGGATTTGGAAGGTAATAGAGCTAATGTTCCTAACATTAATATGATCTGGGAACATATTCAAAGGAGAAAGGTATATTAATGTTACCATATTTTCTGTATGTTTTCATCCTTAACAGAAATAAACTTTCATCAGTATTAATATCTAGCCTTATGAATGGTAAAGATAAACATATAAATGTCCAGTTCTTACTTCATCAGTTGCTATTTTGAAGTATGTGTGCTTACTGATTGATAAGGACTCTGCAGCTAAAATTTGTGTGGCTCTTGGTGGTTCATTAATAAAATAGGTCTAGATTATAAAATGAGGTGTTTACTTGAATGCATGCAAATATTCACATGTACTAAATGTGCAAACGAATTAATATTTTCTTGAATATCTGAATTCAAGGTAGTTAAGGGATATCTTTGAACACATTCATGCAGCATTAACAAAACCATATTTCATACTTAGTGTCATATTTTTATCTCCATAAAGTAAGGGGATCAGATGTGGCTTGATTGACACAAACATAAGCCCGAGTATAACAAAAACGTCTGAGCTAGATGACAGTCATCAAGGTCTCAGGGTCCATCTCTAATGTTCCAATAACTGTTCAATCTCAATAAACACTGTATGATCAATCTGGAGCACACATGCAAAAACTTATTCCTTAACTGCCTAAAAAATTGAGTATTATACTGCAAAACATCACAACATCAGATGAGCACATATAACTGCAATAAGCCTAATCACAAAAAAGTCAGGTCAAACCAAAATAATATGATCTTAAACCCACTGCATACAGATACATTTAACTTACATGTGCAATCCATAATTTAAAAAAAAGCAAAAAGTCTGACCCATAACCATGTTATTGTCATTAAGAAGTACAAAGAAAAAAACTAAAATTTGACAGAAGTATAAAATATTGTCTTCTACAATTTCCTTTTCAAATGAATAAAGTTACCTTGTGTGCCAGCTTCACCATCATTATAGCTCTTAACAACTGGGGTTACTTCCATCTCATCAGTTGACATCTGTTCTCCATCCTAAATCAAATGCAGAAGAAAACACATTTCATGTATTTTTTGTCCTTGACTGTAGTTTTCTGCTTCTTAGTACCAAACAATTTTATCACATCTTTATCTTTATTAGTTTGTGCACTATGTAGTGACAATTGTATTGGACATGTTATGCTTATTATTCTAGCATTCCATGTATAACATACAACAATTTATAATGCAGCAAGTATTACGTACAGTAAGTGGTCCAATGAAAGTGACCATCATACTACATTCAGACCTCCAAAGCTGGTAGCAATATTACACGTGATCACTTCATGAACAAATTCGTCCAGGATCTTCATGACATAAGCATATAAGCCTGATCCGATACATCTCCATCAGTATTATGGACTGCAGATTGTAAAAAATAATATTAGCCAATCTGACTCAAGATTACCTCATTATGCATGAAGCCCGCTAATTTTTTAACTAGTTTGTGATTTTGTTGATATAAACCAATATTCAAAGTTGTATAGAAATCAGAAACATGGACTCCACAGTGGTGATGAGCAATTGTTGGTGAATGTTTGATGCACAACTCACAGTAGGCCATACCATAAATTCACTTGTCCTTTACACCAGGTGAGCTAAAATTGAATGGCATTGGGTTAATGTGAATGTAATAAGGTGACATAAAAAAATACATTTCTGGTTACTGTATTTTGATGCTGACAACTATTTTATTTGTTCTCTTCAAAAAAATATTCTTGAACCAAATTGGATTTTGAAACTTGTTAATATTTTATACCAGAAGGAGACAGAATTAATGTAATCCATATTTTGTATGTTTGTGAAGTTCAGAAGAAAATACCACAAAGTGACATATTAAAAAATTAAAATCTTCACGAAAGAACTTCTCATATGTAGCAAGAAACAAACTAGTTAAGGAAGAAAAGAATAAACAAGGGGATACACTTCTGATGAAACAATGCCATGAAACATTTGCTAATGTATCCAGCAGGTACATAATAGTGCAATTCTCAAGTGTCTATCAAAGGGAACCCCTTTTAATCAACTTCAGAATTTTCATTCCATACACAGTCATTATTGTAAACCACATCTATAAAAACATATTTGCTTTCAAAAGAAAGGATCTAGACATTTTACAGACTAATGATTATATTAAACAAGGAATAAAGAAAACAGATATGATGTTGAACAAAATAGATTAGATCAAAACTGATTACAATGGACATGACAAAATACAAACCAGTTTCAAGGCTTTTAATTCTGATACATTTTCAAAGCAATGTTGCTTCCAGCCCATAATATCTTTCAGTTTCTTCTATATAAATCTCTGAACTTGAAAGTATTTTTATTTTGGTAAATTGGTGACTGCTTAGCAAATTCCAGCACCAGTTTATGAATGTATGTGCCATTCCTCTACATTAGCTTCCTGGAGAGCTTTTGGTGTTTGTGGCACAGCAACACTGTGGAGGTTGTATCAATCAAGTTAAAGGTCTCACAATAAATACATGGTAAACAATCTTAGCTGATCAGCAGTACTTTTGAATTTGCCAGTGAATTTATATTCCCTCCCAATAGGTGCATCTCCCAGGAAATATAATAAAAAATTACCTGACATGACTGTAAAGAAATCTCTTCCCCACTGATGAGTTGGTAGTCTCGATTGCAATTTAATGAACGAAAACATGGACAGGATCTACACCTCCAGACTGATGCAGAGTGTTTGGTCTGCAAATCTTCTACAAATAAAATTATACTATCAACACAACAATAAGACCACTATATCAACCTTGGTGAAAAATACCTGCAGTCAGATGGCCAAACATGATACAATAAAAGAATATTTAGCAATGGAGATTCCATCACATATTTCTATCACTACCCCCATAACTACTTCAAATTTATCATCGACTCCTCCTATCCCAATCGTAAACCAGTGCTCAGCCATAATGTGCCCATTCTGTTTTTAAAAAGAAAAGAAAACAGTCTAACAGTACAACTCATGTGTATTTTCTGAACCCCATACATCCTGGTGGGTAACTTAATCCCTCTAATTATGCTCTGTGATGGAGCAATAAAATACTAATAAATCACCACTGTTGCTAGGAATGCACACTGATGGCATCTCCAGAGCAGAGTCACTTATCAGCATTTTTATCAAGATTTCAACAGCCAATCAAGGAAGACCACCCACTGAAAGACTGACATGTCATGAGTGATTAACAATCAAATACCATTTCACCAATCAGGGATCATTATTTCAATCATATATATGGACAATACAAATTAATCTGAAAAGTCTTCTCTATTTTGTACAATTAGAAAACTTACACGCTGACTTGACAAGAGGTCCACCTTGTTCAACTTCTCTTGAACAGTTGACATTTATTATACTATTTAAATATGAAAAGTAATCCTCTGAGGTATGGACAATTAAATTCCATAGGGGATGAATTACTAATTTCTATAAAACTTAGCATGTCACACCTAATACATTAAGCTCAAATTATATACCCATCATTAACAACAGAGGTTTTACTGACTAACATTTGAACAGTCGATAGGTGATGACCACCAAAGGAAAGACCTAAACGTTATGCATGATTTACATGAATGATTTACAATCAGATACAGTTTCAAGAATCAAGTGATCTTAATTTCTACTGAAAAGACTCATCAGGGCCCCTACCCCATCCCCACCCCACTAGAAATAAAAACAGACACACACACACATACAGTCACTTGAAAGTTTACTACTGTTTTATTCTTGCACATATTTATTGGCTAGTATGCACACTTTGAGTAAATACACACATAGACATTTGCTCTGGTGCCCTTTTGAGGAAAGTTGGGGCCCTTTTTAAATGCTGGAATACCAACCAACATTTTACTTGATCCAGTCTTGATCGTGCATGGGTAACTATATGAACTTGTGCTATACTGTTTCACATTAGTCAAATGCATGTGACTTTGTTGTAAATTGTTGGACATGTACTGTTGATTATTGTTCTTTTCACTGCAGAGTACAATAATACTGAATTTCATAGGATACTTAATAAAGCATACTGCACGAACTGCAACAGAAATGAAATGAATGTGTCTGCACATTCCGATTACACAGCATTGAGAGATTTTAAAAAAAAAAAAATTTTGTGCAAATCTACTCAGAATAGGTCAATTAGCATTTCTAATGTATAATAAATACAGAAATTGGCTAAATGCTATTAAAAGAAATTAGTCTGCATGTTTGGATATTTTTGGGGGGTCTCAATAGCTAAATGCTCCAATAGTCAAAAACAGTAAACTACATTGAAATAATTAAACATCTTAGATATATATTATGATTAGGTTATTGACACATCATTTTCATATGACTGATTAGTTTTTTCTATCATATTAAAAATTTTGTTTTTATATTTTCCTCATAAGAACAATCAAATAATAGGACACGTAAAAATAATACTAATAATAAAAATAATAATAATAATAACAATATAATAATATATAATATAAATAAATATAAATAAATATAATAATAATAATGCTTTGTTTATAGAGGGTGGCTCATTAGTCCAGGGCTATTCTCCCTTGAGGCCCTCTTAAGGAGAGTATAACAATGCAAATTTATACGAAGATAGAAATAATTACTGTTTATTTTAGCATGTTTAATATTAAAATACTAAATTCCATTATCTATTAGAAACACATACATGCTCATGATATCTCTTCTTAAATACTTGGTTATGGTGCTAGGTTTCCACGGTATTGGGCCTGAATAAATCCTGAAGATACTCTGGTGCAGTTCCATGTATACATTTATATAAAAGAACTGCCTCGTGAAAATCTATCCTGTTATATACTGTGAACCATTTGAGTTCTATAAATAATGCTTTTGAGGGATGATCAATAGATGCATCTAAAATTATGTGTGCTGCTCATTTCTGAAGTTTATAATTCCTGTCAAGCTCAGATTTAGCACAGTTTCCCCATACATTTGAAAAATAATTCATTTTTGGATGAATATATGACTTGCAGTATAGATGGCGAGTTTTATACATGGATACAACCATGCAGAATGCCTTAAATTTGTTGAACATTTTAGATTTGACATTTTTCCACATTATTATTCATTTCAATAATTTGGTGAGGTCAGATTAATTAGAAACAATTACCAAACTTCTGCTATTAATGACAGAACCGTAATGCACCAAGTTGAAGTCAGATGGCTTCATATTAGAAATACACTTTCCCATGGTGAAACTGACATAGTATTCTGATGCTAGTTTTATAACACTGTTTTACAATGGTCCCTATCTATATTTCTATAGAACATCAACTCGAGATCAGACTGTCAGATTTTCGATTTTCATATTTGACTAGATTTCTAAAACTATTAAAAATAAATTATTTATATATGCATCATTCAAATGCCCTTTATAATCTACTTCTGTTGATGCCTCTTACAGTATATTACTACTTCTGAGGAAAAATGGTTTTGTCAGTTTATTGTTGATTTGACATCAGACCCTGTGATCTGCAGCTACAATACCAGAAATGGAAAACATGTTTTAAAATCTTAAATTTTTTAGGCGTCTAATTAATGGAAGATATTGGCATCCATTACATTAAAAGTTTCACTCCTCATCAAACGACATACTAACAATGGACATCTGACACCAAACATTAAAATTATTCAAATTCAAAAACGCACGGTCATAAAGGACATCCAAAATGAAGCTGACGGAGAATCAAGAAAGCTTATTCTTTATCAGGGAGAGACCATATAAGTTTCCAAGGGTTATACTATCTGGAACAAATTTATCTTGTGAGGAATGAAAGATTTAAAAAAATGCCACAATCAGAAAGAACCGTAAACTAAATGACCAGTCCCATACAGTACAGCAGTGCTCAGGTATATTCAGCCTCGTGACTGGGTCATTACTTTTCAAGGATTAAACACATGACTTGCATTTAAGTGTAGACTCAGTGTTTATGAGGGGGTGTGTTTTAAACAAGTGGCTGTCATCAGGAGTTTAAATGTACATACCGCAAAGGATTACGTCATGTTTAAACAGAAACATAATTTTGTATTGTTCAAGAGAAGATCAACAAGATCTCACCAAGTCGGCACAAGTTCATTTAGATTTCCTTGAATAAAGTAAAAGCATAAACTTGTTGCAAAAGGTTTTAATCATCCTTTTCTAAGGAAAAACTGTAGTAGTAGCAGTACAGTTTATGAAATGTGTATAATAACGATATAGATAAAATTGGTATCTCACTCTCTCCCTCTCAACCTCTAAAGAGCATGCTTGCAGGAGTCATACACAGTAAGCAAAGCCCTTTGATACAGACCATGGCTAATCCGCATTGGTCATCCTCAAAGACTCAGTTAGAAAGCAGAACAATGCAACATGATATGCCACAGCAACTCTGTCAGGATGAATGAAGAGATGGAATTTTCTTAATCTGCCCTACTGTCTCTCCACCACCACCACTTTGAGCAGGGTTCTTAAATACACGTGAACTCTACTGAGTGTATAGTGGAGTTTGCTGTTACAAGAATATGATATTGACATCAGGCACATCATGGGAAAAGATAATTTAATAGCAGATGCACCTTCCCATGTATAGAAATTTATTATTTCATGAACACTTTATATAATTTATATGAGTTCTTTTTAATCTCATGTATAATTAGTCGATGGTAAAAAGAAATCTTTATTATATATCTCTTTCTTTTTCTTTATGGGGGGAAAGTGTTATGTATATTTGATTTAATTTGTATTTGGTTTAATTTAATTGTTTTGTAAGTTTTAAATCTTTATATTTTTAATTTCATTACATGTCAAGTAATGTAATTTTGTTTACTAGGAATTTGATATTTTCCAGAAATTAGTTTGACCTGATTGTTTAGTCATAAACACTACACTATGTACCTTTTGCTGACCTAGTTCCTGGCCTTGATTGAGAATCAAATAAACAACATCTTTTTTAATTTATTTTTATTGTGGGATGCATAGAGTGAGATCGAGGCTGTGTTGGAATACGTGACCTTAGACATGTGAATAGCTTCTAAACTGTTCTGGAATGTCATCACTTGGCCCTCATACGGGTATCTATTTTGCATCTTTTTGACTGTATAACCTTTGTCTATAGAGAAATTAGTTAGTTGTGCCTTTACACTGGAAAGTGTTTGTTTGTGACCAGTTTGGAGTTACATTTAAATTTTTATTCAAATTATTTGGATTATAAAAGATTAATTATTTTTTCTGGAAATATTTGAGTGCTCACACAGAATTCTTAGACAAAGACATTTCTTGAAATTTTATCCAGAAATTCAAACACCGGAATTTTGTTTGTGAATCAACAAAGAACTGTAGACACAACAGCACAATACTAGCTACAGTATATGTCATCACCTTCCAATTTGGATTTTTCATTGGGATTCAAACTCAATTTTATTAGAACATTTCATTACTAGGACTTCTAAAATTTAGTTCATGGATTACTCTTGGATTATTTCTGGATTTGATTTCTTAAAACAGTAAGTTCTTATTTTTTCATTTTTACATTTTTTTCCAGGGAAATAAATTGTTTGTTAAATTTTTCAAAGCTTGTTGTTTTCAATCTTTCTTTGTGACTGTTTATTAGACCATAAACACGTAACATAAGATATTTTTTGTAAAAACAAATTATTTGCAATATAGTGATGTACCATGTTTAAAACCCCAAAGCAATGTTTATGTATGTTTAACTCCAAAGAAATGAGAATCTGTATTTCCTTCTTTACAAATGAATTATGTACACAGAAATAATGAACCCAAGGAAAATATGGAACTGTACTCTTCTGAAACAAGCCTGCCCATCTATATCAGATTAGATTTTGTTAGGTTCCCTCAAGTAAATAAATGAAAATAAGTTACTAAGATTCCAGTAATTGGCATGTACAACATAGTAACAAGTTTACACATGGGCACACTTTTAACATGTTAAGAGATAAACTGGCAGGTTTTAAATTAATGATTATTTGCATTTGTACCCTGGAACACCAATATTAAATATTAGGCAACCCAATATTTTTCCTTACTGATACTACTAATTCAATTCACTAATTGTGCTCATTTAAATGCCTCAAAGATTCATCACCGATAAAGATGCCCTATTACAAAACCAGCTTTCCTACACAATGACCATATATTTGCTCATTTTGAATTCTGATGTTTTAATCTGTGCTTAGTGTTAAAATGTTGGTTTGGCTATAAGATGAAATCTTTAAACAATCATATAAATTGTGTTGTATATTCAACTTCTCAACCTTTTACCAATTCCTTGACAAAGATAGGTCTAAACCAGTCTTATTGTAGACAAATTAACATGCCACATTGGAACTGGTTCCATCAAATGAACAATACAAAATCTCTAAAAGAGAATCATATAAAGAGATTTTATTACCCAATTAAAACAGTGAATAATTTGTCTAAAACAATTTACCTTTTGCGAAGACACCATGTATCTTCGTAATATTTTCTTTGAGTTCAGCAATATCTGGAATAGAGAGATCCATTACTCAAAAATCTGACATTTTACAACCTTGATTCCTTATTGAAAACCCTGAGAATATCTACAAAACTGTATCAATAACCTTAATCATTTTGTGCCTGCCATCACCAGCTTATGCAATGCCAGTTCTTTCTCTTTCCGCACAGAAGAAAGTAATGCAAATTAATTAAGTAATACAGTGGAAAATGTCCCTATACTTGAATCTAGGATTATGCACAATAAGAAAAAAGTTCCCATTAATTACATTAAAAATAAAAGAATAAGGGAAAAAAGTTTGAGAAAAAATGAAACACATCTATTCTTCTAACTGTTGATGTGTGAATGAAGCTTTAAATATGCACGCATGCAAGATGACCTCAAATATATGCACAGATCAATGTCATTATTTATATTGATGATACAATCATACGTTCCAAGTCATATCACAAATATGGTTCCCAGAGTGATAGCAAGATCGGGTAATCATATGACATTAATAATATGCATGGATCTCACTCATTATTGAAAATATTCGAATTCTTTATGATATAACCCCATGTTCCAAGTTTGGTCAAAATTGAACGAGACATGTGGCTTTTACAATGGCAAAAGTTGAGCTGATATAAGCCCATGTTTCACTATTTATCAAATCTGGCTTTCAGAGGGTCAGAAAGTTCTGTCAATCATATGGATGTTCTCCGCATTAGTGTAGATTTCACTCACCAGGAAACTCATCCAAGACCTTAATAATACAAGCATACTTTCCACACTTGATTAATACTGTATCGACCATATTACCCATTTGTTGCTTTCCCATCGAGACTTGAACAAAATGCCATTTGCAAATCTGGATAATTATTTTGGGGGTTAAACGCATGCATGCCAGCCATTCTGCTTTTGTCGTAATCATTAGGCCTTTTTTCAAAAAATTACATTTTATGTTCTCCAGTATATGGATTATGCTGCTTTGGTAAATTAAAAAACAAAATAAATCAAAATCAGTCAACAGTTGTGTTTATCATTTTTAGTATCACCTCTTTAATTCCACTCTTATAAATTTGAGGATCTGCTTTAAAAATCCCACTGCTGAGTAAGAATTTTCCTTGTTTTCTATTTATTCAACTGTATATGACCCAGTTTGTTCCCAAGAAAACGGATGGGATCCATCAACTTGACCTTAGCCTCACAGATTCATTATATTCATATTAAAATTATGCAGTGGTCCAGTCTGTGGTTTTATAGAAAATGGCACCAGATTATAAGCAAGACACTTTACAGTGTGACTGGTGCATGTTGCACAACAAAAATGTTAAAGAAGATGGTGTCACAAAATTGTGTATGATTTATATTGATATGTATTTGTGATCAAAAATGTATTCGGGTTTCGTTGTCGTGTACAGCGTCACCCGAGGGTGGTTTATTATTTTTTGGCTCTAGTTATTTTGAAATACTGAGCGCGACTCAGCCCATGCTGCATGTGCAAATTGCCTGAAGTGAACACCCAAGTACCAAGCTGCCCATATCTGTCACAGCTAGTATACATATAGGGCAAATTCTCTATAAACAAATTACATTTTGACGAGTCTTGTCACGAAGCTTACCTCTTTACAGGAGCAAATCTCCAGCTGTAGAGGTATTGAAATTTAAGTTTGTATTCTTTATTACTTTTCGTTTTATATGACAAAATAGTTTCATATACTAGATGTTTTAGAATTTATTGTAAATTCTACAGAGTCAATACCTAGGTTATACAACGCCATAATATTAGAAATACTATAGTCTGGTTCGAGTTAGCTATTTGTTGTAACTGAACAAATTGAATTTAATTATACGCTGCACGCATTGAACGATTAATGTAATGGGTAACGAATTCATGTGCGCGTATGTGCAACATATATCAATGCAGAAGTACTTAAACTTGTCATGAACTACACGGTTTAGTTGTTATAATTTTAGCCACCTTATATATGGTTTGGTGATGTGAAGTCACAGAACTCTGTGTGGTTCCTTGTGACGTGTACGCTGTGTCTGGCAACGTTGGTTCGGAAGAGTGTACTGGTGTTCTCAATGTGAAGGACCAGGGCTTTGCGACCATCGGGTCTGTGTTAAATGTGACTAGAGCGAGTGGAACCAAAGTTACATGTTGGACGTCAAATGGGCACCACGATAGTTATATATATATATATATATATATATATATATATATATATATATATATATATATATATATATATATATTATGTGTTCCATGTCATTGTTATTTCCACTATTGCTATCTGAGCAAAATTACATGCATTCCCATTTCAATATCATTATGAGTGGTAGATTCGTAATTTCATGCATTCCCACTTCAATATCGTTATATGAGCAATAGATTCATAAATTCATACACATGTAGCAGGAGCATATGTTTTATAATTTTATATTCATGTTTTAATTAGGCAGAAATAGGTATTTTATTATTTTATGTAGTTAATGTTTATTATTGAGTGAAATACAGTCATCAGTTGCAATTATTGTGTTATTCTCATTTTACACATATTTAGCCATAACCTTGAACCAGGCTTACCTGTTAAGAGTTTTGTTCACTGAGCAACGCAACTAGCCTGATTGCTGGTCATGCTGGGTTGTTCTACTGTATGACAAGTGGCAAACAACTTTCTGATTGGTTAGTTTGCTACTTGTCTGTATAAACAACATAGTATGAACAGCATATTAGTGGTCAGTCCATTAGAGTTTCTGAAGGGTGGTGGTCATGGCATTGCATTATAGTGCCTGATGATTCTTGTGCTTGCAAGATGTAAATTGGAATTTGTCCCATATGATAAGGTAAATAGATTTATAATATGATTATTGTAATAGTTTATTTTATATGTACTCTGCATAGTTCTCGGGAATGCATGTTGATGTATTTTAATACATTTTAACAGGTTATTAACCTGCATTTTATTATTAGCATATTGTTCTGTCTATACCTTTGTCTGTCTGTCTGTCTGTATGTTCCCTACTTTTGCTCTAAACACTGACTGTTGTTTAGGTTTAGTTGATCCAGTATCTCTCTAGATGGATAATTAATAAACACATAGAATTTTAAGTTATCCGTATTGAATGTATTGTAAAGAGAATCAATGAAAACATGCAGAACAATAATGCACTGATGACGATATTATTTGATATTGTAGTAAATGTATTTTTTATTGTATTTGTAGGGTGTATGTAATAAAGCAAGGACAAATGTCTCAATCTCCACCTATCAACCCAATAATGCACAATAAATCCAATACTGAACATAACACTGGACTTGTATTTTCTCACCAATGAGTAGAAGGCAAGTGCAGTAACACATATCCCTATATCCCTTGGTGCTTAATAAGACCTTGTTTATATTGGGGTGTAGATCATATACTTTTATTTGTTGATCAGTGATAGGACAAAATTCACATCTGTTTAAAATTCCATTCATTAAATTCATGTTCGAGCTTTCGTTGAGTTACTTGTTGTTGAAAGTTCAATATTATGAACTTGAAATTTTTCCTATCTTTTTGTTTATAATGGTGTCAGATTTGTTAATATTTAATTTGCGTTTATAAATAAACATCTTATTAATGCAGTTTGGGTGTCTTCACTAATCCAGTCCCAACCCAGCTTCATCAGGTCAATCACAAAAAAGGACAAATAAACACCATTTTTACAAACTTTAAAAGAAGAATATGAGAGTAATGAAATACAGTACTTGGGATTAAGCACAAGAATTTTCATTACAAATTTTTTAACTAAATATACAATCATTCAGTTCTGTAATTAAGACCCATTGCCCCACTACATGTATACCCAACATGCATATGAGAGGGTACTGCAACTTTTGCTGGTGAAACTCTTCTTTTTACCAAAATTCTACTGAAACCACCATCTCTCTCACTGACACACACACACACACTTGCACACATATACAGCACACAACTTACTGTAGAAACTATAAAGTGGAACCCTTTAACATCTTGTAAGGACCCTATAAAATTCAAATGTGGGGGGGGGGGGGTCCTTGGGACTCCATAAAATATTGATTTAACAGAAGCCCTGGCAGCATACTGAACTGTTGCAAGGATTTTGGCTTCAGTTAATAAACTGATGCTGAACTGAAACATTTGCAAGCCTGCAGTGGGATTTTTATATTTTCATTGAGACCAATTCTCTCAGCTAAAACCTGATGCCATCCTTTATTACATGTACATTCTAAAGCAGTCAAGCCAGGTTACCAGTAGACTCAGTGACTGCATCTTGAGGGTAGTGCTGAATTACCAGTGGATTTGTAGTTGTTGAAAATTTTCACATTGATTTTACTGTGAATCTAACTCTTGTGGTTATGCATTCGTTTTATGATGCCAATGTTTTCACAAAGGTATTGAATGACACAAATTATATCTTTCAGAAGATACATCAATCTTTATCTCAAGTCTAAACATTTGCAATTTAGTAAAGCTAATTCCTGTCAGTCAAATCTTTTAACAATTTGGACTGAAGCATCTGATTAAAGATTAGGCAGCATTTGTAAGTGACTGCATCCATAGTCTCAAATTGCTTTTGCATGTAGCGACATTCCTTGAGATTTAATTTCTTCTTCTGGAAACTTCGTTAATTATGCTTTTGAGATGCTCAGAAAATTTCAATGCTTCCAAGTGATCCATTATCAACTTGGGGCATCAGGGTTGTAAGTAATCATTAATGGAAAGCATTTGCTTGGTGTCATGATCTTATATTATTAACATGTATTTTTAACGAGGGTATTATTATATGCCTTCAAAAAGGCAATTCAGATATTATGATGATAAAGTATTTCAATCCATGGTGTTATTATTAATTTATTAGTGTGTGTGTTCAAATGAGTGCAGGTGCTAAAACTTGCTGCACCAATTTTTGTCATGTGTTCTATGCCTGAAGAATGTTACAGAAGTGGGCAATTTGTTTGAAAATTAAAAAGTTAAAAATGTGATTATTAAACAATCAGAATCATAAACAAAGGCCAATTTTCTATTGTAAAATATGCTTCTTCAATAATATTTACCTAATCATAATACATTAGGAGAACTTAAGTACCTTGCAAAAACAGCACTTTTAGCTAAAAAAGCTAAATGTTAGCCGCCTAACTAGATGACAGTTACAGTGATCATCCCTTAATACTAGGATTGGCAGCAAATCCCATGAATGCCTCTCTATATGGATGTAACTGGAGGGTGGAAGGGTGCATGAGTATTACATACATTACCCGATCATAACACCATAGGAGAAAAGGTAAAAGGTGGTGGGAGGTTCATTCCCTTAATCCGAAGATACCATGTCCAACCCCATAATGTTTGTCAGACAGCTTCTAGATAACCTGACCAGATAATAGATTCCGTATGTTGGAGAGCGACTTCTAAAGAGAACAATTTTCCCTCCAACAAATACAGAGAAAGACATAAAGCCAAGTCCTTATGATATTTTTGGATGACTCAGGAAGGTAATCTATTGTGCCAAGGTCATACCAGATCAAACAGAGCCTTTTGGGATGAAAGATTGTTGCAATAAAAGCTAGCGAAGGGCAACTCTGATCTCCATCCCATGGCATGGATAATGTCAGAGAACAGTTTCTCTCAAATGCTATGCTTGAAGTAATTGTTCTAACCCATTGTGAGCCAAAATGTCATCAAAGAAAAAAAGTTGGAAGTATCAGATGGAGTATACTTCCCTTCAAAGCAAAAACTCCTCCAACTTTTTAATGGGCAGTACTTCCTAAAACTGGTAATGGATTTTGCAAGGATTCTCTGTTCAAAGCATATAACTCTGCACATGCGGAAGTAGTAACTGGGACATTCACAGGATTTGTCACCAACCCCAATATCATGAGATCAATCTGCCACCCAGGTGATCAGAAAACTTATAGCTTTTCTGGGAGGCTGGATTTGTGGGGTAGTAGTGATTTGAGTGTGTAAGATTTCTAATGATGAGAAACATCGCTACAGTGTACTTTGTGCTTAAAATCTGCACATATTGTGAAGATTCTCAAAAGAAAACCTTAGAGGTCAATTATGTAAGCCTGGTACCATGTTATCAGCACAGGACATCCCAAGACAGATTTTGGAAGAGTCATGATTGATGAAAGAAAACAGGCATATAATCAGATAAATTAACTTCCAATTGAATAGATAATTTAAAGAAACATTTTTCATCTTCTGATGCATGCATCAACAAAACCAACAACAAATAAAATTGTTAGGTTTATATCATTTGAGAAAACATATAAATCAGGATCAAGAGCAAATATTTAATTGCTTACTAAAATGGTGAGTATCTTATGTACATATCTTACCTTTTGCAACACTTTCTCCTTTTTGCTTTACATCACCAACTTCCTGCTTTAAACCACCAACTTGCTGCATTACATCATGCTTTACATCACGAAATTCCTGTTTTACGTCAACAACTTCCTCATTTAGCTCACCAACTTCCTGCTTTACACTGCCAACTTCATGTTTTAGCTCACCAGCGTCCTTCTTTACATCATCAACATCCTGCTTTACACTGCCAACTTCATGTTGTAGATCACTAACTTCCTGCTTAACATCACCAACATCGTGCTTTACATCAACAACATCCTGTTTTGCATCACCAACTTCCTGCTCTAAACCAACAACTTGCTGCATTACATTGCCAACTTTCTGCATTATGCCACCAACATCATGCTTTACATCATGAACTTCCTGTTTTACATCACCAACTTCATGTTTTAGCTCACCAGCATCCTTCTTTACATCATCAACATCCTGCTTTACACTGCCAACTTCATGTTGTAGATCACTAACTTCCTGCTTAACATCACCAACATCGTGCTTTACATCAACAACATCCTGTTTTGCATCACCAACTTCCTGCTCTAAACCAACAACTTGCTGCATTACATTGCCAACTTTCTGCATTATGCCACCAACATCATGCTTTACATCAACAACATCCTGTCTTGCATCACCAACTTCCTGCTTTACACTGCCAACTTCATGTTGTAGATCACTAACTTCCCACTTAACATCACCAACATCGTGCTTTACATCAACAACATCCTGTTTTGCATCACCAACTTCCTGCTCTAAACCAACAATTTGCTGCATTACATGGCCAACTTTCTGCATCATGCCACCAACATCATGCTTTACATCATGAACTTCTTGTTTTACATCACCAACTTCATGTTTTAGCTCACCAGCTTCCTTCTTTACATCATCAACATCCTGCTTTACACTGCCAAATTCATGTTGTAGATCACTAACTTCCTGCTTAACATCACCAACATCATGCTTTACATTGCCAACTTTATGTTGCAGATCACTAACTTCCTGCTTAACATCACCAACATCGTGCTTTACATCAACAACATCCTGTTTTGCGTCACCAACTTCCTGCTCTAAACCAACAACTTGCTGCATTACATTGCCTACATCCTGCATTACATCATCAACATCCTGCTTTACACTGCCAACTTTATGTTGCAGATCACTAACTTCCTGCTTAACATCATCAACATCATACTTGATAATGCCAACCTTCTGTCTATCAACACCAACTTCCAGTTTTAAATCACCAACTTGCTGCATTACACTGCCAACCTTTTGCTTTACATTTTCCAAATCATCTGAGAAAAACAATAGTATTGTTTACAGACAATCATTATGAACTGAATTCGAATCTTTAATTATAAGACACCATGCTTTTGAAAGATGAATTATAGAAAGTCACCTTTTTATGTACTTGAATGAAATGCATTAAGTGACAATCCAGTATGCTCACTACTAAAATATATGCCTTGAGTATCCTAATTAAGAACAGCATACAGGCAAACTCGAAAGACTGATGGAAGGATTTGAATCCAAATCAAAATTACATTGGTTTATCATTTCATCCACACATATTTGCATTCATCTATATCAGACCTGCACACCCCCGCAAAACTCTTTTCAGTATTTTTAGGGAAATTTTAAGTATTTCATGTCAGTTTTCAGTACTCTTGACAAGTGCACACTATTGGTAATGGACCAAACTACCAAAAAATCCTTATTGCATCTTTTAACTTTTAATGCGAGGAATGATTCATACTGCAGCTGGTTGAATGTTTCCTACGCGAAAAGAACAATGTAATTGGTAATGATTTTCTAGCCATGTCGATCTCTTTATGCTTCTCTGATTTTATGTAGTGAGACAAGTCATTTTCACCACCACTCTCAATGGAAATACAGTGTCTCACATAGTCTGCGGAAGGCAGGTATGTGGTGCACAGCTGTACTCATCTCTTCATGACACTGACTAAAGTTGATTCTTCTTTTGCCACTCTATTCCTCATAGATGTCATCTTAAGATCCTTTTCCAAACTCCACTCAGACATGCTGTTTACACTACAGATGGAGCACAAAGATGCCCTATAGATATGCCTAGTCAGAGCATTTTACACACAACCCTCGTATTTAATATAGAGCTAAGCCTGGCTGTTTTTGCTTGATCTTTTGCACTTCGTTTATGTTAGTTTCGCATGTACTAAATAATTGTTTTTTTTGTATTATTACCTTGCACAAAATCAGATTTGGCACTTGAAAGTCAAATTTCACTTTTTGCTTTTTTTCACATACAAAATATGGAAAAATGCAGAAGGGTGCACAAGTCTGCCTAAATGTACATACAAGTGTTTGCTGTTACCCACTTCTCTGTAGCTAATTCTCACATTCTTCAATTCCTAATATTTTGAAGTAATAGTATCCTTTATATATTTTCTAATATTGCTATAGCAAGACTAGTTTCCTTACATATCGTTTCACAAACATACACTAAAGTCTTTGGAATACCTTAAGGTGTACATCAGTCTATAAAATTGATTGGCTTATGAGCAGAATAATATTAACTGTAATAAATCTTCAAACCCATCACACTGGTAAGTGTAAACAAGCACACAAGTAAATGTTGTTTTCTCTACAATTCAACCTTCAAAATGAGATAAAAAAACTAGGAAAGTAATATACTGTTAGACTTGTTCAAATATATATTGTATGCAATGTCGAAGTCGCCTATAAAAAGAATTACATACTTCAATCTTACTGGCCTTGATGTTTTCATCAAGAAAAATATTAACAAAATATAAAATGGAAAAGAAAGCAGAATCAATGGCTTCAAATGGCAAATCTATTTTTGTTTTCTTCCACGTTTTGTTTGGCTGTCACTTGTACATTTTCCTTAAATACAACTAAAAGCTATCACATTTAAAACACCAACTGCAAGTTTGGTTCTAAATACTGGCATAAAATGAGTCAAGTTTAGTAAATGATGCATAAATAAATGAAAAGTTTGCATTTTGCAGGTAAAGACTTAAAATTCTATTTTCAAAACTTCGCCATAATTATATTTGTGGATTAATCATTTTTTTATTAACCATGTATACAAAAATTAAACAGTGGACCAAAATCATGCTGAAAATTTGATCAAGAAGAACACAATGATTTCATATATGAACTTTCAATTCAGATTTCCATCCTATAGAATGTTTGTAAAGTATTCATGTCCTGCTCTGTGAATAACTGGAATTATAGATTAAAGTATGTTCTTACCTGATAAAACAGCAATTTCCTTCATTTTGTCAATGTATGTATCCTGAAGGGGTTTGTCCATAGTGCATGTGAGAATGGTATCAACATCCCTTATGAAATCACATTTCATGGATTTGGAACGAAAGTATGCATCAAACCTGCTGACAACGTTCTTAATATCACTGCAAAGGTTGTTGAAATCTGCAGTGCCTATATTAGCCTGTGTTGCATGGCCATAAAGAGTATTCCTGAAATCTCTTACTCTCTCTATGTCATCGCCCAATGCTGTTCCACCTGGGGGTGGAGTTTTTCCCCACTTTGTGCTTGGAGCTGGGACATGCTTACAAAGGTTCCTTATTAATGTGTAAAGTGAGCTGACATCAAACTTTTCGGCAATGGGAATCTCAGGTGAGGAAGGAGATATGCCACACAACCATTTCTTTATCTTTGCATCAAGTTTTCCCAATTTCGTTTGATTTGCCTGAACTCGGTTCGGTAGATCAGCTGTAGGAATTTCATGTATTAGCACCTGCCAGAGAATGTCTCTTAACACATCAACCACTATTCTGCAAATGCGTGCAAAGTGTGTTGTCTCCTGGCTGGATGTGTAAGAGCCACCACTGGAACTTGCCATGGTTATTGTGCTGATATGGTCCTACCTGTCATATCTGCACACAAAAAATATCACATGATTTAAAACAGCCATATATAAATATGTATGTATTATCTTCAATGAATCATGAATTTATCACAAGATGTATACATTTTTCAATAAAAGGAAACTAAGCCTGCCAGGTTTCCTTTTAATGAAATATTTATACAACGAGTGAATAAGGCAATAGTTTTAAACTATATATATATATATATATATATATATATATATATATATATATATATATATATATATAATATACTAAGCTTCAAAAAGAATTGGGACAAATCAGCTCATTTAGATATACAAATCAATCGGAAATAATACAAATTCTTTTAATTTTTTAAAATATTTTTGTTTATTTTATAAACATTATATATATTATAATGATTAGAATGTATAATGTACTAAGCGCTTCAAGTACCAGGATAAACCGACTCAATAAGATGCACAAATCACAGATACACAAATCAATTTCAGAATTTTATAACATTATGTATTATAATGATTAGTATATTGATGCACAATCAATTTTGAGATTATATATTTTTACCCTGGAGAAAATAAGTGCCAGAGTCGGCAACGAAAAACTAGGACAATTAAACAACCGGAAACACATATTTTTTTTTTACCTAATCTGACATAGCAGTGGTCTTTCAATGCAGGTTCTACTGTAATATAATAAAGAAGCTATGGATGAAGCTATCATCTGATTCGTGTAAAGCTATCATCTGACTCGTGTAAAGCTATCATCTGACTCATGTAATCTAAATGAATTCTTCAAACAAAATTGTTATGACATAATAAAAATATATGAAATCTTTTTCCAGAAGTGAGTGCCTATAGTGTCATTTTTATTTCATTCAAGTCATTCCTTTCGGATGCTGTAATTGTCGTCCAAATACAATAAGAAAAATGAGATTATAATACCCATCATGTAAAAAGTGAAGAAATATGAAGTCACTCAAATTTAAGTTAAATAAGTACTGAAGGACATGTTTGAACAATATCAAAAGCTAATATAACATATCTTAAATACAACAAGATGAGACTGATGCTCAACTGGGCAAAAAAGAATTTCTTCCTTTAAACTCAGCCCGGCTGTACTTTTTCCATCGTATACTCTGGAAAAGGATGGAATACGATGGAAAAACATGGAAAACCCTGGAAAATGATGGAAAAATGAAATATTCTGCAGAATTTAGCATGGAAAGCCTGGACATTGTGCCTGGAAAATGCTGGACATGCCTGGAAAATGCTGGACATTTTGGACTTTGAAATTTTTCAGCATGGAAAACCCTGGAAAACGATGGACATTTTGGACTTTGATTTTTTTCAGCATGGAAAACCCTGGAAAATGATGGACATTTTGGACTCTGAATTTTTTTCAGCATGGAAAACCCTGGAAAAGAATGGACAGTTTAGACTTAGAATTTTTTGGATAAATTTCAGCATGGAAAACCCTGGAAAAGGATGGACAGTTTGGACTCTGAATTTTTTTCAGCATGGAAAACCCTGGAAAAGCATGGACAGTTTAGACTTAGAATTTTTTGGATAAATTTCAGCATGGAAAACCCTGGAAAAGGATGGACAGTTTGGACTTAGAATTTTTGGGATAAATTTCAGCATGGAAAACCCTGGAAAAGAACTTAGTCAATTTTCAAGATTGGTACAAAGAATTATTTTGAATTACCTAAAGAAAGAGCAATCATGACTAAACTGCGCTGTAACACAGATTTTTGAACTTGAAACTAAACTATTATTTCAAACCTATGATAAATATATACTGAGAAATAGAGGACACTAGTCAAATAAACAAACTAAACCATACACACACACACACTTGACCCCTGCTTTAAAAAAACAAACTACAAGTGTTGAAGTAGTACATCATTTATTGTATGTACCACACATGTAATTAAATGTTCATTATCAAAAGAACATCACTATACAAAAATGTTGGTGTAACACAAACTATACATGTATGATAAGATATCCTGAAAAATTAGTTAAATCCTGACCAGAAAATATCTGGTGCATATAAAATCATAAATATGTCCAAATCTATTCACCACTTGAGCTTGACACTACAGTGTATAAGTATGAAATTCTGCTGTGCAATGGTGAGAGCCATTTTAGTCCTTTTCATGATGACTGGGGAGAACAGTACCATAAATGGCATTTCCAATTTCAACAACAATAATAGGTTCTTGAAGACACTTGATCCTATTTTTGATGATGAAAGGAAGTCTTCTTTCTTGTCAGAGCCAACTTCATTCCAAAGAGATGTTCGCTCATAATTATTAGTTATGTACACCTGTACAGCCCCCAGTTTCACACATTTCTTCTTTATCGGAGTACAATTTTTTGCAGATCTCACAATAAAAATTGTATTTGAGATACTCCTTACTGAATTCACATTTTTCCTTCAAATCTTTGACAATTGTCAATCCTGTGTTTGCTGAAGGAAGATGCAACTGAATTAAGTCCAAAAAGTCACATATTTAGCATCTGACAAATTATGTCTTGTTGGCAAAGCCCCAAGAACAATAACATGTTCAGACTTTGTGATTTCACTACAATACATATCTTGTTATGGGGCTATGACATAAAGTGGGGGATCTGTGACATGGGATGGGTAAGACTGAGTTGCTTCATTCACCTGATGATACTGTTCATCGTCTGAACTTGATTAAAACTCTATACTTTCTTCTGAGTCAGATGAAAAACTCATGTCACTGTCACCATATCTAGTTGGTTCATCTGTTGATATTCTCATTACATCTGAAGATTAGTATTACGTACTGTCACCAATTTCATAATATCCAAGACCAACAGAACTGGATTCACCTAGATCAACAACACTGTAATGAGAAATACAAATTTTAGTGAACATGTATAATTCATATTAAAATCTTAACATTCAAACATTATTGTTTTGTTGTGGGAATTGAATACGTACAGTTAATATTACACTGTTACAGTAGTTTAGTTTGACAAATCCAATGTTAATGCATGCATCATTTAAACATGGGTAATGCAAACATGATACACAATGAATGCATGTAAATGACAAGTAATTGATACACAATAATATACTCAATCATACAAAGTACATGTGATACAACATACACTTCATAAATGTATGTGATGTTTTCAGAAAAACAACTCAAGTTTCATAACGTTTTAGGGCATTATAAGAAAAATGAAAGTAAAAATTTAACATTTTAAATAATTAAAAACTGAAGTATGACAATGCATAACAATAAATTATTATATCTTGTTCTGCAAGAATCAATACTGATCAGATATTTCCTGGAATTTCTGTAATTGGCTGATTTGGTTAAATATGGTGTACATTGTGCATATATTGTGTATGGTGTGTTGGATAACCCATACAGAGTGAATGTTCTGTTCAAACACGTACATTGAATATTCTGTTTGTAAATACTGAAAGATTTCACCATATACTCAGAATTTGTTGAACTCTGAAAATTCCAGTTAGTGTTGTACAGTGAAATTTGTTTATTCCTTAAATTATTGATATAGTAATGAAACTGTGTTTAAGATATGAGCCATGTTAAGCTGTGAATGTACTAGGTAAGAACAAATGTATAAAGAATAATGCTTATCTTCACACAAATAAACATTGTTGTGGGAGACAGCTGCAGACATTATTTAAAATGTAAAAAACTCTCTATTACTCCTGGAATTACCATTGTTTTTTCTTCCTCCAGTACATGGTGCTTTTAGGAATGGACTTTGTGGAACTAACTTCAAACTGCTTATATATTTTGTCCTGAACACCAGTACCTGTAATACACAAACAGCATTAAAATGGTTACAGACTGTACAGTCAGACTGATTAAAACATTAACATATCGTTCAAAAATCATCTTCATGGTAAAACTTGTGTACATTTTAATCTTGCTAAGATTAATGTGAAATTTTTCAAAATTTCTTTTTCCAGGACTTAAGTTACTTAAGTTATGATTTTACTTATATATGTAGCAGTCTGAAAATTTAGCAGTAACCTAAAGACCTTTTTGGACTAGATCTATAAATACTCAAGAAATTCACAACTTTTATCATAATACCAGAGCAAACCCTGTTTGGGCTTACATGTATCACTGGAGTTAACATTTCCAAGACTGACAATTACAAGGTTATGGCTGTTAAAATAAAATTCCACAAATTAGGTTGCTTTGAAAGTTATATATACATATATATTGAAAAACAAAAATACCTACTCTAATTTTAAAACTGGTGCAAAAGGAAACTTGTTTTTGACCTTGTATATCTTTTCACATTTATTTAAATACTTGCTTACAATTTAATTATCAGTCATACATATATAGTGTTGGGCGGTTAATCATATAGTCAGTTTATACTTGGGCAAACGAGATAAAGTCGAGACTCCGTTTATTTCATACTCACCTATAATATTTGGGTGTCCAATTTGTGTTCTTTCCATTTGTGTTCCACACCTCGACACGATATTGCCTCCTGGTCGTAAACTTTGTCTTCTAAAACCACTTTACTGTAAACCAATCATTCCCCAACATATCCAAATCACGGCGTTGGTATCCGATGTATAGATATTAACTCTTTAGATAAATCATAAATCAAAAGAGAACAAAATGTCTGATTTTTCTGTCAAGTATTCGCCTTCACGTATCGGAGTCACGTTTTTGTCACGCAGAAATAGCCGAGGTTGTTCCGTATGATGATGGCTGATGAAGCTGACTATGATGGGATATAAAATTATGTACTTATTTTTTTTTAACCAATTACTACATTGAAAAAGCCGGCATATTTCGATTTCATGCGTTAGAACCAAATTTTCTGTAAAAAGAAAAAAGAAAAACAAAAACAAAAAAAAACCGTTTCTGTAAAGTTTGGTTCCAAATTTGGCACCGTAAAACGCTTTGGATAACCAGTCTAGAATTTGGGCGCAATTTTCGATTGGAGTGTCATTGAAATTGTAAAATATAAAATATCCCAGGATTTTAAGATGACCACTGAACCAGAAATATCACTGGTTATATGGGTGAATGAGGCATAATCTGTATGGCTGACGTACACTCGCCACGAAAAGAAATGAAGGAATATCGCACGGGAGAGAAAGTGATGGCGGTTTGTCGTGCATTCAAGGGATACCATGAGTGTATTATTGCGAAAATAGCAGGTAAGTCATTACTCAGTCCAGTTGTAGCAAAATTATTTGCACGGCCGCCAAGTACCTTAGCTGCGAAAGACTTCGCGTGACGTAAATTTACGGAAAGCTATTACGAAATATATCCTATGGAACAATTTCTTTTTTTTATGCTGTTTGAAGACTGATAAATTAAACGTCAAACTTGTAAGGATATTGAAAGGTATGTGTTATGTTTTAAGCTTTGTTTACATAATTGGCAACATTTTTTACTTATCCTAATGCACAATGACCACTCATCTCGTGTCTGTCTTTCAAAAAAGTTCGTACGTGCCGGCCTTGCGAATATATATTTCCAAATTGTAAATTTCACTTTAAATTTTATTCACCCTTGATATTATTAATGATCTGACTGGTATATGTATTTTTTACATTTTCGTTATTATTTTCCAGATAGTGTGCTATTTGTAGCAATAAGTTATATTTGTTTTAATTAATTTTAGACTGTGACTCGGAAATATACGGGTAGATCTCTTTTCCAATTAATCTTCAATTCAGATTATGGCTTGTTTCTGTCTATCCAATTTATATTCAGCCATTTCAGTAATATTTAATAGTAACTTATTGTATAATTAATAAGAATGTACAGTTGTAAACTGTTGGAAATGATTATCAATTTTCCTCACCAAAAATACTTGTTTAGTTTGTGTCCTTTAATTTCAGAAAAAAGTGGCAAGGCACAGTTATGTAAACAACTTGATGGCGACAGCTTCATTGAAATTCTTCGATCTTTTAATTTTGAATTAAGCAAGCGAGAGGTAATACCACATTTGTTTCAAATTCAAATGTCTAGAACATTAGCTGTAACCTGGAGTTGTGTATATAGATAAGTAAATATATCAGAAACTTAGTGCATATGAATCATCATGGTGAAAATTTGGATTAAATTTTTTTTCACACCCAGCATGAGGCAGAAATATGTCAGATTTTTGGATTTTAACAAAGCTGCTAGATAAATATTCAGAATGCTGTACAGCTCTGTTGAATATATTGGCAAGACACTAACTGGGGCAAGAGCCAATAATAAGCACACACAAGGCCACCTCTCCAAGACCAGTCCAGAATTCAAATAATTTATGGTATATTTTAAATTATTAACCATGCGTTTTAAACTTTGTTAACCTATGACAAAATATATGCCAAATTGTAACAAAATTTTTTTATGAACTAAGGCTGGAACATTATTATGAAATTTAAATGTATCCACAACTACTACTTGAAACATTATAGTGTAGACAGGCAATATTCAAATGGACAATGTAAATCTACTTTCAGTTTAAATGGTATAATCACAACTGCATGTATATGGTAGCCAGTTTGTGTGTGCGTGATTCAGATGTTTAGTAACGTAGCTTTAACAAATGTTTAGTCACATCGCTACGATGTCTGCAGTGTGGCAATTTATAGTGATGTCTAGCACTGGGATATCATGCCACAGACGTGTAGCATAATGTCTCCCACCCATTCACATTATCTTGACACCAGGTTGACCAGTCCTAACACTAACCTTTTAACCGTTTACCTTATAGAGCATAATTACAAAGTGCAGCATGCTATAAATAGAGCACCCGTTACCTATATGACTCCATACGCATAGGCCTGCCTGTTAACTGTTAAGCATTGTAGTGTATTTTATGTTAAACAGCAATTGTAACCATTTTACATTTTTGGTACACATCTATTATGTGTGGAAAAATTTAAGATTAAAAGTCTGATTGTTATAGCTGCATAATTATTTTTCACTGAAGAATTTTTTACGTGCTTTAAAATCTTGAGAGGACTCATTCACCGTCATGTCAGTGAGGCTGCGTGACCAATCGTAGCTGCCATTTCTCATACTTGAAATTTACAATTTGTTGTCTGCATCTACATCACTAAGTCATCTGAATTTGATAATTTATGAAAACTAATTGCTGCCTGCATCAATATCAGAGCCTTTACCTAAGTTATTGAATCTTTCGTAGTTCTGATTCTAATCGTGAAAACTTCCTAAGTACTGAATCAAATCCGCGACCTCCATTTTGGAGAGTGGAGATTATGACCCAGTTACTTTAAATAGCAGATTTCGACCAGGGCATAAACAGTGACCACGTGATCTGATGTAATTGTCATTCACAGAAATGAATGTAGTATCTAAATGGGGGTTTTCCCTGAAGGTGGCGCTATGAAAACCAGCTTAAAATGGCTGATGTTTACAGCAGGCGTCAAAAGGCGCTTCCACGTGAATGGAGTAGAGGCGTCAAAAGACGCTTGCATGAGGTAAAGGGTTAATGCTGAGCACCAGGCAAGGCAGCTAATAGTACCATTTTTTAAATAAGTCTTTGGTATGACTCGGTTAAGGGTTCAAACCTGTGACCTCTCACACCCGTAGCAGGCGCTCTAACCACTTAGACTTGGGCCACAGGAGCAGTTAGGTAGCCAGTTTAATTTGTGGTGGAAACCACAGGTTTTTAAGCCTATCAAGTTAGTCATCAAGCCAAGTGCCTCGTTACAATTACCAACCTCAGGTATTGTAAAAGTACTGTAATTGCATGAAATGTTTCAGGCATAACTCTCATTCTCTCACTCCCCTCTCTCTCTCTCTCTCTCCATATATATATATATATATATATATATATATATATATATATATATATATGGGATTGAAATAAATTTGAAATCTTGCTTGATTCTATTCGTTAATATACAATGATTTGTATTTCAGAAATCATGAAGGAGAAGTATAACATTGGGGAGGTGATGGTGAGATAGAAGCTTTGCGATTTGGTTAAACCATCAAGAGTACCATCACTTCCACAGACTCCAGTGGTGACAACAGAAAAATAAGAAATGTGGTGAATGAACTATGAAACAACACGTGTAAAAAAAAATATTTTAAATTTTTTTAATTAAAATTGAGATAGAAATTAACGTGAATTTCTGTTATTTTGTTGTTAAGATTGCTTCAGAATAAATTCAAACTATAACTAGAGTAAGAGAACATATTTTTAGAAACTCGGATGATGTTAAGGAGCCAGTAATCTGGATTTTATGACACACCAGTAGAAGTGTAGCGATATTTATGACAACTTAAGCCATGTTGTCTGCTGAATACTAGTGCACAACCTATTAAGCTACCAGTGACAAGTATAGTTTTTAATTTTTGTTTCCTTGTTTAAAAGTTACTAAACATCACAGTCAATACAAGGAGTTGGTTGGGGTAATTTGGATCATGTTCTTCTTGAAATTATCATCAAATAAAAGTTGCATCACTGTTAAAAATCTCGTTTTCATAAAATATTTCAACAATTTTCAGCTAAATTTTAGTGTTGTCCAGGGTTTTCCAGCCTACCCTGGATAAAGACTGGAATATTAGTCCAAATGCTCCAGCATTTTCCATGCTAGAATTGTCCAGGGTTTTCCATCGTTTTCCATGCTAGAATTGTCCAGGGTTTTCCAGCCTACCCTGGACATAGCCTGGAATATAGTCCAAATACTCCAGCGTTTTCCATGCTAGAATTTTCCAGCGTTTTCCATGCAAGACTTGTCCAGGGTTTTCCAGCCTACCCTGGACAGAGGCTGGAATATTAGTCCAAATACTCCAGCGTTTTCCATGCTAGAATTTTCCAGCGTTTTCCATGCTAGAATTGTCCAGGGTTTTCCAGCCTACCCTGGACATAGGCTGGAATATTAGTCCAAATACTCCAGCGTTTTCCGCGTTTTCCATGCTAGAATTGTCCAGGGTTTTCCAGCCTACCCTGGACATAGGCTGGAATATTAGTCCAAATACTCCAGCGTTTTCCATGCTAGAATTTTCCAGCGTTTTCCATGCTAGAATTGTCCAGGGTTTTCCAGCCTACCCTGGACATAGGCTGGAATATTAGTCCAAATACTCCAGCATTTTCCATGCTAGAATTTTCCAGCGTTTTCCATGCTAGAATTGTCCAGGGTTTTCCAGCCTACCCTGGACATAGCCTGGAATAATAGTCCAAATACTCCAGCGTTTTCCATGCTAGAATTGTCCAGCGTTTTCCATGCAAGAATTGTTCAGGGTTTTCCAGCCTACCCTGGACAGAGGCTGGAATATTAGTCCAAATACTCCAGCGTTTTCCATGCTAGAATTTTCCAGTGTTTTCCATCGTTTTTCATGGAATATGATGGACATTCTACAGCCGGGCGCTGTGTGTTGAAACCAACTCTAATATTCTACTGCAATAACAAGCTTTTCAAATTAGCTGCTCTGGTGGACACATCAGATGTATGATCAAAACCATTTTCATATAGAGACAAGCAAACATCATTAAAAGTATTATGTTGAAAAACCCATATCAATATGACCATCAATACATGGGAACTTGTGACAGCAAGATTTTCAGAACAACTATTTTGTCGGATGAACAAGACATTATAATAATTCCTTTTGATATTACTTTCCATTTCTGAGGAGTAACAATACAATTTTTGAGAACTCCAATTTTGAAAATGTCCTGTGAAAATGACTTTCTGTTCAAGAGTAGCAATAACAGGATTGTTACCATGGAGGTCAGCACCATTTTAATTTAGGACCAGCAAGACATTATATGAATTCTCCTTGATATGGCTTTCCGTTTACAAAGAGTAACAACACAATGTTTTAGATGGCTGCCATGGTGGCCATATTGGATATCAGAAGCACACCAAGACCAACTAGACACATAAGAGGTCTTATGCTAAAAGCAAATTTCCAATATTATCAGCCATCTGGAAGAAGTGGCAATAATAAGATTTTCTAAACACCCTTTTGGTGTCTGTACTGGAGGTTTTAATGTCTGTGTGGAACCAATTTCTTTTATGACCAACCAGACATCATAGCATAAAATGTCTTTGAGTAAAACGTACATGCTTCATCCATTCAGGAGTAGTAGTAATATAAATGATTCTCAAAAAAGCAGCAGTGGCAGCTATGGATTTGCCAATAGCACCATTTTCATTTATGACCTGGTAAATATCTCAAGTCTTCTGGTGTAAATCCCCATGTCAACATGGCTTTGTGTTTAGAAGGAGTAGCTATAACAAAATTTACAATGGCTGCTGTGGTGGCTATATTGGACATCAGACCAGCACCATTTTCATTTGGACCAACTAGGCATCAGAAGATGTCTTTCAGTCATAAACCCCTTTTTGATATGACCATTAAGTCAGGAGTAACTATATGAGTTTCAAGATGACCACCATGGCTGATGTATTAGACATCAGATATGTACTGTTGTCATGTATTAGACATCAGATATGTACTGTTGTCATGAATAACAAACTAGACATTAAAAAAATTTCTATTAAAAACTCCATGTCAATATGTCAAACCAGACACCATAATAAGCATTTGAGTGAAAACAACATTGCCATATCATTTGTTCTAGAAGAGTAGCAATAAAATGATTTTCAAAATGGCTACTGCGGTGGACATAATTGTATGTCCAAATGCAGTATTGTCGTAAACTGTGTTTTAGAGTAAAAGTGAGTAAATTCATCTCAGAACATAACTGCAACAATTAACTTACATTAACCAAGCCCCTACAAGGATGAAGTTAAATGCTGAATAATCATGAGTTATATAATATTTAATTTAGCACTACTCTACGAAAGAATTAGCATTATCATTTAAAAATGTGTATGGTGGAATATACACTGGTAATATATTTTGTGTTATATATGAAAATAGCTGTTAAAATAAACCACATTTGATAAATTAAAGAATCCCAATGTGGACGCATTTTCTTTTCTCTTTGTATCCATATAAAATAAGTGTATGAATAAAGCAAGGAAGAATTAACTATATGAATAAATAATTAAAAAAATAAACAACAAAATATGAGAACAAAGTGAATTATTAAATGAGTGATTCAGTTTAATAGACACATCAAATTAATCAATCAAAACTGAAGCAACAAAATCAATGTAAAGTTGAATGTAAAATGTATGAGCCTGTTAACTCTAAACAAATAATACTGAAAGTGATACTTTTAATGCAGCTACTGCTGTTGCATCATAATCCAGGGGTCGGCAACCTTTTGATAATAGTGTGCCAAAGTAGGATTTCTAATTCATTCAGTGTGCCAACAACCTATATTCCTATATGTCTATATGTCTACCTGCTCTACCATATTTTAATATATTATATAAGTACTCGTATATATGAAACTACTATTAAAACAAATAAATTTCATCTTAAATTTATTATATCAATGTTTAATTAAAAAAATTAAAAATAAAAACTTCAATTCAATGTAATTAATCTGTATCTCAATTAATGTGAGCCTTGTCCTTGCATGCTCTTGGTTAATTGTTCAATATCAGGTACACATTTGGTCACTTTCAGCTTCACACAGGCTTCTGAGTGTTCAGGTGTTAGGCGACTTCTTTGTGGACTTAAAACAGCTTTCATGTGATAGAAAATCTGTTCACAAGTATAAGTTGAACCAAAAGCTGAAAGTAGAGCAAATGAAACTGATGGATGCTTCAGGGAGGGATGTCCAGCAGTTGAGAATAGCAGCTGACTTTTCTAAGCAGTTTCCTTCCAGAGATTTCCCAATTCGGAAAATTTTGATGTCCATAATTCTGATGTCTTAAATTCAACATGCTGCATTTCAAAATCGTCATTATCCATCCACCTAAATAGATCCAGATCTAATTAGGTAGTAGTCAGATCAAGCAAGTCAGGCTTGATGAGGTATGAAAATATGGGTCCATAAATTTGAAAGTCTTGACTTCGTTTAGCAAACTCCATTTTGAGTGCTTCAATGTACTTCTGAAGCTCATCTATATTCACTGTAAATCGATGTGAATGAGCCTTCACATTTGGGAAGTACTTGATTGTTTTGGTGTTGATATCATGGCAAAATATGTCCAGTTTCAACGCAAATCATTTCCAGTAAACAAAAAGTTTGAGTACTGTTTGACCCTGTCCCTGTAAATGCAAGTTCAACTCATTTAAATGTGTCGTTATGGCTGTCAGAAACATCAGCTTCAACAGCCAGTCCTCATCATTCAATTCCGGAAAATGTTGTTCTCTTTCATCAAGAAACACCTTAGTTGCTTCCAGACAAGAAACGAATATATACAAGACTTTACCTCGACTAAGCCAGCGAACATTGCTGTACAACAGATCTGCATATTCACTCTCAATTTCATGTAGAAGAGACTTGAATTGCCTGTGAATCAATGAAGAGCGGGAAACTATACAGTTGGCTATCTTAACAACAGTTGCCATCACAGAGTGCAAGTCCAATGATGAGATCTTTGCACACAAACTCTCCTGGTGTATAATGCAATGGAAGTTTAATAGTTGACATCCAACATGATTCTCAAGAAGTGTGACAAATCCTTTCTTTTTGCCAACCATTGCAGCAGCACCATCTGTTGTTACACAGAATAATTTATTCAACTCGATGTTCTGATTTTTGAAATAGCTTATGAATGCAGTCAGAATGTCCTCTGCTTTGGCTGTATCATGAAGAGCTAACAAGCAACACAACTCTTCATAAATACGATTAATCACATCACAATATCGTGCGACTACAGCTAGGAGTGACAAGTCATTCAAGTCAATGCTTTCATCAAGAGCGACACTAAATACAATAGCTTGATTTAATCCAGTCGTTTGTTTAACTGTTAACTTTTCAGCCGAATCAGTTATGCGCCTCTCATTTGATCTTGCAGAAGCTGGTATTTCTCGAATCCGAGACAATATAGTTTCTTTATTTGGTTTCTTTGATGTACTCTCCATCTGTAAAAGGTTTGCCTTTCAAAGCCACACACTGAACAATTATTTAACTTCATTCAGTAGGTTTATTCTTCATTCCAACTGCTTGACTCAAAATATTAGTTTGTTTCTTTGAAACCAGAAATAGCCCTTTTGATGGCTTCACTTTTAAACTTAGATTGATGTTTGGTTTCATAGTGTTTTTGTACACTAGACATATGACACATAACACTTTCACAACAGAAAGCACATACAGCATGATCATTTTGTTGTATAAATCCATATTATTTTGTCCAGTTTCTTGAAATGGGCATTGATCAAGTTTTTGCCTTTTTTCGACCATTTTAGGGGTACTGTATTTAATACAAGAACATAAGAAATAGCAATAAAACTATTAACGTTTAACACGTTAGCTGCATCCCTCGGCACCACACTAATATAGCCTGCTGCTGGCCAGTGAAAGCGGACATGTGGCGACACCTAGCTAATGCAAGAAATATTAAGAAAATGATATGGCACCGTCCAGTGCACGCAGCAGCCATTATGCTGACGTATGTTGGTTTCACTTGCATTGAAAAAATTTTCACACTTATTACCTTTTTGGGGGGTCTTCCACATGCCACTTAAAATCGTAGGTTGCCGACCCCTGGCATTATCAGCTGCATTTCCATTTTTAAAATTACCAATAGTGTGAGGACGAGAAGTGGGTGAGGCACGGGAAATAGCTGAAACCAGTGTGAAGTTTCTGTGTCAGCATCATATGTATTCTCAAGCTCTTACCAGACTTATTATGCTTTTGCAAATCACCTACTGGCATCCGATGCTGGAAACGAGTAGGCCACGGCTGGAATAACATCCAATTTCTGGCTATAGGTACAGTTACCTGCTACAATAACCATCTGGAAATTTCAAGTACATGGGCGCAGCTCTGGAACACAGCGCCTTCTGACGTGGAGGTTAAATGGAATAAAACCAGACAGCACTGCTGATGCTCTTTATAATGGTAAGTCTCCTACTGGTTACATGACGCTTGAATTTCACATATCCGCTGCAAGCACATACACAAATTATATCATGTTTAAGTTTACTGCACTCAAAGCAGCACCTTCTAATCCTGGATTAAGTTATTTCCACATTTTTACACTGTACGACCTAATATAAGTCAATTTTTGTTCACCAGTATCCAACTAACATAATGTTTAACCATGGTGGAAATTCGCCAAGTAGATATTGATATTTACTAGTTATTGTTCGACGATACTTAGAGACAGGATGCATAATATCTTGGAAATTATAATCACATGCTCAAGCATACCATTGGGAATGTATGCAGAGATCAATCAGTTGAGAAATTTGCATAAGTTATCAGTAGAAAATGCTCATGTACAGTGGAAATGCAATGAGATCAAACTGTCTCACATTGCAGTTGGACATATGTAGCAACAACAGCTCAGTGATGACACAGACAAGTATTTTGCCCTATTTAATTTTTGAAACAATAGAGAATCTGCACTTCTGGCTAAAAAACATTGAAGGAATTGTTCACACAATTATCCAAGAACTGCATCCAAATAGAGTTGACGCTGTTGTGAAAACCGGATACATTAAACGATGAAGATTTGCAAGAAAGGAAATTGATGACATGCATGACAAAGGTCATAACTGCATGGATAAATGGTATTTTAAAAGAAAGGAAACCGAAAACTGTGCACTGTCATCGACAAAACATGATCAGGTATTACATGAAAAAAATTGATGTAGATGAAACTGAGCAAAATCTGAGCACTGTTTTTAAGAACAGAAGTCTTCTTCCACAAGGAAACTTTGCAAATGCTCCAAAGGCATCTCAGGATCTTCTGGATAAAATTAACAATCAAGAAAAATATTGATGTAAATACTGGAGCCAGTGGGCTTCCAGGGAATATAAATTTGTTTCGAGCGATTAACTCATTCAGCCCCGATCCAATCTGTACGCATGATCCGGTTTCTGCATTCAACTGCTATTCCCGCCTGTAGTCGTAGTTTGCTTACTGCATTCAATGGCCAATCCCGTCTCCAGTTGTGGTGAATGTGTGTTTGATACAACATCTCTGATTGGTTACAATAGGTTTTTTCCAAGAATCAGACCAATATTAAACCAATCAGAAATGATTTTACTTTTCTTTGTGCAAATTTGAATTGTTCGGAAACCAAGGGTTACTAATTGAGAGCAGTTTCTCTACACATGCTCTGTTCATGAAAAGTCATAAATGATGGTGGACAAAAGAATGATTTTTTATGACAATGAGAGCAAAAATGAGGAGTTTCTTGGGTTTAATCATGAAAATATTGAGCAAGCAGAGGAAAGATGTTTCACAGTTGGATATTTTGCGAGATTTAGATTCGGACACAGAAGTTTCTAAGACTGAATCGTCAGAAGAAGAGGATGCTGATAGCAATGATGATAGAGTTCTTGCGAATCTAGCAAATTAGAGCAATCATCTTCGGCCTATCCAAATCGATGATTTGAGTGGACCAAATCCCAGACCTATAACGAACATGGACAAGGAAAAAAAAAGAAAAATTTATTTTTTTCATTTGTTATTTCCAGAGGAACGGTACTCGGACATTGCAAACAAAACCAATGCATATGCCCAAAAATGCATCTTGGTATCACCAAACAAAACTTGGGGCTCATGTTGTTATGGGAGTCCTTCCAGCACCAGTCCAAGATATGTAATGGTATAAGGGCAAACTTTTCCATCCTTCTTGCATTGAACTGAAATTTAGTCATGCAAGATTTGAATATCTACAGAAATATTTTCATGTGACTGACACCAGCAATGACCCACCTCAAAGAACACCTGGTCATGACATACTGGCCCACATTCGACCAATATTGGAACGTATTCACAACACATGCACTAGAGAATACAAAAACACATTGTAAGGTGTCCATTGATGAAGCCATGATTGGATTTTCAAGACGACTGGGCTTTAAGCAGTATGTGCCTTTAAAACTGACCAAGAGAGGCATCAAAGTATGCGTTCCAGCAGATCATCATAATGGATATGTTGGGGACTTTCAGGTTTATACTGGAAGGACTGACAACAATCCAGAATTGAATCTTGGACAAAGGGTTGTTCTTGATTTGAGGGAACCTTTGTTTCATCTTGGACACCATGTATACACCAACAGTTTTTTTACATCTCCAGACCTAATTCTTCAGTTTCGACAAAAAGGTACATATGGCTGTGGAACAGTTCAATCAAATCAAAAGGGTCTTCCATCTGGATTACACAAAGTGAAGCTGAAGGAGCAAGGCCAAAGCATAATTAAACAGAAAGGAGTCATGAGAGTTACAGTAAGGCATGACAAGAAGAATATCACTATCTAGTGTGACCACACTTTAACACAGTAGTTGAGAGCCATAGAACCCGACCGTATTATAGACCGAACCGTGTTATAAGCAACCAGGTCAGTTAACTGAAGACAATGATGCATGTACTCCAAAAAAATTGCAGGAGGTGGGGGTGGTAGGTAATAAATGTGAGCGGTAAAATACATGCTTCATTGACAAAGTTACCATCTTAAATCGATGCATATTGAATGAGAAATACACCTGTAGTGAAAACAGAAAAGGCATATATGTTTACTTTATTTAGAGAACCACGAATTGGTACATATACGTGAATACTGTTTATATGTGCATGTCTAATGTATAGCATGAATAGAGTATCAACACCATGTACTCACCCACGAATCTCATCATATAAATTGAATCCACAATGCAAGTGACTGCATCAAAAATATGCACATACACAGATTTAAAATATTCAATAATTTTGTCACAGGTCATACTGGTCTGAATTCAGTGGAAAAACAAAGCATAATCACATAATGAATGACGAAGCATATTTACTTTTCAGTACGTCCCAAGTCAGTAAAAGTTAGTTTGTGTTTTAAGCCAATGTTGGTAGCGTTCATAAGCATAAACATTTTCCCTGCAAAAAGAAAAATTTCATGGAACAGTCAGCACATTGCATTCACACTGGAAAATGCAAAAATCCATCAGACTCCATTAATTATATCTAAGTTTGGTACTGACTTCCTTTGAAGAAATGTTCTTCGTTTTTACTCAAGATTGTAGTTGGCTTCCTTTGATTAAGGGTGCATGCGTTATTGAAATCACTGCTAAAGGACAGCTTTGGAGAATCAAACAAATGCCCATTTCTTATTGTGGCGGCAACATCAAATAACTGTATTGCATGATTGAGAATGATATTTTTTCCATTTGCTTAGTATGTCTTCATAACAATCGGTGCTTCAAAGGTAATATGTTTCCTTTGAAATTTCAGCAAACTATTTGATTTAGGTACATTTTTAAAAGCAAATTGGTCATCGTTTGGACTATTATGGTTACCGTTCCTTTCTGCCTACTGAATAAACCAATAAGTAAGATGTGGTTTTGGGGGTGTTTTTTACATTTGTGATAGAGATGCAAGTGTTCTGGTCTGATGACAGGGAATATTATAGGAAATGTGAGTGATCTGAATGATGTAATTCTGAATGAAAAGAAGAGAAATTTTACTTACCATCCACATACAAATGTCAGTCTCCGTAAATATATAAATTAATTGCGAGCAGCCAAAAATCCGACAAAAGATAGATTACAAGATAATGCCTTGTCCACTTGATCTCCATTACCAGAAATGTCAACAGCAAAAAAAGACAATATCTCACATCATACAGTACTCATGCAACATGTCAAGATAAGCGGATTATGATAGAGCAATGCACTATTTAGATGGTTTGTCAATATGGACAAAGAATTTGTTTATGTAACAATTGATAAATTTCATTACATTTTATATCCAGTTTGGGCCTCTGAATTTCTCCACTCCAAACCAATGGTTGTATATACAAGACATTAGTTTAGACAGCCAACAATGTCGCCAATAAAAAAAAAATCACCAGATGGTTTATTTTGCCACCAAATAAGGGGAAAAAAATCAAAGTTTGCGACATTGGCAAAGCCCTACACGATCCCAGAATAAACTTTTTATACATTGTTTTTTGTACTTTTAAGAAGGAAAAAATACTTTTTTGTGTACAAGAAAAATACATATAGAATTTCAGGAGCCACACCACGATCGTCTTGTATTATTCATACGTGATCTCTTTCCCAAAATGATAATGAACTTTTTACTTTTTTGGGTACTTTTAAGATAGAATTTATTTTTGTGTACAACAAAAATACACATATATGAAGATAGAATGTAGCCTTAAATGAACTTATCAAATGAGTCAAAGAGGTCATCAAAGCACTTCTAGAAACACCAGACATTGGTTCATCAATGAATACAAAGCACTGGCGGGGCAAGATATGATTACCATGCAACAGTGCATTAAACAACTTCTTGACCAGTACAAAGCACACACGAGAAAAACTGCTTTGAAAAAGGACATTATAAAACTTTAGCACAAGATGAGTCATTTGTGTCAAGTTGACATCGAAAAGCTACCCAAAATCAATCCAAGGACAATTTGACGTCAACATGATATAGTCATGCTGACACCACAACAAACTGAAAAAGCATATGTAGGTGTTGATAAAGATTTTGTTTGCGATCATCCTCAATTGCTTCAGTGAGTTGATAATGATTGCCTGCAACATGTTCTAAAACCTACCATTAACGAAGAACTGAAAACACACATGGCTATCAAACTCGGAGTAGCTCTCAATGTTCATTTCATGAAACAACAAAATATAAACATTGACATGTTGCTCATATCAAAATCACTGATCATTTATTGCAGTGATGATTTCAGCAACATCATCGACATCATGTGGTCCTTTATCCAAAGTTGCATTGATGACTATCAAGAGTCAGTGTGGATCTTTGCCCGAGTCAATTCTATCTCGTTTGAAACTTCCAAGTTTACACCAATGCACAGAGGTAACCATGTACAGCTTCCCAAAGAGATTTTGGTGACCAAATCATATGTGAATGTAAAAGAAAAACCAATGACTTCTCACTCATCTGGGGGTCCTAACAAAATGTGTATTGTGTGTCCAAATACAAACCCTATTTTTACACCATCAACACCACATGAATCACCTTTCCAGCTCCAGTCAAAGATTTAGAATCAGAAAATGATGTCTCCATCAATGTCTTCTGGCTCAAGGAAAATAAAATGTCTGAAAATAATTTCACAATGTATCCGATACTTATTTCCAAAACAGCCTCACAACAGAACATCAATTTATTTCATCACCAAAACCATTTTCTCTACATCAAGGGTTTTAGTCGATTATGCCTATCATAATAGATAAAAAATGATAACAAATGATAACAAAGCTTATTTCTGCTATAAATGTTTGCAATGCTTTCCACAACCACAAAAACTACACGAACATGTCACGTCAGGATACTGTCATGATGCACAAGCCATTGAGATGCCATATGATGGAAAAATTACAATGCAGTTCAAAAACACCCACAAAAAATGCACACAGACGTTTCATATCATCTTTGACCCTGAAGTGATCCTGACTCCAGTGGAAGGACTTGCTTCTGGCCCAGCCCATTCTTTCACCAAGGTGGAACTAAATGCTATTCAGCCGATGAAAGGTCAGAGTATAAACAACATCCGGCAAAGAGTGCATCGTCTGGTTCTATGAACAGCTTGTGGCTGAATGGAAATGCATCACCCACATACAAAATATTACATCACTGATGATTCCACTCACCCAACAACAACTGTGACAATGCAAATCAGTGCAACTATGCCACAGCTGCAAAGATTATTATAAACCTCGTGATAAAAAGTCTAAAGATTATTGCCACATCACAGGACGTTATCCAGGTGCCACTCACCTTGACTGCAACCGACACTTCAATAATCTACAAGGGTACACGACATTAAACCTGGAGGCTATGGTGCTGACGAAATGTTGACCACTAACATAATAGCCTGGAGGAATGAACAAGTGATAGGTGGTCCACTTTTGATTTTTTATGCCAGGGGTTTTCTTATCATATTTGCCATATGTATCCAAGTACTGTTGCATTTGCTCGTCATGAACTTCCACCTCAAATTTGTTTTGATTGGGAAGGACAATGAAGGCTTGGGTCGGGTGAATGATTTCCACTAAAGCCACTTCCCAATGGGCTTCTTGATCTAACTGGATGGCCTGAGGTAATTTGGCCGTGTAACAGCACAACGTGTTCTTGGGAAACGCCTCCATGGAACTGTCACTGGCTAAGGTTAAGTAAAATTGGTTGTTAGTGTGACTCATAATTCCAGAGTTCTATGGCTGTCCGAGGGGTTACTGGGCATCAGAGGAGTGTCTCCGCACAAAATAGGGTTGTTATTGTTGTTAGAGTGGTGACTGACACTGGCACTGGACACAAAGTTCTTGTTGTTCCCGTTGGAGGAGAATTTCAGAGAGGGATTGGGAAGCAGGTAACCGATGCAACTGCTCAATAAAATGGTACATAATTGTTTGTCTCCTTGTTGCAAACTCAAATTGGCGATGGCTGCACCGATGACACAATACACCACGAAGATTTGGCAGAAAAAGACGATTTGCGTTTTAGGCACACGTTCTCCACACCACACCCACAAGGGTTGTTTTTGTAAATCTTGCAGAGAAGAACTGGGTGAAGGAGTGGTCACCGTAGCTGCGTCTATGTGAAAGGGCATGATGGTCATGTCTTTTTATAGTCGATGACTTGCGAAGCGTCGATCCAAGAATCAAAACTGGGTGGATATCCTTTCCAACGTACTTTGACTTCTTTGACACGTCGTTTGCCCACTTTACGGGTTCTGCGTTCAAGAATGCTTTCAGTGTCGTACACGTCATCTTTTTTTGTGACACGTTGTAACTTGGGCAAATAAAACGTTCCTTTTAACACTTCTCTGTTCATGTCTTCCAATTTATAGATGGCAGGATGACAGCCATGCACTCGTCCAGTGACACGAAACAATTCAGTGGTCCAGTTAGGTAAGTAACCTTTGTCAAAAGTGCGTTTGGTTTTGCCAATGTGCACTCAATCTCCTACGGCCAACACTCCACTTTTCTTGGGGACGGCTCTCGTCGGGGACGTACCAAACAGGCGATCAGACGCCAACACTTCGTTCTTGGGAGTCACCTCTTGCAGGGTACGTCCAATGCTTTGATGGTAAGATTGGTTGTACGCTTGCACCAGGTGCGGTAAGATGTCGATGTACTTCAGAGTGTGGTGATGCGTAAAATATTTCCACATGCGTTCTTTCAAAGTGTGTTGAAAACATTCCACGATGCTGGCTTTGGTTTCAGGATTCTTGGTGGTAAAAAAATGAATGTCACGTTTCTTTAATTCTTTTTGGAAAGCGTGGTTCAGAAATTCAGTGCCTTTGTCCATTTGCCATCAAAGAGGGTGATGACCGCTTTGTTTCAACACTCGTTGCAGGGCTCGCACTAACTCACTGCTCAATTTGGAAGTCAAGGGTACGACCCAGGTAAATTTGGAAAAGACGATGACACAAAACAAATATTTGTAACCACGATTGTAGCTGGCCAAATGAGAGACATCAGCTAAATCGGCTTGCCATTGATGATCGATGCCTTCCACTTGGGTGCGACTTCTGGAAAACTTGCGTCCAATGGGTTTGTGTAAAGTGTAAGTAGCTTCTTGTAACCATCGTTGCACTTGAGGTAAACAGAGACTTTCCAATCGAGTTTTGGCAGCACAATATAATTTTTGAACTCCTGTGTAACCTGCAGGATGGGAGTTATCATAGTAAATGCTGGCTAACACCTTCTCCATTTTTTGTTTTTTTCTTAATAAGGCACCCACTCTTCGAGGATGCTACTTTGGGTGGGACGAAAGGGTGGTTTGGAAACGGATTTATATGTCCGATGGGCCATGGGAGTAGAAGTCGAAGGTAGTGGTGGAGGTGGCAATGGAATCACTTTGGTCTTCTTTTCTTTTTTTCACTTCTGGTTTCCCTTCTTTCTTTTTCACTTCTGTCGAAGGAGGAGTGGACAACATCTTTTTAACCCAAGCTTTCATTTCTTCTCGTTAGGTGTGGGGGATAGGGTCAACAAGGATGCTGCAATCTTACTAGACATGGGAGCTGCTGACGGTGTTTGAAACACTTCTCATATCTCTTCTTCCTCAGGTCTTCGTGGGGTAGCATGGTGGTGGTAGTAGTGGTGGTGGCGGTGATGGTGTGGGGACTTTTCATCAAGGTCTTAAAATCTTTCAGAGTGGGAAGAGCTGTTTCGTCAAGCTTTCTGGTGAAAGAGTTGCAGTCGTTGCAAGAGTTGACCATACTTTTGCGATTTTTTCTGTTTCGGACAAATCTTGGCGATCCATCAAGGACTGCAGTTCATGTTGTAACTGGGACATCTCGCTCAAATTGGAATTGGAAGGTAAATGCGGGGTGTGTTGTTCTTGCCAGCGATGGTATTCCATACATCGTTTGTAAGGCACTAAAGCTAGTTTTTGTCCTTCCATGGGATGTCAGGGGTCAATTCTGAGATCTTGGGACTCCAGAGGGCCTTTTTATCTTGCTCCCAGCAGTCCTCCCAACATGGCTTCCAAGACTCCTTTCAGAAGGGACCTAGCAAGAGGGGTAAAATTCCTCCATGTTGGACCATCATCTTCTTCTTTTGTCCAATGGGGATTTTCTTTTGAACCATTTGGCGAAGAACGTGACAATGTTTGCCTAAGCATTGTTTCTGGTGTTTGGACAAAGGGATCATGCCTTTCAACACATTCAAACAACATTCGCACACGGTATCGATGACCTATTTGGAGGCCGTTTGAATGAGTTTTTTTCGCAGGGGTGGAGAAGCTTTGGACAGGACAGATAACATGTCCCCATGTTTGACTAAACGTGGAGGCAGTCCTTTCCTTTTCTTTCCTTGGGGTTTAGAAGAGGAATGTTTTCTGGAGGGGGACATCTTTGCTTGTGGGTTCCGGGACATTCATGAAACATACACTAATGTCGATGACTTAACACACACCCTTTTATCTTTTTTTGGGGACTACCGCTTTGTCATAAAGATGACAATGTTTTTCCCAAAATCGCCAAGGAATCCTCCCCTTTGTTGACGCCTCTTTTTCTTTGAATGACTGTGTCTTTCTTAGGGTAACATCGATGCTTGGCTAAGTGCTTTGTCGGATGACGAGTCTGCCTTTGTCTCTTTCTTTTTTGACGATAGTGACAGTGTGCACTTCTTTGAGGTGACATCTTTTGGGAGTTCACTAATACCCCTACTTTGTTGCAGGCCTTTTTTATACTGGAACGCGTCGCCACTGATTGTCTTTGCATCGTATCAACTTGAGGACAGGCATGACACGTCGTGCAGGGGTAAGCAATGGACTAAATCGAGCCAGTTCTTACTTGGACAAATCCAGTAAATTCTGTAGCATGCCCAATCTCTCTTGCACTTTGATTTTGGGAGAAGATACTTTGTAAGCAGCGGCCACTGCTGCTAAATTGGAGGGTCCTGCCACTGGGGAAGTTCTTGGGGTCATCAACGGAAAAGTTCTTGGTGTGATCAACGTCTCCAAGTACTTAGTTCTTGGTGTCATCAACGGAGAAGTGATTGAACCTGAGGCTACCGGAGATGCGGTCACCGCCGTTGCAGGTCGTGGTTTGCGAGTGTAAGGTTGCGTCCTGGCCGAAGTGCCTTTCTTGCGACTAGTTATATATGGGCTTTTCTTTTCCTGGGAACTTTTTCTGTTTCCTTTTCTTTTTCCTTTTCTTTTTCCAGGGTGGTGACTGGTAAGAGGAGGGTCCCGCCACTAGAGAAGTTCTAGGACACACGGGTCTCCTTGGGGTCCTGGTCTTGCCACCATGGCTCTTTTTCTTCTTCTTGGAGCTTCATTTGATTTTTTTCTTGGGGAGAACATTGGGAGCATTAGGATCCCATCTTAAGACAGAGCGAATGATGACCCCTCCTAGAGTACCGCTCCCTCCAGGTTTCAAAATGATTTGTTTTTTGGTTTGAGTGTTGATACAGGGATCAGCCAGTTGGGTCAAAGCGACTTTGTTTCGATCAAGAAAGCGTTTCGTTTGATGTGGAATCTGAATGATCCCTTGTAGTAATTGACGTGCTCTCACCGTCAACCATCGTAAGACTTCTTTGAGACTAGCTTCTAAGACACAAGCCCGTATTTGTGGATTTTTCTCTCCACTGATGCCATACAAGGTATGAATCAATTTGACAGGAAGATGCGCCTGAAGGGACATCATGTTCAAACGGTGTGAGACGGACGAAAAGTGTCTGAGGTTTTTTAGATTCTTTGTAGGGATTAAGTCAAGGTTGGAGACGTGTACAGGACAGGCCCTCCATCTTGACACCAGTGTGAAACAATTGGGTATGAAATCGCAAATCATCGAGGGTCGTAGGTTTCAAATCGACGAGTAAATAGGCCTGTGGAGTTTGAGTGGCATCGTCGTACGCCTGAGTCAGCCAAGGCGTTCCTAACTGTTTGGCTAAGACTTGCACTTGCGATTTATCTCGAGGGCTTTTAAATAAGACCACGTAATGCGCATTGAGACTGATGGGACGATGGACTTTACTTTGTTGAAACAAATTTTGAGTGATGTAAACGACACGCATTACGGTGATGCCCTTTGTGCGTGAACCACAGTTTAATTTCTTCTTCGTCTTCTCCTAACATGTCATCGAAAATGACCAAATGGGTTTGACGGGAGTCAGAAATGATTCCGTCGTCTTAATTAGGAATGCCTTCCACAATCACGACGGAATCGCCTTGACTTTCTCACAAGAGGCTGTATGCCGATTGCCACTCTGTAACACCACACGATGCGCTGAGGTGGATGATCGATCAAATGATGTTTATGTTCGATCAAACGTTTGATGAATTCGGTTTTGCCTGAACCGCTAGGTCCAGCAATGAGCATGTTAAAGGGATGGCGAAGATACAAAGCCTCCCAACCGGCACGATCTAAGTGTTAGTCGATGACTTTGACAGTAGAGGAAGAGGGAGCAGAGACAGCAGAGGTAGCCATAGTGTCAGGAATGTCACTTGTGACACGAAAACAGACAAAACAAGAGTTTATATACTTTTTTCAACACGCTTACTGAATGTTTCAAACGTGAACACGAAAGACAAAAATACATAAAAGCCAAAGGCATAAGTACAACGATAAAAGGCACATGAAAACTATCAACGTGGAATAGAAACAAGTTTCTGTACAACATGTTTTGGGTAATGTTCTGACCAGTTCTATTGGGGGTAAGGTCACACAAGTGTCCTCCCGAAAGGGTCTTTCAGGCATATCCACGACAGTCCTATCCTGGGTGACGGGTTCTTCTTCTGGTACTGTCACTAACACAGGTTGAAAAGTGACTTTTTTTCTTGAACAACTCTCGCGCATACTGGTGCACTTCTTGGGTCCAAGCCTCAAAACCCCATTTTCTCCAGGCACGTACATCTGTCCAATGGGGGTATAAGTCACAAGCTACGCACACATCGTCATACACGTCTTCGGTAGCTAAAAGTTGACGAATCTTTTCTTCCTGTTGAGGTCAAGAAGTATCCAAATGAAAACGCAAGGCTTTGAGCAAAAGGAGTCTTTCGTGACCATTTAAGGCCATCTGGATGGTAAGTACTGATCGTAAAGAGTCCACAAGGAATCGGCTAGTAAACGAAATCCCAGAAAACAAGTCACTAAGACATACACCACTTGTCGACCCAAATTGATTGGATACAGTTCTTGTAATAATTGATGGTAATGATCCACGGTTTGAATCTGGTCATTGAGTTCCTTCCAAGGAATCTGTTCAATCACTTGTGACATAAGCCATGGCATGGATTCCTGTTTTTATATTCACCTTATTTCGGAAGCAATAAAGGTACTTTCTAACTAGAGATCTTCGTTTTCCAGTTGGGAATCTAAATCTTGCATACAGTAACCTACACTTCTGAGTTCATTTAAAAGTTACCTCTTCCGCTAAGCAGATTCCACGTAAAATATGTTGGTAATCCTTTAACTCGTCTTCCTCAATGCGTTGCTCAAGGTTAATCTCGAAGTAACCATAATGATGAACATTTCGTTCATTCACTAACTCAAAGTGTTGAACAAGGTCTGACCACTGAAACAATTTCTGACGAATCAGTCCTCTTATACCATTCAGGTACCAGTGGTTAAACATCTGGTGATGTAACGGACGCAACTGTTCTTTACGTTTGACTTGTATTTTGACCAGCTCTCAGTAAATGCATTCTCTCAACTCCACAGGCAAAGCACGAATGTTCTCTTGTAAAGTATCCATGAAAAGGTCAGTCAGTACAATTCACAATCTTCTCCTAGAGCAAAAGTAATTCACATAGTAAGTAATTTCTGACCACTGCCACACAGGGTAACGTCCAAGAATCTCACTGAACTCTTTTGATGTAAACAGTCTAGACTGACATAATAGGATGAATGCACACTTGACCCAGAGAAATCTAACACATTGACTAATTTTTTTCACTTTCCTCTTGTGAATTTCTCGGCATAAAAGTTCTACAGTTACCCATTGAGATTTCACTCTGGCAAGTCCCTGCCAAACTTCCTTGTAAATCTTCTCTTGCAGTTCTTTAGGTAATGATTCAATATCATTTTTGAAATGAAGTTTAAATACTGCTCTCAGTGATGTCCAACATTTGACACCTAACCAATCTGGTTTCTTCTTGAACGACATGGTAAGTTACTTCAATGTCTCGGTCCCACTAAGGGTAAGTAATGACAATTCGCTGACCAACGAGCATGTTCTAGGCAGGCCGAATCTTGTGGTTCCCAGTGGTGAAGTCATATACCGCAACTGAAGCACCTGACTTTATCCCCTTCGCCCAAGTAGAAAAATCTGTCTCTGGCTAATTCTTCAGGGGTCGGTCCTCTCAGATACTTAGGCCATTTTCCTTTGAACGATTGAAGACGATTTTCAAAGTCGCAGTATTCCGACAAATGCACAGGGAATGAATATTCATCTTTCACATCCTCGTTTCGATGAGGGTTGGGTGACATGGACAGGAGTTTGCTCAGGGCTGGATGACATCCGTAGGGGGGTAGACATGAAGGTTGACATCCACATTTAAAACAAAACCCAGTAAAGTGTCCAAGAGGACGAGCGGCATCACTTTCGCATCCCTCAGGTTTGACACGCACAGCATCACTTTCCATGATAGGGCAGTGAGAACAAAATTCCCATGATGCTTTATGGCATTGCTAAGGTCACAGCATACAGCATCGTTCCCATCGCAAGGCTCACAATCACATTCCACTTCAGAAACCCCAAACTTGAATTGTGCCTGTCTGAACTTGTTTTGTGTTTATCTGAAAGTATTCATCTTGTTCGCTTGGTCTTGGTAGTCACAATGAACTATCGATCTTGACCAAAGCCCGTTTTTATACTAGTTGCAATGCAGTCTCAAGCTTGTACATCATTCCTTTTTAATGTCTAGTTTTGGAAGGTACCGTCTCTAAGGTACCATCATAATTGTACCGTAGTGTAATGGGTGGAAAGCCATAGAAAGGTAAGGGCAGTGCGGAGACCATCGAGTATGTTCCAGAATAGCTGAATCTTTATAGATACATAGATCTATTCGTAACTTCAGTCTGCAAGCGAAACACTGTACGTCGTATCCCAATCCTGACTCAGGTCCCAAGTAGACAAATCCTGTTCTAGCTAAAACATGCGAAGAAGGTAATCCTTCCCTATCCGTAGGCCAGTTTTGAAACGTGTCCAATTGACGGGCACAATCACAATAGTCAGGTAAGAAGACTGGAAAATGGTAGGGTTTGAACTTGGAGTTCTTATTGGGTTTCTCACTCGATTCTTGCTATGGTGGGTGGCTATCCTCTTACAACCAATGTTTTATACCGACATGTCCATACGGCAAAGTAAAGTGGTTGGGAAGTCACACTCGCTTCTGGTACACGATTTGATAGACTTTTTCCAAGGGTCGACTGACGATGTGGTGAGTGGGTGAACATACAATCTTGTTCGGTTGATAGGTGGTCACTTTAAAGTGGTCATCTTTTCCAGAGTGTAAGGCTTCTTTCAATACCCCAAAGTTCACCACTCGACTGGTATGATAATTCAGAGTCAATCCTTTCACTTTACACTTCGTGTGCACTTCTCCTTGTTTGTCCCGGTATTCGTAGCCGTAATGTTTAGGACCACCACTTGCGAAAATTAGAATCTTGTCGTTGGGGTGCTCGTCTGTCCAGGCTCCTAAACGGTCTCCTTTGATGTCAGGGTGCTGTTGACTCGGGTGATCGATGTAAATGCAACTATCCGTGTCAAAGTACAGGACGCGTTCCCCTAACAGTTCTAAAGCTTCGTACAATTTTAAGTGAGCATGAGCTGTCACGTAAGCCGTAATAATGACATTTCCAAAGGGGTCGGCTTCTACAAAGTCCAGATCTTCTTCGTAATTGACTAAGATCAAATCCTCGCGAACGACGTCCACGTGTTTCATAAATTTGGTTTTGTCATGAATCATTTGAAAGTAGCGGGAAGGTTCTGTCAAATATTCCATCTTGGGTAAACACGGTCGTTGTGCCATTTTACCCCACAAACAATTTAACATCACTTTGGCAAACGATCGCCTGCCTTCGTTTTTCTCAAAATGATCTAAAGTAATGCCTTCTTGTGCCCAGTATTTCTCTTTCAATGTCTTTTGGTCTTCAAGAGTGTGACGCCAGGAAGGATAGCCACTGGCTTCTTGCTTCAGTTTCAAAAAGGCATCCACGTAGCCTGCGAAAATGCCTTTCTACGTGGGGTCACCCTTGTGGTATTGTTGTATCCAGGAAAAGTGACAAATTTTGTACACTTCTAACAGTTGCTATCCCATGTCCAAAGCTTTGAACAATTCTAAGCTGAGCCAGGTTACTGTCAAGGCACGTTCTTCCTGGGAATGATGACAAGGCTTGTCTTGGTTGCACATTTTGGCACAAGTACGGCACACGGGAAACATCAGTTTGTCTTGGCAATGGTGAGGTAAGATGGGATGGTACAAGTTGGTGGGAGGCAAAACTTTGCACTTGATCAAGCCTTCATATTGTCGAATGTTTTGTTGTTGCTATTGTTGCTATAGGGTTTAACGCCATTTTGCAGCACAAGATAGGCTATACATGGCGGCCAGTATTAATGGTGGAGGAAGAACCCGGGAAAACCCCTGAAAGAACCACCGACCCACGAGAAGCTACCGGCAAGCTTTCTCACATATCCACATTTGCCGAGCCAGAGAACCGAACCCACGCAGACAGAGGTGAGATGGCAGTGATCCGTGACGGAGAGCGCTTTAGACCACTCGGCCACTCGGGGCCCCCTCGAATGTTTTGTGTTCCATTAACAATTGTGAGTGCCCTGAAGGAAAGCGACAATATTTGCACACGTAGGGATACAGCGAACACACGTCCAAGTATCTGATGCCTTCTCCTTTCTCTTCGTCGGCTTGGTACAGCAAACAGGTGGCACTGGTCCTTCCTCCGTACAAACTATCCCTCGGGTTCAGGGGGTCCATGAACTGGTAGCTTTCCATGATGCGTTTAAACTCGGGATCGGTTTTCCAATGGTGATCGTACTTGTGTTCCCACATTTCCACCACTTGGTATCCTTCCTGTTCTAACTTTAGGCGTCGCTGACAAGTGGCCTGGTACAAGTCTTCCATGGTCCATTGTAAACACTGATTTTTAGTGCCACGATCAGGGTAACAGACAGGGCATCCGTGAAATAAGCAACCGTTAAACTCGTACACTATCTTGGGGTTTTCTAAGTACCAGCCATCAATCGAATATGTTCCAATGGTCTTTTCGCCCCCTCTGTTGCGGGCATGCTGAATCCATTTGTCTTCCTTGTCGCACAAGTAATGTAACCAGTGTAGGGCTTTGACCGAGTACAGATGTTTGACATAGTTGATCATTCAAGGACTGATGACAGCCACGGTGTTTTCAGGCATGAATCGTTGCCAGTACACTAAGGAACATGCTTTGGCAATGGTGCAAGCTTCTTTCAAAGAATCGACCCCTCCGTGTTCCATGAATAGTTCTCGAAATTTTCCACAGCATCACCGTAAAATGTCCACGTCGGAACGACAATACTTTAGCATTTCTTCCTGAAAGTCAAAAAGGTCTGAGGCGTGGACCTGGTACCAAGCGTAGAAAGCTTCTCATTGTTTGGTACGCATGTTGTCGGGGTCGTAATAGTGAGCCTCAGGCAAATGAGGTAGAACGACAAGTTGATTGGCTTCTGTATTGAAAAAGTGTGGAAAGTACCCTATAGCCATTTCTGTCATTCCAAACGTTTTAGGCATTCGACTCAAAGGAATGGCCAAGTAACAAATCAAATCTTTAAAATGCACTTGTCCCACTTGCAAATGAAATGATTTTGGCTCCATTCAAAGTCACTTTAGGACATTTGGTGCCATGTTCTGTATAGTACCTCAAAAGAAACTGTCCATCGTATCCGGAGAAATTGTGAGCCATCACTGTGGCATGATGTTTACAATCTCCGTAACGTTCAATATCCTCTTGGCTCCACGTCTTGTCGATGGGTCTAAGACCCATTGAGCGAAATAGGCTAGCATATTCGGTCCTCGAAAGATTTGTTCACGTCCTCCAGGAATCTTACTGCAGTGAGGGCAATAACTGAAAATAGGTTCTTGAATGCACTTCTCGCTCGATGAACCATGCAGAAATTTGGAATGTGAATGCCGGTCTCTTGCATGCATTCAAAATCGAAAAAGAAGAAAATGCCTTTCTTCTTTTGACCGTCCTCTTTCTCTGGTTGGGGTTGTAATTTTTGCACGTAGCATTGGTGTTCCAAGTCCACGATATGGTGACAAATGTGACATTTTTTCTTTCCTCAACATACGTGTGTCTTGACATTATTGGTACATAGACCTTGTCCACACACAGGGCACAATTTCAGGAGCTGACAAGCACATTTCTTCTGTGAACCTTGCATCTTCAGATGTTGTTGTTAACAGGCAGGGCTGACAAACGTGCACAGACAAGCAGGACAATGCACTCGTTCTTGCCCTTCTTTCAGACAGGGTTGAGAGGCCAAACATCCTGAGCATTTCGATCCGCAAAGCTTGTGTTGCTCTCGATTGTTATAGCCATATTCACATTTCTTACAGTAATTACTGTATCCCAGGAATGTGGTGATACTGGTAATGGTATTGAAATGTTCGTCGTGATGATAGAGGTGAATGTATTTTCCATCCTTAAAGTCTTTCCCTCGAAACAACAGAGGCCCGCGCACTTCTTGTGGGTGCACTTTCAAGGTGTAGAGTGTAGCTAGGACATCTTGCAATTTTTGCATTTCAGGAATGCCACAGGGTTTGTCTTTGGGCAAGCCGGCTTGTTGTAACAGGAGTTCTGCTTCATTTCGTTGTTTGGCTTGGTCCGATTGTTGAATAGTTTTCCAGGCTCTTTTCCATTCTGCCGTGTTGTTTTTGTCGGCATAGGTTCATCCCACCACGATGACCCTGGCTAAACACATCTGGTCTTGAGAATTGTGAATTTGGACGAGGCTCTTTTTGGTGCTGCGAAGGTCATTCACCAATAACACCTTATTGCGTTGTCTGGTCCCTTGCGGGGGAGAGACGTAGGTCATGGACAGTGGGGCTTTTCCATCGGTGATGTCAAACTGGTCACTGGATTGTTGCACGTGTTGAATCTTGTCCATGACTTTGCAAGCAGTCAATTCTGCAGGTCTGCTAAACTCGATCCAAACAGGGGATTTCAAACCGTCATGTTGTATGGAAAGTCTCAAGCGATCGTCTTCTTTGGGTTGACATTATCACTTGAGTGACGTGAGCAAAGAATCACACACCTCGGTGATGAACCCTTCTGCTTTCTCTAACGGTACGTCGGACTTGAAATCTTTAAACTTCACCATGCATTTGTAAGCCGTGGTTGTAAATTTTCCAGAGGGACGCTTTTCCGTCTCTCGAATGGAATAGTATTTTTCAGGGTTGACTAAGTTTGGTGAACTTTGTTTGGAGGAAAACTCTCTGGGTTTGGATTCTGGTTCACTCATGTCCTCTTCAAAATCACTGGCATGAATTTGTGCCAAGACTTCAGCCCTGGTATGAGGCAATAGATCACGTTTCTGCCTCTTACTTTCTTTTTTCTTCTTGAATGAACTGGATCGTTTCATCTGGATAGCAAAACATCAAATGACTAAAATTTAAACACCATGGGCTACTTTATAGTCATGACAGACCAACGTATATAAAGGGTATGTGTCTTGGCCTTTCACTATTCATTTCACTCTCAAACCAAGCACAATGATGGACGAGACTATACAACTCGAACATTTCATCAGAGCTTTGCGAGGGGTCATCCGAAAATTTTCTTCAGACCAGTCAAGGGACTACTCTCCTTCCTTTCGAGATAAAAGTCAAGATACTTGCTATATCTGTCAGAAGAAAGGGCATTGGTCTTTAGAGTGTCCAGACTGTCAAAAAAGCAAAACAGGGGCTAAAAGAGACAAAAGTCAAGATACCTGTTATCATTGTCAAGAAAAAGGACATTGGTCTCCAGATTGCCCTAAGAAACAACAGAAGCAAGAAGAGGGGAGTGATGGAGAGGAAGAAGAGGAGGAAGAAAGCAGACAGGTGAAGAAAAAGAAACAGGAGAAGAAAAGAAGGGAAGAAAATGAGGAGGAAGAGGTGAAGAAATTTAGAAAACAGAGTGAACAATGAGACAGAAGAATTAAAGTGTTTGAACTTTTTAAAGTGTTATGTTGTGATTGTGAATTGGATTGTAAATATTTATAAAAGAATAAATCAGGTATAAAAGGTAAGTGTCTTTGGGTTTTGATTTTAAAATAAGAACATGCATTCACACACTCATACACAAACATGTACTATAGGGTAAAATGGGGCTTCTTTTTACTTTGAATGGATGTTGGCAATTGAAAGACTATCTCTTTTCGAGAGACATGGGTGGCCCTGAAAAGGGCCTTTTTTGGTGTAGGGGTGAGCTTAAACAATCAACTTTATTTGCCTTAAGCCACGGCCAAGGCCTACTTCTGAACTGCGTACTGTTGATGATGATGATTTGATTGAAATCACTAAGGGTGGTATGGTAGGCTTAGTCATAGAGTTGGAGTGTTTAGCTCAGGATATGGGCTGACTGAATTTTGTAACACATGTTTGGATTGGTCAATGAACTCAATCCATTTCAATCCTTCCTCTCCCTATAAATAAGCACAGTTCACTGCATTCCTTCACCTGTTCTCGGCACCCCCAACATGTGGACCGACATGCAATCATCAACTCTTGTGTCTTCCATGATGCTCCGGACAGACATACCAATGTATGTCTGATCCAAGTGGACAGTTGTCCACAGGACAGACACCAGCCTGTGGATAAGGAGAATATATGTGGAGAGGCAAGGATGCCTAAAGAGAGTAATAGAATATGGCCCTGCAGTCAGGAGCAGCTTGAGAAGAAGATCTCACAGATGCCCTTTATGTTAATATTAAGGGTATATTAACATAAAACCAAAGACCCTTTTCAGGGCCACTCATAGGTCTCGAAAAGACCTTGACTTTCATTGCCTGCCCCATTTTTTTAAAACAATGTCTGTTGTCTATTGTGTGTGTGTGTGTGTGTGTGTGTGTGTGTTCTATCCCTCTCCCCTGTTCCATTTCTATAGACCCATAAGGTCGGGACCTTATTAAAATAGGGTCCCATCTCTGTTCCATTTTCCCGTGACACTCAACAGGCCCACGATTTATTCCCATGTTCCATTCCCCATGATGCTCAACAGACCCACCCTGTTCAATTTCCCTTGATGCTCAACAGGCCCAAGATTATTTTTTTCCCATGTTAAATTCCCTTGACGCTAAACAGGCCCACAATTTTTTTCCCATGTTAAATTTACATAGACGCTAAACAGGCCCCGGGGGGGGCGGGGTCTGTAATGCTAATTCCCACTGATGCTGAATCGCCCCACTTTACTACTAATGCAAATAGAAAAGAATTTCCCTTTTGCAAAGAAAAAAGCAAGAAACTCTCACTGGTATGGTCAGAAGTATATAAAATTAAAATGTATCTTTGAAATAATACTTATGTTTATATCACTAGTGCACAATGTAAATAAATTCCATATATTTTGTAGATAATATAAGATCAATAACTTTAAATACACATACTGAATAATCACAAATGAACATTATTGTAATGGCCTACCTTAGTGATATGTACAGAATCCACTGTGAAAGGTAAAGGCTGGTTACATTTCATTTAAAACAATTATCAACAACTTCCACTATATCTTTATCCAAGTTGGTCCCTTGCCACACCTTCAATGACATGTCAGTCTTGGACCAAGGGCTGCACACTGGAATTATCATCCTAGCGAAGCTTACTGCTTATTGTCTACCATTTGTTATGCAAAAATAAATGACAGTATTAAAATGGTGTTATGCTTTACAGTCATTTACCAAATGGCAGTGGGAAGTTGTTGAATGGAAATTTTGGGCCCAGACTTCGACTGGGCTTCCCTGCAGTTGAAGAGGCTGCTTGGGTTGTTGCTATGCCAGAACCAAAATGTGAAGCCAAATATTCTGAAACAAAGCAAAATTATGTAAACTAGTATACTTTGTGCTCTAGATAAAACAATTTCTGTCTAAAAAACCAGTATACTTTTAACTGTAGATAAATACAAATATCAACCATTAAGGATAAATTTTAAGACAGATCTTTATTTTATTCTCTATGATACTAGAAACACCAATATTGACAACAAGTGACAATATGGTAATGTTCAAACTTACTTTCATTCACTTCTGACAAGTTATATCCCTTACTGGGATACTTAATCATCTTGGGATGTTATGGTGAGGTCAGATCAACACCATTTTCAATCAGACGCAACTAGTTATCCTTCTTATTAAAACCCCATGCTATTATAACTCTCCACATAGGAGAAGTAGCAACAAAAAGAATTTCAGATAGCAACCATCATGGCCACATTTAATGTCAGATCAGAACTCTTTTTATTTAAGACCAACTAGACTACAAAAGAATTCAGTCTATTGATGAAAATCCCAGTTGATTATATTCCAATTTGGCAGAATAGACATATCAAACTTTCAACATAGCTATTGTAAAGGCCATATTTGATGTTAGATAATGACCATGTTCATTTAAGACCAAACAGACAACATATAGGCAGTGAAAACCCTATGCCGATATAATGAATCATTCAGAAGTTGCAACATTCTGGCAATTTTGAATATCCCAGCAGTTCCACCTAGATATCACGGGAAGTCTACCCGTGGATATTTCATGTCAATGGCTTTCTATTCAGAAGTAGCAAAACAAAACTTTCAACATAAATTTCATGGGTCTTTTAATGAATATCAGATATTCTGGAGATTATCAATATCATGTGGCAGTCATGTCCATGCATCACCGGTTTCATTTCATGCCAATTAAATATCACAAGAACTTAGAAGTCTTCTAGCAAAAACCCTATGTCTATATGACTTTTATTCAAGAAGAGTGGCAATAACATGATTTTCAAAATGCATATGATGGTGACCATGCTGGATATCAAGATACATCACCATTTTTACTTTGGTCTAACTGACCACAGACCACAATTATCCCCCCCCCCCCACAAGACTGACCAATCTCTGGCAGATATTCCAAAAGAATGGTATAAAGTTTAATGCTGTTTTATACAGAAGACTTGTTTGAAACATTTCTAGCATCAAGGGCTTGAATAAAATGTTCATATCTGAAATTAAACCAATATGAGCCTTGTATCTACTCTAGGCAAAGTGATGTGCAAAAAGCCCATCTGAGCCTTGTATGGTGAACTGATCTTGCTTACGACCAAACCTGGCCTGGGGTTACCCCGCAGAGTCTGGGCTGTTCCAAACACTGAGTGATCCATAACAAAATAAATTGTATTTTAAAACAAAGTGCTCAACCAAAGGTTTAAAGATTTTATTAAGACCAATGTGATATCATGTTGCTGGATCATGTAAATTGATTGTAATGAATCTGTGGGGTTCTCTGAGCATGTGCAAGGAAGTTTTTAAACTTATTTATGTTCACATCATCTGGGCATCAAGTCTAACAAATATTTTGCAATGTGTGTGTATCAACGCCAATAAAGATAATCAAACAATTACAGTTATCTCTGATCACTCTGAGGGACATAAGCATACTGCTGTGTAACATAAATGACATCTGTGCCCGCCTAGTGAAAATATTCTGGCTGGATTTGTTTGTTTGTGAAGCATGACATCATCATAAAAAAAAACACGTGCCTATTAACACTACTATCAAGATTTTCGACCAATGGTGCATAATTGGTGTCAGTGATAAATTCAACAACACCTGTGTCTGACAACAAGGAATCATCTGCAACTTCACTGAATTCCTTGAGGACATCGTAACATCATTGGTCATGTGCAGCTGGTGCTACAAATTAAAGTTTGTCCCATTTCTGCCATCTCATATCAGGTTGAGCAACAACTGAATTTTACCAGACTCTGATAGACCAATGATAATGGCTCTAATACAATTTGGTGATGTTGGATATCTTTAACAGGTGCTTGCTCTTGTGTCACTATAAAGTCAATTACATTCGTATAATAGGAATATGTATTATTTATAATCATGAGTCTATATTGTGTTCAATGCAAGGCGATCACGGTTACTACTGGATAAAAGCAACAACAATGAATAACAGGCAAGCACTTACAGGCGAAATGTGTAAAATGTGGCAGAAAACATAAAAGTTTGTGAGCATTCCAAGTGTGCATCACCTGTTCGGTGATAATTGCTGTGGCACTTGTAGGACTAACAGGAACTCCATGGGGTAAGAACCCACGCAAATCCTGCTGTCTTGCTTCCATAAGACCTTCTCAACAAAACTTATTTCATCCTGATGTTACTCGTTAAGACTGTAGCAATGAGACCTCTGACAGTAAAACAAGAAGCCGAATTTTCTTCAGCAGAAATATGTCATATTTGTGTACTTGAGCTTGGATCTGACTGTAAAAGATCATTGTCACTTTATTGGTAAGTATTGTGGCCCAGCACATGATAAATTTAATTTAAAATAAACTGCACCAGATTTTGTTCCTGTTGTCTTTCACAATTACAGAGGATATGATTCTTATGTTATATAGCTGAAGCATTCAGCAATAAAAGTATAATAAGCCATCTGAAATTGAATAACAACAATAAAATAAAGTGCATTCCAAATAACACTGACAAGTATATATCACTGACACTAGATAAGATAAGATGTATTGATAGTCTGCAGTTTATGGCTTCATCACTAGATGAGCTTGTAAAAAGCTGTGGTAAGTTTGATAATTTGATAGAGCATTTTGGCAGCAAGCCAGATTTGCTGAGCTTGTTAACATGAAAAGGAATTTTTCCATATTAGTATCTTGATGACTGGAGCAGATCTGATGAAACCTGTTTACCTGAAGAGTATTATTCTCTGTTAAACCTTAAGAGTGTCAGTGATGATGATTATGACTATGCTTAATCAATAGGGGACTCATTCAGCTGTAAAATCTTCGGTGATTATCATGATTTGTATCTTATTAAAGATGTGCTGTTTTTCGCAGATATATTTGAAAATCTCAGATATATCAGCAAAGATAACTACGGACTCGACCCAGCTTGGTATTATTTGGCACCCATATTGTCGAAGGATGCATTACAGAAACACAGCAAAGTAAAACTAGAATTGCTAACAGACCCTGATCGAACATTATTGATTTGTTCAATTCGATATGATGCTATTGGAATGCAAATGACATCAGAGGTAATTTCAACAAGAAAAAAAGACATGAAAAGCTATAGAAAATGGAGGAATAAAGCTAAGCACCTGATAGGTAAGGCAAAAAATAACTACAGTATAAATGGGCTATTGATGAAAGTCTGAGTAGCAGGACATTGTGGAAACATCTAAAAGAGCTGAACCCACCCAAGAACTTGTTTTCCACATAGACTTAAGCAAAATGATGATATAGCAACATCTGGAAACATTTAACAATTTCTTCACAAGCAACTCTTGTAATAGTATTCAGAATCAGACAAATAATAATATTTATAAGAGCTAATATTCCTGATGATATACTGTTTTATCTACCCATGGATCATGCACAAAATATGCAGACTTTTCCGAATTGATGCACAAAAATAGTCACTGATATGTAAATTGACACACCCCAATGTTACGTTTTAATCATTAACAAAAAACAAATGATCAGTCTAAAAAATTGTCACCGGTAGGTAAACTGACACCCCCCAATGTTAAGTTTTGCTGATTAAAACAAAATTAAGGTTTGGTCTAAGTAATTTAATGACTATATTCCAACTCTCCCAAATGGAAAACATGCACACATCAGTTTCTTACACTAATGTTATCATAACACATAGGGTTGGAACTGAGTGTGGAGCCTGGAGCTGACCTTATGTGACCTGTAACTGTCACATCATTTGTAGCAACAGAATCTTAGAACGGTATAATCACCATTATAAACCAAGAAAAAGGCACAAAATAAACAAGTGATTTTAAAGTGATTCTCACAAGAAACTATTTTATGCGCACTTTTGTCACGCAATGAAGCAACAATTTGCACTCGCTCAATTTTATGCCTTGCGTTGTTCCAATATACTGTTATCATTTGATTGAAAATGGAGTCTAATGCAAAAAAAACTAAAATATATCTGAAACAAGCAAAATTATCTTTTTGACTGCATTTATGACCGACCGATGATAATAGTATTGTTATCAAACTGGTGGAGCCTTCGTCATCCAAAGATGAGGTAACAGTTACTCGTAAGATAAAACGTAGTTTGTGCAGCAATGATTGGAAACATAGCTGGCTACGTTTTTAATAAAGAAGTTGATTGATGACTGTGACAGTTAAGATAGGATGCCTTTATGTTTTGCCATATATGTACAGAGGATAAAAATTGTGCAAAAAACAAATAACTTTAAGAACAGTACACTAGCAAGGCATGCTGGGTTGCCAGAACACTAACTGCTGATTGAAGGTCCACAACAGCTGGCAGACTTGAATGAAAGGTTACAAAAACATTCTTCCAAACAAGACGTAGCAGTGAAAGTGGAACTTAAGAGTGTACATTGGCTGAGTGCAGAAGACATCACTTGTTTTAAAATACAAATCTCTTCTTAATTTAATACACGACTTATCAGCTAAATACATTCTGATGCCATGCATTGGCATTTTGAAGAATTCTGCCAATCAGTATGACTTGGCTACTACCTGTTCAGAGTTACTGGAGTGTCTATCAAATGTTGTTGAGGATAGTCTTATATGTGACATGCAAAATACGTTATTTGTGACAGCAATGGCTGATGAAATCACTGACATACCCAAACCAAAATCGCAAGCTTGTTTTTAAGGTTGCTGCAAGCTTGTTAAGTAAGGTTGCAGCAAGCTTAGATTTGAAACAGCGGCTAGCTTGCGCAAGCTAGTAACAGGGAAGCTTGCAAATAAGTAAGCTTGCATGAGTTTGTCATGTAAGTTTGCGGCAAGCTTGCACGACCTTGTCATATAAGCTTGCGCAAGCTTGTCATGTAAGCTTGTGGCAAGCTTACTAATTACAAGCTTGCAAACAAAGCTGACCTAGCTAGCTGCATCAGAAGAACTGATATGGCATTGAAAAATTATTGTATACATGGTCCCATACCTCCATTTTTCTAGCCCTTGATGTGCAAAAAATGTAATATTAAATATTAAAATGAAAATGTTAATATATGGTGAACATTAATTAGCATGAGATCTTACTGTCACAATGAAAGAAAAGAATGAAGTCATCAAATCATTTAATATTTAATCAGATAAAAATATATGAGCATATGAATATATGTGAGGAAACTCTTTATAGTTTTGTTCTGTAAGGCTTTGGAAATGTTCTAGTAATTTACTTCCATGAAGAAATCCATTTGGGGGAGGCTGGTATCAAATGGTTAGATTCCCTCTCTCAGCATTCAAAATGATAAACTATTAGGTGAAAACAAGAAAGTTTGCTATCTGAATTACTCTGAACAACCTCTTATAAATAAATATGAGGTGGTCTATAATTATAAAAAAAATTTTATACCATAGTATTCTCAAAACACAAAATGAACCCATTTTGTTTCTGGAACAGCAGAGGTAGTTGTATCTAATAGTTCCTGGCAAATTTGATAACATGCTGCAGCAACCCCATTAGTGCTTTTTTGAAGTTTTATACAACCTTTTTTGGTAAATTGGGAATGTGGTTTTTAGAAGGTTCTGGTTCAACAAGATCCCTTATATCGCCAGTCTCAGCATCGGTTTGTTCCATACCCTTTATTGCTTGCTGCATATCTTGCCATAATTGTGGCTGAGCAGTAACTATCCCAGCTGGAAGCTTTTTGAGAATCTTTTTGGTTTGTTTAGTTTTTGCTATTTTTTTGGATGATTTAACTGTTTGTTCAGTTAATTTAGCTGTTTGTTCCAGTGACAGAAGATCTTTGGTGACTTTTGTGACTGGTTTAAATAACTGTTCTGTACCCTCTGTAAATTCCACATGAGCATCCAGGCATTGTTGCAGCTGTTATACAGAATCGCAGTCTGGAAGATACTTCTTAATCACATCCAGTCGTTGTCGAGCTAATTATGCCATAGGAGATTCCATAGCACAGAATCACTCATTATTGTTATTACAACAATGATTTAATTACAGATCACTAAGTCAGAAGATATACAAGGTTCTACTGTATTACAGTAGCATAGCATCATTTTTCCAAATACAATAAATTACCGGGATCTCAATCTGACTCAGCAGTTTAGACATTGTCGCGGTCATGTGTCAAGCCACTAAAAATACCTATGCAAGTAATAACTCGCTGGGATTTCCAATGAGGTCATGTGGTTGAATACTCTATTAATAACTTGCTGGAATTTACAGGTTAAAAAAAAAAGATCATTGAATATTTCACAACACACGCTCTAAAGTATTTTTTACATTAAACAGAAAAATTAAAATACTAGAACACTCTATAAATAATTATATGATCTAAATACATTTGCATGCTTAATGTCTGTCTATTTGATATAGTTATATATTAAATTTCAGCTGTATATTTGTAAGAGTCTAATGGCCAAAGTTGTAAAGCGTACAGACAAACTTTTGATCACATCTTCATGGGTTCAAGTCTAGAAAATGAAAAATATGATATAGAAATATTGTCAGCATCTGTGACTGATGCTATTATGGTGGGGGGCTCAAGCAAAGTCTTGAAAGTTAACCGGAGATTCACTGATAATTAATAGTTCGAGGTTGGGGTTTTACCCCAGGGATTTCGTTGGGAGGTGGGTGGGTGTAAAACAATTATCAGTGAATGTCCTGACTGTAGAGCGCATGGCTGACAAGCCTCGATTTTTTTTTTTTAACTGCTAATAAAAGCATTAAAGCATTAAGGCATTAAATCACAAATGTTAATAAAAGCATCAAAATCAAAAAGGCTATTAAGGGGTGTATGTCACCCCCTCCCCCAATTTTGTTCATATCATGAATAAAAATATTCACATTTTGCAGCACATAAAAAAGTATCATGATGTGTCACATAGAGTTTACGATACTGTTCATCAGTCATTCCAACAGTTCCAAGTATTTTTGTTTTACGTCATTTTTTCACCCATGTCTGGCCACCCCCTGGTTCGTTGACCCACTCCTGCTGCTAAACACCCATTTCGGTGGTGAAGGAATTTTGCAGGCCAATAATTCTGTAGTATTATAAACAAGAAAAAAACATGCAACAGATGTCATTTCGGAAAAAGCATCAGGTTTCCAGCCATACTTTTGAAAAACAAATATTACCAATTCTTAAAGATGATGTTAAGTTTCCTGCGAGGGTAAAATGTATGGATGCCCACTGGACAAATAATAAAGCAGAGTCTGCCAATATCATGAAACTTGGAACCAAATGGAAGCAAAAAGATATATCTGATGTTATAGACAAACTACAATCTACTGTCAGTTCACAGTACAAATACACTGAAAGATCATTGATTGGAAGACACAATTTCAAGGTGGCAATCGATTATACATGCCAGAGTTTCTACTGATGTGTGGTGTCAAAAAAATGAAAATTAAAGAGAAGCATTGCTTAAAAAATTACTCAACAACAAGGTTACAAAAAAGCAAACAGTAACTTCTATAAATGGTAAAATCACTATACCAAAGACACCTTCAGGAGCGAAAAAACCTCACCAGAAAAAAAGTATAAGAGCAAAGTGAAATCGGACTACTAGAGCAAAATAATATTGATGGACAGACTAAGTTAAGAAGTTCTACAATTTATTTTATATATATATATATATATATATATATATATATATATATATATATATATATATAGCAGCAGGGAAGTTTAACAGACCTTTGTGTTTCGCCAAAATAAACCTTCCTACGCGAACTTTCTCCGTAGAAGCCTCAGAATTCAAAAATAAAGCCTTCTACGTGAGCTAATTTTCATGCATTTCAAACCAAGTGCATCGAATTGGTCGCGCCAGTGTGTTAGTAAATATAGCGTTCGAGACAGGAAAAATAAAATTTAGGGATAAGTTTTTGTGTTAATTTTTTTGTTGTCATTAGGGGCTGCTTTGGCCAATTTTACGTCGCATTAAAATAATATACTTGAAAATAATATGAGTCAGAAAACTAGTACAGTTGGAGAGCCTCATTCTGCTAGATCAGCGCGAGAACAATTAGCGGCGGTAAAGAAACTTATTCCAGCAAAAAAATTATATAAGAAAAAAGTTCGTGATTACGAAGATACGCAATATGGAATCACCGAGTTATCGTCAAAATGGTTAAAGCCAGTTACCGAAACAACCGAGCGAGTCGTATATGGTAAGAAAAAAGATAAGGATATCATGGAAAGTGGAATTTATCCCACGTTGAAAAATATTGAGGAACACACTCGATTGGTGCCAGATCAGCTTGGTCAAATTCGCCAAGAACAAGCACAAGAACGAGCACAAGCACAAGCGCGGCGGGAGAAGTTTCAAGAAGAATTACGGCAGGCAAGGGAACAAAAACAAGCACAAGAGCAACAAGAATAGAAATAGAAGAAGCAAATAGAAGAAGAAGAAGAAGAAGAAGAAAAAGAAGAAGTAGTCCAAGAGGAAAGTCCTCGCGATAAAATAAGGAAAAATTTTACCAATAGCGGTTGGAATTCATTGATGGAACAATTTAAAGAATTTGATAAATTTAGAAAATCTGGTGAAGATGATATTTTTATATTTGCCACATTCGTGGAAGATTCTTTCAGTAATAAGCAAGCTTATTTAACAAAGGAAGGATTAAAAAAAATTAATAATCGAGAAACTTGGTATAATACGATATTTCGAGCTAGATTTAATTTACCCCGGGCGAATAAGAATGAACCAATTTATTCTAGATTTTTGGAACTTGTACGTGGAAGATACTTGTATAACTCTTTCACTTCGACTGACGTGTATATCCGCTGTATAAATGTGCCTAGCCTCACCAGTGACTGATAAATCCGCTTGTAAACAGAGCACTATTACTCCCGGTGACTGATATATCCGCTTGCCTTTTATGCTTCCTATACCCTAGTGACGGATAGATCCGCTCTGTATGTTCATGTTACAATTGGTCTTATTGGTCAATATATGGAAGTAAAAGGATATTCAACCAATCAAAATAGAGTTAACAAATGATTGTTCTGACTAAATCCGGGTTTCTTTTTCAAATATGTACCGCGTGTTTGTTAATACATGCATTTGTAGTTGACAGTGAAAACAATGGCGTTAGCTTATGATAGTGATTCAGATTCCGAATTTTCTGGTTTTTCTGAGGACGAATTTGACCACATTGAATTAAGAAGCATTGGTAGTGACATTGATCTATCTTCTTTGTCAAGTCTATCAGAAATTGAGACAGAATCCGATGATGAAGACGACGAATTGTGGACAAGAGATCGACGTGCCCCGAGAGTCACAGAGTTTACGGAAAGCGTCGGTTCAACTTTTGTTTTGGATGAGGGGAAAAAAGAAATTGATTTTTTCTATAAATTTTTTTCCCTGGCAATGATTGAAAGCATTGTTGCACAAACGAATGGATATGCGGCAAGATGTATCGAAGAAAAGCCTGATTCACTCTGGCAACCCACGACAATGGACGAAATGCTGGCCTTTCTAGGAATACATTTGATTATGTCAATCCTGGCACTTCCAGAATACAGTCTAGCTTGGCGATCAATATGGCCCTTCCAGATAATAAGTATTCCCACAATTATGACCAGAGTACGTTTTGAAAAGTTGTCGAAGTATTTCCATGTAAATGACACCAGGCAGAATCCTCCAAGACGCCAGCCCGGGCATGACAAATTGTGTCATGTAAGACCAGTTTTAGACGCAATTTCCAAAACGTGTCTCGAAAATTACAATGGTCATAAAGAGCAGAGTGTGGATGAAGGGATGATAGCATATAAAGGTAGATTATCCTTCAAGCAATATTTGCCTGCGAAGCCAACAAAGTTTGGAATAAAAGTTTGGGAGCGGGCAGACCCACACAATGGTTATGTGCACGAGTTTCAAGTGTACACTGGAAGAGAAGAAAGCCAGGCTGGACGCACAAAAGAAGAGGGCCTTGGTGCACGTGTGATAACTGATCTTACATCAAAAATACGTGGGAAATCACATGTAGTTTACATGGACAATTTTTTCTCCAGTCCAGCACTCTTTGAAGCACTCAGGAAAGAAAAAATTTATTGTCTCGGTACAGTGCGAGCAAATAGAAAGGGAATGCCAGAGGAAATAAAATCTGCCAAATTAAAGAACAGAGGCGACAGTGTCCTGATGACAAAAGGAAGCCTGTGTGCTATAGCTTGGAAGGACAAAAAAATTGTCCATTATCTTTCAACAAGTTGCAATCCAAGCGAGAGCAAGATGGTGCGTAGGAGACAAAAAAATGGAACCTACCAGGAAGTGCCAGCTCCGATTGTCTCTGAACTTTATAATAAATACATGTTTGGGGTTGACCTGGCAGACCAGAAAAGAATGCAGTACTCTACCTGTCGCAAAGCTACCAAATGGTGGAAATATCTGTTTTGGTTCTGCTTTGATGTTGCATTAGTTAATGCATTAATAACTATGCAGGAGTCGCCCAACCACAAACTTGTCACCAAAAAAAATAAAGAAATCAGACGGAGACAACTTGATTTTAGAATTGCACTTGCACAGCAGATGATAGGGACATTCCGAGGATCGAGAAAGAGAAAGGTTGTATCTGCAATTGATAACTGTGGAAATGCACATTGGCCCATACAAGCAGAGAAACCAGGGCGATGCAAAATGTGTACCAGAGAAAAAAGGCGGCATGAGGTGTCCATCATGTGCAAACAGTGTGATATCCGTCTATGTATAAAACATAACTGTTTCTCTAGATACCATGAGGAACTACTTAAGAAATAGTAGAACACAGTGACTAGGCATTTTTAGTAATTACATGTATATATTTGATAAATAACTTTGTATAAAAGACTCACAGATAAATTTTAGTGTTTTTACAAACAGTGTTTTGTGTTATATTCCTGGATTTTATATCATTCATGTGGATGTCAGCAGGATAAAATAATCAAACAGATATAAGGTAGTTATAGCTTTTATATATGCATGGTTTTAGTCTATAAATCAGAAAATAACTAACACAATTAGCCCATATCCCCACATCATCAGCTAAAAAGTTGAGATTTGGCTGCAGCAGCATTAGGCTCTGGTAGTCAGCCCACAAATCAGCTGCAGTAGTGACCCCAGCAGCTAGGCATAGCAGTGAGCCACTACAGTATCACTAGAAGTTAAAGAGATAATAGGAGAAAACCCCCGGCAAGAGGAAAATCTAAATCCTCGGAGGAGCCACAACCTTGGGAATTAGGGGCAAGACCAAAAACAAAACCCGTTGATACATCTTCGGTATTTTCTCCTACAAAAATAAAAGTAGAAGAAACTAAATCCAAACCAGAGAGACCTGCATTTGGACTCAATTTCAAACCAGAATTGTACTTTACCGATGATGGTCTCAAATTAATCGATGACAAAGATAAATTAATTGAAATCATTAGATTCGGATTTGATGAAAAGGAAAAATATCTAAAACCAAGATTTCAAGACAAAGTAACAAAAATAAAATCGGCTCCCGCGGTATATTTTGCTTCAAAAAGACAAATTGCTAATATCGACGATCCCGATTATAAAAAATTCATGAGAGAAATAAAATTGACGGAGCGGATGGAAAAATATCCTGAATATGTTCCCGAGGATCCTGAATATGCCCCCGAGGACGATGACGAACCAAAAACAGGAAGCGGATATACCGTTTGCCCTGACAGCGTCGTCAACGATGTATCTCGCCTCGAAATATTGATCGGAGGAAAGCGAGCCGGAAATAACTCTCGTGAAATAATCAACGAGGCCTCAGATATTTGCCAGCGATTATTCCGCGGTTGTGTCATCGATTCTTATATTTACAAGGAACTCGTTGACGAACTCATCGATTAAAACAACACAATTGAAATAACATGATTGTTCACAAACATCAGCGCAGACCTAGACAGGTCCGCATAGTTAACTCTCGATTGCCTGTATATAAATATATTCACGGTAACGGACTCGGCGACATCGTTGGAAGCTTTGTCACGCGGGTAGTCCCTAAAATCGGACCCGCAGCTAAGCAAATCGCATCAAAGGCAATAGGAAAGATTGGCAAGACTGTCATCTCTGGTGTTGGTAATTTGGCCACTAAAGGCTTCGATTTTGTCAAAGGTAAAATATCAAATTTAATGCGCAAAAAAAAGCAGCCTGTCAAATTACCTAGCACCAGCGAAATGCCCCCCGAGGTCAGTAAAGCTATAAACGACGCAGCAAATAAAAAAATAAATGAGCTAGCACAGGAAGTTGCTAACACAAATCTAGCACAGGAAGTCGCAAACACAAGCTTCATATCGGGTAGCGGTCTTCATTTTAGATAAATTTCTTATTAATAAATGTTCGCACAAGTGTCAAACGAAGTGTTCGACATGGACGAGCCTGTAGGTAGAGACACATCCGTGCGCGATTTCCAGTATTTCTCATACGACGCAGTTGAACCAAATACATCTAATCGCTTAGAAATTCAAGTTCACGATACAACAAGATATTTTCTTCCATCTGAGGCATATATCGAAGTTGTCGGGGAAGTTATTAAAACGGATAATACCGCCTATGCAGCAGATTTTAGGGTCGGATTTGTTAACAACGGCATTATGGCATTACTCAAAAACGCCACTTACATGATCGACGGAAGAGAGATTGAGTCAATTACTAATGATGTTGACTTAGCAACGACGATAATAGGCCTAGCTAGATACTCGGATGATTTTACTAGATCAGCTGGCCCTAGTATGATGTTTGCCAAGGATAATTCTGATAATCCCGATAGTAATCCGTTTATTGTTAGAAGACCGGTTGATCGCGCCACTCCTGCTGCTCCCATTGATATCGAAGATATGATTATTAATACTAATCCTGATTACAATCTCGGATTTGCCACGCGAAAACTTATGCTAGAAGGAGATAACAGAAGATTCTCTTGTGCTATTCCGTTATCCCATATATTCGGATTTTGTAGGCATTTCAGGAAAATTATCTACGGAGCGAAACACACCGTAACGTTTGTCAGAAAAGGAAATAGCGATGATGCTATCTGGCGACAAGGTACTATTGATCCTGCTACTAATTTGCCACATGCCAATGATGTGGCGAATAATGGCGGCCAGGTAAAATTACTCAAATTTACCTTGTGGATGCCAGCGATAACCCCATCAATGCTTGAAGAAGAAAAATTATTGTCATTTATGAACCAAGGCGGTAAATCTGTCATGTCATGGCTGACAACAACAACAGATTCCATAAATACCAATATTAATGGTGATTTTACCTGGCGTATTGCATCGCAGCAAGGTACCTCTGCGCCTAGGCATATCTTTATCGCTTTTTTGCGTACCAGTAGATATCATCAAATGTACAATCACATGATATTTGATAGTATCGGCGCAACAAACGTATCACTGAGAGTAAATGGCCAACAAGAACCATCAGAGGAAATATCGATTGATTTTGCCAACTATTCTATGGCCCGCGCGTATCATCGCTTGCTATGTTTCATGGGTCGTGATCAAAATATCGATACCGGATTGCAAATATCACAGCTAGATTTTAATACTCGCTATCCTATCTATTACTTTTCCCTGGAGCATCTCGATTTGGTAAAACAATCCGTCGTTGATATCCATTTCAAGGCTAGAATTAACACTGGAGGTGTTTTACATAAAGCAGTTGCGGTGATTCTCAGCGATAGAACAATGATCTTGGAAGGCATCAGTGGTAGAATGAGAGTCATCGACACTCCTGTCGAGAAAATGTAACTTTAAAATGAAAATTGAAGATTTTTAAGATTTTTAAGATTTCTAAATTTAGATTAAACGATTATTAATATGCCATACGAACACGTCAGCGTAACTCTGACCCCGGGTCAGATGAAAAAACTCCAAACAGCAACAGCAAAGCGATGCGGTGTGAAATTAACCCTGAAAAATGACCAAATTCATGGTGGGCCTAACAAACTATCGCTAACTAGGGGTCAACGTGAACGATTCACCAAAGCCAAATCAGCGAATTCCGGCGTTCATGTGAATCTTAGTATAGGTGCCATCAGAGACATGGTCAAAACGGGCGGAATTTTCCCTTTCCTAGCCGCTATTCCTGGATTATTATCCAGGGCTCTTCCGGCAATTGCAAAAGCGATAGGATTAGGTGCGGCCGGAGCTGTAGGCGACAAACTAGTACACAAAGTAATGGGAGGGCGATATGGTAAAAAAAAGGGAAGCGGCCTTTATCTAAGACGCCCCCCGTACGGATCCGGCCTAAGATTAGCGCGCCCTATTCAAATTTAGAATTGTCAAGCGAAGCAAAGAAAAAAAAATATAAAATTTTTCAGAGGCGTATTTATGCGGGATCAACTACCAGAAAAACCAAATTCCACCGAGACAGGAATAATAAATCTCAACTCAAATACTGGCCCTGGCACACACTGGGTTGCCTACGCGATTAATCCTCGCGAAGTTGTTTATTTTGACTCGTACGGACTAGCTCCACCAAAAGAATTTATCGATTACGTGTCAAAGTTAAATATTCCAATTTGGTATTCGACACTTCCGACGCAGACACTAATGGATCCACCGATATGCGGCCCAGAATCAATTAACGTCCTCGACGCAATTTCAAAATCATCCGACCCGTATCATAGGATCGTATTTAAATACGCCGTAGATAAATATCATGGTTGATATTTACGGGAGATTCCTCTACAGGAAGAAGGAAGTAGCCGACGTCGATCTATCAAAGTTCGCCACGAGGGAGGATATTAATAATCTTCTATCGCTATCAGAGGTAGATCCTGGCGAAGTTGCTATTTTTCAGAGCCGCGAAGGGAGATTACAAACCAGCAACGTGAAAATAACAGGTATAATCAAGCGAGACGAATATAACGATCGCATTGATCAATTTACTAGCCTGTCAGATTCGGTATCAAAATCCATCGCTGATATCGCCCATATTATAGCGAAGTTACCCCTGAAGGCTAATATCGCGGATGTGGAAAAAAAGGACAACGAGCTATCAGCAACGTTGCTTCTGAAGGCCGATAAAACATTACACGATGATCTTCAAGAAAGATTGACAAAAAGATTAAACGGGCTAAATAGAGATCTTAAAAAACTCGACGATACCCTAGCTAAATTTAGTAAAAAAATCGAGGAAGATATAAAAACATCCGTCGATAATATCTCCACCGCCACAAACGAACTAGCAAAGAAAAAAGTCGATCAAGCATCGCACGATGTTCTCAGCGATAAAGTAAGAAAAATCAACGAGGATATTATTAATATTTTTGCCGATATTACCGAAATAAATACCGTAATGAGTCAGAAAAGCGATAAAACATCACACGATGATCTCAGCGAGAAAAAAATCAACGAGGATATTACTAAAATCAACGATGATATTACCGAAATAAATACCGTAATGAGTCAGAAAAGCGATAAAACATCACACGACGATCTCAGCGAGAAAACGAAAAAAATCAATGAGGATATTGCCAAAATTAACGATGAAATTAACATGGTACGTGAATGGGCGCGTCAAAAAGTCGATACATCTGTGTACGACGGAGAAATTCGAGATTTAAGTGCGAAGTTTCTTGACGCAACAGCAAAAATTAGCGATATTAACACAAAAATATCGTCAATGAATCTTGGAATAATAGCGCGTATTTCGATACCAGCGGAGGTAGAAACAAAAAATCTTCCCTGCAATGTACCATTTGTGGTACAAACACAAAAAGGTACATGGACACCCGAGAATAACACATTTAGCTTTACCGCGCCAATTTTTGGTATATATCGAATATATGTTATTTCCCCGGTAAATTTCAATGTGGTTGTCAGACGTGGCTTCTTTGAATATCATCCCGGATTTTTAATATTTCCCGTATATGATTTCTTCCAATATACATTCACGCTATCACCACCAGGCAGACACGTGACAGAACCACATCCCTATTTTGTAATTTTCGAATTTTTAATCGGAGGATCAATTGGTTATTAAATAATTTAATAAATGACCGCATCGGATTACCGATACAATCAGGCGCATTCATGGCAGGATTCGTTAAAAAAACTCCTCGACGAATATCAGATAAAAATAAAGAAATACCAGCGTAGATTAGTTGCCATCGATGTTGCTGTGTACGCGGTAAGTGCAATAGTCGCCGGTGCGGGAATAATCTTATCCGCGGTAACAACAATCGCGCCGATCGCAGCAACGATAATAATCTCGTCGACAACAACAATCGCCGGTGTTCTTAATATTATCGCAAAAAAAATATCCTCATGCACAAATGAAAAATTATTCCTGTACACGAGTAAACTATCCCAGGTCAACGAGGTGTATTCGAAATTATCATCGCTGCTTTCTGAAAGTCTCAACGACGGAGTTATATCCGATCTAGAATTTTCTGTGAATATCAATAATGTCCGAACTAGCTCAAATCGTGACAAACACGACCCCACTGACAACAACGCTAATATCGGTAAGCTCAATAAAGCCGGAATTTAGTATCGATTTTTCAACACCAATTAGCGTCAAGGAAATTGCGCTGTCACAGTTACACGTCTATAACAGCTGGCCCAATGTTAGATCGAAATCATTTGGTAGATTATCATCGAATAATTCGCTTGTTTTTGCCAATAAAAACCGCCCCGATGGAACTCCCAATTGGATCGTCGTTGGCATACCAACAGGCAGTTACGAAATTGAGCAAATCGATAAGGAACTTACCAGTAGAATATCAAATATAACCGGCGATGATAAGCCAGGAATAAAAATATTAGCACACGAACCAACGCTGTCATCGATAATCGAAGTAAAATCGCCATATATCGTCGATATTTACCAGTCATCGATTAGGACAGTTCTAGGTTGGCCCGAAATCACACCTCTGGCAAAACCAGAAAAATCTGATTTTATTATTCCAGGTTGGCACGAAGAAGCTCCTCCAGAACTACCGGAGCCAAAAAAATCAGATTTTACCACCGACGAAGGATGGTACGGAGATATCAAACACAAGCCTCTGATCCACAGCGCCATCAACCTCATGAATAACCACAAATTTAACCTGGTGATGTTCGCTTTTACTTTTAGGGACGAAAGAATTCTCTCGTGGTTGCCTCTTCCTAAAATTCCCCCCGGCGTGAAAATCTTCGACGCTACCAGTATTAACAGGACAATATTCCCCATAGACGGTATCTTGATAAGAAGAACCCTCGACGAATTTATTCAAGAACATAAATTACATTTAAATTTATTGCGGGAATCCTTTCATGAATGCATCTTAAATAAATCAGGTTCATGTAGCGAAATTATCGAACGCGTGAAGATTTTAAATCAACTAGCGAATGATGTTGAATATTATCACAACATGTTCATTCGGGCGATAATCGACGATATATCAATTGCCGATTATGTTCTTCCTATTAGCAGCTTCACGTTGATCAGAAATTCAGGAGAAAAACAAAAATTCATGAGAGTATTTGGATTAACCGAGGAAACGCTACCAAATTTCAAATTTCCCGATTATGATGTTGACGAAATGAGAAAATCTGTCGTTGATACCATCGATGATTTATTTCCGAAATTACATGCCGCGTGGACTAAAAAAATACAATCAGAATCGATTCTCAAACACAATAATGATCCTGCCGGGCAAGGGCGGCATATCTCGCCAGGTATCGTTAACATAACGGAAGTTATCGCGATTTATCTTCACGCGGATATCGTCGAAGGTAGCTACAACGTAGATTCGTCTGTGTCAGAGCAGGCACAGCAGGGATTTATCTTATATTCGTTTTCACCTAGCGCATCTCCGGGTTTTTTGATAATAAAAGAGCCAGTAAATCCGTTTTATCTGCGATGTCACAATCGATTATTATCGAAGATAAATTTCAAACTGACGGATCAAAACGGAAATTTACTTGATATACACGGGGAAACACTGAGTATCAATTTGTTGGTGAGATCGTGAAAATCGAAGATTTTTGAATCTATCCGCCAAAGAAAAATGGCCAAAAACCAGGAAATTTTTCAAAATTAGTAAATTTTTTTAATTTTGATGGGGTAAATACCCGTCAAATTGAGTAATTTATATAATTTCGTAAATTTGTTGGGGTAAATACCCGTCAAATTGAGTAATTTATATAATTTTATGTTTTTGATGGGGTAAATACCTGTCAAAATTAAGAAAATTGTACCATTTCAGTAAATAAATTAATTTAGTAAATAATAAAAAAAAATAATAAAATTTAGAATCGGAGATTCTTGAAATTAAGAAATTTGTGTAATTTTATGTTTTTGATGGGGTAAATACCCAACAAATTGTGCAATTTATATAATTTAGTAAATCTGCTGGGGTAAATGGTAGTCAGAAATAAGAAAATTGTGCAATTTCAGTAAAATATTAAAAAAAAAAAAAAAAAATTTGTTTTTTTTTGTTGATAGAAATTTTTAAGAATTTTGAGAATCTTCAGAATCTTTGATTTTACTTTCATCGACCAGCTTTTTTAGCTGCCTAACGCGCGAGCTGGTAATTTTTCTTGACTCATATTCGTCAGATAAACTCGACGTAACTTTTTCTACCAGCGTCGATAATTTAACAAAATTCTCGATTTGATCATCGCTGACAGACGCAAGCGATTGGTACATGGCAATCTGGATTTTCTTTATGAATTTATATTCTGACGGTAGCGTGTATCTGTATTCGAGTTTTCCTTGGACGATCGTCTCAAATTCGGACCGGATTTTACCTGTGTCCAAATCTGAGGATAAATTTACATTTTTAGTTTTTAAATCCTCGATGGCCTCGATGATGTTATTTATATTCTTCTCGTTCATTATACAAATTTGTAATATTTAATTAATTTTTAGAAAATCCTGAAGAATCTCCGATTCCTTATTTTTAGTCTGAAATTATCGGAATATAAGAAAACTCGATCCATTCACCAAATCGATAGGAAAATGTCGCGTTGATTATTTTTTCTGTTGCACGTCGCACCGAGACCATGTGAATACCAAAGTACCTTGCAGCGGCATTCATCGATGTGAATATGATTTCTTCATTTGTTTCTTTATTTATTGATTTAACTGCCTTAGCTGGTCACCGTACGCCACCGGCATTACCAAATTTGGAATTTTCACTCGGAGTTACCGCGCGAAGATTGGACAGTTTGTTGTTAAGTTTATCTCCGTCGATGTGATCGATAACAAGACTGACTTTTATTGGTCCGTGAAAACACTCGAACACAAATCTATGAAGGGTATAATTTGTGTATCTTCCTTTTCTACCCCCGCTGAAGGTACATATCAAATAACCCGAATTGCCAACTCTACCAACATGTTTCTTCGTTTTGATATGTCTGACAACACCATCCGATGACGCCTCGTATCCCTCGATCGTTGGATGAGATTTAAACTCGCATGTCATTGTTGTTTCTGGAATCACTGATTTCAAGTTCATTATATAATAATTATATGTCTAAATCGTTATTTGCCTTGAATCGATTACTATAATCTTCTTCACATGTTATCACCGACGAGGATCTTTTTTCATAATATCGCCGCAATTCCCGATAATTCTTTCCTCCGCAGGCCAAACACAACCGAGTTTTTCCTCGCGTGCCAACTTGACAAACTAAACATCGCTGTGGTCCTTTACTGCCACGTCGAATCGCATGTTTATGAGCGCCACAATAATCGCCTCTACAAGATTTATCACAGAATTTTGTTGAACCAATTAATATCCACTTGCATTTACTCATTATTATAATTTAAACATTTGTCTAAAATATAATCGATGGATGCGTTTGATCTTGATGAGGCAGAATATATTATACCTGAAGTTGACCGAGCGAAGAAAGAATTCTTCGACGACGGAGCAATTCACACTTGGTCGACTTGGAAAACGAACTCTGTTGATGCTACGATGAATCTGGAACGAGCCAAGAAAATAATCGAGCACATAAAAACCGAGCATAAAGAAGAGCGATTTATCTTTGGAATAAAATTTATCGCACAAATGCCCGACGATACCTGGATCATTCGCGATAAACGAGATCCAGTGCGTGGCGGTAAGAAAAACGTTGTTCTTGATAAGAATTCTAAACCCGGATTATTACTTGGAATCGATGGCCCTTATTACGCTAGATCCTATCCAGCCAGCGCTGTTGTTTATGGAATTTATCGACTAAATAACAACCCGGATGTGAAAAACCTACCTGCGATGAAAGAATCACCGATGATAAATTGCGTGGCTGAGCGCGTAATCGAGCATATGAAAAACGCTCGACGTGGATCTGGTTTGACCCAGTTGAGGTTGGATAAAATTAACGCGTGGGCGAAGACCGTTGCTGATGGTGCATCGGTGGACGATTTAGCTGTGCTGAGCAAAAAACTTAAATTTCCTATTACGGTGAAAACGTTATCGGGAGAAATATTATACTCGTCGCCGTATAGATCCAGAGGGGCACCAATCGAGATTGTCGATCACAATTCCCACGCGTGGTCGCAATCAGTAATGATATTTCCACGGGATCGTATTGTCAAATTTTATCCCACAGATAATAAATCTGCGGAATTTTCCACGGCGGATATTGAGAATAATAATTCCGATGCCATGTTTAGATTTATCAAAAAATTAAGCGCATCTGATCCAATATCGATATGGTTGTTCTCGAGAGAAGAAAGATACGATCAATTTATTTTGCCATGCGGTGATATTTACAGAGACGAAATATTACACGAGTCGATGAAAAAACTTGCGGTAAAATATTCGTCGAATCCCGATCAGTTACTAACGAATTGCTTTACAGTTCCGTCTGTGGCCGCTCACGCCGCTAGAGAGAATAACTCGTGGAAGCCTACGAGGAACGAATTTCTCGCTGATATTCAACTTAGCTGTATCGAGTATGGCCATGGCGGATTGTGGAATACCAAGTACGATTTCGAAGATATGATTTCTGTTGACATGAGCGCGTGTTATCCTGGAAGTTTTCTTGGATATGGCGATTGTGCAGATTATTTTGCTAAATTCGGCCATCCTACCAGCGAGATGACAAGAGTAGCAATTAACGGACCGTTGCCTGATTTTGTCATGACCGAATTCGCTTTTGTTACTTCGTTTGAGTTTGCTGAAAATTTACATAAAATTTGCTACATTTGGTTTGGCAGACATTTATCTCAGCGCCGTTGGGTTCCTACAGTGTTATTAAGATATATGCTAGATTCGTCGATGTTAGTGTCGTTGACAGTGAGTGAGGTGATTATATCGTATAGGAAACAGATCGAGGTGTGGCTACCGACGGATTGTGACAACGCGAAAGATATAGGAAGAAAAATAATCGGTAAATTTACTCAAGGTGGATCCGTTGATCATAAACACCGGCACGCTAGATTATTTATCAACGACGCCGAGATGAATTTTATAATCGCCGATACGGTATCACGAGGAATATTTTGCAACAGAGAGAATATTATGATTGATGGAGTAAAGTTAGGTACCGTGATTAGTTACCTTGATGGAGAATCAGCACAATATACACATTTACGATCATCGATGCTCGCTTATGTTAGTATAAATTTATTGTCGATGATAAACAAATTTTCTGATATCGCGGTAAGAGTCGCGACGGATTCGTTCTATATCGATAAAAAATACCAGTGTAGGCTGGAAAATTTAATCACCGATGGTAGTTCATGGGGAACTTGGAGGATAAAAAACGAGAATATTCTAGATTATTGCGAAGACGCCGATGTTGAAGATCGCAATGAATTCCACCGAGGTAAATTTGGAGAATCTTCGATGGAATCTTCGGCAGCAGCATCTGCGTTCGATCCAATTTCACGCAGCAAATTTGTTTACCTAAATGGGCCTGGAGGTAGCGGTAAAACAACGCGAGTAATAAACTTATTTGCGAACTCCGATATGATTGTGTTGACTCCGACGCATAGATTAGCGCGAGAAATAAAGCAGCGTGGCGTTAATTCGTGCACGTATCACAGTTATTTCAAATACAGCGGTGGATCATGGGACTCGGTTCGTATGGGAGACAAATATATCAACAAGATCATTATATTTGATGAGATTTGCACGGTGAATTTAGATATATTAAAATCGATCTTGACTTGGTTGGAAGGGAAAAATACCGTTGTGATAATGTGCGGAGATCATGGCCAACCTAATCCTATTGATGGCGAATCTCCTCACGAATGGCTCAGAAACTTCGTTGATTATTACGAGGAAATTGACGCTGATTATAGATCTACAGATATTTTGTTGACCGAATTCAAAAAATTAATTCGACTACAACCGAATAAGATTCAATGTGACGTCATGAGAAAAATAATCGACGAGACCCCGATGAGCGATTTTCTAAATTTGTGGCGTCCCGATCATCTGATCGTTGCTAGTAGGAAAATTATTCGTGATATTATTCAGGAAATGTTATTCAAGCTGCATTGCGAGAAATTTCCAACGCTGCAGGTACCGTTATGTTATAGGCCCGCTAATACTAGGCGACAAAATATTAATATTATTTTGCCATGCGGAGAGGAAAAGATTTTGGTCCTAAATGATATTATCTTTGTTGATATTAATCTTGTTAATGACGCGATAAATGCAGAAAAATCACCGTGGAAATTAGGCTACACAACAACGATACACTTGTCACAAGGATTAACCGTAGATGGACAAGTTTGGATCGTCGATGACAGAATATCTTGGTCAAATTTGGTATATTTAGCCGTGTCGAGATTAAGAAAATTATCCCAACTAGGACGAATTCGAGTAAATTACATCAGTGATGCTGGCGGTAGTTGAGTATCTTCTGGTACTATTTGTAATTCTTCCTTGGTAAATCCGCGTTGAGGCGCTAACGAATCTAGGATATAAATCACTGGTCTTCCTGACGATCTTGTCACGGCGGATATTTTGTGTGTTGTAACACTCCAGGTTGGGTCGGTTGCTCTTTTTCTGCCTCCTTCAGCCTCGCCTTCTTTATATAAATATCTGACTGTGACGCTACCTAGTACAGGTTGAATTGTGGAATCTCGCTTTAGGGGTATATTCGATTTTGTAATTGCAATTGCAGGCTTCATTGCTATTGTTCGAGTTGTCTCGTTATTTAGCGCGTTAATTACATGAGGCAATCTTGATACCCAATCATGAGACCGATTATCCTGAATAAATTCACGCGCGTATTGGTATCCGAATAATCGTTCTGCGAGAGTTTTATTGAATCTTTCGACGATAGCTTGATTATGATGAACACCTACGATACCGCGTCGGATTTTCACATTATTTTTTTTCATCAATGAAGTAACCGCGCCAAGAAATTCTCGACCCGGATCAACCTGGAGAAGATTCGGCCATGTCAACGGGGATCGTGAGTAAATTTCGTTAAATGCCTTTGCAATTTCTGTTGCTGTTTTATTCGATAACGGCTCCGCTTCTTTATACCTGCTAGCGATATCAACGACTGTCAGGACATATTTATATGTGACTCCGTCAACGGTATCGTGAGGAAGAAACATAAGATCCGCTTGATGGACCTCATTAGGAATGCTGACGGTGAAACTCGCATACGGTATTTTCTTAGGCAGAGGGAGATATATTTGCCAAATTGCCTGTTTCGATAGCCACGATTCAGCGACGGATTGTTTTACTTTAGCGGCTTTGGCGAGTTTGGCAATTGCTGATTTTCCTCGCCAAAATCCTCGCGGAGAATAATATATTTGCTCCATATTATTTACCAGCACCGAGTACTAATTTACCTTTCATCGCGCCTTTTACCACCCATGTTGCTAATTTCTCTTTGAAACTTTTGTCAGGAATCGCGTCTAATGCGTGAATTAGCTTGATATCAGCGAGATGTCTTTGTTGTAAATCTCCGCTGCGATACGCAAGGTCGTGATAGTAACAAGCGTTATCGATTGCGTTTACCGGATCTTCACCTTGTTTTGGTTGGTCATTATCGTCGAGTCTGATATCGAGCCTCGTTCCGGGTCCACAATAATTGTATCCTGGCAGATGCTTTCTCCGGGATATTTTGCCCAGGGAGTTCCGGGTAGATTTGACAAGGAGGCTGCGATATCTCCTCCGGTTCTTCTAGTTTTTTTTTTTACAAATCTGAACTTGCGCGTCTTACAAACTTCACATTCTCCTGCAATTGCGTTCCTGTTGTTGCGTGTAACGATTTCGGTTGGATTTATCGTAGCTGTGTGCTTGCGACACTTAACACAATATAGATCCATGTATTCTAGTAACATGAATGTAATTGATTTTTCAGCCACGAAACGACGCGAGCAGGTAAAACATCATGCGGCATTACCGAATTCGATTAGAATGATAATCATTGGCCCGTCAGGATCTGGTAAGACACAATTGTTATTGAATTTGATCATGCGATGGCTAAAATGGGACAAATTGTATTTGGTTGCACCATCCGTTGATGATCAGCGTTGTTATCAAGTGTTAAAAGAATTCAGCAACAATACCGACGAAGGCACAATCGAATTCATCACAGATATCAATGAAGCTCCATCCGTGGAGAATTTGGACGGCAATGTTAATAATCTTGTTGTTTTCGATGATGTTATGCTGGACAAGCAGACCAACCCGGCTAGGATATTCTCGTGTGGCAGACACAAGAACACCGATGTTATTTACGTAACACAGAGATATACGCAGATTCCAAAGGTGATTAGGGACAATTGTAATATTTTATCTGTCTTCAATGGCGTAGACACGCACACGCTGAGAAATATTCATCAGACTTGGTGTAACGGCGACATGGATATAAATAAGTTTAAAAATTTGTTCAGCCGCGCTCAGGCAACGCAACATGGTTTTATTACGATAAATCTTCACGATCCACGAAGTCGGTATCGAATTGGTCTTGATCAAATTTATTCATGAAAAAGCAGCCCCAAGTTGCAACAAAAAAATTAACACAAAAACTTATCCCTAAATTTTATTTTTCCTGTCTCGAACACTATATTTACTAACACACCGGCGCGACCAATTCGATGCACTTGGTTTGAAATGCATGAAAATTAGCTCACGTAGAAGGCTTTATTTTTGAATTCTGAGGCTTCTACGGAGAAAGTTCGCGTAGGAAGGTTTATTTTGGCGAAACACAAAGGTCTGTTAAACTTCCCTGCTGCTTATATATATATACAGTCGACTCCGATTAACTGCACAGCCTCGGGCACATCACGAGACTGTGCAGTTAAACGGAGTGTGCAGTTAACCGAAGTACAGTACAGTACAGCTTTAAATCAGCACGGCACGAATATAGGTGAAGAATAACGTATAAAGATGATAGAATCCATTCTTTCAACGTTCACTTAAATGAAACAAGAGTCCACAATGAACAGCACTAACGTCATATTGTTAAATCAAACACAATGAAATTTACGATTTCCGAACAAAGTCAGCAATTGATGTCTGTACACAAGTTTTACTAATAAGTTGGTGAATTGCCAACTCTATTTTGTAAAATGGTTCGAACAGCTCACATTCTCTCTGTTCCATGAATCTGCGTAAATTCCGGAGTGACTGAATAGCGACTTTAGATGAAACCTGGTCATCTACTGCGTCGTCATCACTTCTTTCGTCATTTTCTTCTTGCTTTGTCTCTGTAAGAGCTGCAACGATGGTTGAATCGTCGATTTCACCTTCTGTCTGAAGACAGTCATCTATTGCAACATATTGTTCAAATTCTTCTACATTCATGCCCTGTGGCGTTTTGAATGGGGTTTTGCCGATATAGTTTGGGTCATCAAGTGACTCGTCATCAGAAGGCACCGACAAACTGGCCTGCCTATAGCAGTTTGCTACGGTTGACTGTGTTACATTGCTCCAGGCATTTCTAATCATATGAAGTGCATCTAAAACTGTCAGCTTCCTTGTCTGGCTGGACGCTTTTTCTTCGGGAGATGATCCATCAGTGTCTGACAACCGTTTTCGAACAACAAGCGATCTATAGAACTTCTTGAAATTCGCTATAATTCCTTGATCCATTGGTTAAATCAGAGAAGGTGTGTTCGGAGGTAGGAAAACAATCTTAACATTTGACAGTTTGATACCGTCGCCGTGAGCTGCACAATTATCGCACAGCATAATGATGCTTCTCTTTTGCAAACGCATTTGATTGTCAATGTGCTTCAGCCATCTCTTCCAAATTTCTGTTGTCATCCAGACGTATCTGTTTGCCTTGTACTGTACTGGCAGCTTTTTCAAATTTTTAAAACATCGAGGGGATTTGTTTTTGCCAATCACCAAGGCATCCAATTTTTCGCTACCATCCATATTGCATGCAAGCAAAATTGTCAAACGATCTTTGGCAATCTTACATCCCAGTGCTTCTGCTCCTTTGAAAGACAAAGTCCTAAAAGATAACGCCTGCCATTACAACCCAGTTTCATCGGCATTGAAGATGTCTTTTGGTTAGTAGTCTTTAAGGATTTCGGGTAGAACATTAATTACCCATCGCTCAGCTCCAAAGTCGTCTGCATCCTGTTTTTCACCGTATTGTCATTTAAATAGAATTCTGTTGCGCATTTTCCATCTTTCCAGCCATCCATTTGTTGGTTTGAAATCATGCAAACCCGAGCCATTTGCCAACTGATTAGCTTTTTCAAGCAACAGTGGTCCACTTGTCGGAATGTCGACTGCGAGCTTGAGCGAACCATTGTAACAGCGCTTCTTCAACTTCTTCAGACTTGCCACCTCGTTTGCGCTTCTGAGAAGGATTGCTGTTATTTTGCCAGTCTTCAGTGACCTTCTCCTTGTTCTTGTTGTTCTCAACACATTTTATGACCTCAAACCTCTGAGCTAACATCAGGGATTTACACTTGCAACTAGTCATTTTAGACTAAAATAAACACTCATAAATTCAAGGTTGAACTTCCGATGATTACCCCCTGGTTCAAATCACGGTTCAGAGTAAGGTTTCCCATGCTGTAATATGATTGTTCCCATGCTACTGCTCCCTGGTGAGTGGGAACATACATGTATCTACTACCTATGACGTCCTTTTCATGTCAATCGTTTACAAAGTCGCATTTACCGGCTTAATTGTCGGCTTATTTGAAGCGCTACAGCAGTGGACTCGCAATAACTGATCCTGACTATACATTGTGCAGTTAACCGGACTAAAATTGTAATGAATAATGTGCCACGGGCAGAACATTTATCGTGCTATTATCCGGAGCGTGCATTTAAGCGAAGTGCAGTTATCCAAAGTTTGTTCCCATTAAAAAGCATTGGGAAAAAACGGGACCGGCGTGACTACGTGCAGTTGTTGTTGTAGGGCTTAATGCCATTTTTCAGCACAAGACAGGCTAAACATGGCAGCCAGTATTAATGGTGGAGGAAGAACCCGGAAAACCCCCGGAAAGAACCACCGACCCATGAGAAGCTACTGGCAAGCTTTCTCACATAACCACATTAGCCGAATCCGAGACTTGAACCAACGCAGACAGTGGTGAGATGGCAGTGATCCGTAACAGTGAACGCCTTAGACCACTCGGCCACTCGGGGCCCCTGACTATGTGCAGTTATCCAGAGTGTGCAGTTAACTGATGTGCAGTTAAGTGGAGTCGACTATATATATATATATATATATATATATATATGTATATATATATATATGAGAGGGGGGGGGGAGACAGACAGAGAGAAAGGGGTATAGAGAGAAAAGAAAAACAATAAAAACCACAAATACAATTAAAGTTTGTCAAATTTTTAATCAATTTAGAGATAGAGGAACGAGAGAGAAACAATTGTCAAATTTTTAATATTTTCATTAGGTAAAACAACATAAAAGCAATAGAATTTGGTTAAATCTGAATCATTATACAAAAATCCAACCAACAAGCTGACAATTTGCGAATGGAAAATTGTCATTTGAGGGCTCAGAAAATAACAAGTAGGCTATAATATAGTGATATTTTTCACAAAAAATCATGATTTTCTATCTACCTTTACAAAAATAATTTATTTACTCGCAATCAGTTTGGCTAGTGTTTTCAGTTTAAATGCAAGTCAAGACTGCAGAGAACATAAAATTAAAATAACAATAATGATGAACTTATACGTCTTAAATGCGTGCCATGCATGGGTGACAGGCATACATAGATGCATATTCAGCACATACATACCCAGCCCTTTTGGCATATTGTCAACTACGAATCGGTACCGAAGTAACTCCGCAATATTCAGATCAGTTCAGAAGAGTCAACTGCATCAGCAGCAAGCACTCTGTCCCACTCCGACACCACGTGGATATCACATTCTGTGTGTTACTTTCCATGTGCTTTGTTTTAAGTTGATTCTTTGCTATTTTGTGTTCACAGTGTATTTTATTCGTCCCCCACTTCACTGGATATCCTGTATTTGGATTATTGTTATTTACAGCGGTATTCAATATGGCTAAAAATTCTAAATAATTGGTATTTCACAGCTCCAGGCAAACGTCACATGGCCAGACATAAGCGCAAGCTTGCAGTTGATGATTTATAGGTTAGGTAAAATGTTTTCATAAAAACTGCAATTATTATGTTAAAAAAGAAGTAATAAACCAAAGTATTTATTATTATTAAAGCAAAGACAAATATGTAATGTCTGTTTTTTTCTGTTTACCTGAACCTATTATATATTCAATGTTGACAGTTGTCGTCATCCTCCCCACATCCCCCTCAAACAAATTAGCATACTTTTCATTACCCCTCAATCATCTAGATTTTTAGATATTTACCTCTGTAGCAGACATATGTAAATATGTAGGCCAAGTCGGCTGTTGATTTGCAGCCCAAATTACGCATTCGATCTCCAATGCTTGTCTAACTGTGACAGGTAGTCACTAACAAGCCAACCCATTTCCAAGCCTAACTCAAAGTAAATCTAAACCACATTATAGATTTAGCTTCTGTGTGAATTAATAAATGCTAGGCTTGTGATAATTAGATTCATGCCATTTACCTTAAAAATTAGGGAGGTGTCAAAATACGAAACTATCCAGTAAGACCTTAATCCATCTCCATTACTGGTGCAAAATGCATACCGAATTCAGCTGACTGACGAAAATAAAATACTGCAATGCTTACCATTTGAAGAGAGCCAACTGTCACCAGAAAATTCTGTTCAAAACAATATTAATTTTTGACATGTGGGACACAACACCTGTTTTCATGACTTGTAATAGGCCTGCTTATTCTGTGCATAGCTTTGAAAAGATTTCATGTTTACACATCGGGCTATGGAAATGAAATAAATTGCTTTGACTCTTTCTGTCAGCATTTAAGTTGAGTAATTAGGTCTGGTTTATAGCTGGTTTTACAAAATTCAATGTAACAATTCCACTAAATGGCAAGAGACATTAAGCAAACTAAGTCAATCTTGTAAAAAAACTAGTAAAAGTTTAACATTTTATAAAAATAAGTTATTATGTGGAAAAGAAACAACAAGGAATAGGATGTAAAGTGCTTACAACTTCTCGTTTATGAGGAAAAAATAAGTAAAGAATTTAAAAACAGACTATATGCCAGGGAATTTCTTCAGAATCCCATTGTAGCAGGCCAAATTAACCCCTGCCCAGATTAAACCCGGGTATAGTTTGGCCATGGCAGAGTATACTTCGGGGGATAAAGTGTCCTAGACTAAACTATGCCTGGGGGTGTAAAATAGCCTGGGCCAGACCATACCCATTCAGGCCAGAATACGCCCCATTGTATATTAAATTAATATTTACTTTTCAGTTTTCAACCATGGAAGAATGCCAAGTCTCAGTTCATTTCTACCAAGGCATCGAAAACTGATATTCGTAACCGTGCCTTTTCTTCTGCTTTTACTTTTTTTTGGGGGGGGGGGGGCTTTTGCTTTGGTTTTTGGGGGGGCGGGGGGGCATTTTTGCTAATATTTGGATGATTTTTAATGTAAGTGCAAATTAGCAAAACAGAAGTCTCTTCAACTAAAATCTTGAGAAAAAATATGAGACTTTAGCAATATTATGTTGTTACTTTTTGGGTGTTACCATCTGAAGATATAAATGTTTTGCCACTAACTGGGTACTACCATCAGAAGATATAAATATTTTGCCACTAACTGGGCACTACCATCAGAAGATAGAAATGTTTTGCCACTAACTGGGCACTACCGTCAGAAGTTCTAAATGTTTTGCCACTAACTGGATACGACCATCTGAAGTTATAAATGTTTTGCCACTAACTGAGGATATAAATATTTTGCAGCTAGGGTTAGGGTTAGGGTTAGGGTTGACAACCATCCATAAAAAGCTCCGTTCAACAGTCAGTACCAACATCCACTCTGCCCAGGAACACCGTAAGCGTGCCTTAGATCGCCGACACAACAGCAACAAAGACATCACTGCTGGCTCCACTAGTACCATTTATATCAAGAATCAGCGCCGTATTCATCGCATGGGTTCAAAGTTGAAACCACATTGGATTGGACCCTACACAGTTGTGGAATCCTTGACCAAGGGACAAGTAAAACAATAAGACTGACAAGATACTGAGCAACACCTACCACACCAGCAACCTTAAGATTTACCAGTATGAAGAGGCTTCTCCACCACCCCAGTCCCCCGATGATTGTCCCAGTGACTCTGCCAATGACTGCCCAAAGCAAAAGACACTCAAAAGACCACATGAAGAACCAGACAATGATGACATCTATATCTCACTGAAACACAAGCAGACCAGGACTTTCAACCCACTACCAAGTTCAGGAAGAAAGTAGCTCAGCACCACTCTTGCCCTTACGTTTGGAACGGTTGTGTACTATGGATGAACAAGGGACCTTGGACAACCACAGCGTATATATAAAACCAAAGGTGATGGGAACTGCATCTTCCGGGCCATCAGCTACATCTTGTCAGGATCAGAAAACAACCACTGCCTTCTCAGAGATAAAGTCATCCACCATATGAACACTGACTTAACAAAAGAACTATAGGACTACTTGAACCAAAATGTGAATGAATATTTAAACACCTCTGGCATCTCCCATGATGGGGTCTGGGCAACAGATGCAGATATCATGGCCACAGCGAATCTACTGAGTTGCGACATCGTCATCCACACAAAAGCAGGTGACTCCATGGATTGGTTGACTTATCCCGCAAGCTTCAATCTGCAGTCAACAACAGATCATGCACTTTATCTCGAAAACAAGCATGATCATTTTGATGCTGTTATCAGTGTTTAGCTTTGAACATTTATATTATAGCGAGGACTTACCAGTCTTAGTAGTTGAAGTTTCAGGACGTCATGACTTTTATTATATTATGAATAGTGAAATTAATTGAACATTATGTTACAATTGCATTATAATGTTTTAGATATGAGGTTTTATTTTAATGTGTAAACACTACTGAGAAGTGTGGTAGTAATCTTTGATCTTTGTGGAAGTCTAATACTTTTACTGATTAAAGTTTTTCTGGTTGACATAATAAAAGTGTTTAGTGTGTGTGTGATTTGGATTTTTAACGTAGCTTTAATAATTTTTCAGTCATATCGCTACGATGTCTGCAATGTGGCAGTTTATAGTGATCTCTAGCACTGGAGCATCATGCCACAGACATGTAGCATGATGTCCCACCCAGTCACATTATCCTGACACTGGGCCGACCAGTCCTAACACTAACCTCTTAATGCTGACCGCCAAGCGAGGCAGCTGTTAGTACCATTTTTGTAAGTCTTTGGTATGACTCGGCCAGGGATCGAAACCCACGACCTCCCGCATCCGAGGCGGACGCTCTAACCACTAGGCCACTGGAACGGTCAAAAGTGTTTAGAGTTTTAAGATTTTAGTTCAGTTAGCTTTCTCACTTAACTTACCAGACAAAGCTGAATCCTCAATAAAATGTTGAAAAATTAAGCAATTATTGTGCATATCGCTCAAAGCTATTGATATAATAGGGGTATAATTTGGCCTGAGGGGTATGAATTGGCCTAGGCCATAATATACCCCAGCATATAAATTGGCCCAGGCCATAATATATCTGGGTATAATCTAGCCTAGGCCACTTTAACCCCAAGTATACTCTGGACTGGGGGTATACTATTGCCTGTTAGACCATTCTACCTACAACATAACATGTTGGATAGCAGAAAATAAAGAAAGTGTGGGACAACTTCTTGAAAAATTAGAAACTTGGATTAAGATGCTGTATTGTTCAAAGGTAAACATTTTCATTATTTAAACAATGTATTTATCTGTATGATTCTAAATGATAAATATTAAATAGGTTTTTCTGGGTTACAAGTTAAGAAGGTCATGGAATGGGTTTTCATGTAGACATTTAGAAATAGCATTTTCATATGCATTTAGAGCAGAAATGTGGGATATATTTGTACACTTTATGAATATCACTTTCCTTAATTAAAGGATGATCGTTCCTCATACCTGTCAACTTGTACGGTTAATTTACCTGTAATTTCTGTTTTTTCCCATTTTCAATGTACAGCCATACAACCATTTGTATGTTTTTTTCTTATAAACATTCATGGTTTTTTAAAATATATAAATTTTTGCAATTTTTTTTAAATCCCGGGAACCTGGACATAATTTTTTTATAAATCGAGAGTAATCCAGAATCTTTGTAGCTATGAGCACACAATGTGGGCATAACTCTAATATGCTTTGGAAAGTGACGGAAGCCAGCAATGCCAAAATTGGGTTCCTTTTTTTATGTGAATTGGATTTTCAACCAAAAACAAAACAAGATCCAATGTTTACAGAAATTACGTATCGTTACGCAGAATTACCCGATACACTGAGTTGGCTGACATAGTCTATATATATATATATATATAAAATATATATAAAGTGAGAGAGAGAAGTGAAAGTCGTTCCATTTTATTTTGCATTATTTTCATCAAAACATATTCTGAATACTAATAAAACAATACAACAGCCACATTAGATATATATGATTTATTTATTAAAGTCCATACAATAAAAAATATAATATTTAATGTACATTACTGTAATTTCTGTTATAATATTGTATTTTTGACTCCCTTACTGTCCAATACAGCGAATTAAAGTCCATTACTGTACATGGCTGTTTAGTGAATCACTTTTAATTACTTATTTTATCAAATTATTTTTTATACTTCCCTCATTTTCCTCCTACATTTGGTCATCCATCAAAAACAGACCCATCACTGTGACTGTATATTTAACTTATTATTCACTTTAGATAAATCTTATTATTTTTATTGCAATTTAACCTTTGCCTCTTATTTTCAGTAAGTAATTACTACACTTTAAGAAATGAGCTTTTTTCTTCTTACTGTCGTTCTACTTTAGACCTTTCTGTCTGTCTTCCTCTTTCTCCAATATCTAAATTACATCACCGAATACCCTTTTAACAGAAATGAACCTGGGTCAGAATAGCTGAAATACATAGGGAATATATAATAATAATAATAATAATAATAATAATAAAGACTTAATTTAGAGAAGGTAACTCAATTAGTTACAGAAATAATCTACCTTGAGACCTTCTATGTGTTATGTACAATATATACAGTATATACAACATGATGTGAAGAGTCTGGCTTGACACTAAATAATTAAGTAATTTTAAAATTCTAAAAATCAAGCCTGGAACACATTCACAGGCATCAGTGAAGACATAAACATATATATATAAAACATAAAATATAATCCTGCATTGAAATATTCAGCTATGAAAATGATGTAAAATTACAGAAAAGCAGGCAGTATTTTTTGTACTAGAACTGTTCAATTTTCTAAAGATTTCATCCATTTAAGACAGTGATTGTGAAAAGATGAAATGCTAGGAGCCTGCCTTATGTCACTGGGAATGTTGTTCCATACCAGTGAACCAGTATATTGAAAACCTTTTTTAAACAATTCCTTCTTTGGCCTTGGTATGATGTAATTGTTTCTTCTTATGGACCTTAAATTTGGAGTGCCATCAGCATCTCTATGGTGAAAGATATTGCTTAGATAGACAGGAATGTCTTTTCTGGATACTTTATACATCAATTTGGCCTTTCTAAGAAATTTTCTTTCATGTATTGTTAAAATCTTTATATTATTCATTGCATCCTGAAAATTGTCTATACTTTGATTTAGAATTAAATGCCAAGCCCTCTTTAGTAGTCTTAAAAGTGTTGTTATGTTTGAATGAGAGGTATTACCCCAAATTACATTACAGTAGTCCAGATATGGCTGAATATAACTTTTATAAAAGATGACCCTATACTGAAGAGGAATGTATGTTTTGATTTTCCTCAGTAGCCAAAGATAAGAGTTAACCTTTTTTGAAATATGTTTATTAATGTGAATAGACCAAGTAAGATTGTTATCCACGAATACACAAAGAATTTTATCTTGAGAGGTCATAATGAGGCTCACACTGTCGAATAGAACCTGGAGTTTGTCGCTATCTAGCCTTGCTCATTTTTGTTGCGTTGTAACTAGTAGGGCTTTCATTCTTTCTGTATTTATGATCATACTGTTTTCCTTGCACCATACCTGAAGTCTGTTGAGAACATCTTGTAAGTTATTTTCAAGTACTGTTTTGATTTTACCAATCTCAGACAGTGTAGTATCATCTGCATAAAGGTCAGTGGAAGAAACTGAAGTTCCAATCTTAAGAGGTAAATCACTGATAAATAGTATGAATAAGAGAGGCCCTTGAAGGATAGAGCCTTGTGGCACTCCACAATTAATATTTTTACTTTCAGAAAGTTGACCATTTAAAGATACTTTTTGCACTCTATCAGTTAAGTAAGAAGTAAGCCAGTTTAGGGAGTTTTCACTGCATTGATAGATTATTAGTTTTTCAAGCAAAATTTCATGGTCTACAAGATCAAAAGCTTTACCAAAATCAACCATAACAGTGCCTACCATTTCTCCTTGATCTAATGCTTTCAGTCATTTATCAATCAAAGATACAAGTGCAGTTTCACAGGAGTGATTCTGGCGAAAGCCAGACTGATTATCATGAATAAGATTATAAGTGTTTAAATAGTTGAGAAAAGAATCATGTACATGTTTTTCTAGTAATTTGGAAAGACAAGGAAGGATAGAGATGGGTCTGAAGTTATTTACATCATCTTTTGTTCCTGCTTTATGTAATGGTATAACCTTGGCAGTTTTCCATGTTTGTGGAAATTTATTAGACCTAAATAAATATATGAAGACTTCATTCTGTCCGTTCACCCACTAACTTCAATCATATGCACCAGGCCCCCCCCCCCCATCAATCATGGCAACTAATGAGGTCTAACAACCAGAGAAAGTCCTAATTCAGTTTTGTACAGAATTGCCCGTTACATTTTTTTGTGACGCGACCAGGATATTCTGTGAAATTTACTACTGCTGTAGTTTGGTATCGTTAATGTTTTACAGCAATCAAACTAAGTCATGTCATCTGCCCTAAGATTATACTGGAATATTGGGGTAGCAGAATTGTTGATGTATGTACACCCAAACCTGCATAAATTATGGTTGAAAGTAGACTAACTGTGTCTCAAAGAGTGGAGATTTATTCTCCTGATGAGGAACTTCATGACACTTGTGGACAACATCGTCCAGACACATGCACATACCAAGTGTTTGGACACATCTAATGGCAAGCAGTTCGGTATGGGGTCCATTGAAACAACCCCAAACCACCCCAAACCTTCTAAACATCCTAACCAGCCCAAACCATCGAACAACCCCAAATGCTTTTATTACATATATAAAGGAATAAAACAGAAAATACATTTTATTTCTATAATTTACTGGCATTACGGTAAACCAGCAGTCAAAAATTTGTTCGGCCCATAGCATAATTATTGTCTCAATCATGAATACAGTAGTCATTCCTCTGTCATGTTCTTATCATCGCATTTAGACAATCACTTTTAATATGACAATAGCCCGGGGTAACAGTCTACATACATGACTGATGTTAATATGTTGTTTGTGTAAATGGAAATCTTTGGCAATGGCATTAATAACAAATTATACATTGAAGAAATCAGAGTGGCATCTATTAATCAATTTAAAGAGACTATGAATCAATAATTTCCCTCACACATTTGCTTACTGAATGCATTATGTGCACTCACTGTTTGTTCCAACTGTCGATCTTGGCTTCCAAGGTTCCGATATGATAACCCCCATGTACAGTGTAGATAGAGTTTTCATATCAGAACCTTGGCTAGTGAAGATGCAGACTGCCCATTTGATTGTTTATATATACATCCATTTATTATTTATGTTCACTATTGATTTGAGAAATTAAACATGGACATTGTTTTGACGCTCTTTAATGTTTCCATTAATGGTGGGCTTTTTTGTGAGCGGTATATAAAGTTAATTAAATGTACTGTACATCATTTTTATTGGAGTGTTTTCAGTGTCAACTTGTTATGTCAATAGTGTAATACGTTAACCAAAACTTACACTTTAAAACAGAACGCAACAACTTGGATGTAACTTGGAAAAACTGGGCTAGTATAAAATCCACGGCCATAAAGGCTCTTATTTATAAATACCTCCATGATGTGTGAATCACAGGAGAAGAAACATTAGAAGGCATACTCGAACTAGAATACCAGTATGTAACTTACGAAAACGTAGACAGTGTATCCCTTAGGGATGAAAGACGCAGATCAAAAACCCCTTGATGTCAGAATTGGGGGTCAGACTAAGAAGAAAACAAACTTGTGCATCAAATCTGTGGGTCAAATTAACAAATGAGGGTAAAGGGAAACACTGGGAGAGTAAACTCCAAGAAACATATAATTATAGATTGTATACACAAAGGACAATCATTCATCTCTGGCAAAGATCACTAATAACACACTACTCCCTCGATAATTCGCACCCTGATAACTCGCAAACCCACTTACAATGCGGGGTCAGGCGTGGATCCCATTTTTTAAACCAGAAAATACCCCAAATCTGATCCCTATTTGTTGAACTTGAAGTATATCACAATCAAAATTGGTAACGGAAACTTTGATGTATCACTCATTTTATCATCAAAAACAGATAGGAACTGGAAAAGTTAATCAACACTATGAAATATCAAATTTAAAAATAGATCATACATTAATTTGTACATTTTCTTTCCAAACGACATTCTAGTACACCACAATTAACGATATGTAAGGAAATTTCGATCAATGAAAATGCCACTCGTGCCGAGTGGAGGAGTATTTTAATAAATAAATACAAATTAAATTTAAAAAATTATCAATTGAAATTTGTGTTCTAGTTCTATCTTTTAGTTCCTTTTAAGTGTAATCGTCATTAATGCAATGTGTTCTCTTGTAATTAAACGTAAAATTCATCAATCTACAGTAAAAGCTATGTCCGCAAGCATTTGTCTGAGAACCTAATAAAGTGCTGACTGTGTTTTGATAACTGACTTCCGGAAGTATTTATACTGTTGCACTGAATTAAAAGCTGGCCTCGTTTATATTATCACATTAAATATGTCTATTGAGTCAAATAAAGGAGGTGGAATAAAAGAAAAATTAAAAGGCACGAAAATTATACAAACTTAAAATCTAGCAGCCCCAGTCGTATGTCTGGTGAACCACAGTAGTCTGATGTTTTATCAATAACGTACAGCGAATTCTCTGACACGAAATCACCTTATGAGTAATATAAATGAACACAAGGAGTGTAAAGGTGACCACAATCCTCTGCTCTATTCAACTTATTTTGCGCGTCTTTTATTGCTTCAGAATCACAAGAGGACTGAAAAACTACACATATTATACATTCAAAAGACAGTGACGTAAAAATGCATAACTCTCGGTCGACCATCACATGAATCCAATCTGGCGAATTAACCTATATTTTATTTGTGGTCAACCTTGCACTCCTTGTGTTCATTTATATTACCGATAAGGTGATTTCATGTTGTCAGAGTTTTTGCTGTACTTTATTGATAAAATGTCAGACTCTTGTGGGTGAACCTACTTCATTTGATCAATCAAACACTTATAAATGTTACTGTGTATGTAACATAAATTTCCTTAAATTAACTGACTCTTTCATAACTGTGATCAAGGATAAAAAGGCAGCCAAGCAAAACAACTACCTTGTAAAATAAAGAGTGTAATAACCTGCATTTAGGGAGTGAGGTATGCATGCGTGTATACGGTAAACACTATTCATACAAGCCGCCCAATTCGGTCGAGATTTTTTTAAAATTATAAACCAATGCATTAGCAGTGAATTGCTCAAATGAGTTGACATTACTATTTTCTAGGATCCTTTGTTTTGTTTACTTGTCGATTAATAGTTAGTTGGTATAGTCTACATGTTTTTCTGATAGCGAAAATAGGAAGCATCGTGCCGGAGGCTGGCATTCTTGAGAATTTGATTAATGGCTATTTCTAGTTAACTGCTTAAGACTACAGTACATACTCAATGTGTTTATAGTCCCTGATGTTTCATTTATATACATCATCGCATTTAAGTTTGTTTTTCCTCTTCTTTATTTCTTTGGTACATATACATGTTGACTACCCTGTCATGCGGTCTACCTCGGTAATATTGTAAAAGTGCATAACATGGTTTCTGAACCATTGCTATGAGTGACAGACTAACACAGTATGTGCCACGAAATACAAAACTGATTTTTTTCTTCTGTTTTTTTACTTAGGGCAATTCAATCGCAATGTAGCAATGTGTACAATATCCAGCTGGTAATTTCTATAAATAATCATTGTGAAAATTAACGAAATATACACATGCAATGCTAGTGCATGCTGGTTTGAATATTCCAACAAAAATTGTGGGTTTTGTGGGCGTTGTGGGTTTTGTCAGGAGTATATAAGGCTTTGTGGGCTGTTTGAGAGAGTTCAGTCAGCTAGCAGCCATCAAACTAGGTACATCAGTTATTGTTTTATTTTTTTTATATTTTTTATTTTTTGTTTTGTTTAGTTTATTAGAGAATTATGTAACTTTAGGCAATATTTTGGACAGTAAATGTTTGTTAAAGTTTATTTAAGTACAAATCAATTTTTATTATTTTTAATTCCATTCTCTCTTCCAAATTATATGCATTCTAGTCATTTCTAATTTATTTTTACAAGCAAACAAGATATTGTTATATCATTTGTTATTTGAAATTCAGTTATATGGTCAAGTGAGTGTTGTCCTCACAGACCAATACCTTTGTTCATTTCTTTATTTATTTTCTTTATTTAATTAGTTTTATGAAGCTAAAAACATACAGATAAGTTTCTCTATATTACAAATATATAATTCCTTTTTCTTAAATTATAGGTCCCACAAAGTTCTTAGGAAAATAAAATGTCTAAGTCATTGTGAGTGTTTTCTTCACCGACTTGACATTCTAACTTCAATTCAACAATACTTGATTATGATAGCAATCTAAACAATGTAAGTTATGTGTCTATTTTATAATGTATTAGTTGTCTAAGTCATTGTGAGTGTTTTCCTCACCGACTTGACATTCTAAATTCAATTCAACAATACTTGATTATGATAGCAATCTAAACAATGTAAGTTATGTGTCTATTTTATAATGTATTAGTTGTCTAAGTCATTGTGAGTGTTTTCCTCACCGACTTGACATTCTAAATTCAATTCAACAATACTTGATTATGATAGCAATCTAAACAATGTAAGTTATGTGTCTATTTTATAATGTATTAGTTGTCTAAGTCATTGTGAGTGCTTTCCTCACCGACTTGACATCCTAAATTCAATTCAACAATACTTGATTATGATAGCAATCTAAACAATGTAAGTTATGTTTCTATTTTATAATGTATTAGTTGTCTAAGTCATTGTGAGTGTTTTCCTCACCTACTTAATAGCCAATTTACTTCCATCTATACCAATTCCCTTCAGATAAGTATTACGCTATAGTTGAAGTGTAAAGTCAAGCATGTGTGTTCCTTGCAGATTTTTACATTTCACAATTACAATCAAGTCACAGTTTCTCTTCTGTAGTAAACTTTATCGCAACTAAATCCACATATGGTAACTCTAATAAAATTTTCACTCATCAGAAGAAATAATATAATGAACTAATAGTATAGTGCTAATGTGTACCCCGACCTTGCATGAAATTATCATATACCATACTGTACCTCCAAACAATGATAGTATTTTGGCTTAGTACAAAAACAACAAGATTGTCATGGTTATGAACTGACTTTATTCATTGTTTCTTAATAAATGAATCATCATGTGTTATGGTTGAAAAGATATCAAGAGTTAAAGTTTACTCCATCCCCCCCCCCTTAGTCAGCTGAAAAGAAGCATACTTATCCCTGGTTCGATACTCCAAGATAGTATTAACAGGACCTAGCTCGAGTTTGATTTCACAGATACGGACCATTGTGGGCAAGCGTGTTTCAAAGAATTCTTGAACTGGCACTTAGAGATATCCTCAAGGATGATAAGAAGTTCCATTATTAATTCCAATTAATTAATTCACGACATCAATATTGTACTAATTGAGCCATACAAAAACTGAGTTTAAACATAGATAATTGTCTCACTAAATAAATGTCACGTGTTTTGGAAAAAAAGGAATCTTGTTTGGTGGTGTACCAACAGTTAGTCTAGTTCCCTGCTCTGTGGACTCCCAATCTGGCAGGATAATATTAAACACAACTACAGGAACCAGGCTCATCAAGAAAACAAAAAGCAGTGACGTAATACACAGATTCTGTTACTCGTACACGTGATGGTTGTTGAAACCAGTTGAACATAAAAATAAATAGTTATTTTATGACCTGACTTTATGCATGATTTGGAAATATTTATTGTTTCTAGGACTATTAATTGTTTTTAACTTTGATTTACGTAACGTGTTAGTACCCGGTAGAGATATATTCCCGAAAATGTACAAGAAAATATATCGGAGTTTTAATAACAATTTTTTTGTTAAATATAGAGCATATTTAAAAATGTACAAGAAAACAATAAACAAAATACTTGGCATAGCAGCGAATAAACCACTTTCTTCATTTGTTAAATGTATTAGTTATGCAGAAACATGTCACCTTACAAAAGCAACGTTTATCTCCTTTACTCCTTTGAATGCAATAAATTGCGGTCCAAATCAAAGGAATCTTACAGATTGGGCATGCAGTCATCACTTTCATCTTTCATGTTAAACTGTGCATCTGGTGCATTCACTACACCTGTGAAAAAATATTCTTTTGAAACACGCAAATATCTCCTTTCAGCGTAATCGCAATCAAAACTATATTAAAGGATTAACATGCCGCTGCCAACTGTCAAGTTGGGACCTCTTTCATTAACTACGGGTACTCAAGACTACTGTAAGGTCTGACACAATCGTCTTCATTAATCTCTATACTTAGTAAACTGAAGTCACAATCAAAATCACTTTGGGAACACATTCATTGTCTTGGGTTATTTTTATCATTGTTTAAATGACCATTTTTCCAAGACAATAAATTCACTGGTAAAGAACGTTTTTGCATCAAACCTAATTTGTCTGTTAATTATTATCTGTCATGGATGACTATGTTCAGTTTGCACTAAGGTGTGCAAAATGAGTCAATTCAGTGTTCAAATTGTCTAAACTGGGCTTATGGTTCATGTGCAAATCTGAACAAAATTGATTTGAAAGCTTGGTCAGCGAAACATTTTAAATCTATACGTAAATGGGTTTTTTCCATCGGAACAGGTTATAATTCCTGGACAACACTTGCAAGGTATGTGAAATTGTTTATGCCATTCCAGTTAATTGTGTCAAAATGCTAAAAAAAAAATAGTATTTCAAATTGACTTTGCTCTGTCATGTGTTTAGGCTCAAATAAACAGTAACACAAGAAAGAGTGAAAACAGCAAGCTTTGAAAAATATAATAATTTATTTCCCTGGAAACTTTCTGTTAAAATGAAGAAGAAAAAAATGTAAATTTGTTGTAAAGAACTTTGAGCTTTTTTACCTTTTAATTCCAGTAAATTATATACATAGAAAAGTATTTTTTATTTATTTCTTTATGTATGTAACAAAAGGATTTTGGGTGATTCGAAGGTTTGGAGTAGTTTGTGGTGTTTCGAAGGTTAAGGGTGGTTTGGGGTGTTTCGATGGACCGGTTCACTATGAGGTCAAGGTTGTATTTAGATACTCAGACACACAATATCAAGGTCGAATCCCACCAAAGGCACAATGCAGCATATCTTCATGATGAAATACCTTTGCGCGTTCTAGGCAGTGAAATTAAAGAATAGGAAATATGGAATGTACTCACCGACTAAGGATAAGAATGGCATCCATGCCAATAATCCTAACAATTGTTTCTCGGCACACTGCTGAAACGGCGCTTCTTTTCGCAAAAACAGAAAATTTGGAGTCCTTCGTGTCGACAGAAACAATTCGTACGCTAGGAATCCATATCTCGAGATGCTGCCTGCGACGACAGTATATTTTGCAATATTTCCCGTTGTTTAAATGATTGTTTCACAAGTAAGTCCGCGCGTTCAACTTATGTTGTTCTTAGGAGGCTGATAGCGGTCACGTGAAGTCAGAAGCCGAGGAATCCCGATTCGTGTGTCACTGTGTTCCATTTCAAGGTAAAGTGGGCGTTGTGTAAACTTGGCAAAACACAATTATGCTTGTATTTTGTACGATAGCTCTAGCGGTAACTTCAGTCACAAAGATAAAGACAAAATAAATGAATTTGGGCAAAATAAATACTTTGGAGGTATCGAACAATTCGGGAAAGAAAAAGAACCTGACAAATTATATGGCAAAAACGTGGAATGCCAGGGTTTTATTTGTTCATTTTGAGCAAGTCGCATATTGGAATAATTAGAATAGAAAATGAAAGGGCTCAGCAACTTGTAATGAGTTTAAGAGGAGTAGCACAACGGTTGCCTGGTGATATAGACTGAACTAAAATAGTAGACTATGACTTTCCTAAAGCTGCTTTAGAACAAAAGATTGATTCCGATGGAAAGGGAAAATGCTTACAAATGCGAGTTTAGAAATAGACGAGAAAAATCTGAGTCCACTGCAGACTATGGTTTTACTTTGAGGTGACATGCCTGTCGCGCATTTCCGACTATTCCCGTTTCGGCTAGGGTGTAAGGGTGGGTATACAGGGTCAGGTATATAGTAGAAATAATGAATGAATACAATATAACACCTCAGTCCCAGGTACAAAACTGGATGTGTATTAGAAACGATGAATGGATATAAATGGATATAAAATCACCCCTCATAACTAGAGATATGGCTGGGCATATAGTAGAAATGAGTGTAGATAGTGTTACACGCACACGGGTATTTACTTGACCGAGCGGTTGTCAAACCCTGGCGTGATTCTCGCTAGAAGTCATAAGTTTACCCCAACTTTCCAATGACTTCCATACAACTTAAGTTGTAAATTAGAAAGCTCGACGTGTCCATTATATACCTAAATTTTACTCTAATCATGTTTCCGTACCGCCAACCGTTCACGGCCTTAGAATATATATGAGTATCCCCTAACACTGGGAACTAGTTTAACTCCGCCACCTTAAGCCAGTCAATGTATGCTTTCCAGGCACATTTCGCCAATATAACTGCACCATATTTGCCCCCGTGGCGACATAAACGGTATCTGCCAATCTGTTCTTATTTATTCCTTTGTGTAATTTACCGGTTTCCTACTGTAAATACTACCCTTGCAGTCAAACCACCAATGTACGCCGCTAGATTTTAATAAGGACTATCTTCTAGGGAAATTCATTCGGTTTTGGCCGGAATTCACTACTAGCGAACCATGACATAATGGGAACAAACTAACGCTTCACGCCGTGACATTTGCTCCTAATAATTGGCTAATTATTTCGGGTTAGGAATATTTCCGTTGCGCCGAATTCCAATAATCACACAAATCTAAGAATTCCTTAAAACGGGGCGCTATAACCAAATGAGCATACTCCATATTTGTTACAATACATTATGAAATGGATTTCAGGTAAAATAGGATACCGACCAGCAAGTTATTTTAGCGTCCTTACAATGTTGTACACTATTGCGAGAAAAGTGGTGAACAGTTTGTTATTTAGTTCCTTTTGAACATTATTCAATACATCGTTTCCGCTAGGGTTGCGCTACTACCGGCTACTCGTACCGGCAAGGACGGATAAGGTCGGTACAAGATCAGATTTTACACGTACAAATACTAATCAGGCAGTCTTATCAATGCATGGTTTATCATTTGCAGAGAGTGGAGAAAATTATGTTGTAGATAATGCGTTAGAGAAAGAAAAGGAAATGAATTAGTTTTTGACCTTTACAGAGCTGCGTTTATAATGGAAAGCATCACAAGTCAATAGCACGACACTATAGTAAGTTCCACACAGAATCGCGACTTTTATCCAATCTGTAACTCAGTAAATTATCAGATTAGCATCATTAAATGTAGATAAAAGTACCTAGATCGATTCATACGAAATATTTAAAACGAAGTCGGTACTTGTAGCTATATTTAATGACTCTGAGCTAAAAATATACCGAGTTACAGATGGGATAAAATTCGCGATACTGTGTAGAACAAACTATAGTGCAATCCCATTCCAATATCGACACTGTCGGTCGCAAACTTAATCCATGCACAATTAACAGCTTTGGTTCAGAGTTCACTTATAAAGTAAATAGTTAAAGTGTTTCAAGCACCACATAAAACGTTTAGTTTCAGTGGTTTTGCTTGAGTGAAACTTTCAACTTCATTTTGGTTTCTCCACATGAATTACATTCATCTTTAAATAGAAACCAGCAAAATCAAAATCATGCCGGTTACCCAGCAAACAAACACGTGCGTATTAATTTGTTTCGAACAAGAGTATACAATACGATGTCTGCAGTGTGGCAGTTTATAGTGATGTCTAGCACTGGGGCATCATGCAGCAGACATGTAGCATGATGTCCCACCCAGTCACATTATCCTGACACCAGGCCGACCAGTCCTAACACTAACCTCTTAATGCTGAGAGCCAAGCGAGGCAGAAGTTAGTTCCATTTTTGTAAGTCTTTGGTATGACTCGGCCGGGGATCGAACCCACGACCTCCCGCATCCGTGAGATATATGAATGTTCTTTGAAATGGAAACTCCTTGTCTCTTCAGTTCTTTGCAGTAGTTCTTTATTTGTCCGCGCTTGATTCTGAAACATGTGCAATATAAGAATAAAGAGCCTTTGAAATTGAAACGTTATAATCTTCTTCGTCTGCAGTACTTGTAATGGAAACTGGCTCAGATTTACCATTAGTACTTCTTTTTGAAAAAAAATTAAGTTATCGACCGATGTGCCATGATTCTTCAACAAACGGAATGAAGCAGAAATTATCTGCTTGGATTAACGTCTTGGATTATCATCTATGAAACAGAAAGAAGAGTGTTTTAATTTATATTGTTTCACCTTGAATCAAATAGCAAACCCTTGCAACCCACCAAGGTGTAAAGCCCACTCTCCTACTGGTGCTGTGAGGTTGTCCACAATCACTGATTAAAGTAGGCAGGGCTATAGGACTGCATGAAAAGAATAAGTCGGCTTCTTACAGACTTTGATGATGAGACAGTTAACTTTCAAGACAAGTTTTACAGTTTGTCTGTACGTGAATACCGACAGTGTCATCTTTTTCCGCGACAGAGTAAACTTTTATTGGTAAAAAGCGACATATGCTGGTATAACGTAACCTTTGGCAATGTCAACATTTTTCGATCATGACGAATGGAACTGGTCAGGTTTTGATTGCATGTAAGAGTCGATATAAAAAGAATGGTATTAAATGTATGCACTCCGTTATTTCCAATATATACCCAAGCCAATTCACGAATAATGTGATCAAAATGCATACTTATAGCTTTGGCACAGTCATGTGTTTGCACATCGCCATTTGTTACGATAACAATAAAATAAAATAAATACATTGGGAATTCTGGAGAAGTCATATTGATGTATATCTGTATCGTCAGTTGAATTTAAAACATTACTGGCTCTATATAGTACACCAGAGCGCTTAAATGAATACGAGAATACCACAAAGCTAAGTACATACTCAGAGTTCCGGCAAACGCATAGTTTTCAACAATGAAAATCCTAATTTAAAAATTATTGGCACATTATAATATTTTGACACCAACTCACTCGTATAAGGACACTAGAAAACTTATAATCAAGGTTTAAAATTACTTTTGTATCATATTTTGCTTAAGAAACTGTTATAGATATAGAACAAAACTAACTTTTATCATTCAAAAATTCAGAGTGCAGTCACACAAGCGAGTATTTCAAAGATATACATTGTTGAAGGAAGTCTAGATAAATAGGACAAAAGAAATAAAAGTAAAGTTGCAAAAGGCAATAATTAATTTGTTTGGTAAACTACGTGACAAGGGAGGAAGGTTGGACAATATATTTCAATCGAACCAAAATAAATGGAAAACACAGACGAGGATCTTTGGCAAATTCGAGATGATCATGGAAAAGTATTTGAGAACACACTAAAATAACACAGTGAGCTTCAGAGCATTCAAAGTAGGTCAATATATTGTTTGGAACAATGTCTGTATAAACGTTCTGCCGCTTATTAGTATCGGGTATATCATAAGCAGACTGAATTGTCGCCACAATAAATGTCATTTGAGTAGTTTGAGCTGCTATTGTTTCATATGTGTCAGAGTTTACAAAGAGTTATTTCATTCTTCATAGATTGGTGCCTGATCAAATTGATCCCTTCGTAACATGCATATAGCCTCGTATCTTCTAAATTCCTTTTCGTGTCTCTAACCTTTATCACGATTTGAGTAAGATTTAAAGATATATATATATATATACACATTCGGCTGATGTAGAACATGCGTTGTTTTAGTGATCTTAATTTTATAGAATGCTCCCATCATGTCAAATGAAGCAACTGCAATTTGTCCAAATTTATATAGACGATGTATATTTTTCTGTTCAACTTATCCCGAAAAGCAGTTTAAAGTAGATAAAAAAAGATATTCTTACCCTTAATATAAACAAATTGTCGAATTTCTGGTATAATCGGTCAAGTCTATTTTATATGCAATATACAATACCTCTATAACCTTCTGCCGCATATTAGTATTGGCTACATCATTTGCAAACTGAGTTGTCACCATACTAAATGTTATTTACCACACATTGTTGGAAACCCTTTATACAGATTCACTGAGCATATTTTACCAATACAAGTCAGTAGCAAGATATGTCCACCACATACGTTCGAGGAGCCGTCTGGGCTGTTATTGTTTTGTCGGCATCAGAGTTCGCTTAGATTTATCTCACTCCTCACAGATTGTTGCCTGATAAAATACATCTAGCCTAGTGTCCTTTAAATGTCGTTTCTGTGTCTTTATTACAAGTTATGTAACATTTAAAATCTTCAACTTTGGTCTGTAATATATTGAGGTGCACTTACATTCTGATGATGAAGCTGAATTACTTTAGTGATCTTGTTTTGTTGAATGGTCCTATGATGCCATTTGAAACAATTGCAATTTTGTCCGAATTTATATAGACGATGTATATTACTGTCTGCATTCTGTCCAGAAAAGTCAATTAAAGTATGTAAATTAGGTATTTTTACTCGTAATAGGACTAACTGTCGAATCTCGAGTCTAAATGTTCTAGTATATTTTTTTTATTTTTGTTGCTGCTATAAATTTATTTTATTTCTATTTTGTGATACCCAAGAAAATCGCAATATCTATTTTTAATTATGTTAAGTGTTTTCTAACAGTAGACCTTGAACATACAAGCATTACATCACTAATTAAACTGAAGCAATAATACAAAAGCAAATAGTGGGATAATCTGGTCACATCTCAAGACAATTTACAGTTGAATAGATGCAATGAGACAAACTGGTAACCGGGCACGACTGTGTTCCTTTTCGTAACAAAGGTATAGTTTCTAACTGCCTCATACCCACTTAACCATCTGCGTCCTTGGTTACTCAATCACTCATCGCCATACTACCAGCAAGGTTGAACAGTTGACCTTTTCTCATATTTTCCTATTCTGTTCTAATATATGATGCCATTATTTATATTCGTGATGAATACATGGACTTATTTTGAATGAGGTATGCACATTTAGCTTTCCTTGACCAAATTTCAGTAAATAATTTTCGTCTGAGTACACTTGGATATCTTACATTTTATTTGCTTGCCATGCAATTGGAATAAAAGATTTTTAACATTTGATTGTACAAAAAGCAAAAAGGATAACACAAATGATATCAGAAAATATGGGTTTTAGTAAGTAGTACAAGTAAACGAATGGAATGGACGCCTTACAAAATGGATCGTAAAACAATGTATGGAATTCATAATCTCCTCGTTTTCCTCTTCTCTTTAATACAAACATAAATATGCATAGTGACTGCCTGAAATAAAAATGTATGCCACCTATACTTGAAAAGACAAAGAACAAACCATGTACAAGAGATCACATTTTGTGTTATTCTAGCCGCAATGATTACCTATAACGCCAATTATGCCTTTTCATACTGACAACTGAATCGTGGGTTTCATGAGGGTGAAACGACATTGAAGGTGCACAAAACTGTAATATGGCTATCACGTTATCGATTATTTATAAATTGAAATACATTCTTCAGTCTTGTCTTGATAACTGCCATTCTTCATTACGTTTTCTCTTAGTTAAGAATATGATAATAACATTTATAAGACTAATTTGAATGCTATTTCTAATATGAAGTATAAGACCATTCTTCCTGCCGTTCAATTTTCAACTAATTTTCATATCATTGGATACAATGCAGTGACAGTTTGTGCTTAAAAGTGAACTCAGATGAGAATTAACAATGGCGACAGTTCAAATGTGTTTGAATTTTGTCAAGAACGGTTAAGTGTTTAAAGACAAGTCCAACTATTCCTTTCATTCAAAATCACCATGATATATAGTTGAATGGTTCAGGAAAAATAAGATCCTTTTCAAAATATTTTATATAAAAATGAAGTTTTTACAATTGAACCCTCCTTTTTGCTAACATATATATATATATATATATATATATATATATATATATATATATATATATATATATATATATATGTGTGTGTGTGTGTGTGTGTGTGTGTGTGTGTGTGTACTTTCATCATAAAACTTAATGATACTTCTTTATAACGACTCTATGGTCATTATCTAAGTAATAAAAAAGAAATAAGCACCAAGCTTTCTAAATTCAAGAAATAAGTCATTTTCCATGAATACAAAACGAAAAATGTCAAATGAACTTACGGTATTGCGAATCAAATCCCAAAAATTCATAGAATTTCCAATACAATTCCAAATGATTAAAGTTCTGAAAAAAACTTTAGTGTTATTCAAAAATAAATCCAATGCTGGAAGTGTTCATGTGCCTGTGATGGCCTGTGCCAACTGTCTTTTGTTGAATCACATTATAATCCAAGATATATCCAAGAAATATTACCTAATGGAAAATTTCATTCTGGAAGGTTCCAAATGTTTAGAAGATAAAATCGTAGTTTGAAATAGGTCTAAAATTATAATATAAAATGTGGCAAACAACATGTGGAACCGGCATTTCATGGGAAAATTCCAATGTCCTGGATTCAGATTAAGATAAACATGGTGTTTACGAAACCAAAATCAATAATTCAGGTGAGATAGAAAATAAACTTGATTTTGGACAAGGTATAATGAATAAAAAATGAACAAGCAATGCAAATTAAATATGCATGACAGTTATAAAAAGATACAATGAGACAGAAAAAATAGCAAGCAAATCACATTGCAGGAGCAGATGAAATATAACATAGACATGTCTTAGGCACACGTGAAATAACAAAGATATTCATCCCCATATGCGACACATACCACTTCCTGCGTACATTTAAATTAAGAAAATTGTGGAAGACAGTCTGAATATCCTATGACATTTATCACGCATCATTAGACACGGCTTATACAGCTTCGTTGATCATATTTTATCAAATGCTAGTTGGTCATAAGTCATAAATTAGGGCAACTGTCTCAATTCTCTTTCGATCACGTGCTGGTTGGTACATTTGTTCTCTTGATCAATTTCAGCTTTTACCAACGATTCTTTAATTCTGCATCGATTACTCCCCGATAAATGTTTGTCTGTAATATATTATAATATACATTCTGATGGTGGAGCAGCCGAGATGTTTTATCGTTCTTATTTTCTAGAATATTGCGATGATTCCATGTAAAACAATTAAACTTTTGTTCAAATTTATATCCACAATGTACTTTGCTCTGTTCAGCTTATCCATAGAAGCCATTTACAGTAGGTTAATTAGATATTCTTCCTTAATAAAACTAAATTATCGAACATCGAGTGTCACTGGTCAAGCAGGTTTAATTGTTATTATTGTTGGTCTGTCAATAGAGTTTGTGAATGGATATTGTATTTGTTCCTTTTTTTTGTTACTTAATTTCATTTTACTTTAGCTTAACCAGCTTAATTATTATTTTATTTAAATACTTATTATTTCGTTTGGTGTTTGCTTTTTTCATTTGTGTTTTTTTTTTGGGGGGGGTACAGTATTGAGATTTGCTTTTTTAATTTTTGCTCGTTTCTTTTATGTGAGTATTGATGTTATTGTTTTAATACCTTTTATTATATTTTGTGTGTATTTGTTTCATTTGGATAATATTTACTTCTCATGGCATTTGTCTGTTTTGTTTTTGTCTCGATTGTTTTATTCGAGTATTGATCTTATTATTTCAAATACCGTTTATTTCATTTGGCGTTTGCTTGTACATCTATATTGTATTTGTTTCTTTTGAAGTATTCTTGTTTTAATTTAGCTATTCTTGGTCTGTATGAAAGTTATTTAATTTGTTGTAATTTAAAATATTAAGCAGCGATGGATTTCCATATAGAATATAGTTCAGAACATTTCGATTATCGTGTCCCAACACTGATTATCGTTCCCTCGCCCCTGCCCCCCCCCCCCATTGGTTATCTAAGTTTTGTATTAGAATCCAAATTTTCAGGTTTGTATTCTCTGAATATTATAAAATCTAATTTGTTTATGATCATGATGCTGCTGGTCTATTTTGTCTTGGTTTTCTTTAATTTTAAATTTAAAACATTATTTTTTATACACATGAGCCATAAGGTCCTATTGCCCTCTTTGATGCTGGACACCAACGTTACGTCAGTGTCTCTTGCACGTATTTTACACATAATTCCACGCCAATGTCACAACATTACTGCCATTGGTCGTGATTATACTAATATACTTTGTTCGGTTCATTCAGGTATTAAAAATAGGACTTCAAATGTGGATGAACAGTTGCATTGATATAAATCGTATTGTAAATAGAAACATTTCATTATCCCCATGTATCCTGAAATTTTGTCAAGAGCAGCACAAACAATGGCAGCTATGTCAAAGCTAAGACCCATCTGGAGAGACAAGAATATCTGTCTGAAAACTAAAATCAGACTATTGCGAGCTCTAGTCATCTCAGTCTTTTTGTACTCATGTGAGGCATGGATCCTGACAGCAGAATTACAACGAAGAGTCCAGTCACTTGAAATGAGATGCTACAGAACCATCCTTGGCATCTCTTACATGGACCACATCACAAACGAAGAAGTGCGTAACACCATCAGGCGCGAAGTAGGCCAATATGAGGACCTCCTCACCACCGTCAAAAAGAGAAAGCTGAAATGGTATGGCCATGTCACTAGAGCCAACAGTCTACCCACAACAGTCCTGCAGGGCAGCGTCCAGGGTGGCAGAAGGAGAGGTAGACAGAAAAAAAAAAAGTGGACTGACAACATCACAGAATGGACCAGGAAAAGTTTTGCTGAGACACAGGCATTGGCACATGATCGAGACAAGTGGCGGGAACTGGTCAGATGTTCAGCAGCACAGTGCCTCAACGACCACACTAGGTCAAGAGACTGATGATGATGATGATGATGATGATCCCGAAATTATTTTATTCAATATTAGTGTGCATAAACATCATGTAGATAGTTATGAATAATTAAAAGCGATAATGTAGTGCGCTAATAGATTTCAGTTTTATATATATATATATATATATATATATATATGTGTGTGTGTGTGAGTGTGTGTGTGTGTGTGTTTAACGTAGCTGTATAAACAAATTCAGTCATATCGCTACGATGTCTGCAGTGTGAACGTTTATAGTGATGTCTAGCACTGGGGCATCATGCCGCAGACATGTAGCATGATGTCCCACCCAGTCACATTATCCTGACACCAGGCCGATCAGTCCTAACAGCAACCTCTTAATGCTGAGCGCCAAGCGAGGCAGCTGTTAGTACCATTTTTATGTCTTTTGTATGACTCGGCCGGAGTACGAGCCAACGACCTCCCGCATCCGAGGCGGACTCTCTGACCATTAGGCCACCGGAGTGGTCCATATATATATATATATAGAGAGAGAGAGAGAGAGAGAGAGAGAAAAGAGAGAGAGAGAGAGAGAGAGGGGTATATGTGAGACTTATAAACTATACGATTCAGTGTTTGCTCCATTTTATATATACCTTATCTAGCCGTGTGAATTGGAGGTAAACACTTATGTTCACGAAACAAACACAAAAAGCAGGCTGTTGACTAATTTTCCTCATAAGGTTTGAAAAATCCCGAAATTATTGTACTCAATATCAGGATGCATAAAAATTAAGTAGATAGTTATGATTTCAGGGATATATATATATATATATATATATATATATATATATATATATATATATATATATATATATATATATATATATCGAGACTATATGAGACATATAAATATATGATTTAGTGTTTGCTCGATTTTATTGATACCTTTTCTAGCCGTGTGAATTGGAGGTAAACACTTATGTTCCCGAAACAAACACAGAAAATCAGGCTGTTGACTAATTTTCGTTATAAGGTTTGAAAAATCGGTTTGTTTAATCCAGTCTTTCAAGCAAACCTAATAGAATCAAGGCTAATGAAGACAATGGCACCAGTTCAGTAGCTTTAAATAATAAGATAATGACGACGCTATTTTTCAAATGTAACATACTAAGTGAACCATTTAACCGTGTCAAAATTAGTTACACATTCACACAATTGCCCACAATTCAGTTCTCTATACAAAAGGACTGATTCGCGTTATTATTTAACATTGTACATAGATAGCACGACACTTGATCCATTCTACATGGGTTGTTATTTGTGTTTTCTAGCATGGGTGCCAAACATTTATTTCAGGCGTACATGTTTATAGCTAACATAAGAGCCATAAGGAGGCAATTGTAAATTATGAAGTCCTGTATTTATTTTACTATCCGCTTTATAAGGTCTCACGTTACTGGTGTTCTTTTTCCAATTCCCATATTCTCAATCTTCCACAAACCACAACTTCCTATGTTTAACAGTGAATTTCGCCTAAATGTTATAACAGTTGGTCATCATTTCCAAATTCGTATGATCATATTATATACTTTTTTAAAACAATTTAGAAATTCATTTTCCCATGTTCTGTCTAATTGCATAGACACCAATATCTGATATTCTCATCGTCATTTCAAATTAATCAGCTGCCAGTTGTGCATTTATGATAAATCAAATAACAAATAACATAAATGGGTTAAACGGGCAAACAAGTTCATGACTTAGCATATTCTTCTTTCAACAATGCTGAAATCGGTGTTTCCAATTTTCTTACTCAACCAACTTACTGATGATGAATGCAATTACATCGAAGGGGATGGTTATCCCTTAAACACCTCCTTAAACATCGACATGTTCTTATAAAACTTATTTTAAAAAAAGAAATCCAGATACTACGTGGATATGTCACACTTTTGTGCCAGATAAAGGGTCGTTTATATATATATATAGATATATATATAGATAAATAGATATATATATAGATAGATAGATAGATAAAATGAGGTATTGACAGCATATCAAGTTGTATGCCCAGTTATAAGGTCGGATGTATATTAGAATTGATGGATGCGAAATTCCACTGACTCTTGAACTTAAATTCTAGTAAACATCTTGCTTATTATTTAAACCACGACAAAGGTCAGGTAGGCATTAACTCCATTCAGAAACCTCAGTCAAACTCACTCCAAAAGACAGATATACTATACAAATGAAATATACGATCAATTAGAAATCATACCATATTACTTCATGCATATATATTGGTTGGGGTATATATGAAAAAAGATGGATACATATCATGTCACACTTCATGACCATATATAGGGTTGGGTATCTATTAGAAATTATAGATTTATACAATATCAAACTTCAGGCCCATATATAGGGTCTGGCATATATAAGAAATGACGGGTGAGTTCCATATGACGCTTCATGCTCTAGTATAGGGTCTGCTATATATTAGAAGTCATGGCTAAATACAACATCACAATTAATGCCCTGATAAAGGGCTGAGTATATATTAGATATAATGGATGCATACAACATCACACTTTATTCTCTGATAAAGGGTTGAACATATATTAACAATAATGGAAGGATAAAATAGCGCACTTTATGCTGATATATGTTAGAAATGATGAATTAATACCAAATTTAACTTCATACCCAGATATAGGGTTGGGTATTTATTTAAAATGATTAAATAATACCATATAAACTACATCCCCATATATACAACTGGTTATATATCTAAAATGACTGATATATACAATATCAAATAAATTGTAGGCATTATAGCATATCGTCCATCATATTAGTCTAGAGGCCTTAAAATTTAGAACACTGTTATCAGAGAAGTATTGGTTTGTTGTCTTTTTGAGAATTATGCGATATCAACATTTTCCCAAGATTCTCAATGAAAACGGTCCCATTGGAGAAGCATCTGAGCTTAAACGTAAACCTACTGTATAAGCATGAGACATATCTAATATCAACGTAATTTGTTTAATATATCTACATAGCTGCAAAGATACAAGTACATTTTAATCACGTATGTGAAAGATATAGCAATTTTCATCAACATTACGCAACATACTTTATGGCAAATGTATATTCTCTCCCTCCATGCATTGCCGCTGGACATGCTAGAGCTTTGTCATTTCGTATTTATATTTTTCTTATATTTTTTAATCATGTCTTGTATGTCTTGTTTATTAACTAAAGGAAAAGCATAAAACTGTGATTTTCTCTTTCTACTTTCAAAAGGAATACATTCTATCGACATTCTACAATGTTGATATTCTACACACTGATGTGAGCATAGCAAGTGTATATACATAACTCCACTTGATATATGAATAATCTAATCACAAGCAAGTGATCAGTGACATTAAAATATTGTATAAATATTATCAAAGGACCTACATGTAATGCAACGTAGCGTCCTAACAGTTTATAACAAGATCTGTATTATACAAGCTATCCCATAGTTCAATTCATTGTACCGGATACTCTTTTCGCCATGACTACCGGGTATGGTTTGAACTCATTAGCATATCAATATATGTAAGATTGAATGTACTGATTATGTCACATCATTCTTTTTAAATTCAACTGACCGTTGCATATAGTTCACAAACACTGGAATTGAAGTTCTTACGATGGTTCACAATATATCGGTAGATATGTGTATGACATAACGGCACAACATAAGAATTTTGTTCATATTGTGTCGATTTTAAAGTGTTTTTTAGTATGGTAACCAATAAAACTTAAAATAGGTATGGCAAACATACCAACCAAATAACTCTCTCTCTCTCTCGCATCTATACCTTCATACTAAGGTTGACTTTTGACGTAAATAAAGTGGGATAATTAAAGTTAGCAAATTAGTTTAGTACCTGTATACTACTATAAGGCGTGTGTGTATCCGTGTGATTTGGATTTTTAACCAAGCTTTAAAAACTGTTCAGTCATATAGCTACGATGTCTGCAGTGTGGCAGTTTTGAGTGATGTCTAGCAATGGGGCATCATGCCGAAGACAAGTAGTTTCATGTCCCACCCAGTCACATTATACCATTATACTGATACCAGACCGACCAGTACTAACACTAATATCTTAATGCTGAAAGCCAATCTACTATTTACACGCGCAAAGCATTAAAATGAAACCCCAAATCTACTATCCACACCAACCTACATCAGCGCTTACAAACACAAACACAAACACTATAAAAAAAAGAGTCAGTGTTTATATTCACACTACTCTACATACACACATTGGCAAATTGATTGTTATTTCTTTTCTAAAGGTTTGGGTAGCCCTGAAAAGGGCTGTTTGTTTTTGAACTCCAGTGACACCTGGTTAATGATGGCACCTTCCAGGCCTGGCACCACACACACATCTTCTTCCCCAGTCTCCTTTTACCTTTCTTCTTGGGAGTGCAGAGGCGGGATAAGTGGCTTCAGAATCCCAATTTTCTGTCTCTGGGATTCTGAAATTTTCTCTCTCCTTTTCCCCCTCTTCTTTTTTTTTTTTCTTTCCTCCTCCTCTTTCATCCTTGCCTCTTCGACAATGGCCTCCGCGGCCAGTTCATTTAGTATGCGCCTGGCATATTCCAGGTGCATCTGGAGTTCTAGCAGTTTCACAATTCTGGTATTCATTGTCTTGTCAACGAATGAACAGGGTAGCTAGACTGCCCAGCGAGTTTCAATTTATACTAAAAGCGCGGACGTGATGGAAAACATCCCCCTAAAACAAAATTGACCTTACCTAGATCATAACAAAACAACGCGCGGACCTAAAAGAAACACTCACTCACTTTTTTTATACTACCCATCACTATTCTAAAAAATTTTATTAAACAAATAATATACTATTCACATACGCAAAGCGATCCAATCCATCCCCAAATCTACTCTCCCCACACCTCAAACAGCAAAAAAAACATGATCTTAATCTACTATCCACACAAACGTACGTGAGCACTTACAAACACACAATCCTATACACAAATGCATACACTCACACTATAAAAAAAGAGTCAGTGTTCATATTCACACTACTCTACATACATACATTGGCAAATCGATTGTTATTTCTTTTCTAGAGTATTGGGTAGCCCTGAAAAGGGCTGTTTTTTTTGTTTGCTATGGTAATCTTTTAGTTTCTAAGAATGCGATGTCCTCTGAGGATAGACTTTCTGGCGATAGGTCTGCTTCTTCGGAAAGAGAAGAAGAACTCTTTGGTGTCGATACGACAATCGACAAAGCCTCTGTCAGGTTCAGGTTGCTGCTGCTGCTGTTGTTGTTGTTGCTGTTGCTGCTGTCTCTGAAGTCTGTACTTCTCTGTCCATTCTTCTTTCTCCCTGTTCACTTCTTCTCTGAAGAGCTCTTCTATCAGGTCTTCAGTGACTTTTAACATTCTCACATTCTCTGTCTCTTCTGGCTTCGGTATCAGACTGTGTCTGACCCTATGCAAATTCACGTAGGCTTCGTTTAGCTTAGCTAGTTTGGAGCACATGTTCGTAGGAGGATGAGTCGACAATGGATGGTTAGACTGGAAACTACCCCTGTTCTTAAAGTCAACGCGCGGACGTGAAGGAAAACATCCCTCTACTGTTTTCGAGCCGGAACGATCAATGAGTGTCATGAGAGGGATAGAGAGAAGTGAAAGAGCATGAATCAACATTCTTATAGCCAAACAAAAGACAAAGGCAATTTTTCAAAACACAACATTTTTTTTATTCAAAATCACTTAACACTAACCAACAACTCTAACATTTTTTAACAACAATCCAACAATATAACATCAAGCATTTTTTTTTTCAATTCACGCTCTACTTTAAACAGGGCTGACAACGTTGTGAATGAAATTGTGATTTCCACTGTTGGAAGTCATTAGGCCATTGATGGACACTACGTTTCCTAGCTTGAGACAAAAGATAAGCATAATGGTCACAAAACCATTGATCTACTTTCACATCGTTTCTAGAAGAAGAACGAGGATCAAAATGAGTCACTAAATGTTCTAAGGAATAGCCCAGGCTGCGATGATGCAGAAAATACACACAATATTGTCCGCACACCAAGGAATCTGTGCCTTGTAATTTCACATTATTGAATTGGGTGGTCTGAGCATTTCTTCTCATAAAGTCAATGATATCGTCTTCCAAAGGAGGCAATCCATACGAATCGAAATATTCCACACATCCTTCTTGAGGAAAGTAGACGGCTACCCAGTGGGTTCCTGGGAGATGACTGTCGTCCGTGTTGATGACATAAGCTAGATGGTCTTGAGGTTTGCGATGAGGGAGTTCATCTTTAGCACAGACGACAGGATTCCAAGAAGCCATATACGAACTGTGGTTCAAAAGGTAATAAAGTTCCCAGGTATCCATGTTTTGTATGGTTTTTTTCTTCTTCTTCACAGGTAATGATAAGTGATCAATTCGATCCAGACTTTTTGCTTGAAAATATCTCACAAGTAAAAGGCGCTTAGATCCGACTTCTTACTCTAGTCAAAGAGAGATTCGATGCGACGGCACTCCAGAGACGTTAATGGAGGAGAAGAATGTTTATCCAAGCCTTTATACCACTCGTTCAACACGAATTCTATCTCGATGACACACCAAGCTTTGTCCAGATATTCGTCCAATTTTTCTTCTTGGCTCAACATCAGACATTTGTCGTGTTGAATTTGACTGGGATGATCGTTGCGACATCCACAGCACTCTTCCTTGATCAATTCTTTCATTACATTTGTCAGGACTGTAGCAAAACAGGAAACTAAATGGACTTCTTGTTCTGGCCATCTTGACTTCATCATGATAACTTCTTCGTCTTTGTCTTGGGATTCTTCTTCCACAGTTTCCTCACATTCCATCTTCAAAGTTTCTCCACTAGGTACAGAGGGATAACAGTCTTCCATAGCTTCTAATAATCTAGAATGACTTCTCTCAAACTGTTGATTTCTATGGTATTGTCAAATTCCGCATACACGATGACGTTGACTGTGTTCTCTGGGCGTAGTGCACTCGCAAACTGAATTTCCACACGAATCTGGCCGGATTTTATAGGGTGGAAATGTCCCTCGTCGCTGCCTTGGTCTGGAGTGAAATCGAAAGCCCACAAAGCGTAGCCTCCTACATAATCCTCGTACGTTATACCGTGACTGGTGTTGGTTCCTAACTGTCCGGTAGCTTCGTACAGGGACAAATACGATCTCAAATAATTCCTGTCACCGAACTTAGGCTCAAAAGGTCGGGTACACAAGGTCTTGCCGTCGCGACTGACTTCGATCTTGGACACATTCTAATGTTGAAACTCAAAAGGATTTTCGTTGTAGGCTCCGTCGAAGGCTGAATTCTTGACGATACCAAGGATTAAATGCTTGGGTAACTGTCCTTGGAACAGATGATCTTCGATCATGGATCGCTGTCCAGCAGGAATGGTGAACGTTTTCACTTCCACTCTTCGTATCGGATACTTGGCGGTCGTTCTGCTCAACGTCTGACTGACGTCGTTTCCCACTTTAGGTAACACTTCCACACGACGCACGTAGAGTCTGGCTTCTTGGATGATGGTTTTGTAAGTGGCATCATGAGCAGCCATCAAATGGAAAGCGGCACTGCTGAGATTCAGTCTCAAGCGGATATCCACTCCGTTGAGCAAATACTTTTCTTGTAACCACATGTCTAGATGCAAGCGATCCATCAGTTCTAAACTACGACTTAGATGAATTTTCGTTCGTCGTTCTACAAATCCCGTTGTATTTTGAGAATCATCAGCAACTGTAATGCTGTTGAACTTAGTCGCTTTGTCAGGTTTGCATACCACGCAAGCATCCAGATGAGTGTTCTTGGCTTCTTTTCCGTACGTCAAGAGATTTTCCAGGTACGCTCGATAAGGGTAAGTATCCATGCTGCTGCTGACCAGTTTGTTATTCAAGTACAAGTCCACTTCGCTAAACAAGGAATGCATGAAATTATTGACGGGAGCTTCTACATCATCATTGTCTATGTTAGCGTTGGGTGGTTCGATCACTTTCACTTTCAAATACAGGTAACTGCTATTCAGATCGATGTAATCTTCGGGTTGTCCTTTGATTTCAAACTCGATGGGAGCGAAATCCGTCAAAGAGGAGACGGGATGAAATTCCACCCACTGGGATTCTTGCATGGTCATCATGGTGGGGGGCATGGCAAACAGATCCAGTTCCGACTTGGAACAGGCGCAAGACTCTCGGTGCATCATTTTTTCTCTTTCTCAATAATCGAAAACGTCTAAGTCTCGAACGGTTCTTCTTTTCTTTGCCTTTCTAGCTTTAGATGTGTGAAGTCTGGTGAAAGGGTGTTTTCTTCGTCGTCTCTTTCTGCCTTGTCCTTGCTGAATGCTTGACTCGGTAGCGTGCAGGGCATTTATAGGTGTGTCTCGTCGGCCCGGCGTCAGTGCCGCATCTTTCAAGGCAAGCATTCCTCGTGTCACCATCGGTTTCAACACCGGGGCCACCGAACGAAAGGCCGATTTTAACATATCTCCTAAACCGTGTCCTCGCTGTCGAGCAACCCCTCGGTACACTGGATACATGACTTACGAATCGTGAGAGAACCGTTTTCGAAAATGGAGTTTCACCGTGATTTTTCCTTTGGTGAATGAAATATTTTGTCCCAGATCTCCTTTTATAGCAATGTTGACCGTATCCAAATACGACTTGCTGACAGGCAAATAGTGAGAATGTACAAATTCGCGGTGAACGTGGTAAGTGTTTCCACCTTCCTCGTCAGCGTTCGTGGCAGAATCCACTTTGAAAGGAATGACACGCAGTAACGGCACAGAGGTGTGTCCCACCACGTTATACTCCACCACATCGGAGTAGACAAACATCAAATTCAGTCCTTGGTTCAATTCTACCGGGGCACGAAATAACTTGCTAAAAGACTCGTTGTCGTAAATAACTGGTAATTCCTTTTTCTTGAGCATGGCCATTTTAATGTCCATGTCTCCGCCCAACATGTCAAACAATTCAGGACAAAATAAAATGGACACGATTTTACCCCCGTCAAATTTTATCAAGAAGCGACGAGCTGCTTTGTGGTATTCCATGGTGACACTTTTTTTGACACTTTCTAAAGCTTTCAGAAACACGACATTAAACCTGGAGATTATGGTACTCACCAAATGTTGACCACTAAAATAATAGCCTGGGGGAACGAACAGGTGATAGGTGGTGTACTTTTGATTTTTTGTGCCAGGGGTTTTCTTGTCATATTTGCCATAGGTATCCAAGTACTGTTGCAATTGTTCGTCATGAACTTCCACATAAAAAAAATTTGATTGGGAAGGACATTAAGGACTTGGGTCGGGTGAATGATTTCTACTAAAGCCACTTCCCAATGGCCTTCGTGATCTAATGGGATGGCCTGAGGTAATTTGGCTGTGTAACAGCACAAGGTATTGTTTTTGAAACACCTGCATGGAACTGTCACTGGGTAAGGTTAAGTAAAATTGGTTTTGGTGACTCATAATTCCAGAGTTCTATGGCTGTCCGAGGGGTTACTGGACGTCAGAGGCGTGTCTCCGCCCAAAATAGGGTTGTTGTTGTTGTTGTTGTTGGAGTGGTGACTGACACTGGCACTGGACACAAGGTTCCCGTGGTTCCCGTTCGAGGAGAATTTCAGGGAGGGATTGGGAAGCAGGTAACCGATGCAACTGCTCAATAAAATGGTCCACAATTGTTTGTGTCCTTGTTGCAAACTCAAATTGTTAATGGCTGCCCCGATGGCACAATACACCACGAAGATTTGGCAGAAAAAGACTATTTAGGCACACGTTCTCCCCACCACACCCACAAGGGTTGTTTTTGCAAATCTTGTAGAGAAGAACTGGGTGAAGGATTGGTGGCCGTAGTAGCTGAGTCTGTGTGAAAGCGCATGATGGTCACTTCTTTTTATAGTCGATGACTTGCGAAGCGTCGATCCAAGAATCAAAACTGGGTGGATATCCTTTCCAACGTACTTTGACTTCTTTGACACGTCGTTTGCCCACTTCACGGGTTCTGCGTTCGAGAATGCTTTCGATGTCGTACACGTCGTCTTCTTTTTTGGTCACACGTTGTAACTCGGGCAAATAAAACGTTCCTTTGAGCACTTCTCCGTTCATGTCTTCCAATTTATAGACGGCAGGATGACAGCCATGCACTCGTCCAGTGACACGAAACAATTCGGTCGTCCAGTTAGGTAAGTAACCTTTGTCGAAAGTGCGTTTGGTTTTGCCAATGCGCACCCAATCTCCTACGGTCAACTCTCCACTTTTCTTGGGGACAGCCCTCGTCGGGGGCGTACCAAACAGGCGCTCAAACACTAGCACTTCGTTGTCGGGAGTCACTTCTTGCGGGACACGTCCAATGCTTCGATGGTAAGATTGGTTGTACGCTTGCACCAGGTGCGGTAAGATGTCGATGTACTTCAGAGTGTGGTGATGCGTAAAATATTTCCACATGCGTTCTTTCAAAGTACGTTGGAAACGTTCCACGATGCTGGCTTTGGTCTCCGGATTCTCGGTGGTAAAAAAATGAATGTCACGTTTCTTTAATTCTTTTTGGAAAGCTCGGTTCAGAAATTCTTTGCCTTTGTCCATTTGCCATCGAAGAGGGTGACGACCGCTTTGTTTCAACACTCTTTGCAGGGTTCGCACTAACTCGCTGCTCGATTTGGAAGTCAAGGGCACGACCTAGGCAAATTTGGAAAAGACGTCTATGACACAAAACAAATATTTGTAGCCGCGATTGTAGCTGGCCAAATGAGAGACATCGGCTACATCGGCTTGCCATTGATGATCGATGCCTTCCACTCGGGTGCGACTTCTGGCAAACTTGCGTCGAATGGGTTTGTATAAAGTGTAGGTAGCTTGTTCTTGTAACCATCGTTGCACTTGAGGTAAACGGAGACTTTTCAGTCGAGTTTTGGCAGCACGATACAATTTTTGAACTCCTGGGTAACCTCCAGGATGGGAGGGATCGTAGTAAATGCTGGCTAAGACTTTTTCCATTTTTTGTGTGTTAATAAGTCACCCGCTCTTCGGTGATGCTACTTTGGGTGGGACGAAAGGGTGGTTTAGAAACGGATTTACGTGTCCGATGGGCTACGAGAGTAGGAGACGAAGGTAGTGGTGGTGGAGGTGGCAATGGAATGGCTTTGGTCTTCTTTTCTTTTTTCACTTCTGGTTTCCCTTCTTTCTTTTTCACTTCTGTCGAAGGAGGAGTGGACATCATCTTTTCAACAAAAGCTTTCATTTCTTGGAGTGTGGGGGATGGGGTCAACAAGGATGCTGCAATCTTACTCGAAATGGGAGCTGCTGACGGTGTTTGAAACACTTCTCGCATCTCTTCTTCCTCAGGTCTTCGTGGGGTAGCATCTCTGGTGACCCCTGGGGATGGTAGTAGTGGTGGTGGTGGTGGTGGTAGTGATGATGGTGCTGGACTTTTCATCAAGGTCTTAAAATCTTTCAGAGCGGGTAGAGCTGTTTCGTCTAAAGCTTTCTGGTGAAAGAGTTGCAGTCGTTGCAAGAGTTGACCGTACTTTTGCGATTTTTCTGTTTCGGACAAATTTTGGCGATCCATCAAGGACTGCAATTCGTGTTGTAACTGGGACATCTCGCTCAAATTGGGATTGGGAGGTAAATGCGGGTGCGTTGTTCTTGTCAACGATGGTATTCCATCCATCGTTTGTAAGGTACTAAAGCTAGTTTTCGTCCTTCCATGGGGTTGTCAGGGGTCGATTCTGGGATCTTGGGACTTCCGATGGCCTTTTTATCTTGCTCCCACCAGTCCTCCCAACATGGTTCCCAAGACTCCTTTCAGTAAGGGACCTAACAAGAGGGGTAAAATTCCTCCACGTTGGACCAACATCTTCTTATTTTGTCCGATGGGGATTTTCTTTTGAACCATTTGGCGCAGAACGTGACGATGTTTGCCTAAACATTGTTTCTGGTGTTTGGACAAAGGGATCGTGCCTTTCAAGACGTTCAAACAATATTCGCACACGGTATCGATGACCTCTTTGGAGGCTGATTGAATGAGTTTTTTTCCGTAGGGGTGGAGAAGCGTTGGACAGGACAGATAACATGTCCCCATGTTTGACTAAACGTGGAGGCAGTCCTTTCCTTTTCTTTCCTTGGGGTTTAGAAGAGGAATGTTTTCTGGAGGGTGACATCTTTGAGTCTTCAGCACCAAAAACACTGATACCCCTACTTAGTCACTGACTTTTTTATACTGGAACGCGTCGCCACTGATTGTCTTTACGTCGTATCAACTTGAGGACAGGCATGACACGTCGTGCAGGGGTACGCAACGGGCTAAATCAAGCCAGTTCTTGCTTGGGCAAATCCAGTAAACTTTGTAACATGCCCGATCTCTCTTGGACTTTGATTTTGGGAGCAGGTACTTTGTGAGCCGCGGCCACTGCCGATAAATGGGAAGGTCCTGCCACTGGGGAAGTTCTTGGGGTCATCAATGGAGAAGTTCTTGGTGTGATCAACGTCTTCAAGTACTGTTCGGTTCTTGGTGACATCAACGGAGAATTGATTGAACCTGAGGCTACCGGAGACGCAGTCACCGCCGTGGCAGGTCGTGGTTTGCGAGTGTAAGGTTGCGTCCTGGCAGAAGTGCCTCACTTGCGACTAGTTTTCTTCTGGGGACTTTTCTTTTTCTGGGGACTTTTTCTCTGTTTTTTTTTCTGGGGAATTTTCTTTTTCCGGGGTGGTGTCTGGTAAGAGGAAGGTCCAGCCACTGGAGAAGTTCTTGGAGACACGGTTCTCTTTGGGGTCCTGGTCTTTTTCTTCTTCTTCTTGGAGCTTCGTTTGACTTCTTTTTTTTTCTTGGGGAGAACTTTGGGAGCATTAGGATCCCATCTTAAGAGAGAGCGAATGATGACCCCTCCTAGAGTACCGTTCCCTCCAGGTTTCAAAATGATTTGTTTTTTGGTTTGAGTGTCGATGCGGGGATCGGCCAGTTGGGGTTTGTTTTTTCCTCTTCCCTGTGTGTGTGTGTGTGTGTGTGTGTGTGTGTGTGTGTGTGTGTGTTCGCGTACGTTGTGTAGATCGTATATTTGGTTTTTTTTTTTCTTTCTTCTTCTTCCTCCCGTGTGTGGATAGTATATTTGGGGTTTGTATGCGTTAGCGACGTCGTGTGGATAGTATATTTGGGGTTTGTATGCGTTAGCGACGTTTTGTGGATAGTATATTTGGGGATTTTATGCGTTAGCGACGTTGTGTGGATAGTATATTTGGGGTTTGTATGCGTTCGCGTACGTTTGTGTGGATAGCATATTTGGGGTTTGTATGCGTTAGCGTACGTTTGTATGGATAGCATATTTGGGCTTTGTACGCGTTAGCGTACGTTTGTATGGATACTATATTTTAATTTTGGTTTTATTCTTCGATCTGTTGTGTGTGTGTGTGTTAGTGTAAGAACGTCTGGATAGTATATTTGTTGGGTTTTTCCTCTTCCCTGTGTGAATAGTATATTTTGGGTTTGCTTTTTGTTCTTCCCTCTGTGGTGTGCGTGTGTGTGTGTGTGTGTGTGTGTGTGTGTGTGTGTGTAATGGTCTCTGTTTGTCCCTACAAAACTCCCTTTATCCCTATCAAATACATTCTACCTACCTACCTATAGTAACGCCTATTCAGGTCAGCCACTTGCAACACTGTTGCCATTTATACCCTAGTTTCCAGTACAGTGACGTCAATGACGCTGGAAATTTTGATGCTATAAATATGGACTTGGGGTTTTCCACAGGTTGTAGCTATACATATGTACTAGAGTTCATAAACAGGAACGTCACTCAAGCTGAGGCTATAAAAAGATAGTGGGGTTTTCCAAAGGAATAACCCACAAGTTGTAGTTGTTGTTGTGGGGTTTAACGCCATTTTTCAGCACGATAGGCTATACAAGGCGGCCAGTATTAATGGTGGAGGAAGAACCCGGAAAACCCCGGAAAGAACCACCGACCCACGAGAAGCTACTGGCAAGCTTTCTCACATGCCCACATTGGCTGAATCTTAGACTCGAACCGCCGCAGACAGAGGTGAGATGGCAGTGATCCGTAACGAAGAGCGCTTTAGACCACTCGGCCACTCGGGGCCCCCCACAAGTTGTAGTATAAATAGATAGTGAGATTTCATAGAAATGTTAGCTGATTATAGCTATAAATAGATACATGGGTGTTTATCCACGATCGTCACACAAGTTGATATTGTACGTAGTTACTAATTTTATCCATTTTAGTCTAAACCATTGTAACTTAATTTTCGGGGATATGCTTATTTTCCTTTAAATTCTGGGACAATTTCATCATTTTAGCGTTACTTTTAGTCACATCCATTTTTGTCGTTGAGCATTTCCTTGATTATAGCTATTTATAGCATCATTACAATTATGCAAATTTTTGAACACCCCAGCAAGATTTCAGGTCTTGGTAATGCTTTATATATAAATCTCACGCTTGTACTAGTGTATGTATGTCTCTGTCTCTGTTGTGTTTGACCCTCTACCATCATTGTCCCTAGACAATCCCACCATGTCCAATTCCCTTTGACGCTATACAGACCCACCATGTTCAATTTCCATATGTTAAATTCCCCTAGTCCCTAGACAGACCCACACTCTATTCCCATGTTCAATTCCCCTTGTCCCAAGAGTGACCCAGCAATTTTTCCCATGTTAAATTTCCCTTGTCGCTCAACAGACCCACGATTTATTCCCATGTTAATTTCCCTTGTCGCTCAACAGACCCAAAATATATTCCCATGTTAATTTCCCATTGTCGCTAGAGTGGCCCAGGGGTTTTCTCCATGTTAAATTCCCCTTGTCGCTCTACAGGTCCGCAATTTTTCTCCATGTTAATTCCCCTTGTCGCTATACAGGCCCACAATTTATTCCCATGTTAATTCCCCTTGTCGCTATACAGGCCCACGATTTTTCTCCATGTTAATTTTCCATTGTCGCTATAGAGGCCCAAGGGGTATTTTAATGCTAATTCCCATTGTCGCTATATCGCCCCACATTACTACTTACGAGTGGCTAACTAGAATTTATCAGTGGATCACTTTTTACAGATTCTGATATATTGTGCGTTGGGGTAAGACCTCACAAACAATATCGAAATGTTTGATAATTAACAAGCGCGCCCTCTCAGCTGCCTATTACTAAATGGATGGGGAGTAGAAAACAATGTGTTTTTCTGGTATTAATCACTAACATGCAAACACGTCATTGTATATGATTTATCCTGATCAGATTCCATAGATTAATGAAGGTGATCGGTTCCCTTTGTAACGAAATACATCTGCAACATAGAAATCACCACGTCTAGACAAATACTTGTTCTTATTGCAAAATACGTTTCTAAATTTTTACCTTTTATTGTTTACAACCATATTTTGCTTTCTTTATGTGGTTGGTTATATAATTTTCTCTTTACTGGATAGATATATTTACACGTCGTTTTCCATTTTAAAAAAAAAATAGAGATCCACTTAAATTCGTTCTGGTATTTCATAGAACCGGTCTTATCTTGATCAAATGCTGCATGGACTGAAAATTGTTTTGTTTTTGCTTTCTTACAATTAGTTGTAATTAACTGCTTGGAAGTTATACATATCTTAACATACCTTACCTTTTTGATCATTGGGACCAATGCCATGCTATTAATAATAAAGCAAATTAGTCTACCTTATTTAGTAACTGAACTTGGGAGGGATAGAAATTGAAATGTCTGTACAATATTCGGTTTTGTTTTCTCTGATTTACTTGATGTTATGCAACTGGGATGGGGTAGAAAGTATGGCACTGACTTTATTCCATTCTTAAGAAACGCACACAGATTGATATTTCTGCAACAAGGGTCAGAATGAAAACAAAATGAAAACTTAATTATCATTATGTCATTGAACTTCTTTGGTCTAGTTATCGCCGAGAAAGTCTTTATTTTTTATGCAAAAGTCTGTCCCGTGAGATGCCTAATTTTAGCTTTTTCCTTTCGGAACAAATTACTCCAGGTACTCATTTCCCATCTCGAGGTACTTGAAACGACTGAAAACCTGCCACTGAGATTCACGAAGTGAATGCAATATTTATGAAAGGCTATGAATTTTTTAAATCCAATTTAAGAAGTTTTAAATAGGGTTGGGCAAGTACGGCCGGGTTTTAAGATAAAAATTATATGCCGGGTCAGATTTCTACTCACAAATGTCCGCAATAAGTATGAAGAAAAATGAAACGTAAAAGACGTTGTTTTATGGTTGACAAAAATGGGCGTCAGAAAGATGGTAAATAAAGCGGACAAATTTTGCGTGGTGAAATCCTAATGAGTATGTCTGATTTAAACGATCTCATACAGCTGACGTTTATTTAGATAAATAAACCTGTCTCTGTACCATTTTTAAAAACAAATTGATATTCGTTATTATCCACAACTATCAGTCCAAAATTTACATGTTTATGGGTTCAGTTCTGGCAGTTTTAGTTTCCCACTGTCTTCACGTACACTTACGAAACCAGTTTCTCGTCTTGATTAACTTTCTGATAAAAGCGTTTATTGTTACTTTCCATGCTAGGAATACACTAGTTTATTTGCTTACCGCACAGCACCACATTTTGTCCTAGTATACTAGTGTATCCTCAATAGTCGTTTTCGTTTTTGCAAATACCAAATGTGTGTGTTTGTGACTGTGTGTGTGATTGGATTTTTAACATAGATTTAACAATATTTCAGTCATATCGCTACGATGTCTGCTGTGTGGCCGTTGATTGTGATGTCTGGCACTGGAGCATCATGTCGAAGGCATGCATCATGATGTCCTACCCAGTCACATTATCCGGACACCAGACCGACCAGTCCTAACACTAACTTCTTAATGCTAAGCGCCTATGGAGGCAGCTGTTCATACCATTTTATATAAGGTTTAGTATGACTCAGTCTGGATTCGAACCTGCGACCTCCCGCATCCGAGTGTTTGTGCCTGCAAATGCTGTTCAGAAGAATTGTGAATTTAAAGAATAACAAGGCAAACTAATAATAAATATTTATGACAGCTGAAAATTGAAATAACTTGCATACCGTAAGTATCGTTTTGTATCGTTTCTTCATCCCTTGTATGGATTTGTGTATCTTTGCAGCAAATGCGTCGATGAATCGATATATAGATGAATGGTTTCACGCCTACTCATAAAGAATATATGTAGACCTAGTGAGTAGTTCTGTTATGTCGTCAATATATGTTGAAGTTATATTAAGAAATTAGTTCTGTTCCTTCCATATCAGTCGTACTACTAAAATTAGGGTCCCAAATTGCAAGGACTGTAACAACAACAAAGTGATTTAGGATTTCGCATATCTGGGAGGAAAGGTTGAGAATGTATTTTTGCTTTGACGCCGTTGTCACAGTTCATGTTTCTTTCGTTTACTTTGGATGCATATGCAAGGCGTTTTCATTTATATCAGCTTGACCCACACTCTCCCTTGTCTATTGATTCATGATTTTTCTTGAATTTACTGTATTTTGTTAATAATAATAATAATAATGATAATAATAATGATAATAATGATAATAATAATAATGATAATAATAAATGAGTTACGTGACCATTCATATATTTTGGCAATACTATATCAATTAAATAAAAAGGAAGAGACATGCAATAATTATTTGATTCTGAAGCTTTAAAAAGACAACGAGTCGTACCAAAGTAACAAAACTCCCAATGAATTCTTATAGTACACCTGCTCCGCAACTAAATTCAAAACAAATTCATGGCATATGACATTCTTGTCCAAAAAGTGTATATGACTCTTCCAAATGAATGTACCTATCAGGCTTGAGAACTATAAAACTTCAAAATGATACGGCAAAATGAAACGGTTTTCAAGTTATCTACAATTATATTTATTTGAAATGTTTAAAAATCACAATGACTGGCTTAAGGTTCCGTAACATTATTCTTCGCTCACATTTTCACATCTTGGCAATACATTTGCATGCTGGTCCACAAAGAAAGAGGGGCCCAGAGTGGCCGAGTGGTCTAAAGCGCTCACCGTTACGGATCACAGCCATCTCTATTCTGTCTCCGTGCGTTCGAGTAGTGGGTTCGGCCTATGTTGGTATGTGAGAAAACTTGCTAGTAGCTACTCGTGGGTCGGTGGTTCTTTCCAGGATTTTCCCGAGTTCTTCCGCCACCATTAATACTAGCCGCCATGTATAGCCTATCTTGTGCTGAAAAATGGCGTTAAACAAAACAACAACAACAACAACACCCACAAAGAAAGCTGGAGAGCTATTTAACAGATTATGTAGAAACCGAAGGAACTCATTGTAACTGAAGCAATTGCACACTAGTGGAATCACTGTCAAGATTTCTACAACTTCAAACATAATGAAACATCTTCTATCCCTAATCACTTTTTGAAGAGTACTTAAACCTTTGTCATGACTATGTGTATCACTCTCGTGCACTAGTTTCCGTGAACATAATAACATTTGCTCTACATAACGGTGATGTTTATATCGATGACATCGTCCATTACAACGCCATCTTTAAAAGATCACCTGGGAAACATTTGGATATTTGATAATTTAAGTGAATGTGAGTATTGCCGTGCTTGTGTTGCATTTATAGGACATGTTGTGGGACAAGGTCAAGTTGAACCTCAAGAGTTTAGGCCAAGGCTATCTCTGAATTCCCAGTGCCTATAAAAATGTTCAAAACACTGCTGCTCGGATCATACTTAGAGTACCACGATCAGAGCACACCTCGCCGCTGTTCTGTACCCTACACTGGCTATCCATTCGATCCAGAATCCAACACAGAATTTGTTCTCTGTGCTACGTTTCACTGACGGACTCTATCTAGTCCAAAATACTTCTCCGACCTCACCCATGTGTATACACCAGCAAGATACTTACGCTCCTCTTCTGACAACCGTATACTCATTATTCCCACTATGACAACGAAGTCATATGGACAACGTTTTTTTGCATACCAGGGCCCAGCAACGTGGAATGAATTGCCCACAGAACTTAGACACAAAGACACAGTGATCCCATTCAAGAGTGCTCTTAAAGCTCACTTATTTCGACTGCAAGAACAAACTTAAAGACCTAATAATGTTTCCAACCTTAAATATTCTGAGCATGTTTTTTATTTTTTCGAATTTCATGGTGTTTGTTTTTTGTAATCATATCATTATATATGTTTTTTATGTTATAGGTGTTGTCTAATGTTGTAAAGCGCTTAGAGCTTCTAAAGTTTAGACGCTATACAAAGTCCTCATTATTATTATTATTATTATTATTATTATTGTTATTATAATTATTATTGTTAGAAAACATCTGAATAGATTTTTTTGGTATGGATGGATATTATCGAAAATTGTGGCTTATATTCCATAATTGATAAATCGCAGACCATTTTGTTGAGTTATAAAACAGAGTTTTATTGGTCTGACAAATGTCAGGAGGCTATGGATACATTAAAGGCCATTCGTAAGAGTGCACCAGTTTTTTTTTTCCAGCTCCAGACTCCTGTCGATTATTTAAAATAACTGTTGATGCAAGTGATGTAGAGTTTAGTGGAGTATTGATTCATAAAGATAAAATGGGGTGGAACAGACAGTGTGCTATTGTTCTAAAAAAATTAAACATGCACCAGAGAAATTACTCCACAATCGAGAATGAATGTTTGGCTTCATGGATTTCGCAATACTATGAAGTATATATTAATTCCGCTCCTTATCCGATTGTTGTAATTAGTGATCACAATTCCGTTTCTTTCACTAACACAATGTAAGACAAAATTCAGGAATTGTTGGGTTAGAGTTTAATACTGCAGAATACAGCAATAAAATTAGACATTAAGGGAAAAGTTAATGTTACTGCAGACGCACTATATTGATTTTTTTGTATAATGTTTGTGTCATTCACAAGACACATTCCTATGCAATTTAATTGTATGTATGTTTGACTAATGTGGAAAAGTAAGCTTTACTGTCAGAATCGCTCTTTGGAGGTGTTATGTACATCTATATTGTGTGTGTGTCACTTTTATTCAGATTGTATATTGCAGGGGGTGACTCTTGCAAATAACATTACATAGATCCATGGTTGTACTTAAATTTGAGTAAATATGTTTACGTAGCCTTTCGACCCTGGAAGGTTCTTGTTTACGACTTAGATGTGATATGAATTCAGGTCATTGGCTTTCTTCTTGTTATATTTGGAAAATCAGACTACCATATTCCTGCTTGAATGACTGCTAAAGGACCAGGCGTTGTAAGCAAGTTAGAATGAAATATAGCCCCTCATCTTGATTATGTTATTGCGTCTTGGTTTTTTACATACGATAGTGAGTAGCTGAATTATTTTTTCCTATTTTAATATATGAGAATGAATCCGTCTTTTAATTGTGTGCATTTATTATTGGAAAGTATTTAGTTATTTCAATTATTCATTGGACATACAAAGTGCCAATACACTTTCGCACTAAATACTGGACTGTTTAGATAAGTGAACGGTAAAAAGAATATATTCTTTAATTAATTCGTGCTTAAGAAGGTGAGATCCCGGACATTGAATAGACAGCAAATTTATTAGGAATATAATCACTTATGTTGTTTTAGGGTATATTCACATAATAGTGAATGTAACATATTTTTTCAGTAGGTTTCAAACAAAGTTCTTTTTTAATTATTTTTTTAAACAAAATTAGAAAGCTGATTTATTTGAAAATCAAAAGCTCCATTTTAAAAGGATATTAAATACGATTTTGAATAGTAAGTTTATTGTAATTCTAATACAAATAAACATGTGATACCTGTTTGCAAGGAAACTCTGAATACAACCAGGCAGTGATGATGGGATATAAAGGGTGATAAAATGTGTGAATATAAAGGGATGATATGCCGGATGACAAATACAGTACATATATCATATTAATTTCATTTTATTGTAGTAAGTCCTAAATTTAATATATTTCTTAATAGATTTATAACGAAATAATATGTATATAAATAATATTATGTGTAAGTCAGTAAATGTATGTATACTACCAAAGCTATCGAAATCATGAATTATTTTCATTGTGCATTTAACAGGAGAATTCCTTTTATGCTTAAGAGTGAAATGGCTGCCCTCAAGTGAAACATTGTAAGTATGCGTTTCATTGAATTTAATTAAGATATATGTATGCGCGTTATGCGTTGAAGTATTAACAACAATATATTATCTATGATATTAAAATATTAATATTGTCCATCCTATAATTAGTATATTGAATTCTGTCCTAATACCGCCACTTTTGTTTAATTAGTTCATTGGTTATTGGGGCTTTAAAAGTTGAGTGGAGTGACATCCGAGCTCATCCGCATTGGATGGCTAAAGATGTGGGAAATATGGCAACGACACAAAATTAGGATAGATGTAAATGTATACAAATGTTAGAAAATCTAACAATTTTGTTCGTCCGACAAATGCGAAAATATATTAGTCTTAGATGTATGTGATGACAATAATTTGGTTTAAAAGCTCATGTGCCATTTTTCTGAGCAACACTATCCAGGAGAAAGAACAATATTAAAAGATTTATTTGTCTGCATATATATACATATACGACACTTCATTTTTAATATATAGTTAGCTTCCAGCAGAGTTTTAGTTGCTACTCTGCAATAGCAAATCTAAAAATGTACAAATATTCTTATCTTTATTTTCTTTCGTACATGCATGTGAAACTTCCAGTCATAATATCCAAGTGATGTTTTCAGGTAACGTCATTTGAATTCAGAATATTCTAGAGAGATCTCCTTTACAGGAGACAAAGTTTAGAGTACTAACATTTTTGTTTTAAACACTGATATTTCTAAGCTATAAAAATATCACAAAATTTGCAAGGAAATTAATGCAATTGGTATTTCAAAATATATATTAAAGTATGTCAAAACAGACTTATATTTATCTCGTCAGCCAACCATAGATATACCTTAAGGTGTGGACGAGACAAGGTAACCAGAGAACGTGCAGTATATGTTCTTGGGACCGCCGTACAAAGCTGAATTCCTATCGTATCGTGTCTTGACGTAAACAACATCACCAGAGTAAAGTCGGATGACTGCAGAATTACCTGTGGATCCATACCTTTCTGGAACCAGACTGTACAAAGACACTTTATACCTGATAAAGGAGGAAAAAGAAATAAATGAAATAGTCGTATTTATGGTACAGAATGCGAAGTAGCAACTTTATTACAATTTTCTAAGAGCTAAACGTTACAGAACGTTCAAATAAATATTTGTTGTAACTTTTAATTGTTAAGTGGTTCGTTATTGTTCTGTGTAACCCCTAGTTTCAAGACGGATTACCTCTTCAAACTAAGTTTTAACTGATACAAGAATCCGATTTGTCCTTTAAAAAGTGCCAATAGAGGACGCAACGTGTAAGTGCCAAAAGAGAACGCAACGTGTAAGTGTCAATCGAGAACGCAACGTGTAAGTGCCAATAGAGAACGCAACGTGTAAGTGCCAATCGAGAACGCAACGTTTAAGTGCCAATAGAGGACGCAACGTGTAAGTGCCAATCGAGAACGCAACGTGTAAGTGCCAATAGAGAACGCAACGTGTAAGTGCCAATAGAGAACGCAACGTGTAAGTGCATGTAGGAAAATTGTGACTGATCTCATTATGAATCAGATGTATGAAAAGGAATGACTTTATTATGCTGCATATAATGTTATGTTGCATGGTTAGTTTTTAATGGTATATTTGAAAACATTATTTTGCATATTTTTGATAGCACACGAGAAAGTGTAATAATTGCATAAAATGTAGTATGATAGAAGCAGAAGCGAAAAAAGAAAAATGTAATTAAGGGATGGGTAACTATTGCCAACGTTGCGTGTATCCATATTACATAAGGAAAACAGCTACGACATAAGGCTGAATGGTATAACTTAGCATACGTACATACACATAAATAATAAAAGGAGGCAAGAATGAAATGTAAGTATTATAGTAAGTATGAAAAACACAACTGTAAGTGGGTCAACTTGCCTCAGACATCATAATTCACATTGGCAACATAGTTCATTAGTAAATGAGTTAAGGTTCCTAAATATTAAACGTCATGGCTCATCAATTAAATATAATAGACCCAGATGTTCGCACTATTCTTTTATTAATGAACATACGCATTGCAGTAGGAGTAATATCAGATAAACATTTAAGATGCATTATGATAATACGTGTGAAGTATCTTACAAAATATTTGATCGCTCGCAAAAAGAAATGTTCTGAACAAAACCGCCAGCAGGTATCTAAGTGCACGAAAAACCATAGATTTGACACAAGTAGTTTTATTAATCCGTCTTTTTAATATGGATGGCTTCCATAAATTACATGATTTTTCATTTACTGCATTTAATTTATCAATTAAAAAATGGAGCGTCAGTTAAAACAAATATTGGTTTACGGTTTGGTAACTATCTATCAACAGGTTTAAATGCTAAAATGATCTATCAACTCGATTGATAAATTCTTGTGTTTGGTCACTTCTATTTTTTAGTATGGGACAGAAACACATGGTCAATAAATGGTTTGGATGGGCTGACCCAGCTCTAAAATATTTTGCCTAAAATGTTTAGGGGTAATTTACTTCTCAATATAAACGGTATGCTCCCCTACTGTTTTATTGTCGTTTTGACATTAAAAAGCATACAAAAGTATCTCCACAAAGATATATACATGGTACACGATTAAATACAAACTACCGATGTTTGTTTAGGAAACACAGACTCAAACACTAGTATGGTTCAGCATAGTCCGCGTTAAAGTATTTTCCTACAAGGCCTTTGGTTATTTCTATTTCTCAGCGGCTGGTGCTTTTGCCCCCTGCCGCTGTATATATAAGGTAAATTGCATAATCCCACAAAACTGGAACTGAAACTGTATAACTTTTATTTCATAGTGGTAGAAAACTGGTGAAAATATTAATACAAAAACATTGCTTAATTTAACTATGTAAAATCTCCTCTGTAGCGTTTCTTAATACAAATATGTAGTCACATACAGATAAATCAATTTATATTTCAGCTACAGCTGATGCTGATAGCAATTGTGGTGTGATGACAACATAAACATTGTCCACGATAATGACGATGATGGCAATAGTAACGATGATGATGAAGTCAAAATCAAGTAACTTATAACAATGTAATATTCGTCATTGCTGTTATTTTCTTACTTGTTTTAAGAAAAAGCTAATATTGAAACTTACTTATAATTATGGAATAATTGAAGCCAAATTGGACTCCCAGACTGACCCAGCGCATGCACGTTGAACTCATAAAATCCATCTCTTGGAGCTGTGAAATCTCCTGTTCGTTGGTTATATGTGTGTTTTACATTTATGAAGATTTGGTCAAACATAACCTTCGAGTTTGCTGATGCTACAGTACTTGTTGATAGGCCGACAGAGAAAGCAATCATCCTGGAACTCACTGCAAAAAGGAGACGTATGAAAGAATATGCAGTGCTATTTAAGTTTCCCTCCACATCAGTTGTAACATTAAAGGAATCGTTTGAAATACCACATTTTAATTTGTAATCCATTAAAATATTGTTAGAACATCAAGCTTCATTATATGCATAAAGTGATGACTTTACTACCATATGAAGGTCACTCAGTATTCCAGACAAGATCAAATACAGAATTGTGGATATTGAAAAGGATTTGTCTTCTATATTATATATTTTCTTTTCACTTTTATTATTAAACAAATCAACTTACGCGGTATGTTTGGTGACTCTCTGATTATTAGGGCACCAGAGAATGTGCTGTAGAGCTGATCTTGTTGCCCATACAATGTATTGTTCTGCCTGGCTTTTATCTGCACAATATCCCCTGATCTCAGGTGCTCAATGGCGGTGTTTCCGACCGCTGCAAACTCCGAGGGTGTACGTCCATAAAGAGCACACACGTAGTCGTTGTTATGATATAATTCCTGCCATATTTCGGAGTCCTTATCAGCCAGGGAGAAAAAATGAAAAATGTAAATTCCATGGACAGGGGCCGTAAAAATTCCTCTTAATATATTTTATCCATTGCCTCGGTTCAGTAAAACTTTGTTATACAAGATGGTGGAACCTTGTTGGAAGACCTTGTTTTTAGACAAAGTTGCAGAAAATGAGATGTCGTCCTTATAGCCATTTAATGCTGAAAGAAAACAAATTATAATGTCGCACTTTCTAACTCTATTGATGAAGGCTGATGTTTCTTAATATAAACAAATTGGTAATAAAATATAAATATAAGTTGTCATATATGATCCCAAAAAAGATTACTGTGTGACAGAGATGTTTTTAAAAAATCGGTAATCATATATAAAGAAAGAAAAGAAGTAATTAAGTAGTAGAAAAAGTTTTCCAATGTTCCAAGCTCTCCGTCAAGAGATGAAACTATTTAACAAAACAAAAAATATATACTCGAAATACAAAAGCCCAGAGAGAACCTAAAGCAACATCCCATAAACTATTAATATATCTCAATATCTGAGGAAATACACGAACAATAAGCTATTTCGAATCCCTCGAGGCAGACATATTCAAACAATTATTACATAAATGTAACACGTAATGAGAACTTTAGCATTTTGCCCTATCATTTCAATTTTAGAGGAATTGCTACCTGCCACTCCGCTATTTGGTATTCGCACGCCGCTGAACGTAGTATAAATTTGATGGGGGTACCGAACAACATTACATCATACTGGTCACGTGTCTTGACGAAAATCGCATCTCCTTCTGTGAGAAACAGTATCACAGCGTTGCCTGCTGCGGCGTAATTATCCGGAGTGTATCCATACATCGATGCGACCAATTCTTCATTTCTGTACAGCTCTAGCCAGATTCGTTTGCCACTGGTAGTCAGTGAATAGACCTGAAACTTGTAAACTCATTCGGCAGGGCACGTGAAAACTCCCGAGGTCTGAAAATTTGATGGCAGCCCCATGACATCAATGAGCTATAAAAGAAAGAACTGTGATCAATAATCGTTAAAGAAGGAGACATATGTGACGCATATCGTTTTAAATGTACATCCCACACCTAGTTTTTTTTATATTTGACACTGAAATATTATTGAGCACCAGATTTTGTCTGGACTTAGCATTTGCATGTTGGCCAGAGTTTGTTTATTACGGTAATATAATGTAATTTGGTTTGGTAATTAAATTAATAGCTTGGCAAAATATAATATTTAAAAACAACACACTTTGACTTTAACGTTCTATATGTCATAATTGGCGTAATTTTGTCAACAGGTACTAAATACATGATATAGAGCACTGATGTTAATTTTGATATAATACCATGCAAAGGCATGTCTTGCAGCAAGACTTCCATGTTAGTTTAGTTTCCGTTGAAAAAAATGGATATTCGACTACTGCCTTTGTTAAAACATTTTTGACAATGATTATTTAATTTTTAGCCTGACGTAAAGTTACGTGATGGCTTTATCAAGAACTAAAATTCGAAATCGAGATACAGGTTCGTGCATAATGTGGAAGTTCACGGACTAAATCTACCTTCGTTCAAAGGGATGGAAGATTCGTTAATAGGAGCTTGACGGTCTTAAGTACGTGACTTTGGGCTGCATAAACATAATATATAACAGCAGAAGTATCATTGAATAGTGTCTGTAACAAAAACGATTGCAGTGGAATAAGTGATAATTGTAAGAATGGTGTTAAACTTGAGCGTATGCGTCATTAAAGATTTTTTTTACCAGTAATACATATTTTGTATTTAAGCATAAACTGTTAAGCACATCCTCAAGAAGAAAAGTTTTTGCTGTTCTTCAAAGCTGTAATAAACTGAAATGTGTAGATTAGTATTACATGAGAAAAGCTATTAAAACTTATTATGTAACCCATTTTTCAAATCTTATGTCATCGTTTTGATTGCAAATTATTTATAGAAATATAGAAATTATGTAACTGGTATTGTATTGTCTGATCATTATTTATATATATATATATATATATATATATATATATATATATATATATATATATATATATATATATATATATATATATATATATATATATAATTATATATATATATATATATATATATATCACAGAACATCGTCCATATTTCTATATTGCAAAACCAAATATATCAAAATGCATTTTTGTCTTGCATTTAATTTGCTTTCTCAAAATGAGAAGAGTACATACTAACTCAAATCAAAATATAATTAATGTAAATTTAACGTTTATTTTTTGTAAACAAGTGATGGTTTATGTTTAAAGTCCTTGCAACTCAATTAGATTATTTAGTATTGTGGTTTAGCGCATTGCCCTAAGACAGACGACTGCAGTGGGCATGTGCTGATTCATTGGTAACGTTGGAACCCGTATTTTTTCCGATTTTTGAAATTGGCACTTTAACCACTGACTTACATACATACATACATACATACATACATACATACAACACCACCCACGGAGGAGTTTAGAACTTCAAATTTATTTCTAATTGTGTACAAGTACGGTTACAGAAGACCATGTCAGATTACGCTAATTAATGTTCTTGTATGAAACACATTAACTTGTTGAAAGCCATAGTTGATCCATGTTGTTCTTGTATGAAACACATTACCTTGTTGAAAGCCATAGTTGATCCATGTTGTTCTTGTACGAAACACATTATCTTGTTGAAAGCCATAGTTGATCCATGTTGTTCTTGTATGAAACACATTACCTTGTTGAAAGCCATAGTTGATCCATGTTGTTCTTGTATGAAACACATTACCTTGTTGAAAGCCATAGTTGATCCATGTTGTTCTTGTATGAAACACATTACCTTGTTGAAAGCCATCGTTGATCCATGTTGTTCTTGTATGAAACACATTACCTTGTTGAAAGGCATAGTTGATCCATGTGCATCATGAAAATGCTCCTTCTGACCCAAGGTGAATGCGATGACATCATCTTTTGTATTTGCTAAAATAAATGTTGAGTCAATTATGAATGGTATATATTACGAATAATTCTTAAGCAGTAGTAATGAAAGTTGTTCAAATATTCTTGAGCTTTTAGAGTTTGATACATTAGATAGCTCATATATCGCTACACATTTATGTGCAAGGCGATGCACTGATACAATTGTGCTGGCAAACCAAACTTTGGAACAAATCCAGATCTTCAAAATCTCGTTACCACAAGAAATGTGACGTTGATGGGAAAGGGCCGTAGATGTTACAAAAAAGTGCACATCACGAAACCTATGAGGCACATATCTCTCTCTCTCTCTCTCTCTCACACACACACACACACACACATACCTACCTACCTACCTACATACATACATACATACATACATATCCGTGAAAATATACATTCACACACACTACAATTTATTTAGCTCTTGACCAAGGAAAGGAAGTTCAAACTGTTTTCTTTGATACAAGTTTAATCGTGAGTGGAATTCAAAATCACTTTTCAGATTTAAAAAGACCGGCATTCAAGGTAGTTTACTTTGTGATTAGATCATTAAAGACGGTTAAGAGTTATCCTGAAATACAGCTTCTCGGACGTTCAAACTACTAATTCAGGAGTCCCTCAAGAAATGATCCTTGGATAAACATTATTTTGGCATATATAAATGGCACAGTAAGCGATATAGAATCGTCACTAAGAATTTTCGCTGATGACACTACAATGTGTCTATAATCGTTGAATATCAAAAGGTATTCAACATTTATTCTAATATAACCACTTAGGTATTAAATTGTCTGGTCATGCCGCCTGGGATCCATATGTCAAGAATACTTCTGAAAAGGCCTGGGGCAACGTTGATACTTTAAAGAATTGGAAATGTTGATTGGGTCTCTTGTCCTTGGAAAGAATGTACCATTGGTATATCGTTCTCTCGTTTGACTTTGATGATGGTATCTGCAATAACGATGTTGCGCAATAACAAATTAGAAAAATTAATTTTGAAGCTATGAAACGAATAACACTTTCTGCTAAAAAAATAAATATGAATCTATGAAAGCAACCAATAGTGCGGCCCGGGCACTGTTAAATGAGGAAACCATGTAGGACAGCTTGAAATATTCCACGTTATAAGAATATATTAATTTAATTGTTTAAAATGCGCCATGGTTTTGCTCCAAAGTAGTTGCAATATGTAATTTAACCTTTTGCTGTTAACAACGAGACATACACCACTAAATCAGTGAATACGATTGGACAATTTTGTGCAAAACTACATTATTGCAAAAATTCTTCCTTGCAGAATTCAACTGTAGAACACGCTATTTACTGAAATAACAAGTGATCCATCCATTTAAAAATTTAAGAATGTATCTGAAGCTTGATAAATACAATATGTCTTCCTATTACTGGCGAAGAACAATATTTATGCAATACTTAAAGACTAATTGCCTAAAATAATAACAATCTATTGCAATTATATATATATATATATATATATATATATATATATATATATATATATATATATATATATATATATATATATATATTGTGCTTGACCTTTGTCAATCATTGAGGGTATCTGACTATTGTCATTTGTCATTTTATGAGATAACTATTTGAATCTGAGTGCATGACCCAACCTTGGTTACGACCTTACAATGTTTTGGAAGCAAACTTGTTGACAATATTTAATGGAATTTTCCACTAAAAAGGACCCACAACCAGGTCATTTGTGTCATAGGTTAGGTGACACTCTGAATATAAAAAATTATATAAAAAAATTATTCCTGTTTTAAAATCAGTCTTTGGAATAGCTTTTACTTGTGTTCTGTTAAAATGTGAGACTTTTTAAAAAAAATTATTCATTGGAATTACAAAGTGCCCATTGAGTCTTTGGATTAAAACACTACATTGGTAGACTGATGACTCTTTCAAAGATACTGTGGTACATCAAGACTATTGGTACATAAATTCGTTCAAGACAATTAGTACATCAACACATTAAACACAATTGGAATTCATTCAGAACATTCTATTTTTTTTTATTTTAGATAGAACATCTATGATTATTTGGGATTCAATTCATAATATTGTATGTTCCTCTTAAAGTTTTACGTATTGTTCTAGGGAAATAAATTGTTAGACTGTTTGGTGAATTTTTCTTAAACTTGTTGGTTTACCTTCGTTTTGTTCCTAGTATAAGACCAAATAGTCGCAACAGTAGGATAAAAAACTAATGGGAAAAAAACAAACAAAACTGTGAATATAATGAATGATTCACTGAAGAATCTACTTGTATATTACACAAGCAAGTGAGGAGAAACTTGCCTAACAGAAGCGTCAATGTTCGTTCACGTGAATGACAAGATACTGACATGCAAACGTACGACAAATGCAATAAATATAAGCTTGGGCTGATAAAGCGAAACTACGAACGGTAGGTAAGATAGACGTTGCTGTCAGATGCACCTTCAGATAACGTCGAAATCCTGTGAAGATACACAGGGATGAGCGAAAAGCGATGGGTAATAAATAGTCACGGATTTCGCAGGAACAGGAATAAACTCCGTAAAGTTTTACTCACAAATATATAAAATTGTCTGTCATAAGAAATATTTAACAGACCTCTAACGACTATAATGTTGAAATATTGCTCTCAATATGAAGTCATAACCGGGGCTGGCGTTAACTAAACCCAACTTATGGATACAACAATATTCATGACACAACTATATACATGAATCTAGTTATAAAGAGAAAATAAGAACACAGATCAAGGTTTTGAAGGATTTGTATTGTTATTGCACACTATAAAATATAAATAGCGCAGGCACTTATAAAATGTTGCAATAAAACAGTGAAAAAATCAAAAGTGAATTACATGTGAATGTAAAGAAATAAAATATAGGATAATGAAATTCCAGTTTCGTATATGATATTAAAGGGATATTATTCAACATTTCGTTTTCGACTTCAAATTTAATAAAATAAATCTAGCAAGTACAGAGCCTTAACAACGTTATTCAAGGTTAAACGCTTTGGTAATCTGGAATATTTAAAAGAAAATATCTCATTCATGCACATATTTAAGAAATACGTAATCTCTTGGACCTAAATATTACAATTTTTGTTTATTTAGTAGTTCATAAATTAAGAGCTCTATCACTTTTTAACAACAATCTGTTTTTCTATTTATAAAAAAAATCACATTCACTTCATATCCATCCTTTTCTATATACATTGTACCATTTTTATCTCTGAAAGCAAATATATATTTGTGAAGGAATTTTTAACTAACCATGTAATTGTTCTAAACGGCAATATTTTATTATGTGATGAATAAATCAAAAAGCCAAAAACCTAAGGGAAAATAACATTCTAGAACGTTTGGCATGTTTACAATCTAAAATCTAAGCAATAATTAAAAACTTATTACTAAAATTATAACATAAAATGTGTAGTAAACAAAAGATCCGGAAATTCATCTTGGATTTCGTAAGATCTAGAATCAAACTGAGATAAACATTTTCCGCAAAAGCAAAATCAATAATTCAGGTCAAGAAGAAAATGAGCACGATTTTGAACAAGGTCAGGTTATGTTATCAATAGCATTTATAACTTAAAATGAATGAAGATTAGACATACATAGCAAGAGCTAGGCTATACTCAATTATGAAAGATGATAATTACCTTGTATACTGTTTTTTTCAACTTGAACAATTGAGTGGTATGTAATAGAATTGTTTGCACCTTGAACAACTGACTGGTATGTCATTCATTTAAGAACGTATCTTCTAAGTATGTTTTAAATTAAAACAATTTGTGAGATATTTCTAAGTAAAGAAGCAATAAAGATTATTAATTTCAGACTTTTACATTTTTAAATATTTTTCGCGTTTTTAATTCTTGAACTTTAAAGCATAAAATAATCAAAGGTCGGCAGGATCAGAAATAACACAATCTACCACACATCAAAGGGAAGTAGCTCATAAAGGCAGAACATTCAAATTAAGACGTTTATCTCCCTTCTCAACTTTGTTTAATGCAGAAACAAATAATGCCAAATCTCATAATGCAATACGCAATACTTTAATTTACTAAACAAATGGATGTGGAGTACGTGAAAATTTGCTTTGTTTTTTCAATTAATTATGAAGATGCAGAAACATTATTGAGTACGATTCCCCCTGAACAGATTTCATAAGATGATGGCGGTGAATAGTTCCTTTGTAGCATGTAAAATACGTCTGGCACATCGAAATTTCCACGCCTATGCAAATGGGAAATCCGATTGTAAATACTTTTCTTTATTTTGACATTAAGCTGATAACATTGGCCATGTTTGCTTTAGTTATATGGTTGCTTATATAGTCTTCTTTTCCTGTATTGGATAGATATGATTAGACTTAGTTTTCATTATAAAAGCAACAGAGGGCCAACCTTAAATTCGTTCGGGTTTTCCACAGAGGAGGCTTTTTATTGACCAGATACTGCAGGGACTAAACTTTTTTTGTTTTTTGTTGCTGTTGTTGCAAATACTTGATGCAACTAGTTGCTAGTCGTTTATGGACAGTTATTCACATCTGAACATACATTAGGGTTTGGTCATTTGGACCATTGCCATGCTATCTGTTATAATGCAAATTACAACTGCAGTGGAAACGCCAGGTTTGTTTTCCTTAATTTACTCTGTTGTATGCAACTAGGATGGGTTAGAAAGTATGGCACAAACTTTATTCCATATTTAACACCATCAATTAGATTGATTTTTCTGCCATAATGATCAGAACAAAACAAATAAATGCTTGTTTATCATTGAGGCACCGAACTACTTACTATTCTTTAGTAAGTGGACAATATAGTCTTCATCATTTGAATTCTTTCTTTCCCATCTTACTTTCCATCTCGCGATACTTAAGAGGGCTTACTTCCCTGCTGCTGAGCTTCACAAAGTGAATGCAGTATTTATGACAAGCAATGAATTTTGAAAATCCAATTGCAGGCGTTTTAAGTGGCTATGTCTGATTCAAATGATGGCGTACAGATAACTTCTATTAAACGGATAGATCTCAGATTTTTGTTGTTATTGTTGGGTTTAACGCCAGTTTTCAGCACACGATAGGCTATGCATGGCGGCCAGTATTAATGGTGGAGGAAGAACCCGGGAAAACCCCGAGAAGAACCCGAGAAGAACCACCGACCCACGAGAAGCTACTGGCAAGCTTTCTCACATACCCACCTTCGCCGAATCCTGTACTCGAACCCACGCAGACAGAGGTGAGATGGCAGAGCGCTTTAGACCACTCGGCCACTCGGGGCCCCATATCAAGATTTTAAATATATTGATGGTCGTTCTAGTCAACTAATATGAGAATCAAAATTTCATGTGTACTGGTATAGTTCCTATGCAGCATAAATTATCGCTGTCTATAAGCACATTTGCGAACACTGTTTCTCATCCTTAGCAACATTCTGATAAACTGTTTGTTTTTTGCTTTTCATGTTAATAATAAATGATTTTTAATGGTTCATCGTACGGTGCAGCTCCATTTTGTCTTAGAATCTTGATCGACGGACATCTGTAAAGCCATATAAGCCTGTATCTCACCAAACGAACGATTGCTTCGTATTACTGTACTAACATCATGTTTATACTTTGAAAGCCTCAGAATGCAACACACACTCCTAGCCAGTAGTTGAGTTTTATATTCAATATGCATTGAAACTATAATTATAAAGTAGTTCTGTTCCCTCCCATATCAGTCGTAATACAACAAGTATGGTGACGATTTGCCAGAAATGTATAATTATAAAGTAGTTCTGCACCCTCCCATATCATTGGTAATACAAAAAGTATGGTCAAGATTTACCAGAATTGTATAATTAGAAAGTAGTTCTGTTCCCTCCCAGATCAGTCGTAATACAGAAAGTATGGTCACGATTTGCCAGAATTATAGCAGCATTACAATGATCTTACATTAAACATGGGACAAAAGATTGAAAATTTATTTTGTTTTGACGCCTTCGCGTTCATGCGTTTCAATGATAAATTACGGATACATATGCAAAGCTTCTTCAAACGGATTTCATATCCTGTTTATGTTCTTTGTAGTTACTGTATTTTCATTCAATAATAATAATAATAATATAGAATAATAATAATAACAACAACAACAACAATAATAATAATATGAACTAGCATTAAAATTTTTAAATATCGGCAGAAATATATCAATTACATTAAAAGTGAAGAAACAAACGTGAATTACTAGATTATGCAAATGTAACCACACAAAAAAGGAGAGATTAAAAACTGTAACAAGAATTTTTGTGTATATGACTCCTCTAAATGAATGTACCGATCAGGCTTGGGAACTACAGAAGTTCGATAAGAAATGGCTAAATGCAAACGTTTGAATTTATCGTCAGAGGGCGAATGTAGGTCATTATGACTCTTATGACGAGTAGTCCTTTCATCAGTAAATATAACCATTCCATTAAGTTAACGAATTTAAAGGAGTGAGTTTAAGAGAATTAGAACTAAAGTAAAAAAAAATTAAGTGTTAGAGCTCAACGTATAAAAAGTGTGTTGGATGACAATATAAACAGTAAATCACTTGTTTCTCCAAAGCTTCTCACTAGACAAAGGGAAATAAATAAATTATATTATAATACATTCAAAATGAACTAAGGAAAACTAATTGTTTATAAAGATATTCAGTCAAAACAAATGCAGCTTCCAAATATTGTGCCGATCTAATGTTCCGTACCGGCTCCATTTCTCAATATACAGAGAGCATCGTCATTGTTGGCGGGAAACGTTGAGCCGCATCTTCAATGCACAGACCAAATCTCGAATTTAAACCACTGTGTAAATCACATGGGCATCTACCTATTGGCCAATGTAAAACAATTTTCTCCAATAACTTTTATTTTAAATAAAGAAGCAAATATCAATCCGACCGTCTCAAGCTTCCACCATTTTCATATCTTGTCAATAAATTTTCATACTCTTCAATAAAGAAGGCTGGAGAGCTATTTTACAGGTTATTGAATGCACAAAGGGAAAGTAGCTGATTGTAGTTTATGCAAGTACACATAAATAACATCATCAAGATTTCCACAGGTTTAAACATAATAATATATCTTCTTCCCCCAACTACTTTTTGGTAAGCATAAGTGTTGGAACCAATTTTCGTGACCAAGACAGAATCGATTCTTATTAATTAAGAGCCTGTAGGGGAAGGGGTTTTATGTTTAAATGCCTTTCCCAAGTTGTGTGTAGTGTATTATTCTAACCAGCATCATCACTGCCTTTCAAATATTACGTCAAGCATAAATTAAGCTCATCACATTCTGGCTATTAATTGCCGGCTGTTTATAAAAAAAGTCTTTAAAAACATGTTCTGAGTTCAAATTGTTTGCCCCTTGTTCCATTTTTACTTAACATGAAGCAAACAACAATCATCCCCTCTTCTTTCAGTGATAATCCTATCCACTGGAATATAACTATCATGCATACGTGAAGTTAATTTTCTTTCGGCAGATCAACTTTATCTTCGGAGATTTTGGACCCAGTGGTTATGAAGAAAAATGTGAAGCGCCGATTAAACTATCTCTGTGACTTTTGAATGATACCTTCGCTTCTTGTAACAGTTTTGAGCCGTTTGATTACGGTTGACGCACATCAAGGATTGCAAATATGTTTATATTAAAACATGTTACTTGGTTTTTGGTTGAAAAGTGGATTTGAAACGCATACTCATTGGAACATCTATTATTAGCATAGACCGAGTCTCCTCACTGAACGGCCTACCTGTTTAACACAACTCGGACTTACGACCAGCTCTCCAGCGCGGAGAATCCCCTTTCTCAGTCAGTTTCCGCAGTCGGTCATTATATGAACATGTATTAGCTACACGAAGCGTTAGCAATCTCCAAGACTACATATTTTGTTTATTAATTCGTACTTTATTGTGCACCCCATAGTACAAGATGCCGGCGAAAAGGAAGAGCATTACTTCACTTGGAGGAAGCATCAATAATCGACGGAATCCAATCGATCTTGAGATGAAAATGAAGATCATAAAGGACTATGAAGCTGGTAAAACAAGTTAAAGTGATAGTACGTGACTTGTAGCTGGCGCATTCGACCGTTTCGACGATCTTGATGGATAAAGATAGCGTGAAAGAGGCAGTGAAAGCATCGACATGATTTAGAGCCATAATCACTAAGCAGCGGAATCTGGTGATCTGGTTTGACGACCAGGTGCAAAAAGAGAATGCCGATGAGCGTTTTAATAGTTCAAGCCAAGGTACACAATACATTTCTGACTTTGAAGGCGCGCGAATAGCTGTTTTAAAAATGTTCTGTATGAACAAACAATTGCATTTCCCTTCAAGAAAGAAATTATATATAAATACATATATTTGCTCTTTCAAATGAGTTAAGATATGCTCCGGGAAACTGTGTATTGACTGACATAATGAACTCCTCACATCCCTGAGTGTGTCCGCAAGAAAATGTAGTTCTATGCCTTTTGTGGCTATTCACAATCACTTTCACACATTGATAAGTTGATTGTTTTATTTTTTTATTTTCTATGTTTCTTCACATTGATTAAATCAATATATTACACACCTATGATTGAAACATGAAAGATGGTTTTAATAATAAAAGTAGAACACTATAAACGTTAGGTTAGCTATGCCATTCACATGAACTCTAAGCCATTCACCTACCGTCTCATTCATATTAATGCGGAATAGAAACTAAGCGAAATGACGAACCAACAAGACGTAATCAAAATATTTTAATATATTTAAAGTTGATCTAATGCATTGTCCTGCTTCAGATGCAGTACCACCGATCCTAAACTCTCTCTCTCTCTCTTCCTTTGGTCGGTTTTCCTTAACTTTTATTATCACTCGTAAGTCCATATATATCGTGGGATGATACAAACGACAATCGTCTACGTTTGTTATTTCACAGATTTTCTCCCGTATCTTGCAACGGGAGAGAGAGAGAGAAAGAGAGATGTCTTTGGATATTTTTATATTAAATTAATCATAGTCGATTTTTCGACCTTTTTAAGCATGTTTAAGAAACAAAAAAACATTAAATACATCACAGCATGTGCATCACGTAACAGATGAATTTACTGTATAACGTCAACATGATTTGCAACTTTGTATCATTGATAAATACTGTAGATAAATCCCAATGAAAGTGCACACTTATCGTTACGACGAACCATATTCGTGTAGGTTACTTTGTGTAATTTCTATTTCAAGGTTTTAATCCAGCCCAAATTCCATTTCTTTCTCACTCCAGATTTCTGAATGGTTTGTCCGTTATGCATGAGACAAGAGGGGGAAACAGAAGGCAGTAAGAATTGTGATGAAAAGTGCATCATATTAAATTCATTTAGAAAACAAGGATTTGTAATACTTTTTATCGTTATTTCCATACGTCACGAATGATTATAATGTAGAAATTCCTCATTGATCATAATCAACTGCAGACTGTCGCTTTTACCGGGTGGAATCTCAGCGTTGGTCTCTCTATATCATCTCTCACCAAATCGGTCATGTTTCTTGGAAAGAAATATCGTGATATTAAACTTAGGTCATCCAAAGTATCGAGGGCCAGTGTTCTGTCCCGGAATTAGTCTGGTTAGTTTTGATTTTGATTTAGTTAAAATACAATAAATGCCGACATTTTTTCTCATGTGTAAAATTAACGCAAATAATAACGCTTTAAAGTTACGCGAGTATTTACGCTGGTGCATCGATTAGGGGATGTTAGTGAAACGGGAAAATACTGTTAACTCAAGGTCGCTTGAGTAACTTACGTCAAAAATAACTTAATCACAGCTTACACACTTTAGTGAAACGTACCCCAGATGTGGAATTTTTTAAACAATTGGTTTAGTGCAATTAGTACAGGTCGTTACCTCTTTTAATTTTATTCTGGAAGCTATACATATTTAAAGGGGAAAAATCACTTCATAATTGTTTTGCATTAACATTTGGGAAATTAATTTCCCCACATCAAAAAGATTTTTGCATTAACATTTGGGAAAATTAATTTCCCTACATCGAAAAGATTACTCTCCGAAAGAATGATGAATAAATATGTTTTGTGGCCTCTAAATATCTAAACATCTACATGTATTATATCATAGCGAAAACCCGTGTTGCCCCCATAGCCAATACACATAGCCATACGTGTGTTTAGAGAGAATGAATGAAAGACAAACAGATAAAGGCAGTGGTTATAACGTACCTGCCATGATGCAGCTGTAAGCTGTTTCTACCATCGTAGAGGTTAAAAGCAGCATTAGCCAGGCTGCCATATTGTATCAGTTCCTTCTCGTTGGGGTATACACACTGCTTCTGCTTTTCACTCCAGACTTATGGTTATTATATCGGAAATATTTCTATATACGACAAGCTTACAAGAGGCTATTCGATTAGGCGTGGTGTTGATATAATATTGCATGTGTGGTTTCAACGATTGACAGTTGTCTGAATGTAGTCATCGACCAATCCCAGCAAATTTGTGATTTGCTTGAAACTTTAAGACACTGGATGATTGACAAAGTCATAGTATTCCATTGTAAGTGCGGAGTTTGGAGATTTATTTACGGTTTGCTAAGTGCAAATACAAAACAACGAACTTTAATAGGGGTCTTTCATGTAAAGATGCTATACCCCTTTTAAACATGAACCAATGTACATATTTTAACTAAAGCGAAAACATTAATGTTTTTTTTATTTATTAGAAAATGTGACCAGGAAGGAAATATATCAATCCATCATTAAGAAAATGATGTAAAATTTTTATCAGTAAATACAAGGATTATTATACGAAAGAATCGTGCAAATGTTGACTTTAACTAAACTACAAGATCGACAGTTAAGGCATACCATTTGGAAGCTGATGAAAGCTCTCTCAAAATTCTGTTTAATAATAGACGTGGCCATGTTGAAAAGGAGAAAATGACTCCGTCTTCATTGTGACAATTACCTATCTAGTAAATATAATAAACTATGCCCTGGTTTAGTTGTGTATGTGGTCATTTTCCTTGGGTGGTGTGTATTAGTTTCTTCTTATGTATTAGAATGAATGATGCCACATCGGTATAAAGCAGTGTTGTATAAAGATTCATTTAAATATGCGATATCATTAATATATTTGATTTTTAGGCCAGTGATGAAAGGAGAGTAATTAAGCACACGTTGCTGAAGGAGTTAATAAGGAGTTGATAAGGAGTTGATACGGAGTTGATAAGGAGTTAATACGGAGTTGATACGGAGTTGACACGGAGTTGATAATGAGTTGATAAAGAGTTAATACGGAGTTGATACGGAGTTGACACGGAGTTGATACGGAGTTGACACGGAGTTGATAATGAGTTGATGATGAATTGATAAGGAGTTGATAAGGAGTTGATACGAAGTTGATAAGGAGTTGATACGGAGTTGATACGGAGTTGACACGGAGTTGATACGGAGTTGACACGGAGTTGATAAGGAGTTGATGATGAGTTGATACGGAGTTGATAAGGAGTTAATAGGGAGTTGACACCTAAAACTCCTTAGGTGAAGAGTATAATTATTTATGGGATTGAAATGTGCATCATTCCGTCTGTCTCAAAGATCTATGATATAACTAGTTCAGCACAGCCCTTATAGACCCAACCAGTGAAATTTAACGGGCATTACCGGCCTATGGGTTTTCTCAAATGAATGGCCAGAAAAAATATTGTACCTGCTATATATGGACACTGACTCCGGGATGCTGAAAAAAAACCCAGTAAGTTCGCTGTTCGCGTACTTTCCAGTCTTGATGATCTTAATAACATATACATCTTACACTGTAAGTGCACATGCATGACATACGGTGTAGTGGACCTTCTCCTGAGACTTGCTTTCATATGTGTGAGCAGAAACAAAGTTTGTGTTAATAAAATCTAGATCTCATACTTTTCAGTCAAATTATATAAACAATAAGGGTAGTGGTAAGTGGTGGGTTAGGTGGACTAGTAACTGATAAAAGCTAATTTGTTTACTGCCTATTATTACGTTATCACTTTTTAAACTGATTATTTTAATATGAAGATGCACAACTTAACATTAATTGGCCAATTGACTGAAATATTAAAGAGTTGTGTATCTCCTCAAAAACAGACATTAATAAAACTTATCTTCCTTAAAATACGAACTCAAAAGTTTTACAGAAGGATGGTAATCAATAAACAAATAAAACAAAAGAACTGTTTTTCTCCGATGTTTATGTTTTGTTATGAGCAGCTACTTACGATATGGGTGCAATGTGCTTTGAGAATGATTGTGGTTTCTGGGTAAGGTTAAACGCAAAAATAGACCAACTTCGTTGGCAGGTCATAATCAATCCCAGGAATATAACGAATATAACGCAATTTCTCTGTCTTTCCGTCTGTCCCTGTCTGCCTGCCTGTCTGTCTATATCTATCTATCTATATATCTATCTATCTATCTCTCTCTCTCTATATACACACACACATATATATATATATATATATATATATATATATATATATATATATATATATCTGTCTGTATCTATCTATCTATCTATCTATCTCTCTCTATACACACACACACACACACACACATATATATATATATATATATATATATATATATATATATATATATATATATATATATATATATATATATATATATATATATATACTTTCTTCTTCCGTTGTCCATCGTATCCGATGATAACGCTTGTTGTGATGCCCGCGGTGACTTTACATTTGGCTCCTGAGTCCAAACTTGGAAGCACACAGGCTGTTACAGCTTGGGCGTGGGAATTTTATAGACGTGTTGGTCTGGGATACTGCGACGTGCCGCTTACCTCTAATGGCTACGATTTGTTGAAGGCGGTCATCCTCCACTACTTCAACAGCCTTGGGGATCAGCGTCAGTCCTGTACATTGATCATTGGCCGAGGCATCCAGTTCGCTAGGTTGGATTCCACACCAGTTCAGGTTACACCTAAGATTGTCTTTGTACCTTTCCATGGGGTGCCCTCGTTTCCGCTTTCCTTGCTTATGCTCACCAGAGAAATGTTGTTTCGGTATTCTGGTCTTCTCCATCTGAATGAAGTGGCCAGACCATCTGCGCTGGGCTTTCAGCAGTAGTGTCTCAATGCTAGGAGCACAGGCCCTTTTGAGGACTTCTAAGCTGGACAACCTGTCTTGCCATCGGATGTGCATGATTGACCGTAGTGAGCACATGTGGAATTGTTCGAGCTGTTTCACATGTTTGCAGTATATAGTCCACGTTTCACAGCCATTGAGCAGGTAGGTGAGGACGACAGCTTTATAGACCTTGATCTTGTTGGGTATCCGAATGTCATTGTGCTGATGGACTCTGATACGAAGTCTTCCAAGGGCTTGGTGCGCTTCCCGGATCCTGACTGTAATTTCACTATCCAGCGACACATCGGTAAACATTGTGCTTCACGAGTATGTAAAGCTCTCCATATAATTCAGCTGTCTCCCCTAGATCTTGATGTTGGGTTTTTGGTGGGTTCGTGTAAGGTGCCGGCTGAAGGAATACCTCTGTTTTAACCAGGCTTATTGTCAGACTGAATAGACAACATGCCTCAGAAAACGTATTCACAATGGTCTTTAGATGGTTTTCCTTGCGTGTCGTAAGCGCACAATAATCTGCGAGCAGCTTCAAGAGGTAGCCTGTCTAGTGTCTTTGTTTTTGCAGAAAGCCGTCTCAATACAAACAGGGATCCATCAAGGCGATACTCGATGTAAATTCCAATGTCTAGGTCCTTCACCGCAAGCAGTATAATTTCGGTGAAGAAGAGGTTGAGCAGCACAGCTGCGAGCACACGGCCCTGCATCGAGGACGGCATCCACACTGTGATTTACGTAGCAATTCCTCTGAGATGGTTGTGACACGTCTGTTCAGGATGGTGCTGGTAAGAAGCCTCCCTTCAATGCAGGGCAGCGAAACTCTTCTATAGCTGTTGCAGTCAGCTCTAGCGCCTTGTTCTTGTATAGTGAGGTGATGGTGGCGTCTCGTATATCTGCAAGCATTTCCTCCTCATCCAAGATGCTGGTGAGGATGTCATGGAATACTGCAAATGCTTCTATTCATAGAACCTTGAATACTTATGCAGGGATTCAATCTTTAATTGCTGCTCTGCCACAGTTCAATAGTTTGATAAACGTCCCACCTAGCAGCAGAGAGGGCGAACAGACCAAGATCGAAAAACGTCGAAAAACTAAAAATAACCCTTCCTACGAACAAAGAAAAAATAAAAAGCGTCGACAGATTTAACCAAAAGCATCGACACAAATTGAAACAAAAATACATCTTCCAAAGATTTCTCAAATTGGTGTTACTTTACCGTCGTTGTCTTTTTTTTTTTTGTTCGTAGGAAGGATTATTTAACCACGTGGACACTTTATTGAGGTCGCGCCCTCTCTGCTGCTATTAATTTATGTAAATTTACTACCATGCCAAGTTTGATGAATATTTCTCAACACGTTCTTTTTGTAGTTTCTCCTCATCTGTTTCATCTTTATTTGTTTCATCTTTATTTGTTTCGTTCTTCAAGTAATATTCAAGTTCTGATGGCTGTTTTTCTATTTTTGGATTTATGTTCTTTCTGTGTTTATAATATATCATTAAACTTCTGTATCGATCTCCACCGCAATTTTTGCAAATCTGATATAATCCTCTAACGCCGTTGTTACAACCAACACAACTTCGTGGACCAGCATGAGGATTTTTTGATAAAATATAGTTGTGTTTTTTACAATATTCTCCACGGCATCTTTTATCACATTTGTTAGTGGTTCCTTGACGCAGCCACGTACAGTTATTCATGATATTAATGATATCTGTTTAATTAAATTTACGACCTCTCTGCTGCTATTCATCCAGATTATTTATCAAGACCTACACGATATCTTGTTCTTGGATCATGTAAATTTATCGTTATAAATCGATGTGCAACTTGAGCTCGTGAAAAGAAATTTCTAAATTTATTATAATCCATGTCACCACCACACCAAGTTTGATGAAAATTTCGCAGCGTATGTGTGTCTACGCCATTAAACACAACTAAAATATTACAATTATCTCTGATCACTTTCGGAATTTGTGTGTATCGTTGAGTAACATAAATAACATCTGTATTTTTATGTCTGCCACGAGAAAATATCCTGGCTGGAATGGATTGTTTGTCTAGCATTACATCATCATACACAACTAGATTATTAATAAACCCATCAAGATCATCTACAGACGGTGCTTCATCAATATCTGTTATAAAATTAATAACATTTTCACCGTCATTTATTAATCTTGCATTTTCGTTAAAGTCTTTTAATACTTCATAACACCTCTGATCATCAACGGAAGGTGCTAGCAAATATAATTTGTCCCATTTCAACCATCTCATTATCAAATTAAATAATAATTGCGTCTTGCCCGATCCAGATGGTCCTATAATAATCATTCTGATGGAATTGGGTAACGCAGGGTGGTGTTTAACTGGCTCTCGTCGCCGAGTTGCTGAGAAATCAATTATATCCATATAGTTTACATCATGAATCTATATTATTTACGTTGTAGATCTAAAACTCCAACTACTGATTTATCTACGGTTATAACAAAAAATAAAAAAAGCGTATGGTGGAAAATGTTCTGTATGCGGTAGAAAAAAAATTTCGTTTTTACCTAATAAGCGCGGTGGTGATATTGCTAATTTGATGTCAAAGTTTCCAGGTGCTCCATGGTCTAAATACCCAGGAGAAAAACATCTACTAGGATATAATTATTGTGGTCCTGGTACCAGACTTGATATCAGACTTGATAATCAGGATAAACCAAAGCCAGGCGAGGAACCAATAAACACTATTGATCGAGCTTGTCACACTCATGATGTTGCGTATAAGAGTAAAAATCTACAAGATAGGCATATTGCAGATGTGAAATTAATTCACTCACTAGATTCTATAAAAAATAAAAATGTCAAAGAAAAATTAGCTAATTGGTTAGTAAGATCTGCGATGAAAGGTAAATTAGCGCTTGGGGCTGGTAATATATAATGGAATCAATTTATTATAGTCCAAGAGGATAGTGGAAAGGTAAAGCAGCAATTAGTAAACTTGCTGATGCAGCAGCGGTTAAACATTCTACTGCTAAAGCGTGGTTATCCAAACAAGCAATATGGCAAATTTTCCTACCGCGTCCTAAGAAAATTCAGTACGCGTATTTCGATGTTAATGTTCCTAATGAAGTTCATCAAGCGGATATTTTATTTCTACCACATGATACTGTACGTAGAAAAACATACAAATACGCGTTAACTGTTGTTGATGTTGCAAGTAGGTATAAAGATGCAGAACCGTTATCAACGAAAACATTATCTGAAGTAGCTGATGCGTTTGAACGAATTTATCAACGAGGACCATTACGATGGCCAAATCTATTACAAGTTGATCCTGGCAAGGAATTTCTTGGTCCAGTATCATCGTTGATGAAGCAACATAATACCAAAATACGACGAGGGCATACTGCAATTCATCGTGATCAGGCAATTGTTGAACGATTTAATCGAACACTCGCTGAGCGGTTATTTGGATATCAATACGCAAAGGAATTTATTCAGGATACGAGATCTCGTGAATGGGTTGCAAGATTACCAAGCGTAATAGCAGCGTTAAAAAACGAGATCACTCGAACAAGCAACATGAAACCTATTAATGCAATTACAAAAAAAAAATATACCAATACAACGACGTGATTTAACACAGCCAGTGCTAGGTAATATCACTGTAAAATATTTATACGAGCCCGGTGAACTCGAAGGTGGTAAAGCGAGAGCGACTGATCCTATCTGGAGTGTTACCACACACAAAATATCCACCGTGACAAGATCCCCAAGTAGACCCGCAATCTACAGGCTAGATTCGGCTGCTCCTCAACGTGGATTTGTACGTGAACAATTACAAGTAATTCCCGAGGATACACAATTACCACCGCGATCACTTAACTAGCACCCAAGGTGCTGGCGCCTCTAAGTCGATTACACTCGAGACAGGTCAACATCATATTTTCTTGTGTATGACCGCGAGTACTATCTTTTCTGTCTACGGTAAATTGTCTTGAATCATTATTCGAGTACCTCCATAGCATTATACAATTACAACTTGCGCAATTATCATTCTGCTACTGTTATAACTCAATAATAAATTCAACATCAAGATCAAAGTCGCGTTTATTTTTTTTATCAGATTGTTTGTACCCGGTTAATTTTTTTCTTATTATATCACTGTCGATGATGATGCTGTTTTTATTAACGATTTCAGGAATTATAATTCTCCGTAACTGAGATATTTTTCTAACCCTTGATACCGCTAAATAAACTAAATTTGACCACTCAATACGATCGTCCACAATCCAAACTCGTGTATCAGAAATAGTTAATCCCTGAGACGAGTGGATCGTCATAGCGTATCCCAACACCCATGGAGATATGTCAGCGCGTAATGCATCTTCGACAACACTGATATCAACAGCGACAATATCATTTAATACGAGATTTTGTTTCTCAGTCTGCCCTGGAATATCAACATTAATATTCTGTTTTCGTGTATCTAATGGTCTATAACATAACGGAACGGGCAATTCTGAGTATTTTTCTTTATGTAGCTGAAATAACTGTTGTTGTAAAGCGTCTCTGATTATTTTTCTGCTTGCTACTATTAAATCGTTGGGTCCCCATAAATTAAAAAAATCGTTCATTGAGGTCTCTGAGATCACTCCGCGTATTATTTCACACTGAATTTTGTTTGATTGTAATCTGATTAATTTTTTAAACTCCTTTAAATTTTCATCAAGAGCTCTATGATCATCATCTATTTCTTCGTAATAATCAACGAAATTTTTAACCAATCATGTGAAGATGGTCCAACAATTGGCGGCGGTTGACCATGATCGCCACACATTATTATAGCGGTATTTTTCGTCAACAACCAATCAAGAAACATTTTTAATGTATCCAATGACACCGTACATATCTCGTCCCAAATAATTATTTTAGGTATATATTTTTCTCCCATTCGTTCAGGAGTCCATGTATCCCCGCACCACCGAAAGAAACTATGATACGTGCACGATTGTACTTGCCGTTGTTTCATCTCTCGTGCAAGTCCATGTGTGGGTGTCAGCACGATTATATCTGAATTTCTAAAAACATTAATTGCTCGAGTCGTCTTGCCGCGTCCACCAGGTCCATTGAGATATACTGTCTTATATCTAGTTATTGGATCACTCACTGAAGGCGCTTTCGACATTTCTGATATTTTATTACCTTCACGATAAAAATCTCTCATCGGAACATCTGCTGATTCTGTATAATTGTGTAATATTTCTTTTTTTTATTCTCCACGAACTCCATCGTTCATCATTACTTGTAAATTTCATAACAGACTCTAAATATTTACTCGAAATATAAAATGAATCTGTTGCGACTCTGAGTGCGGTCTCAGGAAATCTATTAATCATTGATAATAAATTTATAGAAACATAAGCCAACATAGAAGATCTTAGATGAGTATACTGTGGGGATACATCATTTATGTAACTAACGATCGTACCCAATTTTGTTCCGTCGGATAATTAAACACTTTCTCGATTTACAAATATATCTCTCGCTGTTGTATCAGTAATTATAAAATCGTACTCGGCATCATCTAGAATTAATCGTGCGTGATGTCTTTTATGGTCATATGCACCACCCTGAGTAAATTTACCTATAATTCTTCTACCGAGATCTTTTGTGGTTTTTTCGTTATTTTTAAGTTTAATCTCGAGAATTTTAGAAGCTTCTTTGATAATATCATCTTCGGAAACACCAGGACATTTTTCCTTAAATTCCTTAATAACTTCATCGAAACTGATAAAATCTGGCATAGGCAACCAAACTTCGGTCTGCGTGTGATATGATATAATTGCCTCACTGACAACCAACGATGTCAGTATCGCACAATCTAGCATATCTCGTAATAAACCTATAGGCACCCAACGTTTTTCATAAAAATGTCTACCATACCAAACATAACAAATTTGGTGGAGATTTTCATCAAACTCGAATGATTCAACACAAGTGAATCCAGTCAGATCAAAATCAGGTAATGGTCCATTAATTGCCACTCGCGTCATCTCGTTTGTAGGGTGACCAAATCTTTTAAAGTACACAGAACAATCTCCGTATCCTAGAAAACTTCCCGGGTAACATGCAACCATATCAACTGAAATAACATCATTGTAATTATATTTGGTATTCCATAATCCACCGTGTCCGTATTCGACGCTACTTGCACGTATGTCCTCGAGTAAATCAAATCGTGTTGGTTTTCATAAATTTTTTTTCTCTAGCAAAGTGAGCCGCAACAGATGGAACGGTAAAACAATTAGTTAGTAATTTCTTAGTATTTTCCGTGCAAAACTTCTCATCTCGTCATGGAGAGATTCTGTTCTATATATTTCACCGTTCGGTTTAACAAATTGATCAAATTCACCTTCTTCATCACTTTTAAATAACCATACCGATACAGGATCGTTTTTACTTATTTCGTTTATAAAATCAAACATACCTCCACCAGAATTATCTGGGGGGTGAAATCTAACAGTTCGATCACGTGGAAATATTGTTACTGCGCCAGTCCATGCATGCGCATTATGATCAATAATATTTATTGGAGCTCCTTTCGATTTATATTTTGATTCGTATAATATTTCTCCCATTATCGTTGATACTGTTATTGGAAATTTTAATATTTTTCCTAATTCAGCAACATCTTTTATTGTAGCACCGGTATCCTTAACTGAATCAGCCCACGAGTTTATTTTTTCACGTCTTAAATCAGTTAATCCGTTTCCACGCATCGCGTTTGTAAAGTGTTCTATTACTCGTTCGGCCACACAATTTAACCTTGAAAATTTCATTGGTGCCAGTTTATCAACGCTGGGTTTTTTATTTATCTCATAGATTCCATAAATAACTGCTGTTGAGGGTACGCCCACTCATAATACGGTTTATCAATACCCGTCAATAGACCCGGTCTGGAATGTTTACTTAATATGGCAATTTGATTATTAACAAGGACAGGATCATATTTGTCACGGATAATCCAACTATCTGTTTCTGTTAATGCAATAAATTTTACTCTGAAGAAATATTTTTGATCGCCCTCGTACTCAGAGATGTAGTTAATAATAGTTGCCGCTGGTTGGTCATTCATTGTAGCATCCTTGACAGCGTTGCGAATGATCTTGAACGTTGACCATACATGAGATGCACCATCTGTGTAAAATTCTTTCTTGGCGTCGTGAATGTTTTGAGATCAAACTTTTATTTTTCGGATCAACCAGATCTCGTACTGGTAAGTCAGGAGATAATCTGTCGAGATTAAATTAATATTTAGAAGGCCTAGTTTGGGATAATTTCTCAAATTCGTTCATATAATTAAAACAAGTATTTAAATAAAAAATATTATATATATATATATATATATATATATATATATATATATATATATATATATATATATATATATATATATATATATATATATATATATATGATGAATCAGTGCAGTTGGCTCATGATCGGTTCAGTAAATCGATGCAACAAATCCTGTAGAGGTGAATTTTGTTGGATGCACTTACAAAGTATACGGCGAGGAAGTCTAGGACCAATACCGTGTCTGCGATGTGGTGTTGGAGTACGGGGAAAAATAGCATTATGTGCAAATTGCGGTGCAAAACGGTTCAGAGAACTTAAGAGATATTATGACAACAAGAAAAATAATAGTGAAAACGCTATAAAATCCGTGGAGGATTATATATCAAGATTTCAGACAAACAATGATTTAAACAAATAATATTATTATATAATGTAGCAAAATAAATGTGCCCCACATCCTGTCATCAAGAATTACGAATTAGATCGTAATGGTGTGATCAGAAATTGTAGCTTGAAGAGACCAGTTGGTGTTGTTAGTAATTCTGGTTATCTAAGGTTCAACGCTGGAAGAAATAAAATTTATCTTTGTCATCGTTTCGTATTCGAATGTTTCTTTGGGTTGATCAAAGACGGTCATGTCATCGATCATATTGACGGAGATCCTCAGAACAATTCCCTACACAACCTTCAAGCTATCTCACGGAGTGAGAATAATATACATGGTAATGTTGGTAGATGTAAGACAGTTTCTAAAAGGGTGATCAAAGCTACAAATACAGAGACCAGAGAAGAAATTATATTTCAGTCGACGTGTGCTGCTGCAAAATACTTTGATATTCACTCGTATTCGATACAACTCGTTGCAGAAAATATATATAAAACTGCTTTCTCAAAAAAATAAACAGAGAATCACCTTCCGATATTGTTAGTGAGATAAACTATCATCACTACCTCGAATTATATTTATTAACTATTTTTTTAATTATTTATTATTTTGGGTCGCAGTATTCCCCCCCCATACTACTTATTTTTTGACTCATACGAAAGGGAGATTACTTCTTTATGTATATGTTTATTCGTAGATTTCTGATTTTTATGGTCGTAATTAGTCAGTTTTAACCATTTACGTCGTAATTAATTGCTTGTAGAAGTATATTTATGGTTTTTAGCTCACAAAATAAATATATAAACGTATTTCCCATCATACAACATAGCGGAGTTATTTTTGGATCTGTTACGAGAAATCGAGGCAGAACACGCAGTTTTAATGCAGATATTTACAATTTGCTTAGGAACCTCTGTTATAATACAAATCGATCTGTAGGTAATATTAATGCAGTGGATGCATATAGGCAGAACACGCTGTTTGAGTTAGATATTTACAATTTGCTTAGGAACCTCTGTTATAATACAAATCGATATGTAGGTAATTATAATGAAGTGGTTGTATATAGGCAGAACACGCTGTTTTAATACAGAAACCGCTGTTTCAATGTAGAAACCGTTGTTTTAATGTAGAAATATGTACCGTAATTATATTTCAATTTCTAAAAGATATGTTTGTTAACTGATTCGATAGCTCAATCGGTAACGTATTGGACTGTGACGCTCGCGGTCCAGGATCGAATTCCATGGCTGACGACTGTCGGTGGTTGCGCATAATTGCGATTTTTATAATAATTGCGGGACACCGCCAAACCCTCCCCCCCCCCCCCGCTCAGCAGAACCCTCCAACCACATATCAACTGGTGGTTGATACATGTTTTGTATCACCCACGGGCTGATTATTGGGGGGGGGGTTCTGCTGAGCGTGTATGTTTGTACTGTCCTTCATTCATTGTATATATTCATTCATTGTATTAACCCATTTCATTGTATATACCCATTTCATTGTATATATCCATTTCATTGTATGTTTGTACTGTCCTTAATTAAGTTATCTGTTTTTACCGTCCTGAGCTCGCTAAAATACTCGATTAGGGGCTCGTCATTCATTCATTACATGCATAATCGCTAAAACACTCGATTATGGGCTCGTCATTCATTGTATATACTCATATACTCATTTCATTGTATATACTCATTTCATTGTATATATTCCGTCCTTGAAACATCCCGCCGAATCCACAAAAGATTTAGAGATTTATATATTATATAATGAACCATGAAAATATCAAAGACATTATTTCTGCTATTAAAAAATTAGAAGAAAACAGAATTAATATATCTGATGAACTAAATCCTGAAAAAATAATGTCTGATTTTGAAACGTTAGAAGAACTTAAAACTGAAAATAAGTATGTTCTATCATCTCAGTATAAGTTCATAAAGCGGATTCAGGCAGCTATGTTCCAGTCACTATCTAAATGAATTTATTCCTCTTTCTGATGCAGTAGAAAAGGTCAGATCGGGATTATCCAACGAGCACGAAACAAAAAAAAAACAATCAGTACCCGCATAAGATACTTAAGAAAAATTATGTCAGCAGGTAACGAAGTTACAAATTACCAAAGCAACCCTGTCTGAAATATTTTATTTCTGAAATATAAAATCTGATTAATTGGTATAATTCCAACCACATTATGGGGGAAATCCCATAAATATATAATATTATTAGAAATCTGGATCCCATCACCCATTGTCATGTATATCACATCAGAATTAATAAACCGATTGATTTGCATAAAAAATAAAATATTTCTGAATAATAATAAAATATTTCAGAATAATAATACGATATTTCAGAATAATAATACAATATTTTTTGTAGTATTTTTTGAAAAACTAAGTGATCTGTATACTTTTGAGTAGCAATCACCCCGTCAGATTGATTTCTATAAAAAAATAAAACATTTCAGAATAATAATACATTTTTTTTGGTAGTATTTTTTGGAAAACTGATTGATTTGCATAATTTTAAATACCAATTACCCCATCAGAATTACAAAACTGATTGATTTGCATAATTTTAAGTACCAACCACCCCATCAGATTGATTCATAAAAAATAAAATATTTCATAATAATAATAAATTGTTTCAGATTATACAAAACTGATTAATTTATATAATTTACCCCATCAGTAAGTAATTAACCCTTGCATTTATTTATTCTGAAATATTATTTTTTAAGTTGATCGAGTTTAATACAGGAGTGTGTATAATTTAGAATCTGATCTCTGTTGCAAATGATCGCGATAATATGCTCTCGACGGAGCTCATCTAACTGTTCTTGTGTTAATAAGAAATCCTCGTTTCCGTATTCATCAATAACTAAATTAACATTAAATTGCTCTGTGTTTGGAGGTTGTGAAAACGCTGTTCTGATGGCGTTTTCAAGTACTTCTTTGTCATGTATAAAAAAGTTCACGTGCTGGTACATTATATAATATTTACCTGATTAATTAAGATTTCACATACAGATTTATTACAAGCTCTTCTCCACGTAGGTCAATTAAGCGATTAAGGTGGTCTGTGACCATAAAATTTATTCGTGTTAACGCATTATTGTGACACCGCAAATACACAGGATTAGTTAGTTCTTGCACGATTAAATTTCCAGGGGGAACTTGTGGTGTGAACGTATATAAAATATATCCCTGCTGAGCCTGATTTGATCTTCCGAGATCTATTTGATAGCTACCATCAATTACGTCACAAACCAGATTGACCACGATGGTGCTGGTTATATTAACAATTTCCGGAGATACGTGTCTGCCGCCGCCGTATGGATCATTATTATATCTGAGAACAGTTGCAGGTGGGCTATTTTTCTCCACACAGCTAGTTTTTTAGGAAAATATTCCGTGATGAGATCCTTGGGTGTTTTTCTTAATTCGTCAGTTTCAAATCCTGGTAGTGTAAAATTTAATAAATCTCCTTCAGTTATTTTATAATGATCAAGGTATATCTGTTTGATGGTTGTTATTTTATCCTTTTTACTTCTATATCATAAGTACTAGCATTTATTACTTCGATAATAGTCTGATTAAAATATTTAAGATCTAAAACAATTTGATTTAAATGTTGTATCGTTGCAATAATCTGATGTTTTAAATCGATATTGGGATACTCCAGCATATAGTTTTTAAATAAACGTGCTAATGTTGCTAATGTAGTTGTGTGTTCAGTTTAATTTCGTTAGACCTTGATCTGAAATTTATTTCATAAATAATTTCAGTTAAAGTTTGTTTATCAACATCAGTTAAAAGAAAACGGCACCATAGGATATAATTTACCATCATGCCAAATGTTATATTTGTCCCTATTAGTCCATGGATACAAATTTCGGTATTTTGGAGTTGTTATAAACTTGGCTTCGTCAGTGAGAAATTCAAATAATTTCGGTTCTTGTGGTCCTTCATACACTGGGAAAACATCCGGCCAACCTAGTACGGATCTTATCGTTGACTGATAAATATCAACGACGTAATCAGGAGAATGTATTTCAATCTCAGAAGATAGCGTCGGTTCATGAACGTTAATCGATATTTTCGCTTCTTTTCCCGTTATTGATTTTATTCTACGCTGAAATTCCTCATTAATTTGTTCAATCTCATAACTACCAGTTGGTATTCCAACATCTATCCAGTCAGGAGTACCATCTGGTTTGTTCTTGTTAGCAAATACAAGTAAATTATTTGCTGGTGTACCATTAAATGATTTTTATCTGATATTTGGCCAGCTGTAATATACCCGTAATTGAGCTAATGCTATTTCCTTTGTTGGAATTGCAGTAGGAAAGTTAATACTAAATTCAGGATTAGTTGAACTTACCGAAATCATCGTTATCTTTGGTGGAGTTGTATTAGTCACGATCTGCTGCAGTAATTCTGTCATTATTAGTACTTGCATCTTTAATACCGATACCTTCGTCATATATTTTAGTCATCATTGAAAACTCGAAATCAGATATAATTCCATCACTGAGACTCGCTGACAACAACGAGGACAATTTCGAGTATGCGACCGTTGTGTGTAATTTTATTATGTAATCGGATAATTTTTCATTCATGCAGGTGCATATTTTTTTGTGATGATATTAAGCACACCTGCAATAGTTGTTGCTGCTGAAATACAAATAGTTACGGCTACTGGTGCCATCATTGTCACCGCTGATAATATAACACCTGTTTCAGCAACAACAGCGGATACTGAATAAACAATCACATCAACGATAACTAATCGTCGTCGATATTTCTTTACTTTTACTTTATACTGTTCGACTCGATCTTTTAATGCTGCCTGCCATTCACGCGCTTGATTGTACCTGTATTGTGCACCGTCCATATATTTTTATGCAGTAACCAATTGAGGTGTTTCAGCTACAAATTCCAAACACCACCAGTAAGATGTTGCGGTTAATTTCTTATCAGCTGCTTCCAGAATAAAAATTTCTTCGGTTCCGCTATTTAATATAACAGATACAACCCCGGAAAACTTATCAGTTGAATAGCGCCATGGATACGTTGTAAATATTTCAAATTTTGCAGTACTGAACACAGACAGCCTGTACACGCCAGTGACTGTTGCGGTATATTTGATAGTTTTATTTTGCTGCGACCATGTTGCAAATCCCGATGATACTGTGCATACGATGTTGGTAATATGCCTGGGAGTTATTCCGGCTGAAATTTTAATCAAACTGGTTTTATTAACGATCTCATGAATCCCCGCTACGATGTTTTGCTGTGTTTGTTTAATCGTGTCTAGGTTAGTTTTGATATCAACGAGTTTTATGTCAATGGCGTGCGGAGTGCCGAAGAATCTATCTATGGATTCATCGGTTTTTTGAAAATTTCTTCGAAATCTTCCAAAAGCGCCTACGTGAACGTCATACTCGGCCCGCAACGTGGATAATTTACCATCCACGGTGTTGTAGTTGACGTCGACGTATTTTTTTGTTGCTGCGTCTTCGTCGGATGTTGGATCTCTTAACACTACTATCTTATTCCCGTTCATGCTGAGTTCACCCGTCATTGTGTCGCCGGTGTTTCTTACACGATTAGCAGCACTTTTTGCAATTTCATCTCTGATGGTTGTAAACGACATACTTGAATCCCTGATTTTGCCGCTGTCAGTAAACACAGGGATATTATCCGTGACCGCTCCGAGTACTCGTCGAACTATATCATTCCATTTGATATTGCTAGTTTTTAGTTTACCATATCGATCCTGAAAAATAACAACCTCATCTGGGTCAACTCCAGCCAGGTTTATGATATCAGCGAGTTCATATTTAGTCGCGTACTTCGACAAATCAACGTCGCCGGACTTTTTCTCAATGCGTGAAGAACATCTTCTTCCGTAAATATCAACCATTATATTTTAAGATCTGTTTAAAACGAATCGGTTGCTTGTATAATCATGCACAACTTTATGTGGCGGTTTGGATGATTTTGATATAGCGTTAAGTACATTAATTACTTCACGGCCGCATATTGGCGGATCTGTCATTGTTTGTGTGGGTAGCGTTGAATACCAAACTTGCGCGTGAAGTGGTGCGATATACTTGATAAATTCAACAGGTGGAGCTAACCTGTATGAATCAAAATAAACGATTCCACGTGGATCAACCGCGTATGATGCCCAATGAGTACCAGGTCCTGAATTCGAGTCGAGATTAATAAAACCTGTTTCGAGTTTGTTCGGTTGTTTTGGTAATAGATCTCACATAAAAACGCCTCTAAAGGCTTTTATTTTTAATTGTTTAGCAGCTTTAAGTAAATCAAAATTTGATGCTGGAACATCTAACGTGGAAGTCTTAGACCTCTTCCCCAACGAGATCCCGGTAATCTTAGGCCGCGTCCCTTTTTCTGTACCCATTTCCTGTTGCTTTCTTAGGAGCCATTCCATCAGCTGTTCCAACAGCACCTAATGCGGCTGCTTTTGCTACGGCTGGAGCAGCAGCAGCTATTAACGCTGGAATAGCCGCAAGAAGTGGAAATATACCACCCGTTTTAACCATGTCCTTGATGGCGCTCGGAGAAAGATGGAATTGAACTCCGGTTTTTGATTCTAGGACTTTATTGAAATGTTTAATCTGATTATTTGTCAACGATAATTTGCTTGGACCACCACCAATCTGATCTCGTTTTAGTGATATTTTAGTTGCGCATTTGTTGGCGGTTTTTGATTGAAACTTTTTGACCTGACCAGGAGTCAGAGTAACATTAACATGACCATACGACATTATTATATAAATATATTTTTCTAAATAACATGATTAAAGGTTTTCCACTGGTGCATCAACGACTCTCATTCGACCACTACCACCTTCAAGTAACATCGTTTTGTCGCTGAGTATAACCGCGATTGCTCTGTAGAAGTCACCACCACCTGGCGGGTCAGTAACACGAGCTCGGAATTGTATATCAACGACAGATTGTTTGGACAAATCAAGATGTTCCGGGGAAAAGTAATAAATCGGATATAGATTTGTAAAATCTAACTGTGATATTTGCAACCCAGTATCTACATTTTGATCACGTCCCATGAATGACATGAAACGATGATATGCACGCGCTACGTGAATTTGACCAAAATTTAACAATATATCTTCGGCTGGTTCTTGATGTCCATTTATCCGCAAGGAAACTTCATTAACTCCAAGGTTGTCAAATATCATATGTGAACGTTCTTGATTATTCGTCCGAGGATTATCTTGCAGCGCAATAAAAATATGTCGCGGCGCAGAAACACCTTGCTGTGATGCTATATTCCATGTAAATAAACCATTAACATTACTTTGAATTGCATCTGTGGTTACTGTTAACCATGATAGCAATGATTTACCGCCTTGATCCGTAAAACAGAGTAATTTTTGTTCTTCAGTAATAGATGGAATCGTTACTGGCATCCACAATGAAAGCTTTGATATATTTACTTTACCATCAGCAATACCACCAATTCGCCAGATTGCATCATTATCATCACCTTTTCTTACGAGCACAACTGTGTGTTTAGCTCCAAAGATGACCTTTCTAACATTTCTGCAAAATCCAAAGATGTGAGATAATGGAATTTGCACATGAAAAATTTATATCATTTCCTGACAACGCTGCTAGGCGTGTTGCAAACCCTAAGTTGTAAGTCTCGTTATCACCTCGTACAATATCAAAAGCAGCACCTGGTCTGGCTGCGTATTCAGGACCATCAGCAACTGGTTGTGGATCAGATGCAGTATCTTTTGATGTTCGTATTTTAGCATACCTGATATGATCAGCGTGGTCAGTAATATCCTTAGCAAACATCATTGTTGGACCGGCTGATCTTGTGTAATCATCAGAATATCTCGCTAGACCAATTATTGTTGTAGCAACATCAACATCCTTCTGAATTGATTCAATATTTTTTCCATCAATCATTTGTGTGGCGCTATCAAACAACGCCATAATTCCGTTGTTGACAAAACCAACACGCATATTGGCACCATATGGCGTATTAGCTACAACATTCGTTACAAGTCTACCTTCTACTTCAATAAACGCCTCAGCGGGCAAGAAATATCTACTTGTATCATGAACTTGTAATTCGATTCTCCCCCGCTGATTTGGTTGTCTTGCGTCATAGGAATAAAATTGATAATCACGTAGCGATTCATTTTTGATGACCGGTTCATCCATGTCAAATGCTGAGTCGGACATACGTTTAAACATTTTATTATCATTACCATTTTTCCAAATGGTGATCTAAATCATCGTCGACGAAGATCGCTTCCTGCTATTAAATTTGCTGTTATATTTCTTTCTGCTTCTTCAGATAATTCCGTTAGTTTTTGATTTGCTGCCTGATTTATTATTTTACTTACGTCTGCGGGCATCACTTCAGTACTTGCCAGTTTCAGTGGCGGTTGTCGCTTTCGTCGCATTAATCGTGCGAGTTTATCTTTGATCGCCGAGAACGCCTTACCAGCAACATTGACAATTGCTCCAGGAACTTTATCACGAACAATATCAATAGCTTTCATCGATAATTATTTTGCAACAGGTGTTACTTTGGGGGCTATCCTTGTAAATAATCCCCGTACAACATCACCAAGTCCATCTCCGTAAATTGCTTCATAGATTGGTAATCGTGAGTTTACCACTCTGACCTGTGCAGATTTACGATGATTATTATGTATGATCATCTTATTTTATTTGCTATTTATCTAACAATTAGTCACTATAATCATCAACAAGTTCATCGATAAGTTCTCGGTAAACTCCGATATCCATAATACCGCCTTGAAATAATCGCCGACAAATATCAGCTGCTTCATTAATTATTTCTGGTGAATTATTCCCAGCACGTTTTCCTCCCATGAGAAATTCTAACCGTGATACGTCATTGATGATATTATCAGGACAAATAAAATTATTTCCCAGACCACTTCCCGTTGCTCCTTCTTCTGATTTCTTTGATGGTGTTGTTCCAAATAGCTTTTTAATTTTTGACAGCGGTGAAGAAGATTGTTGTTGTTCTATTTGCTGCAAGGGTGGAGGAAGTTGATACTGGGAGAGTTTTTCTTGTTCTTGCTGTCTTATTTTCTCTCCACGAAGTACTTTTACTTCTTCATAAAGATTTCTATATTCTAAATCATCATCTCTAGCTTGTCTTTTATTTGCATATATGCGATACATCCATTTAATAAGATTTTCATTACTTACTTTTTCATGAGGGAGGTTTAAAGCAACAGATTTGTTAGATATATAATCTAATATTTTTTCGGGTAATTTTTTTCTTTTAGTATTTCTGATATCTTCGACAAACCCTTCCTTAAATTTTGCAATCAATTCTACGTTTTCTTTTACTGGTTTGGGTTTAGGTGCAAGTTCTTTTTTCACGCCGGTGACTTCAGTACGAAGTTTTCCAATACTTTCAAGTATTTCCTCACCAACAGGTGGATGTTGAGCCGCAGCTATATCAGCGGGAAGATCTCGTAAAATCTTCTTTGTTTAGTTCTTCTTGCTATTTTTTCAGCTTGTTCTTCTGTTTGTTTTGATACCGGAAGAAGATCTTCTTTGATGATAGTTGTAACTTTCTCAGTAGCTGCAGTGACGGGTTTAAACAGTATTTTAGTTTCTTCTTCGTACTCAACTTGTGCTTCTTGCTACGCTTGTAGATTTTTTCTGAATGAATCTCGCACGGGAAGAAATTTTTTAATTGCTTCTAGTCTCTCTCGTGCTATTCTTGCATTATGAGATTCTGAATGTACCATTATTTTTAATATAACAATTTTTTAATTAATAACAGCAGAGAGGGCGTAAATTTAATTAAACAGATATCATTAATATCATGAATAACTGTACGTGGCTGCGTCAAGGAACCACTAACAAATGTGATAAAAGATGCCGTGGAGAATATTGTAAAACACACAACTATATTTTATCAAAAAATCCTCATGCTGGTCCACGAAGTTGTGTTGGTTGTAACAACGGCGTTAGAGGATTCTATCAGATTTGCAAAAAGTTTGGTGGAGATCGATACAGAAGTTTAATGATATATTATAAACACAGAAAGAACATAAATCCAAAAATAGAAAAACAACCATCAGAACTTGAATATTACTTGAAGAATGAAACAAATAAAGATGAAACAGATGAGGAGAAACGACAAAAAGAACGTGTTGAGAAATATTCATCAAACTTGGTATGGTGGTAAATTTACATAAATTAAAAGCAGCAGAGAGGGCGCGACCTCAATAAAGTGTCCACGTGGTAAAATAATCCTTCCTACGAACAAAAAAAAGACAACGACGGTAAAGTAACACCAATTTGAGAAATCTCTGGAAGATTTATTTTTGCTTCAATTTGTGTCGATGCTTTTGGTTAAATCTGTCGACGCTTTTTATTTTTTCTTTGTTCGTAGGAAGGGTTATTTTTAGTTTTTCGACGCTTTTCGATCTTGGTCTGTTCGCCCTCTCTGCTGCTCACCTCCTCCTCAGATGGGGGCAAGTCCAGCTCTGGTCTTTGGTTGATTTGTTGTAGTGCAACTCTGTCGACAGCGGATGCAGTGTCCATTTCATCATACTTTTGTCTCTTCTATGTCTCTGATGGTTGAGGTGCTATCTTCTGAAAGCAGAAGCATGGATCCTGATCTTGGAGGGCCATAATCAGCTTAAATGATACGAAAGAACATTTTGGTGTTTCTTATATCAGCATATTGCTGAATTTCCTCAGCCTTGTTTTCTCACCATCCTCTGTACATTTTGCGGAGTTTACCTTGAGCCCATGCCTGCAGGTGCTTGAAATTTTCTCTCTTGGAGATGGAGTTTAAGTAGTTCTCCCACTTAGAGAATGCCTTGTTCTTTTCTTCAAACAGGACCTTGATGTCCTCGTCATACTCATCAAACGAGTCCTGGTGCACATTTGTCCTATGGCCCAGGATGACTTAGCTGTTTACGTCACCATCTCTTCCAACTGCGCCCATTTTCAGTTGGGTCTCCATTCAGTTGTCATTTGGCAAACAATTGTCTTGCTGGATTTGGAACTACATCTTGTGCTCGGGATGCTGTAACTTGCTTGTGTTGAGGACAGGTATCACATTGCTGGTACCTTGTGATGGTGGTGGATGATGTGTAGGTTAAGCTCGGCTATGACAAGTATGTGGTCAGTCCAACACTCTGTTCTGCGCAAGACTATAGCGAATAACACATATCTGATATCTTTCTGCTTAGTCATGACACAGTCGATTAGGTGCCAGTGTTTAAACCTTTGGTGCATCGATATTGTATTGTACATGTCTGCTTGTCTAAATATGGTATTAGAGATCACAAGGCTGTGTTCAGCACATTTCCACTGGAGAATCAGTCAATTGTTGTTTGATTTTGTCAACCCCATGTCTTCCAATCACACCAATGAGTTTGGTCCATGTCAACTCTAGCGTTGAAAGCATCCAGCAAGATCAATTTGTCATTAGCCGGAACAGACGTGTTGATAGAGTCCAGGTCGGTAGAGAATTGTTCATTGGTTTCATCTGGTCATGTCATCATTGATGTACAGGTACTTTTGATTGTCATGAATGTTTGCTGCTCTTCGGGGGGTCATGAGTTTCTCCTTGATGTACGTTGGTAGGACTAGGAGGTGGCTCAGTTAGATTCATGAGTTTCTCCTTGATGCAAGTTGGTACATCTAGGAGGTAGCTCAGTTGGGTTGTTCTATGACACGTCCAACTCCATGGATCCTGTCCAATTCTTCTGCTTTTCCCCTCCAGAAAAAGGTGTACCGAACTGACCCTTCTCCAGCAAGTTGGGTCTCACTGCGTGTATCGTGCTAGTTCCCTTGCGGCACAGGAGGTGTATATATATTTCAGAGTACGGACACGGCATGCTTCTTTGATAGGTTTCTTTTTCCTCGGTTTCTTTGTTCTATTAGAGTCTGCGTTTCGACCGCATTGGAGATGATCTGCCAGTCGCTGGGCAAATTGGCCAGACTATATAGGGCTGGCAATATTTAGATCACCTTTTCTAGATCCCTAAATTTACAGGGTGAGAAGTGTTGTCCTGAAAAGAACTGCTCTGGATACAGAGGAGAACGACCACTTGTCCAAAGGCAGCCTACGTGCAGGTTTGTGACTATGACTGACAGTGGTCACCTCCACGTGTAGCTTCACCACTCCCCAATGGCCGCAGGACTTTTGAAAAATACTAGAACAGTCTCATATGGGTTGCACAACAAAACCTATGCGAGAGAGCTTTTAAAGTGGGAAGATCGTTGTAGAGGGGTGACCCTACTCTCTCTCTCGCCCCAGCAGCACGAAGAATCGATAGGGCTGTAGACTCCGTTGGCGGCATCGGATGACCATGACTTGTTATGTATATTTGATTTAATTTATATTTGATTTAATTTATATTTGATTTAATTTGATTATTTGTTTATTAGTTTTTTTAAAAAAAATATTTATTCCATTACATTCTATTGTAATGTACTTTTATTTACTGAAATTTTACATTTTCCAAACAATAGTTTGACCTGTTTTTTTCGTATACACCCAATATTAGAACATTGTATCTTAGTGCTAACTTAGTTCTTTACCTTGATTCAGGATTAGTAAGAGTTGAAGTAAACCACTTTTTATATTTTTGTATTGTGTGATTTATAGAGCGAAAGTGATGTACTGGGAGTACGTGACTGTAGATATGTAAATAGCCTCTATTTCAAAATTCTGGTTTTACCGGAATTGCGCAGTAGTCAGATTTAATAGTGATGTTTTGAGAAATAATTTGAGTCGGGCTTTAAAACGTTTAGATGTCAAGGTGTTCATTCTGTTGTGACCAGTTGAAGTTTAATTTTAATTTTTGTTCAAATTGTTTGGATTCTAAGAGATTAATTCTTTTCCCTGGGAGTATTTAAGTGATCATACAGAATTTTTGGACAAAGACATTTATTGAAATTTTATTCCGAATTCAAAACTGAAATATTATTTTATGTGGTTCAACAAAGAACTGTAGACACATCAGTACTATACTGGCTACAATATACGTCATTCATTAGTACTAGGAATTCAAATTTTTAATTCTTTGATGAATTATGGATTAGTTTTGGATTTGATTCTTAAAACCGTAAATTCTTTTCCTCATTTTTACCTTGTATTTCTAGAGAAATAAATTACTTGTTAAATTTTACAAAGCTTGTTGTCTTAACTTTTTATTGTTACTGTTTATGAGAGCCTAAACATGTAACAGACTTCTAATGTGCCTCGTCAATGCCTTTGACACTCCACAGCACCTTGCTGGTCCACTATTTTGGCCGTTGGTTTGACAATGATCTCATCCGCCCTATCAGCCAGATCATACTTTGCTTGGAATTGGTGGCAGGTCCCTCTATTTAATCCATAGGTGGGGCAGTGGTCTGTGTGACAAAAGGGCATGTAAACACACACGTGGGACTGCACTCTTAATCCCTGGGGCTCACTGCTGCTCTGCGATCCCCTTCTATTCCGCATGAGGTCGAATGATACAGGTACTGTGTGTTGACACAAGGAGACACTGCATGAGTCTTGGTGGTGGAGAGGCAATGTACGGGCAGAGGGTGGTTTACACACTCGACTTATATGTATATGATCTACAAGTGTTATTGTACTTTAGGACATCGCATACCAAACGAAACTGAGACGAACGTTCTAAGAAATGGGTACATAAATACATTAAGAGGTAAAAGTCGTTAAAGCAATTCCGAGAGTTGAAATGCCTGGTAATTTATTTTGAAAACCTCGCAATGCTAATACATATCATCTTCAGTTGTACTGATGAGCTCGATCCACAATATTGTATGTTGCAACACTGTAAGGAAACTATGTTAGCATATGTGTTACTTCGTGACTCTTCTTAAGCTAAATGAAACCTAGACACGGGAACAGTTTTATTTTTATATCGTAAGCTATCACGATAAAATCTAACAATTATCAATTTGAGAGATGTGCTATGTACAAAGCATGTTCTTTCTTGTCTAATATGCGTGTTTGGGCGTGCATGTGTACGTTTTACGGTAAGGACGTTGTGGAATTCGTAACAAACGTCAGGTATCGTTTTCATGGTAATCGGAACCTTTAGGTATGATATTATGGGGTACACGCGATGCTTCACGTAAGTGAAAATATGCATTTAATGAACCAGATTTAGTTGTCGATCTATTTATAAAGTTTAGAAAAACTTTGGAACATTCAGTTGCTATTTTGACCTCCATGTATGAGAATTTTTTATAATTGATCTGCATAGAACACGCACATGGGGTATCACACAGTTGAATCTGAAGCCTCAAAATAAACAATCATTGTAACTTCAAAATGTATTTGTCAGTATTTTAGACCTTGTTCTCACTGACGTTCAAATATCCGAAATTTGTTTTTTTTCTTTTTCTTCTATAATGTTGAAGATTGTCTTCCATCGTAATTGCTTCTTGTTTATTATCGAGCATAGGGCAGATTCATGGTACTAACAGGCACCACTCAGACTACCTACTTTTGGTATCTTGAACATAATAGCGAGAGGGAAATAGAGTGAGAATGACTATAAGCAAAACAGAGACTAACTAGCGCACGAACTTTGGTACTATGAATGTACTTCTGAGAGGCGAGCAGGTGATAATGACCTCGACATGCAATAAAGTATATACAAAACACGCACAATTTAATGGATGTGAGCTGTTTAATACTAGACAATCCTATTCACATGATGCCTAATGCAATAGTTCCTTTACAAAATACGAAAACGACCAAAGTATGTACACGATTGAATCTCATATAATCTACATGCATGTAAAATATAGAAACTAATTCTAGAATTACAGAAATTAAATTATATATTAAAAGCTATTCAGCAACTATTAAATGTCTGACTGATTTATATCGACAAGATGTTGATGCATCTGGAAAAGATTTTGTTGTTGTTGTTGTAAGGTTTAACGCCATTTTTCAGCACAAGATAGGCTATACATGGCGGCCAGTATTAATGGTGGAGGAAGAACCCGGGAAAACCCCGGAAAGAACCACCGACCCACGAGTAGGTACTGGCAAGCTTTCTCACATACCCACATTGGCTGAAACCGAGACTCGAACCTACTCAGACAGATGTGAGATGGCAGTGATCCGTAACGGAGAGAACTTTAGACCACTCGGCCACTCGGGGCCCCACTCTGGAAAAGATGCATGTACTTTAATTAAACTACACAATACACACATTCTTCTAAAACATGAAATGGGGACATTATATTGTTACCATCAAAATGGAGACATCTTTATCCTGTCAACAGTTTGGGAAGGATGTTAGGTTTTACTATGATATGGATATATCTATGTCTTTTGCAGTCGATTTTAGTCGATTTTCAAAAATTTACAGTATTTAACATTTTATTTCAGAACGGGGACACACATTTACACAAAAACTGTATGGATTCATACAATCGAACTGGGGACATTTCAAATATGTTGTAACACGCACACGGGTATTTACTTGACCGAGCGTTTGTCAAACCCTGGCGCGATTCTCGCTAGAAGTCATATGTTTACCCCAACTTTCCAAAGACTTCCATACAACTTCATTTGTAAATTAGAAACCCGACGTATCCATTCTATACCTAAATTTTACTCTAATTAATGCAAGACCACAGATACAACAACCTGCCAAATATATATCAACCGCACATCTGCATCTTTTATCTTCATCATGTTTCCTTACCTCCAACCGTTCACGCCTTAGAAAATATATGAGCATCCCCTAACACTGGAAACTATTTTAACTCCACCACCTTAGGCCAGTCAATGTGTGCTCAATGTATGCTTTCCAGGCACATTTCGCCGATATAACTGCGTCATATTCGCCCCCATGGTGACATAAACGGTATCTGCCAAGTCCCTTCTTATTTATTCCTTTGGGTAATTTACCGGTTTCCTACCGTAAATGCTGGCCTTGCAGTCACACCACCAATGTATACCACTAGATTTTAATATGGACTATCTTACGACAGGGACATTAACTCGGTTTTGGCCTCAATTCACTACTAGTTAACCATGGCTACATGGAAACTCACTAACGCTTCACTCCGTGACGTTTGCCCCTAATAATTGGCTAATTATTTCGGGCTAGGAATATTTCCATTGGGCCGAATTCCAATAATCACACAAGTAATCACACAAATCTAAGAAGTCCATAAAACGGGACGCTGTAACCAAATGCGCATACTCTAAATTTATTACAATATGTATATTTATTCTAAACAACTAGGTCAATAATACATATGCTGCTTAATCTCATCTGATATACATAGGTACTCTCCATGATAACACACTAAATTTAAAAGTTTTATTGAAGTTATGTATTATCTTTAATTTATGAATAAGTTAAATTCTATATGTACTTTTAAATATAGAAATTGCTCCAGTCACAAACATTGTCAAAACAGTGTTCTCTAAAAGAACCATTTTCTGAACACATTTTCGAAAATATTTAGTATGATCTCTGTCTGTCTGTCTGTTGTCTCTTTCTCTCTCTCTCTCTCTCTCTCTCTCTCTACATAAGAGACCTATGATGAAAAAGAAATGTCTTTATTTGACTACAAATTAAACTGTACATTCGACAGTTGGATTGATGTACAATATTTTATATTGTACGTGCCTCTCCTTCACATATTAACCTAATATTTACCTCATCTAGCCTCGAAGTTTGGGAAAAGACAGAGGTGATGTAGATAAGAACTGGAGTGACAGATGTTTACTCCATTAGCGTAATATAGTAGTAGCAAGGTGGGCCACCCTAGGGACAATGGGAATTACCATTAAAAACACCCCTGGGCCACTCTAGGTACAATGGAAATTTAACATGGAGAAAAACGCTGGGCCACTCTAGGGACAATGGGAATTTAACATAGGGAATAGGGTTTGGGCTTGTCTAGGGACAATGGGAATTTAACATGGGGAATAGAGTTTGGGCTTGTCTAGGGACAATGGGAATTTAACATGGGGAATAGAGTTTGGGCTTGTCTAGGGACAATGGGAATTTAACATGGGAATAGAGTTTGGGCTTGTCTAGGGACAAGGGGAATTAACATGGGAATAAATCGTGGGCCACTCTAGCGTCAAGGGCAATTGAACATGGGAATAAATCGTGGGACTGTCTAGCGTCAAGGGGAATTTAACATATAGAAATTGAACATGGTGGGTCTGTATAGCGTCAAGGGGAATTGAACATGGTGGGATTGTCTAGGGACAATGATGATAGAGGGTCAAACACAACAGAGACAGAAACATACATACACTAGTACAAGCGTGAGATTTATATATAAAGCATTACCAAGACCTGAAATCTTGCTGGGGTGTTCAAAAATCTGCATAATTGTAATGATGCTATAAATAGCTATAATCAAGGAAATGCTCAACGACAAAATGGATGTGACTAAAAGTAACGCTAAAATGACAAAATTGTCCCAGAATTTAAAGGAAAATAAACATATCCCCGAAAATTAAGTTACAATGGTTTAGACTAAAATGCATAAAATTAGTAACTACTTACAATATCAACTTCTGTGACGATCGTGGATAAATACCTATGTATCTATAATCAGCTGAAATTCCTATGAAATCCCACTATCTATTTATAGCTCCAACTTGTGGATTTTTCCTTTGGAAAATCCCACTATCTTTTTATAGCCTCAGCTTGAGTGACGTTCCTGTTTATGAATTCTAGTATATATGTATAGCTACAAAATGTGGAAATCCCCAAGTCGATATTTATAGTCTCAAAATTTCCAGCGTTAGTGACGTCACTGTACTGAACACTAGGGGATAAATGGCAACAGTGTTGCAAGTGGCTGACCTGAATACGCGCTACTGTAGGTAGGTAGGTAGAGTGTATCTGATAGGGATAAAGTGAGTTTTATAGGGACAAGCAGAGACCAATACACACACACACACACACACACACAACATACGCGCTCAGACACACACACACACACACATACACACAGAGGGAAGAGGAAAAAACAAACCCCAAATATACTATCCACACTCGGGAGGAAAAAAAAAAAAACAACCAAATATACGATCTACACAACTTACGCTAACACACACACACCACACACACACACACACACACACACACACACACACACACACGCGCGCACACCACAGAGGGAAGAAGAAGAAGAAAACCATTATACACTATCCACACGGAGTGAAGAAATAACCCTTTATATATACTATCAACAGAGAGTGAAGAAAATAACCCATTATATTCCATCAACACAGAGTGAAGAAGAAAAAGTTTTTTGAAAGCACCTAAGCCCTCACCTGCAATGACCAACTCTGACAAACACCTACACCCCACTCCACCCCCACTCCCAACACTACAAAACCCATTTAACCCGTTATTTTATGGCATCACTGTGTGCTTTAGGAAACATCAAGACACAAAAATGATGGATGAATAGACTGACTATTGTTTACGGACTTGCATGCCTAAAGAGCGTGCGTGAAGGAAAACATCCTTCCATTTCAATTCTAACTAAAACATGATCCAGAGGGATAGAGAGAGGTGAAAGAGCACAATTTCATAAAGTGTGAGTAAAAACAAAACACGCCATCCTTATTATACAATGTCAAGACCAAGAGACACTTACGTTTTCTTTCTGGTCTATTCTCTTTTAGAAGGTAGTATGAAATTTCACATCAGGGCCAACGCATCGGCTCACATTGTCAATTTTTCCATTTCCATGTCTTTACTGGCACAAGTTCTTCATCATCTTCAATTTCTTCTTCTTCTTCTTCTTCTGAATCCCTCTTCTCTGTTTCGTCTTGTTTTTTGTTTCTTCTCTTTTCTCGTAGGGCACTCTGAATTCCAGTGTCCTTTCCCCTGACAACGATATTAGGTATCTTGACTTTTGTCTCTCTTTCTTAGACGAAGCAGGTATTTTGGAGACAAATACCCATTTACCTTTGCAGATATAGCAAACTTCATTAGCACACACTTTCGTATGACTTTCATCAAATCAACGACCAAAAGAGTAAGTTTTGTTGCCACTTTCGCCTGTGAATTATGCTTTCGTATGACTTTTAGCAAATATTTGACCAGTAGGTCGATCTGTGCTGACTCTTCCATCTTCGTGATCGTTTGAGAGCGGAATGAATACTCTGACGCTAAGACACTCTCCTTATATACAGGGACCTGCTGCGTATGAAACCTAGTCAAATGTAATTTTGCAATAAGATGAAACGATTTCATTGATGAAGTAAAAGGCAATGATGTACCGTATCGCCTCACACAAAACCTGAAGTGTTAGCTCAGATCCGTGTCAGCAATTTCGAAGACGACATAACTGAGCTTTCATCAATGCTCTCCAAATATGCCACAAAACCACGAGTCCTGATTCACGCCAAAAGAAATTTCGTTCGGTCCATAAAAAATAGTATCACATCTGAGAAACGCAAAAACGAACTTCCAGAAAACTGAGAACGACGGCTTACACCTACAACGTAAATGTATGAGTAGTGCGTAAAACTTAGTCAAATTAAATTTTTATAGTCAAGACGAAACGATCTCTTTTCGAACAAGAAAGCAGACACCAAGCGACAATGGCAATCCGTGTCACACAACACTTTTCAAAATGTATATGATCAGAGGTTTGTTCTAGCGATCTGCAGGGTTAAATTAAATGTTGATGTATTTTGCAATAAGACGGACACAATTTCCATGGGATCGCCCATGGTACGATTGTTCGTGCATTAGTTTAATTTTTTAAAATATTTTTTTATATAAATCGCCTATAGGATAGACCCAGTAAAGCATGGCCATTCTCGTCACTGTCTGAATAGCTACTCAAGTCAATTCGAAGTGAACGCGGTAAGAAAATAAGTATAGCCAATGAAATGGCTTACAACGGGTGATGCATTGTTTTGTTCTAGGACTGTGTGGCATAATAATCCCTATGTTCTTGCGTTGTTACCATTACAGTGCAGACAGACTGAAATGTGAACTTACAAGCCCTCTTTGTGTGTGTTGTACCATTTCTTCTTACCACATCAAAATACTGAGCGTCACAGTATTGGTTCGCGTTTTCAAGCTGACCATTTTTTTTATATCTCACTTAAACATTTTAACATAAACACTCACACTCACATCGGTAGAGTCAGAACAGATGTGTTACAGTATTGAGGGGCATGTTATCTTTTTTTTTCAAACTAATAAATTTGGGGTTTGTATGAAGTAAAGAACCGAAAGTACAGTGAAACTCAAGGATGATGACCCAATCTGTCTGTCTATTGATGCGTGTATTTACTTAAGAAGAAATATGACCTCTAAAACACAAAGAGATACGGCAAGCATGATTAGAATGAACATAACGATGTTTTCCTTCACGCCCGTGTAATTTAGAGCTTCAATCCTCTTTGAAGACAGACTTGGTCTCCTTTTGTAGGGCTTGAAATAATAAAAAACCTGAAAAAATCTTAAGCACTTTGCTATAGATAATTTTATCAACAGACTAAACAACATAAATACCGTTACAACACTAGAAAGCCTTAAATCTTCTATAAAAATGAAATGCATCAAAAAATTAAAGATTAACGATAACTAACCAATGAAACCGAATTTAACAAAGGCAGTGACATGTGAAGAAATGGCTCTCACTTTGGAAAGGTAGGCGAATGTACTCTGTCATGCACCATCAACTTGAAAAAAAATTATAAACAGAGAGAAACCTGAATTCAAAATTCAGTTGTTTTTTTCTTCAAAATTGTTTCGTTTCTTTTTTCGTTTTTTGGAACAAATCTAAGCACTAATATAGAGTGGAAAAGGGAAAATGCACATACAAGCTTTGATATTTCTGAAAAAATGAGGGGATATTCCTAACGTTCATAACCACCTATGGACTTGGACTTGTCTGTGACTTATCTACAAAACAAGATGTACATATTTCTGGTGAGCTGCAAGTGTGTGCGTGTTTTTGAAAATGGTAAAAATTAGATATACAATTTTCTCGTGACACTTATAAAGTGAAGAGTCTGTGCAAGTGTCAAAAGCCAAAGTCATATAAGTTTTGTATTTTGTACGGCTTGTAAAGATTTCCACTTTAGAAAATGTGAAGTATCACAAGTTATTATCACAAACAGAAGTGGAACATAGGGGCTTGCAAGAAAGAAAATAACCCAGACAGTTGGTGTCATCAAGAGTGCTAGAGACGGTACCCGAACTTGCTTGCTTGCTTACTTGAATTAAAGTGATTTTCGCTCTAATGGAGCATATATCACTGGTTTAATAACGCACCGCGTGATGTTTAATTACTCCTGGGGAAGGAAAGAGAGCCTCATCCCCCAGGCTTTTATGTACTCACAGACTACTTTTAAATTTAGCCACTCAGGTGTAGGACTAACTAGTCCTTAACAACCTGACTGAAAGGCTTTAAACATGAGTGGGAATAGTCTCACCACACACTCATTTTTCTGTCCGAGCGTGGTAAAGGAGGAAAAAGGTGCTCAAAAAGACAGCCATGGGTGTTAAGTACTCAACAAAACGCTAGCCCGTACTTATTTCAAATCAAGTCCCGTTTTTGCTAATGGACAGTAAAAAGTACCAATAATGTGTTAACCACTTGTGCAATTAGTTCAAATCTAACGAGTCTGTTAAATTTCCTACTTCCTAACATATCTATCTAATATTAGTACTTAGTGTACATAAAAATAGCCATATTGATCTTATTTAAATTATTATGTCTAAGAGACATATACCAGTTTGGTCACTGTTAGGTTTAAAAAGTTAAGTCTGTTGCGGTGTTCCAATGGGTCAAGTTTGTTTCGAGAATAGTTTAGTCAAGGAGGGATACCAAGCCTAATATGGTTCCCTAGTTAATAAAAAGCAATCTTTTGGAGCCCTAAAAAAGGCTGTTTCTTTCTGTTAGAAGGTAACACGTCTCTCTTTTGCTTTCACGTTCTTTCCCGCACTCTTAGTCTCATGATTCTTGATATCAGGAAATGCGTAGCCATGATGGGCAGCAATGTAAGCAGCGGCTTCTACCAGTTGACTGAGGGGGTATCCAGTGTAGGGTTGTCTGTATAATTGGGGAAGAACTCTGACCCTAATCCCCATTGAGAAGGGCTTGGTTTAAAGGTGTCTAGAGATTTGTAGGCAACGTATTGTATGGCTCTAATAAACTACCCTGCTTTGTTGACGTCATACAATGCTTGATCTAGTCCCATTTCGGTGTACTTCTCAACGAGTGTCAGCGTCCTCCTCCTCCTCCTCAACCGCCTCAATTTCCTCTTCTGGTTCTGATACTAATTCTTTAGTTGAGGTAGATAGTTTCAAATCCGCTGCTATGGTGTATGTCGCTGTTGTTGTTGTTGTGGTTGTTCTTTCAGCTGAGATTGCCTGTAGTATCGGAGTGAGAAAAGAACGTTGCTATTGTTGTAGGGTTTAACGCCATTTTTCATCACGCGATAGGCTATACATGGCGGCCAGTATTAATGGTGGAGGAAGAACCCGGGAAAAACCCGGAAAGAACCACCGACCGACGAGAAGCTACAGGCAAGCTTTCTCACATACCCACATTAGCCGAATCCGAGACTCGAACCCACGCAGACAAAGGTGAGATGGCAGTGATCCGTAACGGAGAGCGCTTTAGACCACTCGGCCACTCGGGGCCCCAGAAAAGAACGTAGTGCCTCCGATAATTACATTTGAGTTTGCCATACCGTTTGTCTAACATAATTGGCCCTTTGTTTTGCCACCACTCTTTCCGGGGCAGTTTGTTTGTTAGGTATAGTCGGATGTTGACTAGATGTTATTTGTGTTCTCGAGGTGGGTGGAGTGCTACCTGGCTAGGTCTGCATTTCTTGCTCCCGCTACTGTTGCGTATATTGCTTCCCTCCACACCGAGTTCTGGGCCTAATTCTTTTAATTTCGTTGTACCCGAACTTATATTATCCATATTATCACCAAAAAAAAAAAAAAAAAAAAAACCGCACAAACCTAAAAGAAACACTCACTCACTTTTTTACAGAGCATTACTATTTTTAAAATTTTGATAAGCGACGGAAACGAAGGAATTAGAGTCGCACTTTCTAACCAAGATAAAGAAATCATGTGCTGATAGACTCACTTCTGTATTTTTTCTTCTAACTGACTAACATATCATAGGCAATGGAATGTTATTTCTTTTCGAGAGTATGGGGTAGCCCTGAATTTTTTTTTTTTTGGAACTTGAAGCTATGGCGGTCGCTTAGGTTATAAGATGGCGACCTCCTCTGACGACAGGCTTTCTCACAGGATAAGGTCTGCTTCTTCGGAAAAGAGGAGAAGAACTCTTTGGTGTCGATACAACTGTTGACAAAGCCTCTGTCAGGTTCATGCTGCTGCTGTTGCTGCTCTCTCTGCTGTTTATGAAGTCTGTACTTCTCCATCCATTCTTCTCTCTCCTTCTTGAATTCCTCCTTGAAGAGCTCTTCTTTCAGGTCTTCAGTGACTTTTAGCATTCTCACATTTTCTATCTCTTCTGGCTTCGGTATCAGACTGTGTCTGACCCTATGCAAATTCACGTAGGCTTCGTTTAGCTTAGCTAGTTTGGAGCACATCTTCGTAGGAGGATGAGTTAACAATGGATGGGCAGACTGGAAACTTCCCCGGTTCTTAAAGTCAAAGCGCGGACGTGAAGGAAAACATTACTACACGGTTTTCTAGCCGGAACGTTCAAATAGTGTTATGGGAGGGATAGAGAGAAGTCAAAGAGCATGAATCAACATTCCTATAGCCAAACAAACCACAAAGGCATTTTTTCTTCAAAACACAACATTTTTTTATTCATACTAACAAACAACTCTAACATTTTTTTAACAATAATCCAACACTATAACATCAAACATTTTTTTCAAATACCAAACATTTTTTTCCAATTCACACTCTTTAAACAGGGCTGACAACGTTGTGAACGAAATTGTGATTTCCACTGTTGGAAGTCATTAGGCCATTGATGGACACTACGTTTCCTAGTTAGAGACAAAAGATAAGCATACTGGTCACAAAACCATCGATGTACTTTCACATCGTTTCTAGAAGAATGACGAGGATCAAAATGAGTCACTAAATGTTCTAAAGAATAGCCCAGGCTGCAATGATGCAGAAAATACACACAGTACTGTCCACACACCAAGGAATATGTGCCTTGTTATTTCACATTATTGAATCGTGTGGTCTGAGCATTTCTTCTCATAAAGTCAATGATATCGTCTTCCAAAGGGGGCAGTCCATAGGAATCAAAATATTCCACACATCCTTCTTGAGGAAAGTAGACGGCTACCCAGTGGGTTACTGGGAGATGACTGTCGTCCGTGTTGATCACATAAGCTTGATGGTTTTGAGGTGTGCAATGAGGGATTCATCTTTAGCACAGACGACAGGATTCCAAGAAGCAGTGTACAAACTGTGGTTCAAAAGGTAATAAAGTTCTCAGGTATCCATGTTTTTTTTTTTTTTTCTTCTTCACAGGTAATGATAAGTGATCAATTCGATCCTGACGTTTTGCTTGAAAATGTCTGACAAGTAACCGTTTCTTCGCCTTGTCTCCCAACTCTGATCCAACAGAGCTTCGATGCGATGGATCTCTTGAGTGGTTAATGGTGGACAAGAATGTTCACGCAAGTCTTTATACCACTGGTGCAACACGTCTTCATCCGAGATGAGACTCCAAGCTTCGTCCAGATACTCGTCCAATTTTTCTTCTTGACTCAACATCAGGCATTTATCGTGTTGAATTTCACTGGGATGATCGTTTTGACATCCATAGCAATTTTTCTTGATCAATTCCTTAATTTTTTTTTCTGTCAAGACTATAGCATAACAGGAAACTAAATGTGTTTCTTGTTCTGGCCATCTAGACTTCATCATGATAACTTCTTCGTCTTTGTCTTGGGGTTCTCCTTCTTCAGGATCTTCACATTCCATGTCCAAAGAATCCCTACTATACAAACATTGATAAAAGTCTTCCATGACTTCTAATAGTCTAGAATGACTTCTCGCAAACTGTTGGTTTATATCGTATTGTCCAATTCAGCATACAGGATAACGTTCACCGTATTATCTGCGCGTAGATTTTCTACAAACTGAAATTCCACACGCATCTGGCCGGATTTTATAGGGTGAAAATGTCCCTTCTCGCTATTTTGACTTAAAATTCGTTAGAGAACCGTTTTCGAAAATGGAGTTTCACTGTAACTTTCCCTTTGGAGAATGGAATATTTTGTCCCAGATCTCCTTTTATAGCAATGTTGACTGTGTCTAAATACGACTTACTGACGGGCAAATAGTGAGGATGTACAAATTCACGGTGTACGTGATAGGTATTTGCACCTTCCTGGTCATTGTTTGTGGTACTATCCACTTTGAAAGGAATGACACGCAGTAACGGCACAGAGGTGTGTCCCACCACGTTGTACTCCACCACATCGGAATTCACAAAGATCAAATTAAGTCCTTGGTTCAGTTCTACCGGGTTACCAAAAGCTCTGTAAAAATCCATATTACTTTTGATCTTGGGGCTCATATTGTTTGCGACCATTTCTGCATGTCCACCCAAAATTTCAAACAAACTACCATTGAACCTGAGGGACAATGTGTCCGTATCTTGAAATTTGATCACGAGACGATGTGCCACTTTATGGTACTCAATCTTCACACTTTTTTTGGCTCTGTTCAGTGCTTTGCCAAAGGCTAAGTTGAACCTGTCCGCAACAGTGTCCACCAAATGTTCACCACTAAAATAATAACCTGAAGGAATTTTCAAGGTGTAGATAATGAAGGCTGGATTGCTGGCTGGTCTTGTGTCTCCTAAAAACCCGATTTTGTTGACTTCTTCCTCCAATTGGGCATTCAGGATTTCCACCTCGAAAGTGTTTTGCTTTTCGGTGATGTTTTTGATTTGTGTTGGGTGAATGATTTCCACTAAAGCCACTTCCCAATGGGCTTCGTGATCTAATTGGATGGTCTGAGGTAATTTGACGTGTAACAGCACAACGTGTTCTTGGGAAACACCTCCATGGAACTGTCACTGGGTAAGGTTAAGTAAAATTGGTTGTTATTGCTCATAATTCCAGAGTTTTGTGGCTCTCCGAGGCGATACGGGAAGTTAGAGGAGTGTCTCCGCCCAAAATGGGGTTGTTGTTGTTGTGGTTGTTGTTGTTCGACTGGTGACTGGCACTGGCACTGGACACTAGGTTCCCGTGGTTCCCGTTCGAGCAGAATTTCAGGGAGGGATTAGGAAGCAGGTAACCGATGTAACTGCTCAATACAATGGTCCACAAGTGTTTGTCTCCTTGTTGCAAACTCAAATTGGCAATGGATGCACCGATGACACAATACACCACGAAGGTTTGGTAGAAAAAGACGATTTGCGTTTTAGGCACACGTTTTCCATACCACACCCACAAGGGTTGTGTTTGTAAATCTTGCAGAGAAGAATTGGGTGAAGGAGTGATCGCAGTAGCTGAATCTGTGTCAAAGGGCATGATGGTCACTTCTTTTTATAGTGCGAAGCGTCGATGCAAGAATCAAAACTGGGTGGATATCCTTTCCAACGTACTTTGACTTCTTTGACACGTCGTTTGCCCACTTTACGGTTTCTGCGTTTGACAATGCCTTTGATGTCGTACACGTCGTCTTTTTTGGTGACACGACTTGATTTGAAATAAGTACGGGCTAGCGTTTTGTTGAGTACTTAACACCCATGGCTGTCTTTTTGAGCACCTTTTTCCTCCTTTACCACGCTCGGACAGAAAAATGAGTGTGTGGTGAGACTATTCCCACTCATGTTTAAAGCCTTTCAGTCAGGTTGTTAAGGACTAGTTAGTCCTACACCTGAGTGGCTAAATTTAAAAGTAGTCTGTGAGTACATAAAAGCCTGGGGGATGAGGCTCTCTTTCCTTCCCCAGGAGTAATTAAACATCACGCGGTGCGTTATTAAACCAGTGATATATGCTCCATTAGAGCGAAAATCACTTTAATTCAAGTAAGCAAGCAAGCAAGTTCGGGTACCGTCTCTAGCACTCTTGATGACACCAACTGTCTGGGTTATTTTCTTTCTTGCAAGCCCCTATGTTCCACTTCTGTTTGTGATAATAACTTGTGATACTTCACATTTTCTAAAGTGGAAATCTTTACAAGCCGTACAAAATACAAAACTTATATGACTTTGGCTTTTGACACTTGCACAGACTCTTCACTTTATAAGTGTCACGAGAAAATTGTATATCTAATTTTTACCATTTTCAAAAACACGCACACACTTGCAGCTCACCAGAAATATGTACATCTTGTTTTGTAGATAAGTCACAGACAAGTCCAAGTCCATAGGTGGTTATGAACGTTAGGAATATCCCCTCATTTTTTCAGAAATATCAAAGCTTGTATGTGCATTTTCCCTTTTCCACTCTATATTAGTGCTTAGATTTGTTCCAAAAAACGAAAAAAGAAACGAAACAATTTTGAAGAAAAAAACAACTGAATTTTGAATTCAGGTTTCTCTCTGTTTATAATTTTTTTTCAAGTTGATGGTGCATGACAGAGTACATTCGCCTACCTTTCCAAAGTGAGAGCCATTTCTTCACATGTCACTGCCTTTGTTAAATTCGGTTTCATTGGTTAGTTATCGTTAATCTTTAATTTTTTGATGCATTTCATTTTTATAGAAGATTTAAGGCTTTCTAGTGTTGTAACGGTATTTATGTTGTTTAGTCTGTTGATAAAATTATCTATAGCAAAGTGCTTAAGATTTTTTCAGGTTTTTTATTATTTCAAGCCCTACAAAAGGAGACCAAGTCTGTCTTCAAAGAGGATTGAAGCTCTAAATTACACGGGCGTGAAGGAAAACATCGTTATGTTCATTCTAATCATGCTTGCCGTATCTCTTTGTGTTTTAGAGGTCATATTTCTTCTTAAGTAAATACACGCATCAATAGACAGACAGATTGGGTCATCATCCTTGAGTTTCACTGTACTTTCGGTTCTTTACTTCATACAAACCCCAAATTTATTAGTTTGAAAAAAAAAAGATAACATGCCCCTCAATACTGTAACACATCTGTTCTGACTCTACCGATGTGAGTGTGAGTGTTTATGTTAAAATGTTTAAGTGAGATATAAAAAAAATGGTCAGCTTGAAAACGCGAACCAATACTGTGACGCTCAGTATTTTGATGTGGTAAGAAGAAATGGTACAACACACACAAAGAGGGCTTGTAAGTTCACATTTCAGTCTGTCTGCACTGTAATGGTAACAACGCAAGAACATAGGGATTATTATGCCACACAGTCCTAGAACAAAACAATGCATCACCCGTTGTAAGCCATTTCATTGGCTATACTTATTTTCTTACCGCGTTCACTTCGAATTGACTTGAGTAGCTATTCAGACAGTGACGAGAATGGCCATGCTTTACTGGGTCTATCCTATAGGCGTGTTATATAAAAAAAATATTTTAAAAAATTAAACTAATGCACGAACAATCGTACCATGGGCGATCCCATGGAAATTGTGTCCGTCTTATTGCAAAATACATCAACATTTAATTTAACCCTGCAGATCGCTAGAACAAACCTCTGATCATATACATTTTGAAAAGTGTTGTGTGACACGGATTGCCATTGTCGCTTGGTGTCTGCTTTCTTGTTCGAAAAGAGATCGTTTCGTCTTGACTATAAAAATTTAATTTGACTAAGTTTTACGCACTACTTGAACTCATACATTTACGTTGTAGGTGTAAGCCGTCGTTCTCAGTTTTCTGGAAGTTCGTTTTTGCGTTTCTCAGATGTGATACTATTTTTTATGGACCGAACGAAATTTCTTTTGGCGTGAATCAGGACTCGTGGTTTTGTGGCATATTTGGAGAGCATTGATGAAAGCTCAGTTATGTCGTCTTCGAAATTGCTGACACGGATCTGAGCTAACACTTCAGGTTTTGTGTGAGGCGATACGGTACATCATTGCCTTTTACTTCATCAATGAAATCGTTTCATCTTATTGCAAAATTACATTTGACTAGGTTTCATACGCAGCAGGTCCCTGTATATAAGGAGAGTGTCTTAGCGTCAGAGTATTCATTCCGCTCTCAAACGATCACGAAGATGGAAGAGTCAGCACAGATCGACCTACTGGTCAAATATTTGCTAAAAGTCATACGAAAGCATAATTCACAGGCGAAAGTGGCAACAAAACTTACTCTTTTGGTCGTTGATTTGATGAAAGTCATACGAAAGTGTGTGCTAATGAAGTTTGCTATATCTGCAAAGGTAAATGGGTATTTGTCTCCAAAATACCTGCTTCGTCTAAGAAAGAGAGACAAAAGTCAAGATACCTAATATCGTTGTCAGGGGAAAGGACACTGGAATTCAGAGTGCCCTACGAGAAAAGAGAAGAAACAAAAAACAAGACGAAACAGAGAAGAGGGATTCAGAAGAAGAAGAAGAAGAAGAAATTGAAGATGATGAAGAACTTGTGCCAGTAAAGACATGGAAATGGAAAAATTGACAATGTGAGCCGATGCGTTGGCCCTGATGTGAAATTTCATACTACCTTCTAAAAGAGAATAGACCAGAAAGAAAACGTAAGTGTCTCTTGGTCTTGACATTGTATAATAAGGATGGCGTGTTTTGTTTTTACTCACACTTTATGAAATTGTGCTCTTTCACCTCTCTCTATCCCTCTGGATCATGTTTTAGTTAGAATTGAAATGGAAGGATGTTTTCCTTCACGCACGCTCTTTAGGCATGCAAGTCCGTAAACAATAGTCAGTCTATTCATCCATCATTTTTGTGTCTTGATGTTTCCTAAAGCACACAGTGATGCCATAAAATAACGGGTTAAATGGGTTTTGTAGTGTTGGGAGTGGGGGTGGAGTGGGGTGTAGGTGTTTGTCAGAGTTGGTCATTGCAGGTGAGGGCTTAGGTGCTTTCAAAAAACTTTTTCTTCTTCACTCTGTGTTGATGGAATATAATGGGTTATTTTCTTCACTCTCTGTTGATAGTATATATAAAGGGTTATTTCTTCACTCCGTGTGGATAGTGTATAATGGTTTTCTTCTTCTTCTTCCCTCTGTGGTGTGCGCGCGCGTGTGTGTGTGTGTGTGTGTGTGTGTGTGTGTGTGTGTGTGTGTGGTGTGTGTGTGTTAGCGTAAGTTGTGTAGATCGTATATTTGGTTGTTTTTTTTTTTTTCCTCCCGAGTGTGGATAGTATATTTGGGGTTTGTTTTTTCCTCTTCCCTCTGTGTGTATGTGTGTGTGTGTGTGTGTCTGAGCGCGTATGTTGTGTGTGTGTGTGTGTGTGTGTGTATTGGTCTCTGCTTGTCCCTATAAAACTCACTTTATCCCTATCAGATACACTCTACCTACCTACCTACAGTAGCGCGTATTCAGGTCAGCCACTTGCAACACTGTTGCCATTTATCCCCTAGTGTTCAGTACAGTGACGTCACTAACGCTGGAAATTTTGAGACTATAAATATCGACTTGGGGATTTCCACATTTTGTAGCTATACATATATACTAGAATTCATAAACAGGAACGTCAATCAAGCTGAGGCTATAAAAAGATAGTGGGATTTTCCAAAGGAAAAATCCACAAGTTGGAGCTATAAATAGATAGTGGGATTTCATAGGAATTTCAGCTGATTATAGATACATAGGTATTTATCCACGATCGTCACAGAAGTTGATATTGTAAGTAGTTACTAATTTTATGCATTTTGTTTATTTTCCTTTAAATTCTGGGACAATTTTGTCATTTTAGCGTTACTTTTAGTCACATCCATTTTGTCGTTGAGCATTTCCTTGATTATAGCTATTTATAGCATCATTACAATTATGCAGATTTTTGAACACCCCAGCAAGATTTCAGGTCTTGGTAATGCTTTATATATAAATCTCACGCTTGTACTAGTGTATGTATGTTTCTGTCTCTGTTGTGTTTGACCCTCTACCATCATTGTCCCTAGACAATCCCACCATGTTCAATTCCCCTTGACGCTATACAGACCCACCATGTTCAATTTCCATATGTTAAATTCTCTTGACGCTAGACAGTTCCACGATTTATTCCCATGTTCAATTGCCCTTGACGCTAGAGTGGCCCACGATTTATTCCCATGTTAATTCCCCTTGTCCCTAGACAAGCCCAAACTCTATTCCCATGTTAAATTCCCATTGTCCCTAGACAAGCCCAAACTCTATTCCCCATGTTAAATTCCCATTGTCCCTAGACAAGCCCAAACTCTATTCCCCATGTTAAATTCCCATTGTCCCTAGACAAGCCCAAACCCTATTCCCTATGTTAAATTCCCATTGTCCCTAGAGTGGCCCAGCGTTTTTCTCCATGTTAAATTTCCATTGTCCCTAGAGTGGCCCAGGGGTGTTTTTAATGGTAATTCCCATTGTCCCTAGGGTGGCCCACCTTAGTACTTATAGTCATTACTTTTGCGTCAGAGTCTCATTTTTATGACTGATTTTCTATGATTTATATTTTGTCTAATGGGGTGCGAGTTTAAAACTGAGAGAATTGTTTTGATGGACACAGTTATCTTTATGTGTTAAAAATGAAACGTGTAACACTTTATGTGTTTAAAATGAAACGTGTAACACTTTATGTGTTAAAAATGAAACGTGTAACACTTTATGTATCAAAAATGAAACGTGTAACACTTTGACTTGAAAATGGAGTTTGGTTGGATATCAAGAATCTAACAACATCCGCAATTGTATCTTATGAGAGGCTAATTACATTATTCTCAAACGTCAGACTTACTGGCCACATGGTGCTACAAACCACATATATTCGGTATACTTAACTCCGGTTAATTCCGTCGTAAAGTCTACAGTCCAGTTCTCATAAATTCAATAATTTCTATTTAATTTAATTCTATTTTCCAATACAACATTACATTCTTTATGAAAATGGTTGTTACAAACATAGGATGTAAGGCATTTTTTAATTAATCGAAATAAAATGCAAATTAATTAAGAAGATATGAATGATAAGTTTAATACAAATATGGTATTCTTTTAAAAATAATTTAGGAAACAGGCAGATATACATAATGTGGGTTTTTTATGTTGCGGAGAGAGGGAACACAATTCTAGCACACTTGCAACGAATGCTATGTTGAAAAGAGCCGCCTTTTCCTGATAAATATAAACATATAATTTTCTAATCCCATAAAGGTAGATTATTCGACTGGAACTGAGCACGCTGCATTACATCTCGTAAATATTGCAATGTCCATAGGTTATATAGTTTTGCTAATTTTTAACATGTTTCTGCATCAGTATTGTAATCAAATATTTTACACATTTGCGGGTAGATAGTGTATGCTTGTCAACAGTTTTATGGGAATTAAAAATAACAGAAGATATTTATAAATTTTTTTACTGGCAATATTAAATTTGATACATTATGAGTGTATGCTAAATTATAAGAAGAAAACACAGTGATTCAAATTTCGAAGAAAAATTTATAGGTTATGTCAAAATCTATACAAGACCTGTGCTATTAATCTTTGATTTCTTGTAAAGAAAGAAAAAAAAAGAAAGAAACCGAAATAATCAGCAATAAAACCAATCAAGAGTAAATTTTGTTTTATTTTTTATTACTAATACCACCGCATGAATGTTAAATGTATATACGTTGAGAATCACTCGATATATTTATGATTATTTTTTTTACGTCGTGTCTCTTATCGTGTACAAGTTTACAGAGAAGGTTTATGCAGAAGTATACTTTGTAAAATTAGCTCAAGATCAACATGCCAAATTTGCATTTAATGCTGTATAGTTGAGGAAGGGACATGTTATCGTTAATATGTTCTTGATTTGTATAAAACAACGCCTTATTGTGTTCCGCTTGACGATCTCTCTCTCTCTCTCTCTCTCTCTCTCTCTCTACGCCTTATTGTGTTCCGCTTGACGATCTCTCTCTCCCTCTCTCTCTCTCTCTCTCTCTCTCTCTCTCTCTCTATATATATATATATATATATATATATATATATATATATATATATACATGTGTGTTTGTGTGTGTGTGTGTGTGTGTGTGTGTGTGTGTTTGTGTGTTATAGCACAAGCGTCATTACCGCGAAAGTACATTATCACTGTGTAGGCATTATGTCGCCAGCAGCACTCGGATGACAAAATGTGCGTCACCTTAATGTTTGTTGCCATTATAAACATTACCATGGACACTGATTTAATTACCTAATTTCATACAAGTATTAATATATTAACGATAGCTAGTATTTACAATTTCAATGCAAGTTATACACGTGTTTATTAAATATTGTTAGGCAAAATTTGAACCGTATGTGAAGGTTGTGTTTTCTCCCACTGTCAGCAAATATTCATTAAAGCGACATCCCCAAATAATCATTAAAGCTTCCTATATGAATATTCTAAGGCAGCGTTTCCCAAAGTTTGGCACAAACAAGGGTTTCATGGGCACGTGGTAAAAAAAAAAATGACTAAAATTCGCACACAAAAAAACCAACAATGCTTTGGCACTGAGAGAAGGGGTACGCCGATAAGGTCGATGTCCCGAAAGGGGAACGAGAATGCTATAAGTTTAGAATACACTGTTATAAGTTCATACATTGAATTGATCTGAAACAAAACTGCACACTTTTTATTTTCTCTCTTTTCTCTCAGATCAAGTACATTGTCAAAATAGAACACTCACAACTTTTCGAAACGGATTAGAAGAAACTGACCTGTACTTGACAATAGTAAGTGTTCTCTTAAAATTGGTTTAGGCTTTAGCAGATAGCATATAAGATTTTATTTTACCCCTTTATCTCTTTATATGAAATTTATATCCGTTTATAACTATGACCTAGAAAGTTTAAAAGACATTTATTCACAGAACGCTGGTCATGGGCCATGGCAAGTATCGCTATATATCTTTACTAGTTTAATTGCCTGTCTTTGGACGTGAGTCATAAAATTAAGTTTCAACATAAAGACAAAAAAGCAACAAAAAAAAAATGCATGTGTCGGATGCGCGAATTTAAAAGAAAGTTTGAAGATTACAATAAAAAAACGAATTATAAAAGTATTAAAAATTGTAACATTGGGAGATTCGAACTCGCGACCTCAACTTTGGCAAGCAAGATGAGATGCGGAGAAAAAAAGACGAATGTCGGTGTGAGTCTTTATGTATAAGTAAGATGTTATGTATGCACAAAAAAATCGTTGTTTCTCGTAAATTATACTTATTTTACTAATGAGATCGTTGACATTTACGAATTGCTCTTGAAATTAGTTGCAAGGTGACATCAGGTTTCGTTTACTCAATAGCCAGCATCCGTTCTGCATGCCGTATCGTCCTACTCTCGATTTTAGGTATTTTTATTCTTATTAACGACACCGTCTAAAACGGGAAAAGAAATCAGGCCATCAAGTGTTGGTTAGATGTGATAAGCAGTCGGTACGTCAAGGTCATGTGCAGTAGGAGACAAGTATCTCAACATAATATATCTTTTATAACCTCAGACGAAACAAACCTTATAACTAAAGAGATAATACAGCAAAACAACGTACGATTACACTATGATACAATGATACAGCCCAACAAAGTAAACAAAATAAATATATAAATAAGTAAATCATACATTAAAAGTACAAAATTACATGAGTCATTGATATTCTACATTTCACTCAGTATTTGCGAGATTGCTTGCATTTATTTTTACTACTGCTGACCTGAAATAGCAGCAGAACTTTTAATGTATCTCCAACTACAAGCTGACTTTTGTAATCAATCTTTATTTCATCAATGTATTTAGAGGGTGCTCCCTGGATAACTATGTTAACTGCTTATTTAATCTAAGTAACTGAAGGTCAGTAATTCGGTAAAGTATGTCACAAATTGTGCTTAATCTAGCAATATATCCATGAGCTAGTTAAATTGCAAATTCACTATACATTTGGTTATAATAATTAAAAAATGACATTGTTTAAATATTAAAAATTCATTAATTATTTTAGATTGATGAAGTGCATTTCGTTGTATAATACTGATACAAGCTGACGGATAATTGCAAATATCGGACATCCTATAAACGGATCTTCACATTATTTTCTTATTATAATAAAAAACGGTGTTGCCAGATTATTTTTTGTGTAAGCCCTTATACGTCTATCATACTCTATTGCTTAAAACATCATCGTAATCTTGAAGTCATTTTCAACCGTTTTAAGAAGGATCTTGACAGATAATTTAAACTTAAAAACAAATATTGGTTAATTCCTATAGTGTTTGAAATGTGTTAGGTCGTAAGAAATTCGAGGATCAAACCACTTTAAAAGATCACAATATCTCAATGACTGAATGTACGATCTCGTAAACACGAAAATGAAATGCACATTAGAGTGACGAAACATTAGACTATCTCATTACTAACATACTGTTCGAATACCTAGTTTAGACAAATATATGCCATAACTCGTAAAACGTGGTCACGATTGCTTGATTATCAAATTTATCTATTTAATCTGTATCTTGTAAGAATAGACAATCATTTTATTACGTAAAGACTCGTGTCCTGTATCGTGTATGAAGAACCAATCAGTTAAACTATTGATGTTTATCCTTGCCATAAGTTTTGTCCTTTTATGCCTCAGCTAGGAATTGACTGCTACTCTAAACAATTAGGGACTGACTCAGTGTACTAACACCTATTGGTAATTTAAAGTGTACACAAATTATCTGAAATCTGCGTTTTGCTACCAAACAATTGTTTAAAATGAAGAAAATGTTGTGCACTTTGCATAGTTTAACCATTTGTAAACATCCAGTTGCACCACTTACATTATAAGACTAATAAATATACTAGATATGTAGCCGCGACCAAAATCATATATATCAAATATATCGTGAAACCGTAAGTCATAATCATTTTTCGAACCAATATATATTTCTCAGGCTCGGGCTTTGAACAGCTGTTTGTGGGTCGGTCAAGGATATATATATATATATATATATATATATATATATATATATATATATATATATATATATATATATATATATATATATATATATAAGTCATCGTTTTATCTATATTCCATTGTCTACAAACACGTGTCACTAAGCAATTCACTATGGTAGTCATTGTCGCCAGTAGCATATTGCTAGATAGTATTTGTTTACATACTACAGGCAGTAATCAGAGTTTCTGTCAGGAAACTTAAATTCAGCTAAATGTATACGAATTAGCACACTTTGGAAGCAATGATACTAATAATAATAATGAGGACTTTGTATAGCGCCTAATCTTTAGTAGCTCTAAACGATTTACAGCATTAGAAAACAACCATAACATAAATGACATATATAATTGTATGATTACAAAAAACTAACGCCATGAAATTAGAAAACATAAAAAAACATGCTGAAAATATTTAAGATAGTAAAAATTATTAGATCTTTAAATTTGTTCTTGCAGTCGAAATAAGTGAGTGTTAAGAACACTCTTGAATGGGATCACGGTGACTGTGTTTTCATAGTGGGAATACTGAGTATGCAATTGTCAGAAGAGGAGCGTAATTATCTAGGTATTGTGTACACATGGGTGAGGTCCGATAGGTATGTTGGACTGGAGTCCGTCAGTGAAACGTAGCACAGAGAACAAATTTTGTGTTTGATTTTGGGTCTAATGGATAGCATAGTAAGGTAAAGAGCAGTGGGAAGGTGTGGTCAGGTCGCTGTGTTTTGAACTTTTTGAAGTTTTTGGAGTAGATATGGAGATGAACCAGACAGAATTGAGTTACAATAGTCAAGTCTTGAAAGTACTAATGAACACACAAGTGTTTTAGTGGCATCAACTGAAAGATATTTGATGCATCTCAGCTCTAGATATGCAGCCTTGAATGTGTTCATGACATGTTGGCGCAGTGTGAGAGTACTGTTCAGAACAATACCTTGGACATGTTGACCAAGTAGGACTTGAAACACAGTAAGGCTGTATCATGAATGCCAAATACATGCTGAAGACGGTGAAGTAATATAGAATGGTCTAGATTTCGTACCGACTGTGAATTTAATGTTGATGTTGCTGATAATCATTGTTTGCGGTAAAGGATGTGAATGAGAAAGTCTTTGTGTTGTGATCAGAATGGCCTTAGTTTTACCATCATTCATCAGCAGCTTCTTTCACGCCATACATGATTTCACATAAGAAATGCACCTCTATACACCTTTGATGGTAGCATCAACTTCAGTTGGGTGGCTAGATCATTATATCTGGGTGTCGTCAGCGTACAATTGGTGAAACAATGAATGATGATCTATGCCACTTGAGAGCTGTAAAGTGTATAGAATGAATAGAACAGGTCCAAGAATAGACCCCTGTGTCATGTTGACCAAGTAGGACTTGAACCACAATAAGGCTGTATCATGAATGCCAAATACATGCTGAAGACGGTGAAATAATATAGAATGGTCTATTGTGTCAAATGCTGCAGACATATCAAAGAGGGTGAGGTGTCTTGTGAATATTACCGCAGCCATGTGTTTGATGTCTAAAGACTGGCGCGGGCAAGTGTTAATCTCTTACGCAATGTTACATGACCGGTCGGAGACCCGGAATTTGAATCGGCAAATGCGTTAGATCGCACGACCTCTAACCTATGTATTGTAGCTTAGTCCTAAGATCATATGGAAGCCCGCGGGGTGAGCGGGGCGTATTCTCATCCGTTAAAAGTTGATAGACAGCGAGAGGGACGTGGTCCGCTAAGTTCGATCGGATCGGTTCAAAGCGATATCCAACCAGAATTGAGATAGAGGGTGCGATTACAATTCCGATTCAGAGGATAACTTTGAGAACTTGTAAATGAAAAGGTAGTATTCGCCTCGGCAGACTGCTAAGCAACATGGCTACTCTGAGAGAAGCCACTCATAATTTGGCGCTAAAATTTAGAGAGAAGATTATTATGAAAGACAAAGCTTCGAAAAGGTCAGTAAGCAATTTGCTCGATTTTTGCAGAATATAGGAATCAAACCTATGACGTCGATCCTTGCTCCGTCCCAGAAACGCAAATGCAATACTTCCTTACAAGGCTCATCCACAGAAGGGGAGTGGAATGCGGCTGAACCAGACCAAAATGAAACATAACAGACACTAATCCCGCCAGTGAAGACCAAAATAATAAAACTAATGGGTAAGAAGGCTGAGGACTAAAACAAAGACACAGAGGAAGAAACTTCAAAGGAACAAACAGACAACGACAATGAAACGGATACGGAAAATGACAATGACAATGAAACAAATAACGAAAATGGAACTGATATGGAAAACGACAACGCAACGAATAAAAAATGTACAACTTATAAACTGCAGAAAACAACAACCCATCAAATGAGGCTCTGGAGGCAACACATAGCCCCATAAAAAACTAAACTTAAAAATTTTATTTTTAACTAGAATATAAGGACAAACAGCTGGAAAGTGAAGCAAAAATGGAAGAACCAAACTGGATAGATCTGCGAAATAGTGACAGGAAACACGCAGAGGATATGGACAAACATAACAGAAACATGGGGAAATAGTAACATTTAAAGAAGAACAAGTCTAACAATACTAACTTAACTAACACATAAATACAAGTTATAACTTTTGGAACTTTCAATTACACTTTCAATAAAGGAGAGAGCTACATTCCGCTAAAGGCGAAACATTCAGAAAATAAAGGAAAATGCGGAATATTTATCGGGCAAGCCTCTCATTCAATCAAAGTAGAGAGAAAACGACACATATGACCACCACTCAAAATAATAAGTTTCTTTTATAAAAAAAAACATATATCAAGCCGTTTTCTCTACCAAATTTCGAAAACTCAGTCTAAATATTTAATGAAATAAATATTCTATGAATGAAAGAGAGGATAACTGGGGAAATTTGACAATAAAGGCCGCCCCAACATATAAACGTATAGCACAGATACACATAGCATATACATATAGCAGACACGGGACTTAGGGATCTCTGGCAAAGATCACTAAACACATAAGGGGATCGGATGAACAACCCTTTAGATCACACTAGGGATTAAATACCCCATCAAAAATTCAATAACATTTTTGATCAAAATTCTACCATAAATAATACAAACATACACACGTTTGGGGGAGACAGGAACACATAACAACCTTTTCTTTTTTGGATCTGTCTGGTGCCCCCCCCCCCCAAAAAAAAAAGAAAATTTTTTGCAGAATATTACGGCATCGTAATTGTAATTGCAATTATTTGTATTATGTGCACTTAATTACTAGGATCTTTTAGTATGTAGAATCACCTTTGTAGTGTTTAATTTACATGTGTGTTTGAGAAATAGGCTTGAGTCTTATGCAAAGATTTATGTAAATCGTTAGCTTGTGGTCAGAATTAATGTTGTAATTCGCTATTAGTTACTTCGTAGTAAACCAGTGCATTTATTAATACATTATGTTAGAATTTAAACATGCTTGAATTGTGAATTAGGAATATGGTTGAAGGATGTATGATTAGTTACTATCGATGTTTGGATATATCAGAGCTTGGATATTTGAGTATGTGTGTACTTCGTATGAGTTACAATGTAAAAAAAAGCGTTTGATTGTTGTAATATTGTTTAGGATAACGGAATTAGGAATATGTGACGCAATTTATTATGCATATATGTGCTGTACTATGGCGTTTGTTTTGCCATACAATAACTTATGGTAATCTCGAAGTGAATGAATGCGTGACCGAAGAAATGTAACAGCCGTTATATGATGATAGGTTGTGTGTAGTGTGAGATGAGAGGGCTAACGAATAATATTGTACCGTCCTTGTGTTTTCACAGGAAGCTTTTTAGGGGACACAGAATTTCGGGTTCGACTGAGTCCCAGGTCTTAAAGATTTGGAGACGGAAGTGAGACTAGCCGAAACAGTCGCAGTCGACGGTAGTCTAGTCGGTGGAAAAGGAAGTAGAGGAGAAGAATGAATTTGCAGAGTCGAGGAAGAGTAGGAAAAGGAGTCTGGTGGAAAAAGTGGAGGAGGAGAAGGAGTATAGAGACGTCGAGGAGGAATTTGGAGAAACACGAGATAAAAGAAAACCACAGATGAATAGAATACAAAGAAAGGTGGAAATTGATCTCACACTGCTATCAAGTGATGCATTAGGCTATTAAAAGGTCGCGCGGAAGGAGTGTAATTGGAAATTTAAATTTAACCATTAGCAGCAGAGAGGGCGTACAGACCACTTAAGGGAATGGTCACCCTTGTTTTTAGACAAAAAAAATAGTGACCCTTCATAGAAGTCAATACCACGTCTACGGTTATTGTTTGTCCCAAACAGAATTGTAGACAGGACCCTCTCTGCTGCTATCAATTAAAAAATTGTTATATTAAAAATAATGGTATATCTAGAATCTCATACTGCAAGAATAGCACGAGAACGATTAGAAGCAATTAAAAAATTTCTTCCTGTCAGAGACTCATTTAGAAAAAATCTACAAGCGCAGCAAGAAGCACAAGCTGAGTACGAAGAAGAAACTAAAAAACTGTTTAAACCCGTCACTGCAGCTACTGAACAAGTTACAGCTGTCATCAAAGAAGATCTTCTTCCGGTATCAAAACAAACAGCAGAACAAACTGAAAAAATAGCAAGAAGAACTAAACAAACAAAAAGGATTTTACGAGATCTTCCAACTGATATAGCTGCAGCTCAACCTCCACCTGTTGGTGAGGAAATACTTGAAAGTATTGGAAAACTTCGTACTGAAGTCGACGACGTGCATAAAGAACATGCACCTAAACTCGAACTAGTAGAAAAAAACGTAGAATTGATTGCAAAATTCAAAGAAGGAGTTGTTGAAGAAATTAGAAATACTAAAGAAGAACAATTACCCGAAGCAATATTAAATATACTATTTAATAAATCTAGTATTTTAAAACCCCGTCATGAAAAAGTAAATGATGATAATCTTATTAAATATATATATCGCGTATATTACAACAAAAAACAAGCTAGAGGTCCAGAATATAAAATTATTAAAGAAGAAATAAAAAGACTTTATAGAGAGAGACTGAAACAACAAGAACAACTCTCCCAGTATCAACTTCCTCCACCTTTACAACGTAAAAAAATTTCTGCGCCGGCAATGACATATTCACCGGTAGATTCACCACATGGATTTCGAAGAAGTGACTCACCTGACATATCCCCGGTCACCACTGAAGTACTTTATCCGGTGATGCAACCACCAGTATTTAAAACACCTCAAGATGAACCTAAAACAGGATCTGGCTTATGTCCTGATAATATCATTAATGATGTGTCACGGTTAGAAGTTCTCATAGGAGGAAAACGTGCCGGAAATAATTCACCAGAAATAATTAATGAAGCAGCTGATATTTGTCGGCGATTATTTCAAGGTGGTATCATGCATATCGGAGTTTACCGAGAACTTATCGATGAACTTGTTGATGACTAGTTGTTAAATAAATGGTAAATTAAAAAAGATGATCATGCATAATAATCATCGTAAACCCGTACAGGTCAGAGCGGTAAACTCACGATTACCAATCTACAGAGCTACTTACGGGGATGGACATGGTGATGTTATTCAGGGATTATTTACAAGGATAGCTCCAAAAGCAGTACCTGTTGCAAAACAATTATCGATGAAAGCTATCGATATTGTTCGTGAAAAAGCTCCTGGGGCAATTGTCAATGTTGCTGGTAAGGCGTTCTCGGCGATCAAAGATAGACTAGCAAGATTATTGCGACGAAAACGACAACCACCAGTGAAACTGGCAAGTACTGAAGTGAGTAAGTAAGTAAAATAATAAATCAGGCTGCAAATCAAAAACTAGCGGAATTATCTAAAGAGGCAGAAAGAAATATAAAATCAAATTTGATAGCAGATCAAGGACCCAATCAGGCTGCAAATAAAAAACTAGCGGAATTATCTGAAGAAGCAGGAAAAAATATAACAGCAAATTTAATAGCAGGAAGCGGTCTTCGTCGACGATGATTTAGATCATCATTTGGAAAAATGGTAATTATAATAAAAATGTTCAAGCGCGAATCAGACCCAGCATTTGATATGGAGGCACCTGTCCTTAAGTATGAATCTGTACGTGATTATCAATTTTATTCCTATGACGCAAGACAACCAAATCAGCGGGGGAGAATCGAATTACAGGTTCATGATACAAGTAGATATTTCTTGCCCGCTGAGGCGTTTACTGAGGAAGAAGGTAGACTTGTAACGAATGTTGTAGCCAATACGCCATATGCCGCTAATTTGCTTGTTGGTTTTGTCAACAACGGGATTATGGCGTTGTTTGATAGCGCCACATACATGATTGATGGAAAAAATATCGAATCGATTCAGAAGGATGTTGATGTTGCTACAACAATAATTGGTCTAGCGAGATATTCTGACGACTTTACAAGATCAGCCGGTCCAACAATGATGTTTGCTAAAGATATTACTAACAACGCTGATCATGTTCAGTATATCAAAATACGGACACCACGAGATACTGCATGTGATCCACAACCGGCTGACTTTGAGCACGCAGACAGACCAGGTGCTGCTTTTGATAGTGTTAATGCGACTTACAACTTAGGGTTTACAACACGTCGAGCGACGTTGTCAGGAGATCATAGAAATTTTTCATGTGCAATTCCATTATCTCACATCTTTGGATTTTGCAGAAATGTTAGAAAGGTCATCTTTGGAGCTAAGCACACAGTTGTGCTCGTAAGAAAAGGTGATGATAATGATGCAATCTGGCGAGGTGCTGGTGTTGCTGATGGTAAAGTAAATATATCAAAACTTTCATTATGGATGCCAGTAATGACTGCATCAATTACTGAGGAACAAAAATTACTTTCTTTTATGGATTCAGGCGGTAAATCATTGCTATCATGGTTAACAGTAACCACAGATGCTATTCAAAGTAATGTTAATGGTTTATTTACATGGCATATAGCATCACAACAGGATGTTTCTTCACCACGACATATTTTTATTGCGCTGCAAAATAATGACCGGACAAATAATCAAGAAGATTCACATATGATATTTGACAATCTTGGAGTTAATGAAGTTTCCTTGCGAATAAATGAACATCAAGAACCAACTGAAGATATATTGTTAAATTTTGATCAAAATCACGTAGCGCGTGCATATCATCGTTTAATGTCACTCATGGGACGTGATCAAAATATAGATACTGGTTTGCAAATATCACAACTAGATTTTGCAAATCTATATCCGATTTATTATTTTTCACTAGAACATCTTGATTTGTCTAAACAGTCTGTCGTTGATATACACTTTCGAGCTCGTATTACTAACCCACCAGGTGCTGGTGCCTTCTACAGAGCAATCGCGGTCATACTCAGCGTTAAAGCCATGTTACTTGAAGGTGGTAGTGGTCGAATGAGAGTCGTTGATGCACCAGTGGAAAATCTTTAATTATTCAGAAAAATATTATTTATATAAAAATGTCGTATAGTCATGTTAATGTTACTCTGACTCCCGGTCAGGTCAAAAAGCTTCAATCAAAAACCACCAGCAAATGCGGAACTAAAATATCACTAAAACGAGATCAGATGGGTGGTGGTCCAAACAAATTATCATTGACAAATAATCAGATTAAACATTTCAATAAAGCCCTAGAATCAAAAACTGGAGTCCAATTACGTCTTTCTCCGAGCGCCATCAAGGACATGGTTAAAATAGGTGGTATATTTCCACTTCTCGCGGCTATTCCAGCGTTAATAGCTGCTGCTGCTCCAGCCGTAGCAAAAGTAGCCGCGTTAGGTGCTGTTGGAACCGCTGCTGAAATGGCTCTAAAGAAAGCAACTGGAAATGGATACAAAAAAGGGACGCGGTCTAAGATTACCCGGATCTCAGTGGGGAAAAGTCCGAGGCTTCCACGTTAGATGTTCAGCATCAAATTTTGATTTACTTGATGCTGCTAAACGATTAAAAATAAAAAACCTTTAGAGGTGTTTTTATGCGAGATCAATTACCACAACAACCGAATAAACTCGAAACAGGTGTTATTAATCTAGACTCGAATTCAGGACCCGGTACTCATTGGGTATCATATGCGGTTGACCCACGTGGAATCGTTTATTTTGATTCGTACGGTTTAGCTCCCCCTGCTGAATTTATCAAGTATGTCGCACCACTTCACGCAAGAACCTCTGGTTGTAAAGTTTGGTATTCAACACTACCCACACAAACAATGACAGATCCGCCAATATGCGGCCGTGAAGTAATTAATGTACTTAACGCTATATAAAAATCATCCAAACCGCCACATAAAGTCGTGCATGATTATACAAGCAACCGCTTCGTTGTGCGTAAAGCGTTTTAAACAGATCTTGGATCTTAAAATATAATGGTTGATATTTACGGAAGAAGATCTTCTACTAGTAAGAAAATAAAATCCGATGTTGATCTGTCGAAGTATGCGACTCGCTGATATCATGAGCCTGGCTGGAGTTGACCCAGATGAGGTCGTTATTTTTCAAGATCGATCTGGTAAACTAAAAACGAGCAACATCAGATGGTATGATATAGTTCGACGAGTACTTGGTGCAGTTACAGATAATATTCCTGTGTTTACTGACGGTGGTAGAATCAAAGATTCAAGTATATCGTTTACAACAATTAGAGATGAAATTGCAAGAAGCGTTGCTAATCGCGTGAAAAATACCGGTGACATAATAACGGGTGAACTCAGCATGAACGGAAATAAAATAGTAGTTTTAAGAGATCCAACATCCGACGAAGATGCAGCAACAAAAAAATACGTCGACACCGTAGATGGTAAATTATCCACGCTGCGGGCCGAGTATGACGTTCACGTGGGCGCTTTTGCAAGATTTAGCAGAAACCATCAAAGAACCGCAATAGAATTCTTCGGCACTCCCCACTCCGTTGACATAAAACTTTCTGATATCAAAACTAACCTAGACACGATCAAACGAACACAGCAAGACATCGTAGCGGGGATTCCTGAGATCGTTAATAAAACCAATTTGACTAAAATTTCAGCCGGAATAACTCCTGGGCATATCACAAACATCGTATTCACTGTATCATCGGGATTCGCAACATGGTCGCAGCAAAATAAAACTATCAAATATACCGCAACAGTCATTGGCGTGTACAGGCTGTTTGTGTTCAGTGCTACGCGATTTGAGATATTTACAACGTATCCATGGCGTCATTCAATGGATAGGTTTTCCGGGGTTGTATCTGTTGTATTAAATAGCGGAACCGAAGAAATATTTATCCTGGAAGCAGATGATAAGAAAGTAACCGCAACATCTTACTGGTGGTGTTTGGAATTTGTAGCTGAAACACCTCAATTGGTTACTGCATAAAAATATATGGACGGTGCACAATACAGATACAATCAAGCGCGTGAATGGCAGGCGGGGCTAAAAGATCAAGTCGAACAATATACAGTAAAAGTAAAAAAATATCGACGACGATTAGTTTCGTTGATGTGATTGTTTATTCAGTATCCGCTGTTGTTGCTGGAGCAGGTGCTATATTATCAGCGGTGACAATGATGGCACCAGTAGCCGTAACTATTTGTATTTCAGCAGCAACAACTATTGCAGGTGTGCTCAATATCATCGCAAAAAAAATATGTACTTGCATGAATGAAAAATTATCCGATTACATGATAAGATTACATACAGCGACGGTCGCATACTCGAAATTGTCCTCGTTGTTATCAGCGAGTCTCAGTGATGGAATTATATCTGATTTCGAGTTTTCAATGATGACTAAAATATATGACGAATGTATCGGTATTAAAGATACAAGTACTAATAATGACAGAATTACTCCAGCAGATCGTGACTAATACAACTCCGTCAGACATAACGATGATCTCGGTAAGTTCAACTAATCCTGAATTTAGTATTAACTTTCCTACTGCAATTCCAGTAAAGGAAATAGCATTAGCTCAATTACGGGTATATTACAGCTGGCCAAATATCAGATCAAAATCATTTAATGATACACCAGCAAATAATTTACTTGTATTTGCTAGCAAGAAGAAACCAGATGGTACTCCTGACTGGATAGATGTTGGAATACCCACTGGCAGTTATGAGATCGAACAAATCAATGAGGAATTTCAACGTAGAATAAAATCAATAACCGGAAAAGAAGCAAAAATATCAATTAACGTTCATGAACCGACGCTGTCCTCGACGGTTGAGATACATTCTCCTGATTATGCCATTGATATTTATCAATCCAAGATAAGACCCATACTAGGTTGGCCAGATGTTCCCCGAGTGTATGAAGGACCACCAGAACCAACTCGGGATGATTTTACATCATCGAAAAGTTTTCATCATAATATTAAAATGAATTATACAAGTTTCTGGTGGAACATAGAAAAACGGGTATGGGATAAACGGGATCAATTTCATGTCGAGCGAACTGGTGATTACTACTGGCTCTTACACAACGTTGATGGTGGTATTTCATTTTACGATATAAATATCAATAATGTCATTCATATCATAAATTCAGATCACGAAGAACAACTAGACAATTTACGTGATAGTTTTCGGGAATATTTGTCTGATTTGACATCTACGCGTGAAGAAATTATTAAACGAGTAGAAATTTTAAATCATATAGCTGATACCATTGAATATTTTCATAATAGGATCATAAACCTGGTTTTTGAATCATCGGGTTATAATATAAGTTTTTTCGCAACCAAGTACAAAATATCCGAAGCTGACATTGTAACGTTTAAGTTCCCTGATTATAATCTAGATAGATTAAGAAAATCTGTCAATGATGTCATTCATGAGTTTTATCCTAAAATACTCGACGCATGGAGAAAACTAGCACCACATCGAACTGTTCTCAGACATGATAATGATCCACACGGCGGCGGCAGGCACGTATCTCCAGGAATCGTTAATATAACCAGCACGATCGTGATCAATCTGGTTTGTGACGTAGTCGATGGCAGCTATCAAGTAGATCTCGGAAAATCAAATTAGGCTCAACAAGGATATATTTTATATACATTTACACCACAAGTTCCTTCTGGAAGTTTAATCGTGCAAGAACCAACTAATCCTGTGTATCTACGGTGTCACAATAATATGTTAACACGAATAAATTTTAAGCTCACAGACCACCTTAATCGCTTAATTGAAATACGTGGAGAAGAGCTTGTGATAAATCTGTATGTGAAATCTTAATTAATCCAGTAAATGTTATATAATGTACCAGCACGTGATGGTTTTTATACATGACAAAGAAGTACTTGAAAACGCCATCAGAACAGTGTTTTCACAAGACACAGAGCAATTTAGCGTTAATTTAGTTATTGATGAATACAGAAGCGAGGATTTCTTATTAACACAAGAACAATTAGATGAGCTCCGCAGAGAACATATTATCGAGATCATCTGTAACAGAGATCAGATTCTAAATTATACACACTCGTGTATTAAACTCGATCAACTTAAAAAAATAAATAAATATAATCACTAATGGGATAAATTACACAAATTAATCAATTTTGTACAATCTGAAATATTTTTATTATTATTCTGAAATGAATCAATCTGATGGGGTGGTTGGTACTGAAAATTATACAAATCAGTCAGATGGGGTAATTGGTACTGAAAATTATGCAAATTAATCAGTTTTCCCAAAAATACTACAAAAAAAATATTTTATTATTATTCTGAAATATTTAATTTTTTTTATGTAAATTAATTCTGATGTGATATACATGATGAGGAAAATTATATTACTACTCAGGGTTGCATTGGTCGTTACCCGCTGACATAATTTTTCTTAAGTATCTTATGCGGGTACTGATTGTTTTTTTTTTGTTTCGTATTGGCTGGATAATCCCGACCTGATCTTTTCTACTGCGACAGAAAGAGGAATAAATTCATTTACTTGATCATCGTTTACCATAGCCAGTGATTGAAACATAGCCGCCTGAATCCGCTTTATGAACTTATATTGAGATGATAGAACATACTTATTTTCATTTTTAAGTTCTTCTAACGTTTCAAAATCAGATATTATTTTTTCAGGATTTAGTTCATCAGATATATTAATTCCGTTTTCTTCTAGTTTTTTAATAGCAGAAATGATGTCTTTGATATTTTCATGGTTTATTATATAATACATAAATCTTTAAACTAAAGAAAAAATTATCCCTATAGAACCCCTATCGAGTCTTTGGCGAGTTCGTCGGGATGTTTCAAGGACGGCACAACATATGTATCCTCATTAAACTCGCAGATTACCACCGTATTCTACTTAGTTTAGAGGATACACGAAACACTACCCCCTATGAGAGCCTCTAACCCGTCAAACAACGGTCTAGAGGCCCAAGAAGGTATGTTTGGTGAATACACAGAACATTCAATGAATGAAAAGCCCCTATTCGAGTGTCATAGCGAGCTCAGATTGTGGATATGTACAATGAATGAATATATACAATGAATGAAGAGCCCCTATTCGAGTGTCTTAGCGAGCTCAGATTATGGATATGATTGAATATATACAATGAATGAAGAGCCCCTATTCGAGTGTATTAGCAAGCTCATGACAGTGCAAACATAGGACAGCACAAACATATATATGTATACAATGAATGAATATATACAATGAAATGGGCATGTACAATGAATGAAGGACGGCACAAACATATAATGAATGAGATGAAATGAATGAATGAAGGACAGTACAAACATATACGCTCAGCAAAACCCCACCCACAATAATCAAGCCAGTGGGTGATACGAAAATATGTATCAACCACCGGTTGATATGGTGGTTGAGTTTTGCTGAGCAGGGGGGCTTTTTGCTGCCGCCCCAAATTATTATAAAAATCGCAACTATGCGCACACCACCGACATGTTGTCAGCCATGGGGATTCGATCCTGGACTGCGAGCGTCACAGTCCAATACGATACCGATTGAGCCATCGAATCTTGTTACAAACATATGTTTCGAAAGTTAATATATAGCTAATATTCATTGAAAAGGAACTAATTTCGAATATATTTACTCAAAATACAATTCTTAATTCAAGAAATACGTTTATATAATATATTCTCACCAAAGAAAGCTGAATTAAGGAATTTCCTATTTATTATACCACGCCATCTATGATAGAACATCCGGTCCAGATCATCTAATTGCTAGATTTTTCCATCCTTCCTATAACATAACTGCTAGATTTTTTCATCCTTCCTATGACTATTACGAGATTTTCCATCCTTCCTATGACTATTACGAGATTTTCCATCCTCGCTATAACTGTTCAATGGAGAAATATATATTACGAGATTTCCCACTCGTAAATCTGTATCATAGTCAAGGGAGTATTTAGTTGTTAATATTACTCGATAAAAAAATAACCACACATACGCATAAATACATAATCACACATACGTACACAATCTCGCATTATATTTCTGCACTGAACAAGGAAAATGCAACTGATTTTTAATTCCAAACACTATATACACGTATTTCTGTAATCGAGTAAATACATGCAGGATCCCTGTGCTGTACTGTAGATCTAAAATTAACCGGCCACGATCGATACAGACTAGACGCTTGATTCTGCACTCAGTAAGCTGGAATATACATGTCGGTTTTCTGTAGGTTAGATAAAATATACATGTATTCTGTGTGTTGCGCTGTTCTAAATGTTTCACGAAAAGAACAGAAAAATACACGAACTGTATATTTTTAAGTTAGAAATCATAAATCCTTTCTGTAATGCAGACTGTTCAACTTGCTCCACCAGGCATCACAGACCTTTGATGTTGTATATGATTATGACAATATACCGAGGATCATAAAATTACCTCGCTTTCGTGAGTCAAAAAATAAGTAGTATAATAATGATAATTTCTGACCCAAAAAAAATAAATATAATTTGAGGTGGTGATGATAGTTAACAATACTGAAAGGTGATTTTCTGCTTATATTTTTTTGAGAAAGCGGTTTTATATATATTTTCTGCTACTTTTTGTACTGAATATGAGTGAATATCAAAATATTTCGCAGCAGAACATATCGAACGAAATATAATTACTTCGCCAGTTTCTGTGTTTGTGGAATTTACCACCCTCTTTCTGATTGTTTTACATCTTCCAGTATCACCACATGCAGAGTTCACGCTTTGTGTGACAACACGAAGGTTGGATATACTATTATTTTGAGGATCCCCGTCAACATGATCAATAACAAGATCATCTTTGATCACTCCGAAGAAACACTCATACGTGAATCGATGACACAGATATCTTTTCTTCCCAACTGTAAATCTAAGATAGCCAGTATTAGAAACAACGCCAACCGGTCTCTTCAACCTGCAGTGTCTGATGACACCATTACGATCTGATTCATAGTTTGTTATTGTGGGATGTGGGACAAATATATTTTGCTCCATATATGTAATAATATTATTAGTTTAAATCATTGTTTGTCTGAAATCTTGATATATAATCCTCCACGGATTTTATAGCGTTTTCACTATTATTATTTTTTTGGTCATAATATCTTTTAAGTTCTCTAAACCGTCTTCCACCGCACTTTCCACATAATTCTGTTTTTCCTCGCACTCCAATACCACATCGCAGACACGGTTTTGGTCCTAGAATTCCTCGCCGTATATTTTGTAAGTACATCCAATAAAATTCACCTCTACAGGATTTGTTGCATCGATTTACTGAACCGATCATGAGCCATCTGCATTGAGACATTGTATATATATAATATTCTTTATTTAAATATTTGTTTTAATTATATGAATGAGTTTGAGAGATTATCCCAAACTAGGCCTGTTAAATATAAATTCAACCTCGACAGATTATCTCCAGACTTGCCAGTACGAGATTTGGTTGATCCGAAAAATAAAAGTTTGATCAATAAAATTCACGACGCCAAGAAAGAATTTTACACGGATGGTGCATCTCATACATGGTGAACGTTCAAGATTATTCGCAACACTGTCAAGGACGCTACAATGAATGACAAGCGAGCGGCAACTATCATTAACTACATCGCTGAATACAAGGGCAATCAAAAATATTTCTTTAGAGTAAAATTTATTGTACTAACAGAAACAGGTAGTTGGATTATCCGTGACAAATATGATCCTGTCCTTGGCAATAACAAAATCGCCATATTAAGTAAAAATTCCAGACCGGGTCTGTTGACGGGTATTGACAAACCGTATTATGAGCGAGCGTATCCTGTAACAGCGGTTATTTATGGAATCTATGAGATAAATAAAAAACCCAACGTTGATAAACTGACACCCATGAAATTTTCAAGGTTAAATTGTGTAGCCGAACGAGTAATAGAACATTTTACGATCGCGATGCGTTGAAACGGATTAACTGATTTAAGACGTGAAAAAATAAACTCGTGGGCTGATTCAGTTAAGGATACCGGTGCTACAATAAAAGATGTTGCTGAGTTAGGAAAACTATCAAAATTTCCAATAACCGTAGCGACAATAACGGGAGAAATACTGTATGAATCGAAATATAAGTCGAAAGGAGCTTCAATAAATATTAATGATCATAACGTGCACGCATGGACCAACACATTAACAATATTTCCACGTGATCGAACTGTTAGATTTTACCCCTTAGATATGAATATGCTTGATTTTATCAACGAAATAAGTAAAAACGATCTTGTATCGGTATGGTTATTTAAAAGTAATGAGGAAGGTGGATTTGATCAGTTTGTTAGGCCAAACGGTGAAATATATCGAACAGAATTTCTCCATGACGAGATGAAAAATCTCGCGGAGAAGTTTTCCAAGTACAAGCACGCGGAAAATACTGACAAATTACTAACTAATTGCTTTACCGTTCCATCTGTTGCGGCTCATTTCGCTAGAGAAAGAAATTCATGGAAACCAACACGGTTTGATTTACTCGAGGACGTACGCGGAAGTTGCGTTGAATACGGACACGGCGGATTGTGGAATACCAAATATAATTACAATGATGTTATTTCAGTTGATATGGTTGCATGTTATCCAGGAAGTTTTCTAGGATACGGAGATTGTTCTATGTACTTTAAAAGATTCGGTCACCCTACAAACGAGATGACGCGAGTGGCAATTAATGGACCATTACCTGATTTTGATCTGACTGGATTCGCTTGTGTTGAATCATTCGAGCTTAACGAAAATCTTGACCAAATTTGTTATGTTTGGTTTGGCAGACATTTTCTTGAAAAACGTTGGGCGCCTATAGTTTTATCACGATATATGCTAGATTGTGCGTTACTGACATCGTTGGTGGTTAGTGAGGCGATAATATCATATCATGCACAGACCGAAGTTTGGTTGCCCATGCCAGATTCTATCAATCTCGATGATGTTTTTTAGGAATTTAAGGAAAAATGTCCTGTTGTTTCCGAAGATGATATTATCAGAGAAGCTCCTAAAATTCTCGAGATTAAACTCAAAACCGCAAAAGATCTCGGTAGAAAAATTATAGGTAAATTTACTCAAGGTGGTGCATATGATCATAAAAGACATCACGCACGGTTAATTTTAGATGATGCCGAGTACGATTTTATAATCGCTGATATTACAGCGAGAAATATATTTGTAAATCGAGAAAGTGTTTATTTATCCGACGGAACAAAATTGGGTACGATCGTTAGTTACTTAAATGATATCTCCCCACAGTATACTCATCTAAGATCTTCCATGTTGGCTTATGTTTCTATAAATTTATTATCGATGATTAATAGATTTCCTGAGACCGCAGTCAGAGTCGCAACAGATTCGTTTTACATTTCGAGTAAATATTTAGAGTCTGTTATGAAATTCACAAGTAATGATGAACGATGGAGTTCGTGGAGAATAAAAAAGGAAATATTACACAATTATACAGAATCAGCAGATGTTCCGATGTAACATTTTCATCGTAAGTGTAATAAAATATCAGAAATGTCGAAAGCACCGTCAGTGAGTGATCCAATAACTAGATATAAGACAGTATATCTCAATGGACCTGGTGGATGCGGCAAGACGACTCGAGCCATTAATGTTTTTAGAAATTCAGATATGATCGTACTAACACCCACACATAGACTTGCACGAGAGATGAAACAACGGCAAGTACAATCGTGCACGTATCATAGTTTCTTTCGGTGGCGCGGGGATACATGGACTCCTGAACGAATGGGAGAAAAATATATACCTAAAATAATTATTTGGGACGAGATATGCACGGTGTCATTAGATACATTAAAAATGTTTCTTGATTGGTTGCTGACGAAAAATACCGCTATACTAATGTGTGGCGATCATGGTCAACCACCGCCTTTTGTTGGACCATCTCCACATGATTGGTTAAAAAATTTCGTTGATTATTACGAAGAAATAGATGATGATCATAGAGCTCTCGATGAAAATTTAAAAGAATTTAAAAAATTAATCAGATTACAATCAAACAAAATTCAGTGTGAAATAATACGCGGAGTAATCTCAGAGACGTCAATGAACGATTTTTTAAATTTATGGAAACCCAACGATTTGATAGTAGCAAGCAGAAAAATAATCAGATACGCTTTACAGCAGCAGTTATTTCAGCTACATAAAGAAAAATACTCAGAATTGCCCGTTCCGTTATGTTATAGACCATCAGATACACGAAAACAGAATATTAATGTTGATATTCCAGGACAGACTGAGAATCAAAATCTCGTATTAAATGATATTGTCGTTGTTGATATCAGTGTAGTCGAAAATGCATTACGCGCTGACAAATCTCCATGGGTATTGGGATACGCTATGACGATCCACTCGTCTCAGGGATTAACTATTTCTGATACACGAGTTTGGATTGTAGACGATCGCATCGAGTGGTCAAATTTAGTTTATTTAGCGGTATCGAGGGTCAGAAAAATATCTCAATTACGGAGAAAAATAATTCCTGAAATCGTTGATAAATTTAACATCATCGATGATGATATAATAAGAAAAAAATTAATCGGATACAAACAATCTGATAAAAAAATAAGCGCGACTTTGATCTTGATGTTGAATTTATTATTGAGTTAAAACAGCAGCAGAATAATCATTGCGCAAGTTGCAATTGTATAATGCTGTGGAGGTATTCGAGTAATGATTCAAGACAATTTACCGTAGACAGAAAAGATAGTAGTCGCGGTTATACACGAGAAAATACCATGTTGACCTGTCTCGAGTGTAATTGGCGTCGCGGCGCTAGTTAAGTGATCGCGGTGGTAATTGTGTATCCGTGGGAATTATTTGTAGTTGTTCACGTGTAAATCCACGTTGAGGAGCAGCCGAATCTAATCTGTAGATTGCGGGTCTACCTAAGGATCTTGTCACGGTGGATATTTTGTGTGTGGTAACACTCCAAATAGGATCAGTCGCTCTCGCTTTACCACCTTCAAGTTCACCCGGTTCATATAAATATCTAACTGTAACATCACCCAATATTTTTTGTTTTTCAATATCTTTTCGTTGTGGTTTCATGTTGGTTGTTCGTGTAATCTCATTATTTAATGCAGCTATCACGCTTGGTAATCTTGTAATCCATTCACGAGATCTTTTATTTTGAATAAATTTCCTCGCGTATTGATATCCAAATAACCGCTCAGCAAGTGTTCGATTAAATCGCTCAACAATCGCCTGATCACGATGAATCGCAGTATGTCCTCGTCGTATTTTGGTATTATGCTGCTTCATCAACGATGATACTGGACCAAGAAATTCCTTACCAGGATCAACCTGTAGTAGCTGTGGCCATCGCAGACCACCTCGTTGATAAATTCGTTCAAACGCATCGGCTACTTCAGATGATGTTTTCGCTGATAACGGTTCTGCCTCTTTATATCTACTTGCAACAACAACTACAGTCAACGCGTACTTGTACGTTTTTCTGCGTACAGTATCATGTGGTAAAAACAGAATATCAGCTTGATGAACTTCATTAGGAACACTAACATCGAAATACGCGTACTGAATGCGTGTCGGTGGTGGTAGATAAATTTGCCATATTGCCTGTTTGGATAACCACGTTTTAGCAGTAGAATGTTTAACCGCTGCTGCATCAGCAAGTTTACTAATTGCTACTTTGCCTCTCCAATATCCTCTTGGTGAATAATAAATTAATTCCATTATTAATTACCAGCCCCAAACGCTAATTTACCTTTCATCGCAGATCTTATTAACCAATTAGCTAATGATTCTCTAATATTTTTATTTTTTATGGAATTTAACGGGTGAATTAATTTCACATCTGCAATATGCCTATCCTGTAGATTTTTACTCTTATACGCAACATCATGAATATGACAAGCTCGATCAATAGCGTTTACTGGTTCCTCGCCTGGTTTTGGTTGATCCTGATTATCGAGCCTGATATCAAGTCTGGTACCAGGACCGCAATAATTATATCCTGGTAGATGTTTTTCTCCTGGGTATTTAGCCCATGGAGCACCTGGAAACTTTGACATCAAATTAGCAACATCACCACCGCGCTTATTAGGCAAAAATGAAAATTTCTTTCTACCGCATACAGCACATTTTCCACCGTACGCTATTTTTTTATTTTTTGTTATAACCGTAGCTAAATCAGTAGTTGGAGTTTTAACTCTGCAGCGTAAACAATATAAATTCATGTTATAATATATATGGATATAATTGATTTCTCAGCGACAAGAAAACGAGAACCTGTTAAGCATCATCCTACGCTACCGAATTCCATCAGAATGATTATCATAGGACCATCTGGATCGGGTAAGACGCAGTTATTACTTAATCTGATAATGAGATGGTTGAAATGGGATAAGTTGTATTTGGTAGCACCATCCGTTGATGATCAACGATGTTATGAAGTATTAAAAGATTTCAATGAAAACGCAAGATTACTGGACGAAGATAATGATGTTAAGGAGTTTATAACAAATATTGATGAAGCACCGTCCGTTGATGTTTTAGACGGATTTATTAATAATTTAGTTGTGTATGATGATGTGATGCTAGATAAGCAATCAAATCCAGCCAGAATATTTTCTCGCGGCAGACATAAAAATACAGATGTGATCTATGTTACTCAACGATATACACAAATACCAAAAGTAATCAGAGACAACTGTAATATTTTGGTTGTATTTAATGGCGTAGACGCACACACGTTGTGAAATATTCATCAAACCTGGTGCAGCGGTGACATGGATATAATTAAATTTAAAAACTTCTTTTCCCGAACGCAAGCTACTCCGCTTGGATTTATAACAATAAATTTGCACGATCCTAGAACAAGATATCGTGTAGGTCTTAAAAAAATATTTGGATAGTAGGGGTGATGATAAAATTAAATTAAATTAAAAAGATATCATTGATATAATGAACAACTGTGAGTGGCTGCGTCAAGGAACCACTAACAAATGTGATAAAAAATGCAGTGGAGAATATTGCAAAAAACATAATTATCTTATAAAGAAAAACCCTCATGCTGGTCCACGAAGTTGTGTTGGATGTAACACCGGCGTTAGAGGATTATATCAGATTTGCAAAAATTGCGGTGGAGATCGATACAGAAGTTTAATGATATATTACAGAAAAAGAAAAAACATAAATCCAAAAATAGAAAAACCACCATCAGAACTTGAATATTACTTGAAACATAGAATAATTGAGCATAAAGATTCCCAGGATTCAGATGAAGATTCCCAGGATTATTCAGAATAACATAGCAGCAGAGAGGGCCTTGTCTACAATTCTGTTTGGGACAAACAATAACCGTAGACTTGGTATTGACCTCTATGAAGGGTCACTATTTTTTTTTTTTTGTCTAAAACAAGGGTGACCATTCCCTTAAGTGGTCTGTACGCCCTCTCTGCTGCTCCATTTAACCGTCAGCAATTCTGACTTGGAGTTCGGCGTTTTTACTATCTTTCACTAATTCAACTTCCAACCGAATTCTAGCCTAGGAGCGACGTTTATAATAGTTTAAATAAAATATTGGGAGCACCCCACCCCAACCATAATAATTTTCACAGTGCTTACTCCAATACAAACGTTTAGCATTACTTATAATCCACGGTGTTGACGAATGAATGGACACATGACACGTACCCAAACATCAAAGTGCCAAAACAGGCTCAACAAAATAAACTTTGAAAAGTATAAAATAAGATGGCCAATATTTTCTTATTTTCTCGTCTCAGAGATTGAAAGAGAACATGTTGAATTGAGAAACATGCCCAAAATTGTCTTAAATTTTATTATTTAAAAATGTATTAATTAAGAGAATTAGCATATATTAAGAGAATAAAACAATCACTTTTGCAATTCATGCCAATTAAGAACAATTTCATACTATTATGTACAAATGGTGATATGATACACTATATCTGGTAAATATACACACGGACGAATGAACACACCACTAATACACATCTCCAATGCATTAGGATCCTTTCACTCATTTTCTCACAGATAAAAACAAAATTAATTTTTACTAATAAGGCTACTCGAAGTTTCGCTTTTGAAGATATCGAAGAGTTAATACTTAGTATCTCAAACGCTAATGATAACCACGAGTCACACTTGTGTTTCAGTTGCAATACTGTAGGGAGACTATGGTAGCATATATGTAGCCTTTCGACTCTTCTTAAGTACAGTTAAACCGGAACAGCTTTATTTTGGCATCGGCGACTATCACGATAGAACCTGGAAATAATCAATTTGATAGACGCACTATGTGCAAAGCATTTTTTTTTCATGTCTAGTATGGGTGTCTGGGCGTGCGTGTGAACATACAACAGGAATGTACGTCCCAGGATTCGCTATTCAGATCTTTAGTTGTCAGGTGTCTTTGTCAAGAAAATGCGGACCTGCAGTTAGAATATTACAGTGTAAACTCAATTTAATGAACAATATTTATTTATTAATCTATTTACACATTTTTAAAAACCTTCGTAACATTCTCATACTATTATGGCATATATATATATATATATATATATATATATATATATATATATATATATATATATATATATATATATATATATATATATATATATATATATACACACTCACATATATACACACACACATATATATAAATATATATATATATGTATATAATATATATATATATATATATATATATATATATATATATATATATATATATATATATATATATATATATATATATATATTCAAAATAGAGCCGCATATCAAAAGCACATATGGGGAAACACAAAGTTGAACGTGAAACGCAAAATAAGCACTATGTTTTTCACATCAAAATTAAATTTTCCTTATGATAAATGGCGATATGCATAAGATATACAAGTCATACTTAAAGCAATTCGTTGTATTCCAATTTGCTAGAGAGAATAAGTATGAAAACAGAAGTTGAAACAAATCAATGACGTTATTAATGACAGATCAATGACAGTATTGAGTACAGATCATTGACATTATTGATGACAGATCTTTGACATTATTAGTGTCAGATCAATTACATTATTACTAACATGTCAATTATGATATTAATGACAGCTCAATGACATTATTAATGATAGATCAATGACATTCTGAATGACGGAACAATGACATTACTATACATATTAAAATAAGACATAGCTTAGTATCTCAAAAAATAAAATTGTGTGTAAAATACGAGACAAATTTCACTTGTTATTTATACATTTACGAGTTATATCACAGATTATTGAAACAAAAATAAGGTTCATTAGATTAGGTGGATATAAATTAACGTCTGCTGATAAATGTAACTACCTGTGATTGGAGTGTTATGTAACAGTTGTAGTTCCTGTCAGACTTTAAAGAACGTTGAGTCTCCTCGCAACATGTGAGAATATTTTCATTCATATGTATATTATGTTTGGTATACTTTCATGATTTTTTTAAACCGTGATATATACGATTGAAAGTGTCTGTTGTGACTGAATAACTCTTACCTCTGTCTAGTTCCGACAGAGTTATCTCTCTTAAATGGCATAGAGTATCTGGTTTTGTCCTTTCCTAGTTGACAATCTACATTGTGTCTAGGACAACGTGTACCATACATGCTAAGTAGGATATAATGTATATTTATTTCGCCAGAACATCATCATTATAGTCTATGGAAAAACAATTTGTTTCCGTGATAACAATAGGAATACGAGCCTCGCAGTGTATCCACAGTAACGTGTACATATAGGCGTCACCAATAAACTCTCGTAGTTGTTGTTGTTGTTGTAGGATTTAACGCCATTTTTCAGCGCGTTCGGCTATACTTAGCGGCCATTATTAATCGTGGAGGAAGAACCCGAGAATACCCCGGAAAGAACCACCGACCCACAAGAAGCAACTGGCAAGCTTTCTCACATAACTACACATATCTACTTGGCTCAACCCGAGACTCGAAGTAACATTTGGTAAAAACACTGGACACTGAGAAGTTTTGGTCACATATGGTCAGACTATTAGCTCGAATATTTACGAAATATTCAGAAAATAGCACATGTTGGCTATGGGGCATTTCATGAAGACGGTTGTGGTAGACAGGGGCCTATGTGACCAGATGACCCAGTTCCAGTCAGCTCATATAGTGTCACACATACGACACAATATTATATTTAAACACAATATACCATCTAGGCAACTATTTATTGTATCATGTATATGTTGGCGTTAAACTGGTCGCGCTATATATATATATATATATATATATATATATATATATATATATATATATATATATATATATATATATATATATATATATATATATGTGTGTGTGTGTGTGTGTGTGTGTGTCGGTCTGTTGTTGATGGTGAAGGTTAACTAAATATGAAACTTTAATAAGTTAAAATTTGTAACCCTTTCCCATATGTAAAACATGGAAGATTCGCACGTCACGGGCCGCACACGTTTCATAACGGTTTTATAAAATTTTATTTAAGCAATAGTGGGGAGCTATTTAGATATGTGAGAACATATGATCTCCATAAATACATACCGAATCGAGACCAATGACAGCTCTACAAACTTGGAAATGAGTCTGTATTGCCATAACCAACTCTGCCTGCAATGTCCACCTCAAAGTCAAAGAAATACTTCAGTGTCAGGTAGAGTTTTCTTGGGGCATACGTTGCCTATTTTATCCAAGTGACTAGTAACTGTGACATTTAATGGATTGGCAAAGAGATCCAGATATACAAAACATTTTTGTCCACGTTGGTGAATATGACGTCCAGAAATCCAAGATGGGTGTACGGTTTCGCAGAAATTAGTTATCTGTGATTGAATGCTGAGTGATGAGAAATCTTTTCCATGCAATCTGCTTGAATGTGGCGCACATAAACTTGGCTTCTCTCAGTGTACAATTGAGATTGGTCTTGCAGGACTCCTAAGTTTATACAAACATAAAGCCATTTCTAACGCAAACGCCAAAGGACCCATCAAATTCCTTCCACGATGCAGTAAACGATTAATATATTCCATTCTCAAGGGAAACAGAACAAATGTAAATGATTGGCATGATCCTATAAAAGTCGAAAAGATGAAGTGCATTATACAACTGTATGATAAAGTTTGCATATCTTATATGTTTGGTTTTTTTTGTCTGAGGAATTAAACTATTGTCATCCTTGGAGGACTTCGATGTTTGGGTTTCGCATCGTCGCTTTGATGATCAATAGCCATTGCCATGACGACTACTGTAGAAAATGATTGCATCATGGTTCTGATTCTTCATTGACAACTAGAGATTTTACATGGTAGTACATTGCAGTGACACCTAGAGATTTTACATGGTAGTACATTTCAGTGACACCTAGAGATTTTACATGGTAGTACATTTCAGTGACAACTAGAGATTTTACATGGTAGTACATTTCAGTGACACCTAGAGATTTTACATGGTAGTACATTTCAGTGACAACTAGAGATTTTACATGGTAGTACATTTCAGTGACACCTAGAGATTTTACATGGTAGTACATTTCAGTGACACCTAGAGATTTTTACATGGTAGTGAACGTGGCAAGTGGTGTGAACACGGACATTTGCGATATGTTTTATTCACTGATGGAATATCAAATGCATGGGACTGAGGAAATACGATAGGGTCATAATTCAAGATATTTGGACATTTTGATTTTGTCTAAATTAATAGAAAACCGGTCTGACGATATAATGTTAACCTGAAAATGACATTAATTTCCTTCTTCTTTGTATGAATAAAGCGACCATTGCTTAAGAAAATATTTTGAACAATCTGTTTTTATATTAAAATCGTGCAGCTATTCGCTTTTAGTAAATATCGTCTTCAATAAAGATCATGTCAGTGCGTTAAGTGAAATAACAAATTCAAGTTTCAATTATTTATCCTCGTCATGTGTTTTATTCTGAACACACGTTTTTTACCCCTGGGTTTTGCACAAAAATCAAGGACAATATTCTATCAGATTTCAGAAATTACATAAACATCACGATTATCTTCGTTTATCCGTACAATTAGGAATAGCATTTTGATTAGATTGAGAAGATATTGTTTTACCTTTGTTGCTGTTGTTATTTCGTTTTCTTTTGTGCGATCTCGCTTCTACTCGTCTGTATCAATCGTTCGCTGTCTCTCTCCTTCCCTACATCCCACCTCATTCTCCTCTTTCTCTCTCTGTCTCTCTGTCTCTCTCTCTCTCTCTCTCTCTCCAGAGAATCAATTTTCCTTTTGCAGGTAGCATTCTTTTATATATTAATGATCCTAAACTGACGTAAGGGACACAGGAGCTTCTCAGAGTCTTTTATTATCAGGTACTTTGCCTGTTTCTGAGTACTCTTCTTCTAATGAAAGTGTTCTTATTCAAGGAGCAGAATGAGGCTTTGTTAATTTCCCTCTCCATTGTGTAAATTTGTCATCAGACTTTGTCTTAGGATCATTGATATTCGGAGCAGTATATGCATTACCCGTTGTGGGCATTCATTTATTACTAGGCAATGACCTAGCTGGAGATAAGGTTGTGGTTAATCCACTTGTAATTGACAAACCTTGTTTGGATCAGAAAGTCGATCCTATTGAACAAGTGTTCCTTTGGCTGACACATGTATTGGTCAGGCTTTCGATGAGGCCACTTTCACTCATTGTTTGGATCAATCAGAAGGTATCGATTACAGTGATCCTCTTTAAACTACTCATTATCTTTATTGTAATAAGGGTGACAAACGACAATCACTTGTCGTTGAAGAGGGAAAGGATCCTGAGATCTATTTGTTTCAAAGTGTCATTAGTGAAATTGACGCCACCGAGGAACATGTCTGTTATTTAATTAAAAATGGAATTCTTATGAGAAAATGGACACCTAACAAGGTACCTGTTGGTGATGAATGGTCGGTGAACTATACAATTGAAGTTCCAAAATCGTACAGACGGGAAATTCTTAGTCTGGCCCATGTAACGCCTTTGTCTGGTCATTTAGGGATTATTAAGAATTATCACAAAATCTTGACTCACTTCTGTTGGCCAAAAATAAAATTGATGTTTGTAAATACTCCAGATATTGTCATACTTGTCAAATGGCAGGAAAACCCATTCAGAAGATACATAAGTCTCATCTGCAACCATATTCCTGCATTATACGAACCATTTAGCAGAGTAATGGTAAACTGTGTTGGTCCCTTACCTAAGACCTAGTCAGGTAACCAACACTTGTTGACCATAATGTGTGCGTCAACAGGGTTTCCAGGGGCGATTCCTTTGAGGAATATTAAATCGAAAACAATTGTAAAAGCTTTGGTAAAGTCTTTTCTTTACTCAATTTGGCCTTCCCAAATCTGTCCAATCGGGTCAAGGGTAAATTTTAGGTCTGGAACTTCCCACCTGGTTATGTTTGAATTTGGAATCCAGCAATTCAAGTCACAAGTGAAATTATGGTTTAACAGAACTACAATGGAGAGAACTTCTGAGACCGGTAATAGAGTTGTCTCTCGTGCCCATTCTTCAACATTTTCTTCAGATTAGGTATTACGACCGCTCAGGTGGCCTAGTGGTTAGGGCGTCCGCCTCGGATGCGGGAGGTCGTGGATTCGATCCCCGGCCGAGGCATACCAGAGACTTAAAAAATGGTACTAACAGCTGACTCACTTGGCGTTCAGCATTAAGAGGTTAGTGTTAGGACTGGTCGGCCTGGTGTCAGGATAATGTGACTGGGTGGGACATCATGCTACATGTCTGCGGCATGATGCCCCAGTGCTAGACATCACTATAAACTGCCACATTGCAGACATCGTAGCAATATGACTGAAAAATTGTTAAAGCTACGTTAAAAATCAAAATCACATCACATCACAGATAAGGTATTACGGCCCTTACAAAGTTACGAAGAAAATGAATGAGTTAAATTATAATGATAGTACTCCTGGGAAATAAATAAAATATAGGAGTACCAGTATACTGAGAGAGATAGTCGTACCTGTTCCAATTAGTGAAGATTTAAGTGAAAGAATATCATCGGACTCTACTGATACTGGAGTGACAATTCAGAAATTATAAATGATCTGGACCAGGCATGTTCATATTTGTAACAACAAGAAAGAAGTGAACTTAAACAGTTATTGTTTGAATATGAACACTTAACAATTGTCCATGACCTTGCAATTGTAAATTCCACACCTGTGAAGCAACACCCACACTGGATGAACCATCTTAAACAGAATACTTGAAAAAAGAAATTCAGTATTTGCTGCAGAATGATTTCATAAAGCCCAGTAAAAGTGATTGGAGTTCACCATGTATACTTGTTCCGAAATCAGATGCACTGATTATAGGAAGGTGAACAGTGTGACAAAAGCAGATTCATTTCCATTACCAAGAATCGATGACTGCATTGGAAAAATCGGGAATGCCAAGTAAATCACCAAATTTGACCTTCTGGAAGGATTTTGGTAAATTTAACTGACGGAAAGAGCAAAGGAAATTTCGGCATTCGTGACTCCAGATGGACTTTATCTATATAAAGTGATGCTTTTTGGGATGAAGGGCTCGCCAAGCACTTTTGAACGACTAATGAATATGATTACCTCTGGTCTAGATAATTGTGAGCTTACATTGATGCCATCATCTACAACGACATCTTGAACGAACATTTAGCGACTATTCGGAATTCTTTGACAGACTCACATATGCATGTTTGACATTTAATTTGTCTAAACGTGAGTTCTACCGTGCTAGTGAGTTATTTCTAGGACATATTGTGTGACATGGGCAAGTTAAACCAATAGATGATAAGGCCAAGGTTATCTCTGAATTTCTTGTGATTGTTAGTAAAAAAGCAACTGATGCGACATTTAGCTATGGCTGGATAGTATCGGAAATTTTGTTCCAGCTTTTTCACAATTATTGATCCCTTGATGAAAAGAACTATTGATCAAGAAAAACAAATTTCCTTGGACTGAAAAATTTCAGGAGGCTTTGATACGTTACAAGCCATACTTAAAAGCGCGCAAGTTCTTACAGCTCCAAATTTCAACCAATCATTTAAACTGTCTGTTGATGCAAATGATGTTGGGGTTGGAGCAGTATTGATTCAAGAGGACGAAAATGGTGTTGATCATCCAGTGTACTATTTTTCTAAGAAATTAAATAAGCACCAAAGAAATTATTCAACAGTCGAGAAGGATATTGGCATTACAACATTTTGAATTTTACATTAGTTCAGCTCCTTCTTCGATTACTGTGTTTAGTGATCACAACCGGCTTGCTTTCATTAGCAAGATGAAAAACAAATATCAAAGCTTAATAAGGTTGAGATTGTTGTTACATGAATATAAAATTGACATCAGGCACATTAAGGGAAATATAATTTAATAGCAGATGCACTTTTCCGTGTATAGAAATGTATTATTTTACGTATATTTTTGTATAATTCATAAGAGTTATTCTTATGTTATTTTTTAAAACCCCAAATATAATTATTCTGTGGTAAAAATAAAACTTTTATATAAATATTTTTTCTTTATGGGGCAAGTGTTATGTATATTTGATTTAATTTATATTTGATTAATTTAATTGTTTCTTTGTTAGTTTTAAATGCTATTGTAAAGTTGTCTAGTATAGATTTCAGAGTTTTTTATTTTTGACGTAAACAACTTTATAGAGACATTGTATCTAATGTTGACCTAGTTACTGACCTTGATTCAGAAACAGTACACGGTTCTTTTAAACAATAATTTTTAAAATTCTTTCCCAGGGTGAAAATCATAGGTTTTAATCACGGCCATACTGGGCGTACGTGATGTAAGGCATGTAACAAGCATCAATATTGTTCTAGAAGGGTGATCATGTGACCCTCATACGGGAATCTGTTTTGCGTCTTAAAAAATAGTGTAAAAGTTTCTATTGAGAATTTGGGAAGTCAGGCTTTAAATAACTGACACTTAAAGGTGTTTTTTGTGACCAGTTTGAGTTGAATTTTTTATTTTTCTTCAAATTATTTGGATTTCAAGAGATTATTTTTTTCCTCTATATACTTGTGCTCTAGATTAATTCTAGGACAAGGACAGTAATCGAAATTTACACAGAATTCAAACACTGGAATATTATTTTCTGTGAGTCAACAAAGAACTGTTGACACTTTAGTGCGACGCTGACCACAGCATACGCCATCGGCTTCCATTTTGGGTTTCATCAGGATTCGCACACAGTTTCATTAGGACTTTTATTATAAGACTTCTATTTTTTTTTAATTCTTAGATTATTCTTGGATTATGTTTGGATTTTATTCGTAAATCCGAAGTTCTTTTCTCATTTTTAACTTGTTTTTCTAAGGAAATAAATTATTTGTTAAATTTTACAAAGTATGTTGACTTCACTCTTTTTGTGTTGCATTTTGTAAGAGCCTAAACGTAACAACATAAATAATAGGTGCGCGGTATTATGCTAATACTAGTTTACCGCAGCATTTTTTCCGAATGTACCCACTAAAGTACTTTTTTACTGTACCGGTACGTCGGTAGCTTCCGGCAGTTAGGGATGTACGTAAATACCCGAGGAATCGATACATGTATTCAGTATCTGATTATGTATTTAAGAAGTAAACTTTCCCAGTCTGGAATTACTTTTACAATTGTAAATGTATCCGCCAAGAAATTAGAGTTAATTGAGGTTTGCAAAAATATTTTGGACAAAATGATGGACAATGAGGTGTCATATGAAGCTGATGTTTCGAACAGATACCAAACATGATAGAGACGGAGATACTAATTACTTTACCGCTGAATTCTTGTATGGAATGTTTTAAAATACAGACAAAGAAAGACTTATGGTTTCATGTCAAGATTCTAGAGATGTTTAAAATGACTCCATCTTTAGAGAAACTGTTTAAGTTGACACTTTCATTGGTGTATAACTGGTGACTAATGAAACCGGACGATTTGTGCCATGCACCATATACCCACTAGTTACCAATAGTAGACAGATATTTCACGAATGGAAATGACGGCAACAACATTTATTCATACGTATCTTCTCCGGAGCAAATGTAAGTAGCTGAACTTTCAATTTGTCTATTAATATGACTGAGAAATCAGATTTGTTTAGTAATTCTGAGTATAAAATGAGCAAACATTTGTAACATAAAAAAGACGTATCATATAGCGCAGCATGTATTTTGAATTTGACTCAAATTTGACAATGTTGTAGTTGAGACCTTTCATTACTGGGGCGCGTGCTGGAATTGTATGTATGTTTACAAATTTCATTCTTGCTAATGTTCAATTAGAAAAAAAAGAAAAGACAATAGAATAATTGTTTAAAATGTCCTCATTAAAACTATCCAAATGATTTTTAAAAACTATTCATTGTTTCAGAAAGAGGTCGAATCTTTGTTTTTCAATAAAATATTCTAAAATTGTTACCTTTAAGTGCAATGTATTAATAATAGTTAGTAAACGACATCATACAAAAAATAGAGCTTTCTGTATAACATTTAATGGATTTAAGTACTGTTTATCTGTGAAATCGGCCCAGAAATTGTAAGGATGGTGAATAAAAAAGATCACTAAATAGTCCAAAAATGCATGTTCCATTAGAGTAGTAAGGAAAAATCCACTTGCCTTTGTTATATACAACATTTTAGACCAAATAATTCAAATACCAAATAGTAAATCACCATTTAAGCAATGCAGACAGCCAAGTGACACAAATATACAATATATGTCTAGGCCTAATCACAGTTACATACATTGGGATGTGTCAGAACATTATACAATATCTTTCCAAAAACGCCACGTCTAATTCATATTCACAAAAGTACAGAAAAGTGGATGTGCAATAAATACAAACCCACTTAAGTGCTTTGTTCAAGTCTGGCGAAAGGATTCGTTTGACGCAGTGTATGAAGACACGTATCGGCCTGATGGCCTTGTCATGTTCCTACTCTGAATCAACCTCGTTCTTTCTCCTCACTCTAAACAAGACGCATATATTGTTTTGTCTATTATTTATGATCCTGTACTCTCATGCTTGAGACGTGTCACGTATGGCAATATAATGGCCGAAATTCATGCTGTGAAACATATTCGGGCCAAATCCAACTTTCGGAAAAAATTTGGTTTGACTACAAATGTCATGATTTAGTTATTACCAGCGTATGTAAATGTGTTATGAATACTTATTCCTTTCTAAGGCTTCGAATCATCCTGCGATTTTCAGGAGTGCACTCGTTTTCTCGCTAATCTTTGTGTAATTTTACAAGTTCAAGCTATCTTCGCGTTTGTTGAGTTAATGTTTTCTGGTTCTCGCTAATAAATATCGTGCCTAGCTCTTGTCATCCTACTCAGAATTTTCTTATTATATCAATAGTGCAGGTAGTAAATTGTTAGCTTCAGTATCAATGTTTTCGACTTTTATCAATAGAGTCTGGAATGTTTCAATAGTATCGGATATAATGATAGTTATAATGATAATGCATACTTTTGAAAATTATTTCTCCAGCCTTTCATAGTTCACAGAAAATTTTCAACTCGACCTGGCTATTACGAGTTCTTGCTAGAAAAGTCCTTCTAGCTGGTTCTGACGTCAAACGATTTCTTCCCAGTAGTTTTTCTTAAGGCGGATCTGTTGAAACTGATAATTTAAGTTGAAACGGGTCTTTAGCGGTCATTTTCGAACCCACCTTCTGTCTATGAATCTGAAAGGTCCACTAAACATTCCGTGTACAACAATTTAGTGTCAAATATTCATCTCTGGGAATCTGTAGGCGGAGTGGTGCTATTGGGATGCATATTATGCCCACGAAATATTTGAAATATGAGAAAGATGTTGATCTGCTCTGCGTTGAAATAAGTATGAAAGTCATAATTCTATTAACATCATGTACCGGCAGGTGAATAGTAGTTATACATGTAGTAGAAGGAAGGTGAATCGTGGTTATGAATGTTATTAAATGAACCAGCTATTCTATTTACAGACACAGAAGAGAGACATAATGCATCGTTTCAAATAAGTTAAAAAGGGTATTGTTAGAACCAGTTGTGGACTTCTATAAACCATTTGGTTCAGTAATGCTCTCAGAGTACTGATTGTTACCTACTGATGTTTTGTAGTGAGAGTTGGAAAATTCAATAAAATAATCAGCAGGGATGGCGAACAGACCGTTTGCTGGAAGGTCCATTTATGAAAAATAAAACTTTCTAGGAAAATGAAAAATATAAGCGTAATCACACCAAACCGATTCCTCTAACCGACCGAGATTTTCACTAATTGGATTTGTTCATTTTGTTGCTTTATCTTTGTCATTAGTTTTGACATTTGTATGTATATTTTGTTTACCTTTCGGACACACATTTGTGGTCGCACCCTCCCTGCTGCTGCAGTTTGTGAGTAGTTAAATCATTAATGATGTGAAATAATAATGTGTGATTGTATACCAGCTATGGAATATCGCACAGCTAGATTAGCTAAAGAGCGACTAGAGGCAATTAAAAATATATTCCAGTCCCATGTTTCTGTTAAGCAACAATTACAAGCGCGTCAGGAGTCTCAGATGGGATTTGCAGAAGGCGCGGAATAATTATTTAAACCGGTTACGAAGGCTACCGAAGGAGTTGCAATGGCTACCAAAGGTCTTCTTCCCACGTTGGAGGAAACCGCTAAAGCAACTAGAAAATAGCAGAAAGAACTAAATAAAAAACCAACAGATTTTAAGAGAACTTCTTGGTGAAATAGCTGCTATTCAACCACAATTGCAAGACGAAATACTTGAGAGTATTGACAAAGTCCATGAAGAGGTCAGTGATATAAGGGATCTTGTTACGACCAAACCAAAATCACCACCCAAATTTACCGACGAAGTCTCAAGAATCCTCGAAAGAATCCTGCACCGGATGCCGCAACAAGATATCCAGATCGTGATAAATTATTAGATCCAATCAACACCGATATTTCAGAAAAAATGGATCCCTTTTATATTCCGAAAATACCATGATATATTTAGAATCACTGGTGAATATAAGGATAAATTTTCAGAATTTGAGAAACAAGTTGAAGAAGGAAAAGGAGCGCCGTCACTCAGAGATATATTATCACACAAAGCACCGCCATTTAGATCTTGTACTGAGGAAGAGGCAGATTTGCAATTTGAAGCAATTAGATGAAACAGAGTATTGTGTTCAACAAGTAAGAAAGAAGCGGAAGAAATAACTGGAAGTGGTCTGAGCGATTGGGTCACTCGAGGAAGGGGTCTTGCTCTTTGTCCCAACAACGTCCTTGCAGATGTTGAATGACTAGAAATCCTCATTGGTGGAAGACAACCCGGTAATAATTGCCCAGAAATCATTAATGAAGCAGCTGCTATTTTTCAGAGATTATTTACAGGCGGTATCATAGATATTAATGTGTATCAGTCCCTCATTGATTCAATCGTTGATGATTATCACAGTAATTGAGGGTATGTAATTATATCAGTGACAATAAAATAAGATGATCGTACATAATGCTCAACGTGGACCGACTGCCGTCAGGGTGATAAATTCATGATCAACTACGTATAAAGTTACATACGGGGATAGACTCGGTAATGATGTTCAGGGTCTTTTTAGAAGGATATCCCCAAAAGCAATACCGATTGCAAAACGATTATCAGTGAAAGCTATTGATGTTGTTTGTGAAAAAGGTATTGGTGCTGTTTTTGATGTTGCTAGTAAAGCATTCTCAGCAATCAAAGATAGACTAGCACGATTATTACGACGAAAACCGCAATCAGTAAAATTACCCAGTAGCGAAGTTATGCCTTCAAATGTCAGTAAAATAAGAATCAAATAAAACACTATCAGAGTTGGCTGGTTTACCACTATCAGAAAAACAAATAAAAAATATAACTGCTAGTCTGATAGCAGGAAGTGGTCTTCGTGTCTGATGATAATAAATACAATAAAATGTTCAAACGTGTATCTGGTCCAGCATTTGACATGGATGCGCCAGTTCTCAAAGATGAGTATGTGCGTGCTTATCAATAATATTCTTATGACGCACGTGTACCTAATGCACGTGGAAGAATCGAATTACAGGTTATGGATTCAAATAGATGCTTCTTAACCGCTGAGATATTCATTGAGATCGAATGTAGATTTTTGAATGCAGATGATAGAGCGTACGGACTTCTAGATCGACCTGGTTTTGGAAACAATGGTGTTATGGCATTATTTAAGAGCGCCATGTACATGATTGACGAAAACAATATTGAATCGTGTCTCAAAAATGTTGATGTTGTAACGACGATACTTGGCCTTGCAAAATACAGCGATGATTACTCAAAATCAGCTGGTCCGTCAATAATGTTTGCAAAGGATACCACTGATCAGCCCGAGAGCTGAAACGTGAGACTGAATGCAGATGGGGACGCAGTTGTATCAATGAATGCCGATTTCAACTTAGGATTTGTCGCACGCAGATCAATGTTAAATGGAGAAGAAACTTTTCATGTGTGATTCCACTTTCACATATATATGGATTCTGTAGAAATATTAGAAAAGTTATATTTGGCACTAAACCCACCTTGGTACTTGTCAGAAAAGCCACCGAGATGAAGCAATCTGGCGACCCAACGCAGTTGATACTATTAAAGTAATACTAACAAAACTTTCGCTGTGGATGCCAGTAATGCCTCCATCGATCCACAAAGAACAACGGTTACTTTCTTTTATGAGTCAGGGTAGTAAATCATTGACCACAGTCAGCATTCAAAGTAATGTGCTGAGTTATTCACATGGCAGATAGCATTACAGCAGGGAGCGTCAGCACCACGACATATATTCATCGCATTTTAGGAAAATGCCAGAGTAGATTCGCAGGAACGAAATCCAATGGTATTGGACACACTTGGAGTTTCTGAAGTTGCTTTGAGGATAAACGGACATCAAGAACGTTCTGATGAAGTTTTCCTAAATTTTGATCAAAATCATGTTGCACGTGCTTATTATCGGTTGATGACATTCATGGGGCGTGTTCAGAATGTGGATTCTGGTTTACAGATATCTCAGCTGGATTTCACAACGCTGTATCCAATCTATTACTTTTCATTGGAACATTTAGATTTATTCAGGCAATCAATCGTTGATATACACTTCCGAGCTTGTGTAGCTCGCCTACCCGCTGGTGGTTACAGAGCAATCGCTGTCATACTTTCAGATAAGACAAGGTGATTGTGGACGAAAGAAAGTCATTTATGACACAGTAGAAAATATGTAATTAAATGGCTTATGATATTATAATGTCATTTCATCATGTCAGTGTCAGTCTGACTCCTGGTCAGATTAAAAACCTACAATCAGTTTCAAAAAGGAATTGTGGAACAAAAATATATCTTAAAAAAGAACAAATCGAAGGCGGTTCAAATAAACTGTCATTGTCAGAACGTCAATTCAGCTACTTCAATAAAGCTAAAGAATCGAAAACCGGTGTTAGACTTAATCTTTCTGCGGGTGCCATTAAAGACGCAGTCAAGACTGGTGGTATATTTGCACCTCTTGCAGCTATATCAGCTTTAATAACCGCTGAAGCCCCAGCTGTTGCAAATGTAGCTGTACTTGGTGCTGTTGGAACTGCTGCTGGAATGGCATTAAAGAAAACAACAGGACAAGGTAAAATGACTTCTTAAAAAAGGAAAAGGTTCTAAGACTACCAGGAACCCCGCATTCCTGGTACGGAGAAGGTCTGAGACTTCCATGAACATTTCGCAAAACGTAAAACATCTTCTTCCTATGTCCAATTTTGATTTACTTGATGTTGAGTTTTATTTTAAGCGTGACCAATTACTAAACAACCAAACAATGTTGAAACAGGTATCATTAAGCTCGACAAAAGTTCCCGCCCTGGTACTCATAGGGTTGCATACGCGATTGATCCACGTGGAATTGTTTATTTCGATTCGTTTGGGCTAACACCACCAAACGAATTTTTAAAATATGCAGGCAGCGCTAAAATTACTGTACAAAGTACTCTCGTTTGGTATTGAACATTGCCAACACAAACAATAACCGATCCGCCTTATGTGGCCGTGAAGTAATTGCTATACTCGACTCTGTGTCATCATCAACAATATCTCCTCATAAAGTCGTGCACGAATATACAAGTAGACATTAAAAGCATCCACCGTCGTTTAAATCAGATCTTAAAGTATAATGGATGATATTTACGGAAGATCTTCTGCACAAAAACAAAAACTAACGAAATAACCCATGAAAATGTAAATAAACAGATTAGTAATGAAATATCTGAATTATTAAATCTTACAAATGTAGATCCAAACGAAGTGGTTGTATTTCAAAATAAGCAAGGAAAATTAAAAACGAGTACTCTTTCATTGCAAGACAGTATCTTCAGAATTAAAGGAGTAACTGAAAATATCATAGCTGTGTTTGATAGTAATTGAAAAATTAAACCTGGTGTTATTATGTCAGCAATATCAAATAGTATTTATAATCGAGTACAAAAATACGGTGATACAATGACTGGTAATCTCAATATGTCAAATAATAAAATTACTGATCTTGGAGAACCAGAATCAAATAACGACGCAACAACAAAAAATACGTCTATGACAGAAACCTCCCAATGATGAATTCGTTAGTTTCATTTAATGATGCAATAACCACATTTAAATCATGTTATTCTAATATGCACAATTGTTTTTAAATTTTCGTAGAAACATAAATAGATTCATTAATGATTTTTTTGGAAGCCCATCAGTCATCGAAATTAAGCTCTCTGACATAAAATATTAACGACAGTGCAGTATATACAGTAACATCTGGACACGCATTATGGTCATCACTCAATAAATCTCAGTACTTGGCGTTACAACATTTACAATAGCCACGATAATACCATGGCGTTATCCACTAACTGGTTTCTCTGGGTCTATGTTATTGATGTTGGAGCAAAACGACGAGGAAACATTTTTAGTGGAACGCGAAGAAAGAAAATCGGATTGATTTACTATTGTTGTCTTTAATTAGTAGCTAAACTACCACCTCCTTAAAATAAAATGTGCATTCCGATCAACGTTCAACGTTTTAGATATAATCAAGTATGTGAGTGGCAAACCAAACTAAAAAATACCGTTGACGAGTATACAGTAAAAGTAAAATAATATCGCAGACGTGTATTTGTTGTTGACATACTTATGTATTCGACGTCTGCTGTTATCGCTGGAACCGGCGTATTAGTATCAACAATAACAATGACATCACCAGCAGTTATAACAATTTGCCTTTCAGCTGCAACAACATTTGCTGGTATTCTAAATATCATCGCAAAAAATATCTACGTGTAGCGAAAATAAACTACATGAATATATAATAAAGTTACATAGAGCGACTCTAGCATGCTCAAAATTATCTTGGTCGATATCATCAGGTGGAATAATATCAGATAGTGAATTTACAGAAATGATTAAGATTTACCGCGAAGGTACAAATATGTCAGAATCTACGTCCGATTTAGAAAATAATAATAACAATAACGATAATAATAATAATAATAATAATAATAATAATAATGATAGTAATAATAATGTCAACACCAAACGAATTATTACAACAGATTGTTGTTAAAAACAACACCGTTGAAAACCATGATGATATCAGCAAGTTCGACTAATCCTGAGATTAGCGTCTACTTTCCAACTGCAATTCCAGCGAAATAAATAGCACTAGCACAATTACGAATATACCATAGTTGGCCAAATATTAGATCATAATCATTTGGTGGATTAGTATCAAATAATTCACTGGTATTTGCAAATAAACATAAATCAGATGGAACTCCCGATTAGCAAGTTATTGATATTCGCACAGGCAATTATCAGATTAAACAAATCAACGATGAATTCCAACGCAGAGATAGCACCTGTTTATCAAGGACCACCAGAACAAAAGTTAGATCATTTTCCACTAACGAAATATTTTATAAATATTCCATAATATCGAAATAGATATCCATGACGTGACACGGATAAATATATTCAACGTTCTAATGGTAGATTTCCTAAAACACCAATATCAATAACCAATTATCATCGCAAAACTTCCTATGATATTGTTTGCGAAGACGCTTCCAGACCATTGCCTGAAGAAATTAAAACTGAACAGATAAGTATGTCCACAACATTAGTACAGTTATTTAAAAATATATTTTGGAGTATCCTAATAACAATCTAAAAAACAAATCATTGAAACAATACAATATTTAAGTCAAATGTTATCAGACCTTGAGTATGCTAATCGAACTATTGTTGAGGTAATAAATGCTAGTACTTATGATATAGGTAATGTACACAAAAAACAAAAAACATTACGCGACTATTTGCTATTCATTATAAAATAGCTGAAGTAGATTTATTAAACCTTATACTACCAGGATTTAATACCGACGAATTAAAAAAAAATCACTCAACAACGTCATCAATGAATATTTGCCAAAATTCATCGAGTCATGGAGAAAAATAGCAGCACCAGCAGCTATTCTCAAGTATAACAATGATCCATACGATGGAGGTCATCATATTTCACCAGGTATTGTTAATATAGCATTAATAAAATCTATCTACCCGAAACTTTTTGGTGTAATAGGAAACACTCTATTTTTTGGGCCGTATATACATTTAACTTTAACTAAAAGGTTAGCATGATATCACATAATCACATACAATGATGCTTATAACAATACACAACCTGCGATGCATATTTTTAATGATATTAAAGCACGTTTACCCATGATTTTTTCGGGCCTAACGTATCCATATTAAACTTAAATGCTCCATTTAACAAAGATGTGGGAATACATCGAGCCTCACCATTAGCTGTACAGGCAAATGTGAAATACACCTAGCTACACCACTAGCTGTGCACAACAATGCAAAACACACCTAACTAAAACACACCTAGCTACACCATTAGTTGTACAGACAACTGTAAAACTTAGACTAAGGTGGCACTACATTGTAAATTTTTGTTTATTGCTATAGTCAGTGATGGACTGATTCATATGGAAAACAGACGTACTGATTCATTTCATTTATTGAACATGATAATTGATGACACGTCTAGAGTGTATTTAAATTTCAAAGTTTCTTATTGAACTGATGTGGTTGAGAATGATTATGGACTACTGTATTGTTGTAATCTGTGATGGTTTATCGGTATAGTGATCCAGTTGGAGAAAAGCAGCATCTGCTTGCAATATCAGTTTTATACTGATTTATCCATAGCAAACTAGATACGCTGAACAATGGGACACTTTGATGCTTGTTCTGGGCTAGTGGCTTATTAATTATATTTGAAGTTGATGACGTCTTCAAGAATAAATGAACTAAAGAAATAGTAATCTTTAGTGTCAATGCCTTTAAAATATTATGATTATTGAAATAAATCATCAACAAATAAAATTAAGGTTTCAGATTAATCAATTAATTATTATACACATTTTGAATGCACAATCAAGGAATTATTATATCTATTAAGAATGCAAAATCAAGTAATAATTATGTCCATCTAGAATCTACAATCAAGTAATATTTATGCATATGTATTATGCACAATATATAATTAATATATATATTTAGAATGCACTATCAAGCATTTATGATACCTATCAATTTAGATTGCACAATCAATTCCATATGCAATGACATGTAAAAGTTGCTGAAAAGTAGTGCTTAAAATGTATTGTACTTTTCTTCATAATTTGTCAAGCAGAAAAATATTATATAAAATCCTTGACACCCTAATTAATACAATCTTGTTGTATAACTCGGAAAATATATAAGGCTGAACAATTGAGAAAATCTGCATCAGCATTATGTTTCTGAATTAATTATATGACATGACCAAGAATGAACCATCTGACTAAATTCTTACAAAATTTAATAAATTTATGAGTGCCAAAAAACATCACTTGCAAAATCAAGCATAAATAGTGGCATTATTATAATAAATGTACATCCCGACAGAAAAATAATGAAAGATACCTTGATATGCAACTACATTTTAGAGGGAAAGAACAAAATTGTAGGAATCTCTTGTGTGAAAACGGGTTTGAAATATTCGACACTGATGCTACTACTATTATGCTTAAAATAAACAGAGACAAAATAGTCGAATCAGACTATAACAAATAATGTTGTGGACTTGATCATGCAATGAGACACTACATAATAATGATAAATAAACTATTACACAAAAATTAAACATCACTATAAAATGCCACTAGTTTTATTCACTTTAAATCAACATGGAAAATACAGCATACTATATGTAATCTACTGGCAGATGTGCGCGAAAGCTTGTACAGTCGAACATGTAATTTTGTAAGCTAACATGGTCTGACATATTGACCTGGTGGTCTGTGGGTAAACAAACATTGACTGTCATCTTGACTTGGCGGTCTTGGGTAAGCAAACATGGACTGACATATTGACCTGGCGGTCTTTGGTTAATCTAGCACAGAGTGGCACCCTGGCAAATTTGTGTGTAGGCTGGTAGACTTTGATGTAATGTATTCGCCGATCTGTAGGTAAGATGGTAACAGATCGGCCTTTATTGCTATGATAAGACAATGCTGTACTCTGTTAATGTATTGGTTCTTTTGAATATTGTTTAGTGTGCTGTACGAGCAGAATGCTGTATATCAAAAGTAATTTTCTCCATGTATTGACTGTTTCAAATAGGACTTGCAATGTTTTCCTTTAGGAGTTACGGTAAAGCATTTGCATTTGCAGTTTTCATATAAGTATGTTTCCTTTGTAATTTTCCCTTTCTAACGATTCTTGGAGATCGCATTGGGTGTACATCAACATCTGACACACTCGATTATTCAGTTCTGACATGTTTTAATTAAAATGTGTCAATAAGTGTCAGTTGCCCGTTTCAGTGGATGTAGGTTTCCATGGTTCACACAGGAATTGTGGAGGGACTGCACTTAACTTAAGAAACCTATTGATTTTTGGATCAGAAACCAAAAGGTCAAAGATAGTCCAACTGAAATAAAAGAAAGAAATGATTTCTGCACAATAACTGACGTTCTGCACCATGTTTAGTTACCAAACGTTGCAAATTGCTTTCACCTGGGGTAAGAAAGATTTCTGAGTCAAACTTTCAAGGTCACTAAGACTGAAAGAAGACATTTTTTAACACACAGTAGTCGAAGTTGTCCGCAATCTACATTTAACAAACCTCACGTGCTCCTTTGGCATCTGTAAGTTGGAATACAATTCTACTTGTGTCCAGCCTATTGTCTTCTTTTAACAATAGCGATATATGATAAGCCACTGGAAAACTAGAAACAGATACATAATTCTGGAGTAAACAAGTATGTTGTGTAGATTTTCCGTTTAAGCACAACTGGCTAGGAAGGTAAAGGTGGTATGAAAAATTTCATTTGTTGAAATAAAGCAGTAAATGAACTGGCAAACATTCACTACTGACCTAGTCTTAGTTATTTGAGATCTTGGACATATTGACAAACTATTAAAGCAAAGGGACTTTAAGACATTTCTTTTAGAATTGCATGGATATTTCCATGACCTGATGTTAATAAATATTAGTTAATTTACTGGCTACAATTCATTTGAGCCTAGTTGATGATTTAATCACAACTGGAATACATGAAATAACAATGATGATATCAGTAAATTGGCAGTCTTGTGTGTAGCGAGACAGAATCATTCAGGTTGCTTTGCATTGAAACATGTATTGTCTAGACGACATTTATGATACACAGTCTCCCTTAATTAAACTCATTAAATCAATAAATCAACTTCAAAATAATGATTGCATGTATGTGCTGGAGTTAAAACAAATGTAAAAACATTTAGATTAGAATAAATTTTTGCAAATATTCAAATTATAATACCTTTTATTGAATATTCAGAGAAAAATAGTGTTCGAATATTTGTGTTTACCCATAAAGTGTGGCAGCATTTTATATGAAAATATAAGCACAAGAAATGTAAACTGTGCATCGTAGATTTAAAACGGGACAAATACAAAAATGGTTAATCACTAGAGATTCCAGTACTAACTTGCAAAGGAAAGATAATGACAAAATTCAAAATAATCACCACGTTCTTCATAACATTATCATTTATATTCATTATACTTTTGTAAAGATAATATGTAATATTGGAAGTGATGACGAATATGCTATATAATAGTCAAAGTGAACATAGCCTGTAGAAATCAGAGCTCTGAAAAATGTATTAACTGTAGTCAGATAATTTTGCTGTCAAACGCTGTTGTACTGAATCCGCAATCGTTACCACTTCCCACCCCTTGATCATTTTACCTCAAAATTTAATCCAATATATTTACACGTTAATTCTTCACTTGAATTTTGTTTAGATCATTACATTGGTATGGAATTACCAATACATTTTAAATCTAACTCTATCATCTTTTTGTTCTCAATATCAAGTACACGTGTTAAATTGATACCAATAAGATGTTTGTGGGTCAGCTGATATGACTTTGGAACAGAACCTTTAAATTTTGTTTTTTGGTGCAGAGTTCACAGTTACAGTACAGCTTGCTACTGTCTGGTTTTGCTGTGCATTAGTGCAAAGTCATGTAAGTTATCAGCATATGTTCATATTCGTGAAGGGATTATTTCACTCTAAGTCCATATGACCATCCATTGATGAGTAATAATATTTTAAAAACGTCAGTACTATTGATGTCAGACCGATACAATTTTCGTTTATAACCAACTAGACGTCACAAGCACCCATTTGCTGAACACTGTGTATCAATATGGCAATCCACTCAAAAGGACTAGCAGTGAAAAGATTTTGCAGATGGCTGTATTGAATATCCAAGATACATTATTTACATATAGGACTAACTAGAACGTGTATTGAATATGTTTCTAATATTTCTTAAACATCCTCTAAGTAATATTGTAGGTCGATTACTTGGTTTACAGAAATCATACACAAGAAAGGTCATTGCACAAGTTCTTCTGGTGTTTACAGTCATGTTTTCTTAGTTAATATTTTTCTTCATTTAAAATGTGACTAAAGCATGAATGACTTAATTCTGTTGTGGACCATGCAAAACCTACTATCAATCAAATGTCTTAAATTAATAAATGTTGACAGATATTGTAATTGTTTAATGGACTCGATGCCTAAAACTTAGCATGCATCTTGTTTATTTGCCTACCAATAGGAAAGCAGTTGGAAAATAATTTTCTTTATTTTATTTTGCGCTTGTTGTTTTTCTTTCTCTTTCTACACGACTTTAATTTGGTACGTATGTTTGTATGTATGTATGCATGCATGCATGGATGGATGGATGGATGTATGTAAAATATGTATGTATGTATGTATGTATGTATGTATGTATGTATGTATGTATGTATGTATGTATGTATGTATGAACCATTTCCATTACAAATGACATCATAAACTTTGATTTGGTGTTCCTAAAACCTATGTTGTGTAATGGGGCTGATTCAAATATATTCATGAAACTGACAACTCAAAATGGAAAACTGACATTTTTATATTAAATATGACACAAAATAATTGATAAACGAAGTTGATATTGTTTGTCTTTATTAAACCTCTGTGTGCATATTATCAATAATGCAAATACACAAATCAACTGTTGCTGAACAAATACCGTTTAATAGCCTTACATTCAACACCTCAAACATATTTCATAAAAATTCTTTTCTCACACTAGTAGGTGAAGACATGTTTCATTATGATCATTCATCTATCCCATGATTTGTCGTACATATCCCCCCTCCTAGTGACACAATATAGATCACAATGATGTGTCTCTTTTCTTCGGCTGCATATTATTAAGTTCGTAAGACATTAAAAAATTTAATTTTAATTGAATGTTTTGAACATTTGACCAATGAACAACCTTCCTCCAGCCCTCTCTTTGTTACATATTCCATGTCCTTATCCTAATAATCAACGTACAAAGTAAAAGTTGGTAAAAATATAATAGAAAATGAAGGCAAAATGTTAATGTTGTTACAAATATTAAGCCTTTCCCAATGACCCCAAAGGAGTGGCCCTTTTATGCCACTCACTGATGGTCATAATGTGGACACCCCATGTACCAATTTGGGTGTAGTTTTGGTTAGAGACAGTGGGATAAATAAATGATCTTCAATACTTTTCAAAACAATTGCAAAAAGAAGAGAACGTGAAAGAATGTACAAAGTGTACTAGAGAAATTCTCACTGTTATGGAAAATACTGATTCCCTCCCAGAGACCCGTAGGAAAAGTCCTAAAGTTATACTCATGTTGATAAAGGTCTCCACATGGGTAACCTATGTTAAAAGTTTTCTGACAGTATAGAAAGATATGTGGTTCTAGATGAATTGATGCACAAATGGTATGATAATATATTTACTAAAAATCATGGGGATAAAGAAATAAATGTTGCATCAAAGAACAATTGGCATTGTGAATAGAGTCCTAACAAACAAACTGATTTCTATTAAATACATACAAATTTTGAAAGATACCTGATCCAATATAATGAATCCGTTCTTGACCAACAAAATGTGGTTCCAAGGCTAATTATAGCAATGCAGGAATACGTTTTTCTCAACTCCTTCATGCCATTCTGTGTCAATTTGCAAACTCACTGATTCTATATTTTTGTTGCTGCTGTTATTTGCAAGGTAAGATAATTTCTTGTTTCTTTTAATAATACAAAAAAGGTTTATTATACATTTATATCTGGAAATTCGCATAAACTATCAATAATGAAACTGCCTAATGACACATATATTGTTATTACCTTTCCACTACATACATGTATGATTAATCAAAGACTGTCTCTAACGTACATGCATACACACATACACTGATATACATGAATACATATCACAGCCAGACAGGACTTGCTCATGGTAAGATCAATATATGTTTGAGTGGATAATAATAGTTAAAAGATATTAAGTGACTCCTTGAAATGCGTTTTTTTAAAAATAACATTTTATCCTAGCCCATGCATCTAGGTTGTTTATGTTTTATTTATGACATCCAATTCTCCTGGGACTTTACCAAAAATTAGCGCAATGCTAACCGGAAGTAGCACCACCGAAAGTTTCCAAGTCAGGGCATTTGATTTTATGCAGTTTCTAGAATTATTCAAAACTTGTATGTGTTCTAATTGATGCAGATCCCTGAAAACAGAAGAATGATGACAAGCTGTGTTCTTAGCGCACCCATTGTAATTACTGCATGGGTCCAGAAAGTCTACATCACTGTATCACAAAAAGGCTAAGTTCTTTCTTTACACAAAACTTATATTTAAATGCTCATTACAATCTGTAGTTATTGAGGTATGAGAATGAAAACTGGAAGACTGTTCATTCCTCAGCATGAAACCCTTGAAAAAAAAGTATTCATCTCCCCAGACTTGGTGTGTGTGTTTGTGTGTGTGTGTGTGTGTGTGTGTATATTTATTAAAGTAAAGCCCTATTATAAGTCGACTCCATGTTGATGCATATTGAAAACATTTTCAAATTTTTCACAGTGGAAAATGTGTTACAGTAATATTCCTGTCTAACAAGTTAATCTAACATTATTAAAATGTGTGTACTTCTTTTCAAAGCTTAGTTTACATGCTTAAGAAGACAAATGTTGCCTTGTAAATTGGCAAACCAATATAATCTTACCATGATTCATTTGGAGCACAAAGGTTTTGCAATGAAAATGTCATGTTATAATGAGAAAGTGGTATTGTGTGTCACTGGATATTAGAACTGCATCATCCATAATGTCCAAGTCATTTAATAAAAAGTTAAGAAAATGGAGGAAATAAAGGTAAACATGTGGCATTGATTTCTCAGCAACAATATCTAGCACCTTTGCCTGATCATAATGACCAATGAATACGCGAGAGCTGCTTTGTCTAATAAGATAATACTGACTTCTAATTGGCTTAGTCAGTTACTACACTTGGGAATAAATACATTTCTTTTAATCAGCCTGGTTTATTTTATCTCCGTTTTTTCTGGAGACCTATTTGATATAAAAAGTAGTCAGTGCTGATACACTCATTGTTCTGAATAATGAATATATACAACTTTATACAAATTATCAGCTTTAAAGTAGATAGACTTGAAACCTCATGAAACAAAATAATTCTGCATAGAGGCCAAAACTGTTACATCTCAATTTTTATCACAGATTCAATTTCTCACAATCATCATTGTATACTGGATATGATTCTTAGGACTGCAAACAGTCATAATTAGACTTTTTCACTGCAAATGCTTTGTGTTTACAACATGTGTGATATTCAGCTTTTAGCAAGTGCTACACCTAAATCGGAGCTCTTACTTTTTAAGTTTCTGTTCCTCCCTGTTCCATCTCCCACTCTCTCTCTTATGGACTCACATACGCATATATAAACACAATTTCAGTTCATTAGTTATAAATTTTACTCAGAGAGGGGTATTGATCTTCATTACTCATTACTGGAATATCCAAGTAAACCATGTTATATATATATATATGGGTTACACTAAATAAATTAGTGTTTCTTTCAAGTAGCATTGAAACAGGTGACTAGAAATTAAAATATTTCAAAAGTCATATGACAAGGTTATTTGAACGAATAAGCCAATATGAAATATGAGAAGTACTTAAACATTTAAGTTTGATGCAATGTCATACATAAATAGTGCCATCATGGTACTTTTACTGCCTGGGGTGTATCACACTATTAAGAACATTTATGTCCAGTATTTTGGGCTGTGAATACCTCTGCAGTCTCCCACTTCCTTCATGTCATATCCAGTATTTTGGGCTGTGAATACCTCTGCAGTCCCCCACTTCCTTCATGCCATGTACTGAATGAGCTTTATTGGCCAGATACTCCTTTTAAAGTGAAATCGTTGATTTTCACAAACGTCTGTCTGACAACTTTCCATTTTTTGGTAGTTGCCATTATATTTAAAGTGCACATGGATCACGTGAAATGGAGGTCACTTCACATTAAAAGCGCCAATATTTGACAAATTATTTGCAGCTGAACAGGGCATTTTATATAATTTCATACTGACATATCTGAACTGAACTTACAAAGATACCAATATTGATTGCAAGCAAAATTGAATATATGCAACCATTAATCAATAATGCACAGCAATATCATTTCAATAGTCTGATTGCAATGTACTATGAACATATTCATGTTATACTACCATATTGTTTTGTGAAATCATGGATAACACTACAAATCCCCCTCATTATCTGATTTGAGGTTTCAATCTATTTACATGTAGATATAAAATTTTCATCATATCTGTACAAATAAACACCATGCCTATCAATGATACTTGCATACAATTTTAAGTCAGTTTTTACTATCATCAAAATCCATTTAGTCTAATGAAAAAGTCAAACTTTAGACATAAAATAATATTTTTCAGGAGAGGTCCTTGATGCCTGAAACAACAGTTCTAAGTGCAGTGTATTCCAAACTGTGCAGCACAGTGCTGTTTGTCATGGGCTGCAAGATTGCTTGTGGACATATACTCATGGTTAAATGTGCCAAGGATAATCCAGAATTCCCCCGACTTCACAATCCTGAAAAAGACAATGCATGACAGGTTACTGAGAATGGTATTTTGGTATGTGCTTTTGAATAATGTAGAAAACTCTTTAATAGTTCAGGCTTCATGTCTCAGATTATTTAGTAATTTGTGTTGCTGAACACCATGTGACAATACTTTGGAGTCACCATCTCTTTTGATTTTGTGGTTCCTGCAACACACAAATGTACAAGCCTAAAAACAATTATCCATAAGTGAAAACAAGGAGACTCCGTCTACAATTCACAAATTTCAGTACCAATACATTCAACATATAGATGTGCACAACAACAGTCATAATCTTCACGAAAATTATCATTCTTCTGACGATTTACCCAAGGTTCCATATAAACCTATGAGGTCAAAAGATAAAAAATAAAAGAAAGAGTTATGATATTTTTACTTTGTTTCTGATACTTCATGACAGTATGCTCAGTTGAACATATGAGTGAGGGATATTATGTACAGCATAAGAGCACTGACTGCATCCTATATGTATTGCTCAATTCCATCATGTGAAAATAGGATATCCAATCCATTACACTGATATTCCCTCCATCGTCTTTCATTAATTGTTGTCTCTTGCATCATCATATTGCACGTTTACAATAAGAATTGAATGGGCATAATAACATGATATGGTATTCTGCCTTAGAATCTTTATGTTGTGGCAAGAGAGCTATTGCACTAATTTGGATAAATGAACCTGACTCTTCAGCATGCTACTTATTTTCTAACTAATCTAATAATGCATACAATGTAATGGTTTGGCCCAAAATACTAAACTTATTATGCTCAGAAACCAAGCTTCATTGTAAATGTTTGCTTACAAATTCACTCCCATAAAAAAATGTCCTGGTAATACCAGAAAACTCTACATTCCAAAATTAAAATCTAGATATTGTCACTACTCCCACTAATATTGATCTTTGCCATTCCAGAATCCTCTTGCAAATTCCTGTCCTTTTTTCAGATTAAATTCAATGAAATATGAGCCTCCAGTCACAGCCATACATCCCTTCATACAAATGGTTTGAAATGTATAAAATGGTTGGAGCTGCCATATAGAAGCCCATTGGCACCATCCTGAGTCATTTACCTTATCAAGCCTCAATATGTACCAAAGAAATTACATACTCAAGTATTTAAACTACAATAAGATCCCTATGAAAAATAATCTTTTATGATTCCCTTTCCATGTTGAAAGCCTTGCAAAACCTAAACTGAGACTCTTAATATCAAATATTTTACAAAAACGTGATTTTTGCTCATACACTTTAGAAAGAGTATTATGTACTTTTTACTAACCCGACCAAAATTGGTATGAAGGATAATAAAGGGCAGACAAATCAAAATGGTATAGTGTTGATAGCATATGAGACACATATACCCGCCTCATGCATACTTAGTATAAAGTGAAACACATTCTTGTCAAACACATGTCTCATTGCGTGGAACTTTATTCATTTTACCAGATTACGTTCCTCTTGCAACAGACACTGGCAGGATATGCACTGAGGTCTACTCTACTGGGTTAGTATGCATATGTTGTTTCCTTTAGGATGTATTGAAAGTGGAAGTACATCATGTATTTTGAAGTATATTCTAACAAAGACTACTTGAATGTTTCAAGAAATTGTAAAAATGATATGTGGAACTTAACTCCTTGACTGAAATTACTAGTAATATTTCCTTTAAAAACATATTAGATTAGGAATTAAAGGAAATGATCTACACATTGGGTATATAAATATACAAGGTATGAATAATAAGTTAGACCAATCAAATTGGTACCATCTATGGCTAATAATGTCCATATTCTGGGTTTAACAGAAACAACAAAGTTAAATGACAATGATACAAATGACTCAATGTTTATTGATGGTTATGGCATACCAATCAGATGTGATAGAGGTTCAGGGGTGGAGGTGTTGTTGTTTATGACAGTAATGGTTTATCAGTTGAAAGGAGAAATGATCTAGATTCAGATGAAACTGAAGCAATATGGATCCAGGCAAAATCAATCATCTACAAAACCATTACTAATGGGCTTTGTCTTTAGGTCCCCTTCAGTGAAAGCTGAATGGATTGAGCATTATGAAAGCAACTGGATAAAGTTATTGATGACCAAACTGAGGTGACTTTAACAAGAGTACTTTTCAATAACCAGATTAACACAAATTAGTTGAATTTCACAGAAACGTTTGTTCTAACCCAATTAGTGGACATACTAACATGAGAAACTGACCACTCAAAACCTCTTGATCATATTTATACAAATATGGAAGAAAATGTGACAAAAATACATATTCCAAGGATCACTTCCCTATTTTCCTTATAAGGAAATCTGGCTTAAAAGCAGCTGTAAAATCCAACTCATAAAACCATAAAATATAGGTCATAGGTCAATTAAGCATTATGTTTCTTCAAGCATAGCATCTATATTTGATGATGTGGATGATGCTCTTGATATATGGACTAAATCTTTTATATGGGTGATTGAAATATGGACCCAATATTTTATGCAGGTGGTCGATATATGGACCCAACGTTTTATGCAGGTGGTTGATAAACATATACCTTTGCAAACAAGAGCAAAACTGGACTTCCATCCCGATTGGTTGACTCCAGGCATTCAAATGCCATAAAAACTGTGATTATTTCAAATCGGTTGGTCATCAAGCACATTACAAAACATGGAGAAACCAAGGAACCAAAATGATTAATCAGGCAGGGAAGAATTACTTGGCGTGTGATGTGGAATACGTTTTTACAGACTAGGTGCAGGTAATCGTTCCACAGGGTCATCCAAAATCCAGCAACTTAGCCAGGAAGGCCAAATTATTGACGAGAATCTTGAAATAGCAAATACATTCAACAAATTTACTGTCAGCATAGCCACCAAAATTAAGGAACTATTTGTCAACTCTAATCATAATGAACTAAGAATCAGAAAAAACTCTGACACAAAATTTGTTATTTCTGTAAGACCAAATGAAAACGTATTGAAAGTTTTGCCGACTATTTAAGCAAGGAAATCAACAGGTGTAGATAATATTGGACCACATAACATGTGGTCTGCTGCAGATATAATATCTGACAGCATAGCTTACATATGTAATCTAAGCATATCAACCTTAGTGTTTCCCAGACAAGGAAATTGGAAAACATTACCCCCATTCGCAAGTCTGCTGGCAGGAAAGACGTGTCCTTATCAATCTGATGTGATGTGATGTGATTTGAATTTTTAACGTAGCTTTAACAATTTTTCAGTCATATCGCTACGATGTCTGCAATGTGGCAGTTTATAGTGAAGTCTAGCACTGGGGCATCATGCCGCAGACATGTGGCATGATGTTCCACCCAGTCACATTATTCTGACACTGGGCCGACCAGTGCTAACACTAACCTCTTAATGCTGAGCTCCAAGCGAGGCAGCTGTTAGTACCGTTTTTGTAAGTCTTTGGTATGACTCGGCCGGGGATCGAACCCACGACCTCCCGCATCCGAGGCGGACGCTCTAACCACTAGGCCACCGGAGCGGTCCTTATCAATCTTACCAAGCTTGTCAAAAAACAACTTGAAAAACATGTTCATAACAATCTTTTACTATACCCATTAAATTCATAAAAAAGACAGGGTTCAGAGAAAACAGCCTTAGTTTCCATGATAGATAGATTACTGTCTTAGATCAAGGAAAATTTGTTAGATCCATACAAGTGTATCTTAGAATCTTTTGACTTTGGTGATCATGTTATTTGTATCAACAACCTGAGCATTTACAAAATGACATTTCAACGATTGATTGGTTTTCATCATATCTATCAAATCTAACAATGAGAAAACTGTGTCAGAATAAAGAAAACCAATTACGTGTGGGGTAACACAGGGATCAATCCCAGGCCTATTCCTCTTTCTCATTTTCATAAATGATCTGCCACTAAAAATAGGCAACTTTATTTCATCAACCGAATTATATGTTGATGATGTCACACTATCAGATTTCAAACAGCTACAATCAGCCTAGAGGTCTCTTTTCAGACAGTATTACTTAGGATAGATTCCTGTTGTATGGAAAATGCCATAAAGTAAACAGACAAAACTAAAGGATTAATGATTACTACAAACCAAAAAACAGCAAAACTGGAAAATACCAATTTGAATCTGAAGTTGAATGAAATCTGCCTACAAACGGTAACCCATGGCAATACCCTTGGGGTCGAGTCGTATGTCATGAAGTCAATTTATGTCTGTGGTTCTTTAGTAAGATAAGGCTATTTATATCAACTAAACATATATTAATATATTACAAATGCAATATACAACCATACCTCGACTATTGTAATGTTATGTAGGGAAGCACTTATGACAAGAATATTTACAAGGAAAGATCTTGCACGTTCACCTTAGATAATGCCCAAATGCAATGTATGATATTAAAATGTTAACAGTTAGTGAATGAATATTCTTGAGAAAGGATACAAAGTATCAAACAAGACGGCCCCATTATATCTCTATGAACTATTTGATGCTAGAAAACAAGGTAACACCCCCAAGTTAAGATCAATTTCATCTAACCACCTTTCCATCCCAAAACAGAATAAAGAACTCTTTACGAAACACTTCCAATATTCAGGATCACTAATCTGAATCAAAACACCAAAGGAAATTAGAGAATGCACAAACATAAATGCATTTAATTATAATCTAATTCAGTGGAAGAAAAGAGCAAACTGTACAATCTGACAGATTTATTACAACGTAAAGTATAAATTCACTAATTTTCCACTTTACGGTCTCACTACTTTTGTACCGTAGTATACACAACATACCATATTTGGAGCATATTCACTTAAATGTTTCTGGTTAGTATGTCCATAAATAAATATAGCTTATTATCAATGCTTGTGTGTGTGTGTGTGTGTGTGTGTGTTAAATGTTCTGCTTATTATCTCCATTTCTAAATATAGCTTATTATCAATGCTTGTGTGTGTGTGTGTGTGTTAAATGTTCTGCTTATTATCTCCATTTCTAAATATAGCTTATTATCAATGCTTGTGTGTGTGTGTGTGTGTTAAATGTTCTGCTTATTATCTCCATTTCTAAATATAGCTTATTATCAATGCTTATTGTGTGTTTGTGTGTGTGTGTGTGTGTGTAGGTTCATGTACTTCGAATCTAGATATGTATATAATAGAGGGCCACAAGGAGGATTAGTTCCATGCACCTACTTGTCCACCCTCTGTAAATAAAGCCATTATTATTATTATTACAATAACACCTCATAATTGAGATTTGTTCTGTATTAGAGGTGCCACTCTCCAATGATGGATCTGATGTTCCAAAGCCTGCATGTTAAGTTTTCATTCTATATATGTGCATTGTTCAGAGAAAATACCAGTTTATATAATAATAAAAGTCACTATGTGGAATCTTCCATTTATAAACATGTGACTGAAGAACGGGTTTCACTGCTTCACCTGCCCTTTTATTATCGTTATTGCCAATGCGACTAGACAGTCAACAATAAATATTAATTTCCAGATTATTGTTGTTGTTTTGGGATTGAATGCCTTTTCTCAGGGCAAGATAGGCCATATATGGTGGACAGTATAACTGGTGAAGGACGAACCAGGGAAAAACCCAGTAAGAACCAGTGACCCATGGGAAGTCAATGGCAAAAATTTTCACATAACCATATTGACTGTGCCTAAGACTCACGTCCTGCATTGAGGTGTGAGGTGACAGTGATCAGTATAAGCTTAGCTCGTGGGATCGCTCGGGCCTCCTACTTTCCAGGTTGTTGGAGTAAACCAAGTTTTTTTATGACCTGGATAACATTGGTATCAACTTAAAAGTCATGGAAAGCTTTACGTTTGGAAAGGGAGTCTAAAAAGATGGAGTTTTCAAAAATTCATGGCTACAACATTTGAGGCTCCTTAATTCACCAATTTACTCTGAAAAAGAGGCAATGATTGAAGTCCTTTTGAAGTGACAAAAGTCTGTATTATTTCGATGGGTTTTGTAAGAGCCATGATGTTGATTCAGGAACACAGAATTTTGCGGCACTGTCAATAGTAATATTTGCTTCTTCCAGTTGTGGGTGAAATTCAGATACCAAACGTTGACAATGATGTTTGGGTTTTAAGTGTGCAGTGTTTGATATTTGTGCAAAAAGACAACATCGTAAACAGGATTGGATCAATTAAATGCTAATTTGCGAGAGAAATGAAAAGCCTATTGTATTCATTAGACATAACATGATGGCTGGATGAATGAATGAATACATTAATAGAAAGGATTAATGGGCTTATAACAAACAAAATTAGGGAGAGCTGTTCTCAATCAACAAATCTGAGAAAATACAGATCTTAAGACTTTCTGGAGGGACTGTGGAGTTCTCTCCTCCTCTCATTCAGTGATAAAGGACCATACCCAGTCCGTAAGTACCTTGAGAAAGTTTCAGAATGCCTAACCTGGTTAATGAAACTCGTTAAGTGTCACTACCTGCAGAGTGCATGCACCAGATCCTCTAATTGAGAATGACAAACATATTTAGAAAAGTTAGATAATGGCAATGTTACTAATTTACTCATATTTAATTGCAATTCTTGTGCAACAAACCTATCTTTTCTAAAGTAGGCTACTAGCTTTCACACTTTTCCTTTGAATATAACATCACAGTAAACAATTCCCTGAAGTCTAATCAAAACTTGGTTTTCTTTTTATTGTTTCACTTTAAGTCACAATAGAAACTAGGTGGGCACTAGAAAAGAACACTCAACAATTGTTTGAAGCTGTGAATAAGTAAAAGTTTGGCAAAGTTTGTCTAACGCTACTGCCATGGTGGAACATGACAAATCTCTACCCTATTAAATAGATTTTCCTGCCCAGTACCCTATTCACCAGCACAAACCATAATATATATAGGGCATAACCCTAAATATAAGTCAATTTGATATCTCACGTACCAGTTGCACAATATGTGCATATCTTTTAAGTCAACTGCTGTGTCTGTCATCTCAAGTTTTGAACAAGGCATGAAGTGGAATATATTCTGCTTTAAAGTAATCAAAGTCCTTTTGATCAAGATTATACTTTGAGTTTTGAGATTTTGATATGCTTGTGGTTCTTAACTCCATAAGTAAAAATAAATCCTACGCAGTTCGAAACACTATCTTCTGATCTGGCTGTCATGTACCCAGCAAAATTAAAACATGTATGTTTAATGTGACGCTGACTGTAAAGTTATGTACCAGATATCTTTTCAGAAGTAGTATGAAACTAATGGGTTTGCCTTTTTTATTCTCTATTGGGCCATTCCACCCATCACCCTCTATACGCATCCCCATGACAATGTTAGCCAATAGGTGAGCATTGCCTGTTGTTCAGTTTTAATTTTGTTGGTGGAAATGTAAAGCAGTCCACATACGTGAGTCAGTCATTGTGGTGGTGGTGGGTGGGCAGAGACTACTCTGGATGAAAGTTCCCCAAAGGGTTTTCGAAAAGGCCAAACAATACACCAGCCTTTCATACTACTCTGCAGTGATTGTATAAACGAAAAACTTCCGCAGATGAATGTACTTATTTAAGAAACCTATAGTAGTGATAAATATACACAAACTGATCTCTTCTGTTTCTCATCGATAAGCAGTTGTCTGTGTGAATATTATTTGGTTTTTCCTGTCTATATTGAGACTGCAAGCCTCAGTGTAATCAATGAATGTACTGTGTTTTTGATCAATAGTGTTTATAAACAGGTTTGTATTACTATAGTGAAGAACGCTCTCTATTGATTTTTATTCAATTATACAGCAAGATTTTTGTTCTGACATTGAGAGAAATATATTAGTTAAGTTGCAATATTGTATTAAAGAAAAGCTACCAAAGGTTTATATACACATGTTAAGCAGTAGCAAAGCTACTGATTTACAAAGCATACTGAAGGTTTCATGGACGTTTCTAACTGGCACAAAAATCCAAACAAATGGAATGTGAAATATGACTGATATACTAGGATCGATGTATCATTTTAATGCATCAAAAAGATTCATTAAAGAAGTCCAGAACACACTGATAAGTTGCTGATTCTGGGAGTGAATCTGGATTTTAAACTACTTCTGCATGGATTCACTGTGGTGCTCGTACAATAATGTTCCACAGAGACAGTAGTGCTATCAATGATGAAATTGACACAGGCATTGAAAAAAGTCTTGAAACGCTGGAAAAGTACACCAATACAGAATCGGGATGGACTCTCAAAAGCTGTACAAAGTACGAAAATTTATCTCGCACCTTATCAGCCATTTCATGTATCCAGTTCCATGTCAACACCAGACTGGGTACTACCAAGGTCAGTGATAAACATAAAAAACTTTGACAACAAGTCCATTGAATGGGCCATGTTGGTAGCACTATATCTGGCTATTGACAATCAAGACTTGCCCCAAAAATACCGGTGAAATATGGGTAAACTCAACTATGGTGATATCGAGTTTTATGTGCAGGCTAACAAAACATCACTGAAGAAATTCGAAACACTTAACCCATGTATCGCCGTTGATGTATTTATGAGAAAGTTTTTATCTGGTGGACTTTATGTATGGATACAAAGCGTTTCTCAGTCACTTAATCGACACACTAAGCACGAACATACAATATTTCCATGCAGACGTTCTATGAATGTATTTAACACTCAAGAACTGCTCAACAGTCATGATTTTTACTGCAGTGGTATCAGTGAAAAACCACAGTGCACAGTCATGCCAAAACCTGGTAAAAACATTTCAAATTTACTGCAATACAGCAAAAGATGAAAATCATGTACATCATATTGTCACAGAATAAGGCAAGAAATAACATGGTTTTGCCTTAGAACTCTCTGACCATTTTTCGTCGTACATGAGTACGACGTTACATAGGGTGGATAATTGTTTTTCTAGTTAAGCAACTGAATTAACATGTATCTTGTCGTAGATCGCTTGCGACGAGAGAGACTAAAAGCACGGTATGCACGGGTATTGTACCCTTACTAATAATCTTTCTCCTGTAGATTTAAGGCAAGTTTGTTTTCTAATTGACAAACTGGTCTTTTGGATCAAGTCAAGGAGTGTATGTTCTCCATGTTTGTTCTTCAGCCACATGGCTGTCTGTGCATATGTGTGTGTGGGTATATCAGGCTGTCCTTCTACCCATGGTGGATCCATGAAGGATGTGTGTGACCAGTACAAGTGTGGGCCAACCCCAAAATTCAGGAGAACTGTATGGTTTGTTAATTGACAAAATTGCAAGATTTTACTAGTATTTATGAGTCATACGGCTGTACAAATGACTGAGGCAAGAGTCATATGTATGTTTCAATTGAGCACAATTTAGTCATTTTCATTACATGAGATTATTTGAATCTTACTTTCATTACTTGAGATTATATGAATCTTACCTTCATACATGAGAATATGTGAATCACATTTTTGTTTCCCATCTGTGAATGTTTGTGTAAAGCAATTAAATGAGTCGCGTATTTAAAGCTTGCAAGAATCACACTGTATTTGTAGAGTATATTTTTATTAATTCATTTCATAAACTTCCATTTTTCATCTGACTGTGTTGTGTTGTCATTTAATCCAAGCATCCATTCAGGTCAAATCCTGTTACATTTGGTGTCAGAAGTGGGATGCTTTGGACTGAATGAGCTACCAATGCACTGTATTTAAACCAGAGGCAGGTTGTAAATCGTGGAATTTTTGACAAGTGAATTTTTAGTAGGTGCGGGGTTCCCCACATGTACACATTTGGTTAGTTTTTGTTGCGTTAATATCTAAGATTGTTAATGGTACTTTGACAACCTCTAAACAACTTTACTTAGATCTTATCATCATACGATCATTACTTCGCTAAAAGATTTAGTTGAATTGGGAAAACAACTGGGTAATGAAAGGGAAAATCATAGGAAATTTATAAATGAAGAACAAGCCAAAGAAAGGGATGAACGGGCAAAAGAGAGGCAATTAGGAAAGGACAGAGTGGAAAGGGAACAACATGAATAAAGAAAACGGGAATCGGAAAAGGGAAGATTGCAATTAGAACGACAAGCAAGGTTAGAGGTTAAAGAGTTAGAGGAAAGAAATAAACAAAGTACCAGACAATTAGATTTGGCAAACGCAAGAAAAGGAGAACAAGATTCTGCCTCTAGCAAATTAAAACATCCTAAATTAATTTTCGTTGACGATGAAAAAGATAAATTGGAAATTGTCTTCATCGATTCGAGCGGTATACCGGTAACTAGAAATGGAAGCGAGATGACTGGGTTCTTCATCTCAGTGCATTGCTAAAAGGTAAGGTTCTGGAGGTATACTCACGACTTCCTAGTAGCGAGGTGGTTAACTGCAACGCTCTGAAGGAAGCACTACTAAAACGGTATAAATTGACAGAACAAGGTTTCCGGAAAATGTTTAGGTATATTAAGCCTGTGAAGGGGGAAACCTTTGGGCAATTCTTCACTAGAATAGATAAGTACTTCCAGCTCTGGATTGAATATGTTGAGTGGATTTCTTGCTCTAAGATCAGTTATTAGGTACAGTGGGGTGGGATTTGAACCAGTTTCTTAAGGAAAAAGGGGACACAGATGTTCAAGTCATGGCTAAGCAATTAGATCGTTTCGCTGAAGCTCATGGGGGAACTCAAAACGAGGTTTCGAAAGATTAAGTCCAAAACCAACAGAGATAGGCAAATCCAGTAGAGAAACAAGATGTCAAGGTGTACAATGCTATGCACGTAACAAATGGAGTCATGTAAAAGCAAACTGTCCTAAAAGAAAAGTTCCCATACACAAGACAACCGTAGCAATACCTAACAAGAAAGGTTCCGATAGATATATTCATGAAGATATTCCTTTATTCGGTACGTGTATGTTCCCAGATGCGCTGCTACCGACAGCGAACGGTACTGTTAACGGTCAGGCGGTCACAGTTTTACGTGACACGGTTGACACAAGAGTGGTTATTAAATGTAGTCTCGTGAAGGATAACCAAATGCTGGGGATAGAGACTACATGTATGGTACTCGATCAGATGAGTCAGAACTGAAACTCCTTTCTTGACCGGAACAGCTGATGCGCTCTGTATGTATAATCCAATTTACGCCTTGACAATCGGCAATTCTGAAAGTTCTCGTCTTGCGTGAGAAATTCCTCCGGGAGCAAGAGCGCGACACATCCGCGAATTCGATTAACCAGAAAAATCAGGTCTAACTACATTAAACGATGTGAAGGAGGGGGTAGCTCGAAGTTTGTCAGAAGATATGGGTTCATTCATAGGCAGTTTACCATACAAGGGGGAAAGAAATAGTTGCAATTAGTAGTACCTCAAAAGATACTGATCTCGTGTATTGAAGGTAGCCCATGAATCTAGCATAGCAGGTCATCCGGATACGGGAAGACTACCAGGAGAGTACTGGCGGACTTCTTCTGGCCTGTGTAAATAGTGACGTCAGTAGGTTTTGTCGGTCTTGTGACGTATGTCAGAAATTGTGTCTATGCGAGAGTTTCACATGTTTCCCTAAGTCAAATGCCCTTGATCGACACACCTGTCAAAAGAATTGAGATGTGGACATTGTCAGGCCCATACAACCCGTTGAAAGGTGCGATGACGCGTTAGAGAAATGGGTACTGAATGTTGTGTTCAGAGGTTATCGAAGGTGACGCGGTAATGGTAGAACTTGAGATAGATGATCCACTGGAATATCCCTTGCATAGTGAAATCGAAGGGATAGATCAGGTGAAAAGTGCAGAGTTACCAAAAGATCCATTTAAACACAGATCAAAGAGCTCCTAGGAAAGTATTCTGATGTTTTCACTGATAGACCAGGATGCACAACCATAGTAGTGCTAAACAATAAAGCTCTGTACATCTGATCCAATTAGAATTAAGGGTTACCCATTTCAATTTAATGCGCGAGAGACAGTGGATGAAGAGGTTCTAGGTGTTAACATTAGTAGTGCTCAATAGTAACAACAGCTGTAATGATGGTTTTGATCAGGCTTTGGGGAAACTTCGAATATATATAAATGTACATAAATGTACACTGTACATATAAAAATGAATGAAATAAAAAGACAACTATCACATCCACAAACAAAATCATTAACTCAGAGACTCAAGTCAGTGGCGTAATTTACAGATAATATACAGGGATGAACTCTATAAAGAAAGGCTGTAACTGACTGCACCAACTTTAACTGATGACTTGATGTGTTAGATGTGATTAATCTAACATCGGAAAAAAAAGGATCACGCAACCCAATCATTTAGCAATATCAATCGAATCCGGGAAACAATAATTACTTGCTGGTTTAATAGGCAAAAAGACCTCCTTCACCCGAAGTTAATATGGTTTAACTCCAAAGACAAACTATGTAAACAAATACCCGCTTGCCTTGGCACTGAAAGGTTAGTTCGTGAGACGTACTTTAGTCTGGTTTATAGTCTATACAACAAATCATACTAAATACTTGACCTGCCAAACTACATTCTCTTTCAAGATTGTTAGAAAAATTAGTTATTTTTCTGCCTTTTTATTCTCTTTTTCAGATGAATGTATTACTGTTTAGACCAAGTAACAGAAAAGTTCAAGATATAACACTTACGCGCTGTTTTGTGAAGGATATCATGAAAAAGAAGAAAATAACAAAAATTCAATAATATGATACTGATTAATATCATAAATAGGAACATACTAATATCATTTGCTGCAAATTAAAAATACATAAAACATTTACTGAATACATTTATACTCCATCACAATAAAACAATTTCCTCCTTAACAATCAACAAGTTATACATGGCTAAATCTCTTTCGTTACATATCTTGCATTACAGCAAACTTGTTGGCATATACGAGAACAATGAAAGACTTTCATACATGTATCTATGAAGGATGTATGGATGTTTATGTACATATATGCATGCAACCATGTTGAGATGAATTTAAGTATGTACCCCTGCATTTTAAAAAAAAATTCTCAACGAGTTTAAAAGGAAAATGAGTTATATTTGCAAATGAATCTATATCTTCCATAACGTTTTCATACAATTCTGGACAGTATTCAGTTTGGGAATGAATGCAAATAGAATTAGGAAAAAACGTCGAAAATTCAAATTATTTACAAATAGTTAGATATCCACAAAACCCTAAAATTCTGATGCATACATGAATAAAATGAATATTTAAATGGAAGCTAAATCTCAAAGAAAGATTAAAGAAAATCAAACTTTTTGGAGGTAGTTGGCATTACACTGCCCAATTGGGATTTAAATCATACTTTCATGGATACAAGAGAAACTGACACAAAATATACTAAAGGATGCCAATTTTACATTGCTGGGGAAAAACTAAAACCAACCGAAGACAAGGTAAAAGCTGTATTGAGAGACTGCTCCATCTCGAAACACAATAGGTTCTCTCAAGAGATGTGGCTCCCAACGAAGTATTGTACAAAAAGACAAGAATCCAAGGTAGGATTTGATCATCTTATGTTACTTGTTTAGGCTCGAATGAACAGTAACACAAGAAAGAGTGAAAACAACAAGCTTTGAAAAATATCATTTCTTTTCCTAAAAAAAAAATTTAAAAGTGAGGAAAAATGTATGAATTTACGGTTTGAAGAATGAAATACAAAAGTAATCCATGAATAAAATTTTAGAAGTTCTAATAATACAATTTTCTAATGATTTCAAGTTTGAGTCCCCACGAAGAATCCATGATGGAAGATGACATATGCTGTTATCCATAGTGTTGAAGTCTTCAGTTCCTTATACAAAGATGAATTATCACTCCTAGTTTTGAAAATCCAAATAAATCTTTAAAAGAGATGTCTTTGCTCAGGAATTTCGTATGCAGAACACGTATTTTCCAGGAAAAAGGAATTAATCCTTTTGAATTCAAGTAATTTGAAATTATTCCAGACAGCACAACATGCAATTTCCAGTGTAAGAGCCCAACTACTACTGAGAATATCTCTCCAAAACAAAGGTTATATCGTATTCTAAAATGCAAAAAGGGGCTGACGTCATCATGTTACAGAACATAGTCGAAATTATTTACTTGTTAAAGCACATGTACACGCAGTGTGGTCCTGACGCAAACCAATCATTTTACTCTAAGAAATAAAATTTTAAGAAATTGTTTACATCTTAAAAACGTAGTCCCATCATGACCTCGACAACAAGCAATCATTTTAAAAGAAAAATAAAACTAATTTACGTGGTTGCTACTAATTTTGAATCGAAGTCAGGATCTAGGTCAACACCTGGTGTTTACAAAACGAACAGTCAAGGTCAAAATAGTTTCTGAAAAAAGCATTGTTTCAAATGAATAAATTTACACTAAAAACGCATGAAATGAGAAATAAATAAAATTTAAAACTGATAAACAAATAAACTGATATAAATATATATGAAATCTGATAGAATTAAATCAAATACACAAAACAAGTACTTTTGAAGAAGGAGAAAGAACAACAATCGATTTACAAACAAATATCAGATCCAGTATTCACAGCTTTTGTTAAAATATTGTATTCATTCTTCTGAAAACAAAATTATATGGCCAAAAAGTGATAGATACTTCAAACATTAAATGTCAATCACATTTATATTTAAAGATGTATTTAAATGACTTAACATGTAAATTCATTTCTAGTTTGTTCCTTGACCGTTTTAACACCCTGAATAATGTTTCACTGCACATTTAAATTGCTATTTTAAAATAGTTTCTTTTTCATTTCTTTCAGTTACCATAATGATTTTCTCCAGTGTTAAAATTATCTCCTTGTACTGGACGTTTATGCCGTTGTTTCTAAGGTTCTAGGTGTTAACATTATTAGTGCTCAATAGTAACAACAGCTGTAATGATGGTTTTGATCAGGCTTTGGGGAAACTTCGAATATATATAAATGTACACTGTACATATAAAAATAAATGAAATAAAAAGAAAACTTTCACATCCACAAACAAAATCATTAACTCAGAGACTCAAGTCAGTGGCATAATTTACAGATAATATACAGGAATGAACTCTATAAAGAAAGGATGTAACCGACTGCACCAACTTTAACTGATGACTTGATGTGTGGGATGTGATTAATCTAGCATCGGAACAAAAAGGATCACACAACCCAATCATTTAGCAATATCAATCGAATCCGGGAAACAATAATTACTTGCTGGTTTAATAGGCAAAATGACCTCCTTCACCCGAAGTTAATATGGTTTAACTCCAAAGACAAACTATGTACACAAATACCTACTTGCCTTTGGCACTGAAAGGTTAGTTCGTGACACGTACTTTAGTCTGGTTTATAGTCTATACAACAAATCATACTAAATACTTGACCTGCCTAACTACATTTTCTTTCAAGATTGTTAGAAAAATTGGTTATTTTTTTGCCTTTTTATTCTCTTTTTCAGATGAATCTATTACTGTTTAGACCAAGTAACAGAAAAGTTCAAGATATAATACTTACATGCTGTTTTGTGAAGGATATCATGAAAAAGAAGAAAATAACAAGAATTCAATAATATGATACTGAATAATATCATAAATAGGAACATACTAATATCATTTGCTGTAATATTAAAAATACATAAAACATTTACTGAATACATTTATACTCCATCACAATAAAACAATTTCCTCCTTAACAATCAACAATTTATACATGGCTAAATCTCTTTCGTTAATTATCTTGCATAACGGCAAACACTTGTTACCATATACTAAGATATTCAAATACTTTGATACATGTATCTATGAAGGATGTATGGATGTTTATGTACATATATGCATGCAACCATGTTGAGATGAATTTAAGTATGTACCCCTGCATTTTAAAAAAAAATTCTCAATGAGTTTAAAAGAAAATGAGTTATATTTTGCAAATGAATCTATATCTTCTATAAAGTTTTCATACAATTCTGGACAGTATTCAGTTTTGGGAATGAATTCAAATAGAATTAGGAAAAAACTTCAAAAATGCAAATTATTTACAAATAGATATCCACAAAACCCTAAAATTCTGATGCATACATGAATAAATGAATATTTAAATGGAAGCGAAATCTCAAAGAAAGATTAAAGAAAATCAAACTTTTTGGAGGTAGTTGGCATTACACTGCCCAACTGGAATTTAAATCATAATTTCATGGATACAAGAGAAACTACACAAAATATAGTAAAGGATGCCAATATTACATTGCTGGGGAAAAAACTAAAACCAACTGAAGACAAGGTAAAAGCTGTATTGAGAGACTGCTCCATCTCGAAACACAATAGGTTCTCTCAAGAGACGTGGCTCCCAAAGAAGTAATGTACAAAAAGACAAGAATCCAAGGTAGGATTTGATCATCTTATGTTACTTGTTCAGGCTCGAATAAACAGTAACACAAGAAAGAGTGAAAACAACAAGCTTTGAAAAATATCATTTCTTTTCCTAAAAAATCTTTAAAAGAGAGGAAAAAAGTATGAATTTACGGTTTTAAGAATCAAATGCAAAAATAATCCATGAATAAAATTTTAGTAGTTCTAATAATACAATTTTCTAATGATTTCAAGTTTGAGTCCCCACGAAGAATCCATGATGGAAGATGACATATGCTGTTATCTATAGTGTTGAAGTCTTCAGTTCCTTATACAAAGAAGAATTATCACTCCTAGTTTTGAAAATCCAAATAGATCTTTAAAAGAGATGTCTTTGCTCAGGAATTTCGTATGCAGAACACGTATTTTCCAGGAAAAAGGAATTAATCCTTTTGAATTCAAGTAATTTGAAATTTCTCCAGACAGCACAACATACAATTTCCAGTGTAAGAACCCAACTACTACTCAGAATATCTCTTCAAAACAAAGGTTATACCGTATTCTAAAATGCAAAAAGGGGCTGACGTCATCATGTTACAGAACATCGTCGAAATTATTTACTTGTTAAAGCTCATGTACACGCAGTGTGGTCCTGACGAAAACCAATCATTTTACTCTAAGAAATACAATTTTAAGAAATTGTTTACATCATAAAAACGTAGTCCCATCATGACCTCGACAATAAGCAATCATTTTAAAAGAAAAATAAAACTAATTTACGTGGTTGCTACTAATTTTGAATCGAAGTCAGGATCTAGGTCAACACCTGGTGTTTACAAAACGAACAGTCAAGGTCAAAATAGTTTCTGAAAAAGGTATCATTACAAGTGAATAAATTTACACTAAAAACGCATGAAATGAGAAATAAATAAAATTTAAAACTGACAAACGAATAAAATGATATAAATGTATATGAAATTAGATAGAATTAAATCAAATACACATAACAAGTACTTTTGAAGAAGGAGAAAGAACAACAATCGATTTACAAACAAATATCAGATCCAGTGTTCATAGTTTTTGTTTAAATATTGTATTCATTCTTCAGAAAACAAAATTATATGGCCAAAAAGTGATAGATACTTCAAACATTAAATGTCAATCACATTTATATTTGAAGATGTATTTAAATGACTTAACATGTAAATTCATTTCTAGTTTGTTCCTTGACCCTTTTAACACCCTGAATATTGTTTCACTGCACATTTAAATTGCTATTTTAAAAAAGTTTCTTTTTCATTTCTTTCAGTTACCATAATGATTTTCTCCAGTGTTAAAATTCTCTCCTTGTACTGGGAGTTTATGCCGTTGTTTCTAAGGTTCTAGGTGTTAACATTATTAGTGCTCAATAGTAACAACAGCTGTAATGATGGTTTTGATCAGGCTTTGGGGAAACTTCGAATATATATAAATGTACACTGTACATATAAAAATGAATGAAATAAAAAGACAACTATCACATCCACAAACAAAATCATTAACTCAGAGACTCAAGTCAGTGGCGTAATATACAGATAATATACAGGGATGAACTCTATAAAGAAAGGCTGTAACTGACTGCACCAACTTTAACTGATGACTTGATGTGTTAGATGTGATTAATCTAACATCGGAAAAAAAAAGGATCACACAACCCAATCATTTAGCAATATCAATCGAATCCGGGAAACAATAATTACTTGCAGGTTTAATAGGCAAAAAGACCTCCTTCACCCGAAGTTAATATGGTTTAACTCCAAAGACAAACTATGTACACAAATACCTACTTGCCTTTGGCACTGAAAGGTTAGTTCGTGACACGTACTTTAGTCTGGTTTATAGTCTATACAACAAATCATACTAAATACTTGACCTGCCAAACTACATTTTCTTTCAAGATTGTTAGAAAAATTGGTTATTTTTCTGCCTTTTTATTCTCTTTTTCAGATGAATGTATTACTGTTTAGACCAAGTAACAGAAAAGTTCAAGATATAATATTTACATGCTGTTTTGTGAAGGATATCATGAAAAAGAAGAAAATAACAAGAATTCAATAATATGATACTGATTAATATCATAAATAGGAACATACTAATATCATTTGCTGTAATATTAAAAATACATAAAACATTTACTGAATACATTTATCCTCCATCACAATAAAACAATTTCCTCCTTAGCAATCAACAATTTATACGTGGCTAAATCTCTTTCGTTAATTATCTTGCATAACGGCAAACACTTGTTACCATATACTAAGATATTCAAATACTTTGATACATGTATCTATGAAGGATGTATGGATGTTTATGTACATATATGCATGCAACCATGTTGAGATGAATTTAAGTATGTACCCCTGCATTTTAAAAAAAAATTCTCAATGAGTTTAAAAGAAAATGAGTTATATTTTGCAAATGAATCTATATCTTCTATAAAGTTTTCATACAATTCTGGACAGTATTCAGTTTTGGGAATGAATTCAAATAGAATTAGGAAAAAACTTCAAAAATGCAAATTATTTACAAATAGATATCCACAAAACCCTAAAATTCTGATGCATACATGAATAAATGAATATTTAAATGGAAGCGAAATCTCAAAGAAAGATTAAAGAAAATCAAACTTTTTGGAGGTAGTTGGCATTACACTGACCAACTGGAATTTAAATCATAATTTCATGGATACAAGAGAAACTACACAAAATATAGTAAAGGATGCCAATATTACATTGCTGGGGAAAAACTAAAACCAACTGAAGACAAGGTAAAAGCTGTATTGAGAGACTGCTCCATCTCGAAACACAATAGGTTCTCTCAAGAGACGTGGCACCCAAAGAAGTAATGTACAAAAAGACAAGAATCCAAGGTAGGATTTGATCATCTTATGTTACTTGTTTAGGCTCGAATAAACAGTAACACAAGAGAGAGTGAAAACAACAAGCTTTGAAAAATATCATTTCTTTTCCTAAAAAAAATCTTTAAAAGAGAGGAAAAAAGTATGAATTTACGGTTTTAAGAACCAAATGCAAAAATAATTCATGAATAAAATTTTAGTAGTTCTAATAATAAAATTTTCTAATGATTTCAAGTTTGAGTCCCCACGAAGAATCCATGATGGAAGATGACATATGCTGTTATATATAGTGTTGAAGTCTTCAGTTCCTTATACAAAGAAGAATTATCACTCCTAGTTTTGAAAATCCAAATAAATCTTTAAAAGAGATGTCTTTGCTCAGGAATTTCGTATGCAGAACACGTATTTTCCAGGAAAAAGGAATTAATCCTTTTGAATTCAAGTAATTTGAAATTTCTCCAGACAGCACAACATACAATTTCCATTGTAAGAGCCCAACTACTACTCAGAATATCTCTCCAAAACAAAGGTTATATCGTATTCTAAAATGCAAAAAGGGGCTGACGTCATCATGTTACAGAACATCGTCGAAATTATTTACTTGTTAAAGCTCATGTACACGCAGTGTGGTCCTGACGAAAACCAATCATTTTACTCTAAGAAATACAATTTTAAGAAATTGTTTACATCTTAAAAACGTAGTCCCATCATGACCTCGACAACAAGCAATCATTTTAAAAGAAACATAAAACTAATTTACGTGGTTGCTACTAATTTTGAATCGAAGTCAGGATCTAGGTCAACACCTGGTGGTTACAAAACGAACAGTCAAGGTGAAAATAGTTTCTGAAAAAGGTAGCATTGCAAGTGAATAAATTTACACTAAAAACGCATGGAATGAGAAATAAATAAAATTAAAACTGACAAACGAATAAAATGATATAAATATATATGAAATCAGATAGAATTAAATCAAATACACATAACAAGTACTTTTGAAGAAGGAGAAAGAACAACAATCGATTAACAAACAAATATCATATGCAGTGTTCATAGTTTTTGTATAAATATTGTATTCATTCTTCAGAAAACAAAATTATATGGCCAAAAAGTGATAGATACTTCAAACATTAAATGTCAACCACATTTATATTTGAAGATGTATTTAAATGACTTAACATGTAAATTCATTTCTAGTTTGTTCCTTGACCCTTTTAACACCCTGAATATTGTTTCACTGCACATTTAAATTGCTATTTTAAAATAGTTTCTTTTTCATTTCTTTCAGTTACCATAATGATTTTCTCCAGTGTTAAAATTCTCTCCTTGTACTGGGAGTTTATGCCGTTGTTTCTAAGGTTCTAGGTGTTAACATTATTAGTGCTCAATAGTAACAACAGCTGTAATGATGGTTTTGATCAGGCTTTGGGGAAACTTCGAATATATATAAATGTACACTGTACATATAAAAATGAATGAAATAAAAAGACAACTATCACATCCACAAACAAAATCATTTACTCAGAGACTCAAGTCAGTGGCGTAATTTACAGATAATATACAGGGATGAACTCTATAAAGAAAGGCTGTAACTGACTGCACCAACTTTAACTGATGACTTGATGTGTTAGATGTGATTAATCTAACATCGGAAAAAAACGGATCACACAACCCAATCATTTAGCAATATCAATCGAATCCGGGAAACAAGAATTACTTGCTGGTTTAATAGGCAAAAAGACCTCCTTCACCCGAAGTTAATATGGTTTAACTCCAAAGACAAACTATGTAAACAGATACCCGCTTGCCTCTGGCACTGAAAGGGTAGTTCGTGACACGTACTTTAGTCTGGTTTATAGTCTATACAACAAATCATACTAAATACTTGACCTGCCAAACTACATTCTCTTTCAAGATTGTTAGAAAAATTAGTTATTTTTCTGCCTTTTTATTCTCTTTTTCAGATGAATGTATTACTGTTTAGCCCAAGTAACAGAAAAGTTCAAGATATAATACTTACCATCTGTTTTGTGAAGGATATCATGAAAAAGAAGAAAATAACAAAAATTCAATAATATGATACTGATTAATATCATAAATAGGAACATACTAATATCATTTGCTGCAAAATTAAAAATACATAAAACATTTACTGAATACATTTATACTCCATCACAATAAAATAATTTCCTCCTTAACAATCAACAAGTTATACATGGCTAAATCTCTTTCGTTACATATCTTGCATTACAGCAAACTTGTTAGCATATACTAGAACAATGAAAGACTTTCATACATGTATATATGAAGGATGTATGGATGTTTATGTACATATATGCATGCAACCATGTTGAGATGAATTTAAGTATGTACCCCTGCATTTTAAAAAAAAATTCTCAATGAGTTTAAAAGGAAAATTAGTTATATTTTGCAAATGAATCTATATCTTCCATAAAGTTTTCATACAATTCTGGACAGTATTCAGTTTTGGGAATGAATGCAAATAAAATTAGGAAAAAACGTCAAAAATTCAAATTATTTACAAATAGTTAGATATCCACAAAACCCTAAAATTCTGATGCATACATGAATAAAATGAATATTTAAATGGAAGCGAAATCTCAAAGAAAGATTAAAGAAAATCAAACTTTTTGGAGGTAGTTGGCATTACACTGCCCAATTGGGATTTAAATCATACTTTCATGGATACAAGAGAAACTGACACAAAATATACTAAAGGATGCCAATATTACATTGCTGGGGAAAAACTAAAACCAACTGAAGACAAGGTAAAAGCTGTATTGAGAGACTGCTCCATCTCGAAACACAATAGGTTCTCTCAAGAGATGTGGCACCCAACGAAGTATTGTACAAAAGACAAGAATCCAAGGTAGGATTTGATCATCTTATGTTACTTGTTTAGGCTCGAATAAACAGTAACACAAGAAAGAGTGAAAACAACGAGCTTTGAAAAATATCATTTCTTTTCCTAAAAAAAATCTTTAAAAGTGAGAAAAAATGTATGAATTTACGGTTTTAAGAATGAAATACAAATGTAATCCATGAATAAAATTTTAGTAGTTCTAATAATACAATTTTCTAATGATTTCAAGTTTGAGTCCCCACGAAGAATTCATGATGGAAGATGACATATGCTGTTATCTATAGTGTTGAAGTCTTCAGTTCCTTATACAAAGATGAATTATCACTCCTAGTTTTGAAAATCCAAATAAATCTTTAAAAGAGATGTCTTTGCTCAGGAATTTCGTATGCAGAACACGTATTTTCCAGGAAAAAGGAATTAATCCTTTTGAATTCAAGTAATTTGAAATTATTCCAGACAGCACAACATACAATTTCCAGTGTAAGAGCCCAACTACTACTGAGAATATCTCTCCAAAACAAAGGTAATATCGTATTCTAAAATGCAAGAAGGGGCTGACGTCATTATGTTACAGAACATCGTCGAAATTAGTTACTTGTTAAAGCTCATGTACATGCAGTGTGGTCCTGACGAAAACCAATCATTTTACTGTAAGAAATAAAATTTTAAGAAATAGTTTACGTCTTAAAAACGTAGTCCCATCATGACCTCGACAACAAGCAATCATTTTAAAAGAAAAATAAAACTAATTTACGTGGTTGCTACTAATTTTGAATCGAAGTCAGGATCTAGGTCAACACCTGGTGTTTACAAAACGAACAGTCAAGGTCAAAATAGTTTCTGAAAAAGGTATTGTTTCAAATGAATAAATTTACACTAAAAACGCATGAAATGAGAAATAAATAAAATTGAAAACTGACAAACAAATAAACTGATATAAATATATATGAAATCAGATAGAATTAAATCAAATACACAAAACAAGTACTTTTGAAGAAGGAGAAAGAACAACAATCGATTTACAAACAAATATCAGATCCAGTATTCACAGCTTTTGTTAAAATATTGTATTCATTCTTCTGAAAACAAAATTATATGGCCAAAAAGTGATAGATACTTCAAACATTAAATGTCAATCACATTTATATTTAAAGATGTATTTAAATGACTTAACATGTAAATTCATTTCTAGTTTGTTCCTTGACCGTTTTAACACCCTGAATATTGTTTCACTGCACATTTAAATTGCTATTTTAAAATAGTTTCTTTTTCATTTCTTTCAGTTACCATAATGATTTTCTCCAGTGTTAAAATTATCTCCTTGTACTGGACGTTTATGCCGTTGTTTCTAAGGTTCTAGGTGTTAACATTATTAGTGCTCAATAGTAACAACAGCTGTAATGATGGTTTTGATCAGGCTTTAGGGAAACTTCGAATATATATAAATGTACACTGTACATATAAAAATGAATGAAATAAGAAGACAACTATCACATCCACAAACAATATCATTACCTCAGAGACTCAAGTCAGTGGCGTAATTTACAGATAATATACAGGAATGAACTCTATAAAGAAAGGCTGTAACTGACTGCACCAACTTTAACTGATGACTTGATGTGTTAGATGTGATTAATCTAACATCGGAAAAAAAGGATCACACAACCCAATCATTTAGCAATATCAATCGAATCCGGGAAACAATAATTACTTGCTGGTTTAATAGGCAAAAAGATCTCCTTCACCCGAAGTTAATATGGTTTAACTCCAAAGACAAACTATGTAAACAAATACCTGCTTGCCTTTGGCACTGAAAGGTTAGTTCGTGACACGTACTTTAGTCTGGTTTATAGTCTATACAACAAATCATACTAAATACTTGACCTGCCTAACTACATTTTCTTTCAAGATTGTTAGAAAAATTGGTTATTTTTTTGCCTTTTTATTCTCTTTTTCAGATGAATCTATTACTGTTTAGACCAAGTAACAGAAAAGTTCAAGATATAATACTTACATGCTGTTTTGTGAAGGATATCATGAAAAAGAAGAAAATAACAAGAATTCAATAATATGATACTGAATAATATCATAAATAGGAACATACTAATATCATTTGCTGTAATATTAAAAATACATAAAACATTTACTGAATACATTTATACTCCATCACAATGAAACAATTTCCTCCTTAACAATCAACAATTTATACATGGCTAAATCTCTTTCGTTAATTATCTTGCATAACGGCAAACACTTGTTACCATTTACTAAGATATTCAAATACTTTGATACATGTATCTATGAAGGATGTATGGATGTTTATGTACATATATGCATGCAACCATGTTGAGATGAATTTAAGTATGTACCCCTGCATTTTAAAAAAAAATTCTCAATGAGTTTAAAAGAAAATGAGTTATATTTTGCAAATGAATCTATATCTTCTATAAAGTTTTCATACAATTCTGGACAGTATTCAGTTTTGGGAATGAATTCAAATAGAATTAGGAAAAAACTTCAAAAATGCAAATTATTTACAAATAGATATCCACAAAACCCTAAAATTCTGATGCATACATGAATAAATGAATATTTAAATGGAAGCGAAATCTCAAAGAAAGATTAAAGAAAATCAAACTTTTTGGAGGTAGTTGGCATTACACTGACCAACTGGAATTTAAATCATAATTTCATGGATACAAGAGAAACTACACAAAATATAGTAAAGGATGCCAATATTACATTGCTGGGGAAAAACTAAAACCAACTGAAGACAAGGTAAAAGCTGTATTGAGAGACTACTCCATCTCGAAACACAATAGGTTCTCTCAAGAGATGAGGCTCCCAAAGAAGTAATGTACAAAAAGACAAGAATCCAAGGTAGGATTTGATCATCTTATGTTACTTGTTTAGGCTCGAATAAACAGTAACACAAGAAAGAGTGAAAACAACAAGCTTTGAAAAATATCATTTCTTTTCCTAAAAAAAATCTTTAAAAGAGAGGAAAAAAGTATGAATTTACGGTTTTAAGAACCAAATGCAAAAACAATCCATGAATAAAATTTTAGTAGTTCTAATAATAAAATTTTCTAATGATTTCAAGTTTGAGTCCCCACGAAGAATCCATGATGGAAGATGACATATGCTGTTATCTATAGTGTTGAAGTCTTCAGTTCCTTATACAAAGAAGAATTATCACTCCTAGTTTTGAAAATCCAAATAAATCTTTAAAAGAGATGTCTTTGCTCAGGAATTTCGTATGCAGAACACGTATTTTCCAGGAAAAAGGAATTAATCCTTTTGAATTCAAGTAATTTGAAATTTCTCCAGACAGCACAACATACAATTTCCAGTGTAAGAGCCCAACTACTACTCAGAATATCTCTCCAAAACAAAGGTTATATCGTATTCTAAAATGCAAAAAGTGTCTGACGTCATCATGTTATAGAATATCGTCGAAATTATTTACTTGTTAAAGCTCATGTACACGCAGTGTGGTCCTGACGAAAACCAATCATTTTACTCTAAGAAATACAATTTTAAGAAATTGTTTACATCTTAAAAACGTAGTCCCATCATGACCTCGACAACAAGCAATCATTTTAAAAGAAACATAAAACTAATTTACGTGGTTGCTACTAATTTTGAATCGAAGTCAGGATCTAGGTCAACACCTGGTGTTTACAAAACGAACAGTCAAGGTGAAAATAGTTTCTGAAAAAGGTAGCATTGCAAGTGAATAAATTTACACTAAAAACGCATGAAATGAGAAATAAATAAAATTTAAAACTGACAAACGAATAAAATGATATAAATATATATGAAATCAGATAGAATTAAATCAAACACACATAACAAGTACTTTTGAAGAAGGAGAAAGAACAACAATCGATTTACAAACAAATATCAGATGGAGTGTTCATAGTTTTTGTTTAAATATTGTACTCACTCTTCAGAAAACAAAATTATATGTCCAAAAAGTGATAGATACTTCAAACATTAAATGTCAATCACATTTATATTTGAAGATGTATTTAAATGACTTAACATGTAAATTCATTTCTAGTTTGTTCCTTGACCCTTTTAACACCCTGAATATTGTTTCACTGCACATTTAAATTGCTATTTTAAAATAGTTTCTTTTTCATTTCTTTCAGTTACCATAATGATTTTATCCAGTGTTAAAATTCTCTCCTTGTACTGGGAGTTTATGCCGTTGTTTCTAAGGTTCTAGGTGTTAACATTATTAGTGCTCAATAGTAACAACAGCTGTAATGATGGTTTTGATCAGGCTTTGGGGAAACTTCGAATATATATAAATGTACACTGTACATATAAAAATGAATGAAATAAAAAGACAACTATCACATCCATAAACAAAATCATTAACTCAGAGACTCAAGTCAGTAGCGTAATTTACAGATAATATATAGGGATGAACTCTATAAAGAAAGGATGTAACCGTCTGCAGCAACATTAACTGATGAATTGATGTTTGGAATGTGAATAACCTAACCACGGGAAAAAAAAGGATCACGCAACACGATCATTTAGCAATATCAATCAAATCCGGGAAACAATAATTACTTGCTGGTTACTCGTTCACCCGAAGTCAATATGGTTTAACTCCAAAGACAAACTATGTACACAAATACCTACTTGCCTTTGGCACTGAAAGGGTAGTTCGTGACACGTACTTTAGTCTGGTTTATAGTCTATACAACAAATCATACTAAATACTTGACCTGCCAAACTACATTCTCTTTCAAGATTGTTAGAAAAATTAGTTATTTTTCTGCCTTTTTATTCTCTTTTTCAGATGAATGTATTACTGTTTAGACCAAGTAACAGAAAAGTTCAAGATATAATTCTTACGCGCTGTTTTGTGAAGGATATCATGAAAAAGAAGAAAATAACAAGAATTCAATAATATGATACTGATTAATATCATAAATAGGAACATACTAATATCATTTGCTGCAAAATTAAAAATACATAAAACATTTACTGAATACATTTATCCTCCATCACAATAAAACAATTTCCTCCTTAACAATCAACAAGTTATACAAGGCTAAATCTCTTTCGTTACATATCTTGCATTACAGCAAACTTGTTAGCATATACTACAACAATGAAAGACTTTGATACATGTATCTATGAAGGATGTATGGATGTTTATGTACATATATGCATGCAACCATGTTGAGATGAATTTAAGTATGTACCCCTGCATTTTTAATAAATTCTCAATGAGATTAAAAGGAAAATTAGTTATATTTTGCAAATGAATCTATATCTTCCATAAAGTTTTCATACAATTCTGGACAGTATTCAGTTTTGGGAATGAATGCAAATAGAATTAGGAAAAAAACGTCAAAAATTCAAATTATTTACAAATAGTTACATATCCACAAAACCCTAAAATTCTGATGCATACATGAATAAAATGAATATTTAAATGGAAGCGAAATCTCAAAGAAAGATTAAAGAAAATCAAACTTTTTGGAGGTAGTTGGCATTACACTGCCCAATTGGGATTTAAATCATACTTTCATGCATACAAGAGAAACTGACACAAAATATACTAAAGGATGCCAATATTACATTGCTAGGGAAAAACTAAAACCAACTGAAGACAAGGTAAAAGCTGTATTGAGAGACTGCTCCATCTCGAAACACAATAGGTTCTCTCAAGAGATGTGGCTCCCAACGAAGTATTGTACAAAAAGACAAGAATCCAAGGTAGGATTTGATCATCTTATGTTACTTGTTTAGGCTCGAATAAACAGTAACACAAGAAATAGTGAAAACAACAAGCTTTGAAAAATATCATTTCTTTTCCTAAAAAAAATCTTTAAAAGTGAGGAAAAATGTATAAATTTACGGTTTTAAGAATGAAATACAAAAGTAATCCATGAATAAAATTTTAGTAGTTCTAATAATATAATTTTCTAATGATTTCAAGTTTGAGTCCCCACGAAGAATCCATGATGGAAGATGACACATGAAGTTATCTATAGTGTTGAAGTCTTCAGTTCCTTATACAAAGATGAATTATCACTCCCAGTTTTGAAAATCCAAATAAATCTTTAAAAGAGATGTCTTTGCTCAGGAATTTCGTATGCAGAACACGTATTTTCCAGGAAAAAGGAATTAATCCTTTTGAATTCAAGTAATTTGAAATTATTCCAGACAGCACAACATACAATTTCCAGTGTAAGAGCCCAACTACTACTGAGAATATCTCTCCAAAACAAAGGTTATATCGTATTCTAAAATGCAAAAAGGGGCTGACGTGATCATGTTACAGAACATCGTCGAAATTATTTACTTGTTAAAGCTCATGTACACGCTGTGTGGTCCTGACGAAAACCAATCATTTTACTCTAAGAAATAAAATTTTAAGAAATTGTTTACTTCTTAAAAACGTAGTCCCATCATGACCTCGACAACAAGAAATCATTTTAAAAGAAAAATAAAACTAATTTACGTGGTTGCTACTAATTTTGAATCGAAGTCAGGATCTAGGTCAACACCTGGTGTTTACAAAACGAACAGTCAAGGTCAAAATAGTTTCTGAAAAAGGTATTGTTTCAAATGAATAAATTTACACTAAAAACGCATGAAATGAGAAATAATTAAAATTTAAAACTGACAAACAAATAAATTGATATAAATATATATGAAATCAGATAGAATTAAATCAAATACACAAAACAAGTACTTTTGAAGAAGGAGAAAGAACAACAATCGATTTACAAACAAATATGAGATCCAGTATTCACAGCTTTTGTTAAAATATTGTATTCATTCTTCTGAAAACAAAATTATATGGCCAAAAAGTGATAGATACTTCAAACATTAAATGTCAGTCACATTTATATTTAAATATGTATTTAAATGACTTAACATGTAAATTCATTTCTAGTTTGTTCCTTGACCGTTTTAACACCCTGAATATTGTTTCACTGCACATTTAAATTGCTATTTTAAAATAGTTTCTTTTTCATTTCTTTCAGTTACCATAATGATTTTCTCCAGTGTTAAAATTATCTCCTTGTACTGGACGTTCATGCCGTTGTTTCTAAGGTTCTAGGTGTTAACATTATTAGTGCTTAATAGTAACAACAGCTGTAATGATGGTTTTGATCAGGCTTTGGGGAAACTTCGAATATATATAAATGTACACTGTACATATAAAAATGAATGAAATAAAAAGACAACTATCACATCCACAAACAATATCATTAACTAAGAGACTCAAGTCAGTGGCGTAATTTACAGATAATATACAGGGATGAACTCTATAAAGAAAGGATGTAACCGACTGCACCAACTTTAACTGATGACTTGATGTGTGGAATGTGATTAATCCAACATCGGGAAAAAAAAGGATCACACAACCCAATCATTTTGCAATATCAATCGAATTCGCGAAACAATAATTACTTGCTGGTTACTCGTTCACCCGAAGTTAATATGGTTTAACTCCAAAGACAAACTATGTAAACAAATACCTGCTTGCCTTTGGCACTGAAAGGGTAGTTAGTGAGACGTATTTCAGTCTGGTTTATAGTCTATACAACAAATCATACTAAATACGTGACCTGCCAAACTACATCCTCTTTCAAGATTGTTAGAAAGATTAGTTATTTTTCTGCCTTTTTATTCTCCTTTTCAGATGAATGTATTACTGTTTAGACCAAGTAACAGAAAAGTTCAAGATATAATACTTACCATCTGTTTTGTGAAGGATATCAGGAAAAAGAAGAAAATAACAAGAATCCTCTAATATGATACTGATTAATATCATAAATAGGAACATACTAATATCATTTGCGGCAAAATTAAAAATACATAAAACATTTACTGAATACATTTATCCTCCATCACAATAAAACAATTTCCTCCTTAACAATCAACAAGTTATACATGGCTAAATCTCTTTCGTTACATATCTTGCATTACAGCAAACTTGTTAGCATATGCTAGGACAATGAAAGACTTTCATACATATATCTATGAAGGATGTATGGATGTTTATGTACATATATGCATGCAACCATGTTGAGATGAATTTAAGTATGTACCCCTGCATTTTTTAAAAAAAATTCTCAATGAAGTTTTAAAGGAAAATGAGTTATATTTTGCAAATGAATCTATATCTTCCATAAAGTTTTCATACAATTCTGGACAGTATTCAGTGTTGGGAATGAATTCAAATAGAATTAGGAACAAACTTCAAAAATGCAAATTATTTACAAATAGATATCCACAAAACCCTAAAATTCTGATGCATACATGAATAAATGAATATTTAAATGGAAGCGAAATCTCAAAGAAAGATCAAAGAAAATCAAACTTTTTGGAGGTAGTTGGCATTACACTGCCCAATTGGAATTTAAATCATAATTTCATTGATACAAGAGAAACTGACACAAAATATAGTAAAGGATGCCAATATTACAATGCTGGGGAAAAACTAAAACCAACTGAAGACAAGGTAAAAGCTGTCTTGAGAGACTGCTCTATCTCGAAACACAATAGGTTCTCTCATGAGATGTGGCTCCCAACGAAGTATTGTACAAAAAGACAAGAATCCAAGGTATAATTTGAGCATCTTATATTACTTGTTTAGGATCGAATAAACAGTAACACAAGAAATAGTGAAAACAACAAGCTTTGAAAAATATCATTTCTTTTCCTAAAAAAAATCTTTAAAAGTGAGGAAAAAAGTATGAATTTACGGTTTTAAGAATGAAATACAAAAGTAATCCATGAATAAAATTTTAGTAGTTCTAATAATACAATTTTCTAATGATTTCAAGTTTGAGTCCCCACGAAGAATCCATGATGGAAGATGACATATGCTGTTATCTATAGTGTTGAAGTCTTCAGTTCCTTATACAAAGATGAATTATCACTCCTAGTTTTGAAAATCCAAATAAATCTTTAAAAGAGATGTCTTTGCTCAGGAATTTCGTATGCAGAACACGTATTTTCCAGGAAAAAGGAATTAATCCTTTTGAATTCAAGTAATTTGAAATTATTCCAGACAGCACAACATACAATTTCCAGTGTAAGAGCCCAACTACTACTCAGAATATCTCTCCAAAACAAAGGTTATATCATATTTTGAAATGCAAAAAGGGGCTGACGTCATCATGTTACAGAACATCGTCGAAATTATTTACTTGTAAAAGCTCATGTACACGTAGTGTGGTCCTGACGAAAACCAATCATTTTACTCTAAGAAATAAAATTTTAAGAAATTGTTTACATCTTAAAAACGTAGTCCATTCATGACCTCAACAACATGCAATCATTTTAAAAGAAAAATAGAACTTATTTACGTGGTTGCTACTAATTTTGAATCGAAGTCAGGATCTAGGTCAACACCTGGTGTTTACAAAACGAACAGTCAAGGTCAAAATATTTTCTGATAAAGGTATCGTTTCAAGTGAGTAAATTTACACTAAAAACGCATGAAATCAGAAATAAATAAAATTTAAAACTGACAAACAAATAAATTGATATAAATATATATGAAATTAGATAGAATTAAATCAAATACACATAACAAGTACTTTTGAGGAAGGAGAAAGAACCACAATCACTTTACATACAAATATCAGATCCAGTATTCATAGTTTTTGTTAAAATATTGTATTCATTCTTCTGAAAACAAAATTATATGGCCAAAAAGTGACAGATACTTCAAACATTAAATGTCAATCACATTTATATTTGAAGATGTATTTAAATGACTTAACATGTAAATTCGTTTCTAGCTTGCTCCTTGACCGTTTTAACAGCCTGAATAATGTTTCACTGCACATTTAAATTGCTATTTTAAAATAGTTTCTTTTTCATTTCTTTCAGTTACCATAATGATTTTATCCAGTGTTAAAATCCTCTCCTTGTACTGGGAGTTTATGCCGTTGTTTTTAAGGTTCCAGGTGTTAACATTATTAGTGCTCAATAGTAACAACAGCTGTAATGGTTTTAATGAGGCTTTGGGGAAACTTCGAATATATATAAATGTACACTGTATATAAAAAAATGAATGAAATAAAAAGACAACTATCACATCCACAAACAAAATCATTGACTCAGAGACTCAAGTCAGTGGCGTAATTAACAGATAATATACAGGATTGAACTCTATAAAGAAAGTATGTAACCGACTGCACCAACTTTAACTGATGACTTGATGTGTGGGATGTGATTAATCTAACATCGGGAAAAAAAAGGATCACACAACTCAATCATTTAGCAATATCAATCGAATCCGGGAAACAATAATTACTTGCTGGTTACTCGTTCACCCGAAGTTAATATGGTTTAACTCCAAAGACAAACTATGTACACAAATACCTACTTGCCTTTCCCACTGAAAGGGTAGTTAGTAACACGTACTTTAGTCTGGCTTATAGTCTATACAAGTCAGTGGCGTAATTTACAGATAAGATACAGGAATGAACTCTATAAAGAAAGGATGTAACCGACTGCACCAACTTTAACTGATGACTTGATGTGTGGGATGTGATTTATCTAACATCGGGAAAAAAAAGGATAACACAACCCAATCATTTAGCAATATCAATCGAATTCGCGAAACAATAATTACTTGCTGGTTTAATAGGCAAAAAGACCTCCTTCACCCGAACTTAATATGGTTTAACTCCAAAGACAAACTATGTACACAAATACCTGCTTGCCTTTGGCACTGAAAGGGTAGTACGTGACACGTACTTTAGTCTGGTTTATAGTCTATACAACAAATCATACTAAATACTTGACCTGCCAAACTACATTCTCTTTCAAGATTGTTAGAAAAATTAGTTATTTTTCTGCCTTTTTATTCTCTTTTTCAGATGAATGTATTACTGTTTAGACCAAGTAACAGAAACGTTCAAGATATATTACTTACCATCTGTTTTGTGAAGGATATCATGAAAAAGAAGAAAATAACAAGAATTCAATAATATGATACTGATTAATATCATAAATAGGAACATACTAATATCATTTGCTTTAATATTAAAAATACATAAAACATTTACTGAATACATTTATCCTCTATCATAATAAAACAATTTCCTCCTTAACAATCAACAAGTTATACAAGGCTAAATCTCTTTCGTTACATGTCTTGCATTACAGCAAACTTGTTAGCATATACTAGGACAATGAAAGACTTTGATACATGTATCTATGAAGGATGTGTGCATGTTTATGTACATATATGCATGCAACCATGTTGAGATGAATTTAAGTATGTACCCCTGCATTTTAAAAAAAAATCTCAATGAATTTTTAAAGGAAAATGAGTTATATTTTGCAAATGAATCTATATTTTCCATAAAGTTTTCATACAATTCTGGACAGTATTCAGTTTTGGGAATGAATTCAAATAGAATTAGGAAAAAACTTCAAAAATTCAAATTATTTACAAATAGTTAGATATCCACAAAACCCTAAAATTCTGATGCATACATGAATAAATGAATATTTAAATGGAAGCGAAATCTCAAAGAAAGATTAAAGGAAATCAAACTTTTTGGAGGTAGTTGGCATTACACTGCCCAATTGGAATTTAAATCATAATTTCATTGATACAAGAGAAACTGACACAAAATATAGTAAAGGATGCCAATATTACAATGCTGGGAAAAAACTAAAACCAACTGAAGACAAGGTAAAACCTGTCTTGAGAGACTGCTCCATCTCGAAACACAATAGGTTCTCTCAAGAGATGTGGCTCCTGTAGAAGTATTGTACAATAAGACAAGAATCCAAGGTAGGATTTGATCATCTTATGTTACTTGTTTAGGCTCGAATAAACAGTAACACAAGAAAGAGTGAAAACAACAAGCTTTGAAAAATATAATTTCTTTTGATAGAAAAATTCCTTAAATTTGAGGAAAAAATTATGAGATTACTCTTTGAAGAATCAAATACAAAAATAATCCATGAATAAAATTTTAGTAGTTCTAATAATAAAATTTTCTAATGATTTCAAGTTTGAGTCCCCACGAAGAATCCATGATGGAAGATGACATATGCTGTTATCTATAGTGTTGAAGTCTACAGTTCCTAATAGAAAGAAGAATTATCACTCCTAGTTTTGAAAATCCAAATAAATCTTTAAAAGAGATCTCTTTGCTGAAGAATTTCGTATGCAGAACACGTATTTTGCAGGAAAAAGGAATTAATCCTTTTGAATTCAAGTAATTTGAAATTATTCCAGACAGCACAACATACAATTTCCAGTGTAAGAGCCCAACTACTACTGAGAATATCTCTCCAAAACAAAGGTTATATTGTATTCTAAAATGCAAAAAGGGGGTGACGTGATAATGAGACTGAACATCGTCAAAATTATTTACTTGTTAAAGCTCATGTACACGTAGTGTGGTCCTGACGAAAACCAATCATTTTACTCTAAGAAAAAAATTTTAAGAAATTGTTTACATCTTAAAAACGTAGTCCATTCATGACCTCGACAATAAGCAATCATTTTAAAAGAAAAATAGAACTAATTTACGTGGTTGCTACTAATTTTGAATCGAAGTCAGGATCTAGGTCAACACCTGGTGTTTACAAAACGAACAGTCAAGGTCAAAATATTTTCTGATAAAGGTATCGTTTCAAGTGAATAAATTTACACTTAAAATGCATGAAATCAGCAATAAATAAAATTTAAAACTGACAAACAAATAAATTGATATAAATATATATGAAATCAGATAGAATTAAATCAAATACACATGACAAATACTTTTGAAGAAGGAAAAAGAACCACAATCACTTTACATACAAATATCAGAGCCAGTCTTCATAGTTTTTGTTAAAATATTGTATTCATTCTTCTGAAAACAAAATTATATGGCCAAAAAGTGATAGATACTTCAAACATTAAATGTCAATCACATTTATATTTGAAGATGTATTTAAATGACTTAACATGTAAATTCATTTCTAGTTTGTTCCTTGACCGTTTTAACACCCTGAATATTGTTTCACTGCACATTTAAATTGCTATTTTAAAATAGTTTCTTTTTCATTTCTTTCAGTTACCATAATGATTTTATCCAGTGTTAAAATTCTCTCCTTGTACTGGGAGTTTATTCCGTTGTTTCTAAGGTTCTAGGTGTTAACATTATTAGTGCTCAATAGTAACAACAGCTGTAATGATGGTTTTGATTAGGCTTTGGGGAAACTTCGAATATATATAAATGTACACTGTACATATAAAAATGAATGAAATAAAAAGACAACTATCACTTCCATAAACAAAATCATTAACTCAGAGACTCAAGTCAGTGGCGTAATTTACAGATAATATACACGGATGAACTCTATAAAGAAAGGATGTAACCGACTGCACCAACATTAACTGATGAATTGATGTGTGGAATGTGAATAACCTAACCCCGGAAAAAAAAAAAGGATCACGCAACCCAATCATTTAGCAATATCAATCAAATCCGGGAAACAATAATTACTTGCTGGTTACTCGTTCACCCGAAGTTAATATGGTTTAACTCCAAAGACAAACTATGTACACAAATACCTACTTGCCTTTGGCACTGAAAGGGTAGTTCGTGACACGTACTTTAGTCTGGTTTATAGTCTATACAACAAATCATACTAAATACTTGACCTGCCAAACTACATTCTCTTTCAAGATTGTTAGAAAAATTAGTTATTTTTCTGCCTTTTTATTCTCTTTTTCAGATGAATGTATTACTGTTTAGACCAAGTAACAGAAAAGTTCAAGATATAATTCTTACGCGCTGTTTTGTGAAGGATATCATGAAAAAGAAGAAAATAACAAGAATTCAATAATATGATACTGATTAGTATCATAAATAGGAACATACTAATATCATTTGCGGCAAAATTAAAAATACATAAAACATTTACTGAATACATTTATCCTCCATCACAATAAAACAATTTCCTCCTTAACAATCAACAAGTTTTACATGGCTAAATCTCTTTCGTTACATATCTTGCATTACAGCAAACTTGTTAGCATATACTAGAACAATGAAAGACTTTCATACATGTATCTATGAAGGATGTATGGATGTTTATGTACATATATGCATGCAACCATGTTGAGATGAATTTAAGTATGTACCCCTGCATTTTAAAAAAAAATTCTCAATGAGTTTAAAAGGAAAATGAGTTATATTTTGCAAATGAATCTATATCTTCCATAAAGTTTTTATACAATTCTGGACAGTATTCAGTTTTGGGAATGAATGCAAATAGAATTAGGAAAAAACGTCAAAAATTCAAATTATTTACAAATAGTTAGATATCCACAAAACCCTAAAATTCTGATGCATACATGAATAAAATGAATATTTAAATGGAAGCGAAATCTCAAAGAAAGATTAAAGAAAATCAAACTTTTTGGAGGTAGTTGGCATTACACTGCCCAATTGGGATTTAAATCATACTTTCATGCATACAAGAGAAACTGACACAAAATATTCTAAAGGATGCCAATGTTACATTGCTGGGGAAAAACTAAAACCAACTGAAGACAAGGTAAAAGCTGTATTGAGAGACTGCTCCATCTCGAAACACAACAGGTTCTCTCAAGAGATGTGGCTCCCAACGAAGTATTGTACAAAAAGACAAGAATCCAAGGTAGGATTTGATCATCTTATGTTACTTGTTTAGGCTCGAATAAACAGTAACACAAGTAATAGTGAAAACAACAAGCTTTGAAAATTATCATTTCTTTTCCAAAAAAAAAATCTTTTAAAGTGAGGAAAAATGTATGAATTTACGGTTTTAAGAATGAAATACAAAAGTAATCCATGAATAAAATTTTAGTAGTTCTAATAATACAATTTTCTAATGATTTCAAGTTTGAGTCCCCACGAAGAATCCATGACGGAAGATGACATATGCTGTTATCTATAGTGTTGAAATCTTCAGTTCCTTATACAAAGATGAATTATCACTCCTAGTTTTGAAAATCCAAATAAATCTTTAAAAGAGATGTCTTTGCTCAGGAATTTCGTATGCAGAACACGCATTTTCCAGGAAAAAAGAATTAATCCTTTTGAATTCAAGTAATTTAAAATTATCCCAGACAGCACAACATACAATTTCTAGTGTAAGAGCCCAACTACTACTGAGAATATCTCGACAAAACAAAGGTTATATCATATTTTGAAATACAAAAAGGGGCTGACGTGATCATGTTACAGAACATCGTCGAAACTATTTACTTGTAAAAGCTCATGTACACGCAGTGTGGTCCTGTCAAAAACCAATCATTTTACTCTAAGAAATAAAATTTTAAGAAATTGTTTACTTCTTAAAAACGTAGTCCATTCATGACCTCAACAACATGCAATCATTTTAAAAGAAAAATAAAACTAATTTACGTGGTTGCTACTAATTTTGAATCGAAGTCAGGATCTAGGTCAACACCTGGTGTTTACAAAACGAACAGTCAAGGTCAAATATTTTCTGATAAAGGTATCGTTTCAAGTGAATAAATTTACACTAAAATCGCATGAAATCAGAAATAAATAAAATTTAAAACTGACAAACAAATAAATTGATATAAATATATATGAAATCAGATAGAATTAAATCAAATACACATAACAAGTACTTTTGAAGAAGGAGAAAGAACCACAATCAGTTTTGATACAAATATCAGATCCAGTATTCATAATTTTTGTTAAAATATTGTATTCATTCTTCTGAAACCAAAATTATATGGCCAAAAAGTGATAGATACCTCAAACACTAAATGTCAATCAGATTTATATTTGAAGATGTATTTAAATGACTTAACATGTAAATTCATTTCTAGTTTGTTCCTTGACCGTTTTAACACCCTGAATATTGTTTCACTGCACATTTAAATTGCTATTTTAAAGTAGTTTCTTTTTCATTTCTTTCAGTTACCATAATGATTTTCTCCAGTGTTAAAATTCTCTCCTTGTACTGGGAGTTTATGCCGTTGTTTTTAAGGTTCCAGGTGTTAACATTATTAGTGCTCAATAGTAACAACAGCTGTAATGGTTTTAATCAGGCTTTGGGGAAACTTCGAATATATATAAATGTACACTGTACATAAAAAAATGAATGAAATAAAAAGACAATTAATCCATCCGCAAACAAAATCATTAACTCAGAGCCTCAAGTCAGTGGCGTAATTTACAGATAATATACAGGATTGAACTCTATAAAGAAAGGATGTAACCGACTGCACCAACTTTAACTGATGACTTGATGTGTGGGATGTGATTAATCTAACATCGGGAAAAAAAGGATCACACAACCCAATCATTTAGCAATATCAATCGAATCCGGGAAACAATAATTACTTACTGGTTACTCGTTCACCCGAAGTTAATATGGTTTAACTCCAAAGACAAACTATGTACACAAATACCTACTTGCCTTTCCCACTGAAAGGGTAGTTAGTAACACGTACTTTAGTCTGGCTTATAGTCTATACAAGTCAGTGGCGTAATTTACAGACAAGATACAGGAATGAACTCTATCAAGAAAGGATGTAACCGACTGCACCAACTTTAACTGATGACTTGATGTGTGGGATGTGATTTATCTAACATAGGGAAAAAAAAGGATAACACAACCCAATCATTTAGCAATATCAATCGAATTCGGGAAACAATAATTACTTGCTGGTTTAATAGGCAAAAAGACCTCCTTCATCCGAAGTTAATATGGTTTAACTCCAAAGACAAACTATGTACACAAATACCTGCTTGCCTTTGGCACTGAAAGGGTAGTACGTGACACGTACTTTAGTCTGGTTTATAGTCTATACAACAAATCATACTAAATACTTGACCTGCCAAACTACATTCTCTTTCAAGATTGTTAGAAAAATTAGTTATTTTTCTGCCTTTTTATTCTCTTTTTCAGATGAATGTATTACTGTTTAGACCAAGTAACAGAAAAGTTCAAGATATAATACTTACCATCTGTTTTGTGAAGGATATCATGAAAAAGAAGAAAATAACAAGAATTCAATAATATGATACTGATTAATATCATAAATAGGAACATACTAATATCATTTGCTTTAATATTAAAAATACATAAAACATTTACTGAATACATTTATCCTCTATCATAATAAAACAATTTCCTCCTTAACAATCAACAAGTTATACATGGCTAAATCTCTTTCCTTAAATATACTGCATTACAGCAAACTTGTTAGCATATACTAGGACAATAAAAGACTTTGATACATGTATCTATGAAGGATGTATGCATGTTTATGTACATATATGCATGCAACCATGTTGAGATGAATTTAAGTATGTACCCCTGCATTTTAAAAAAAAATCTCAATGAATTTTTAAAGGAAAATGAGTTATATTTTGCAAATGAATCTATATTTTCCATAAAGTTTTCATACAATTCTGGACAGCACTCAGTTTTGGGAATGAATTCAAATAGAATTAGGAAAAAACTTCAAAAATTCAAATTATTTACAAATAGGTAGATATCCACAAAACCTTAAAATTCTGATGCATACATGAATAAATGAATATTTAAATGGAAGCGAAATCTCAAAGAAAGATTAAAGAAAATCAAACTTTTTGGAGGTAGTTGGCATTATACTGCCCAATTGGAATTTAAATCATAATTTCATTGATACAAGAGAAACTGACACAAAATATAGTAAAGGATGCCAATATTACAATGCTGGGAAAAAACTAAAACCAACTGAAGACAAGGTAAAAGCTGTCTTGAGAGACTGCTCCATCTCGAAACACAATAGGTTCTCTCAAGAGCTGTGGCTCCCAACGAAGTATTGTACAAAAAGACAAGAATCCAAGGTAGGATTTGATCATCTTATGTTATTTGCTTAGGCTCGAATAAACAGTAACACAAGAAATAGTGAAAACAACAAGCTTTGATAAATATCATTTCTTGTCCTAAAAAAAATCTTCAAAAGTGAGGAAAAATGTATGAACTTACGGTTTTAAGAATCAAATACAAAAGTAATCCATGAATAAAATTTTAGTAGTTCTAATAATAAAATTTTCTAATGATTTCAAGTTTGAGTCCCCACGAAGAATCCATGATGGAAGATGACATATGCTGTTATCTATAGTGTTGAAGTCTACAGTTCCTAATAGAAAGAAGAATTATCACTCCTAGTTTTGAAAATCCAAATAAATCTTTAAAAGAGATGTCTTTGCTCAAGAATTTCGTATGCAGAACACGTATTTTGCAGGAAAAAGGAATTAATCCTTTTGAATTCAAGTAATTTGAAATTATTCCAGACAGCACAACATACAATTTCCAGTGTAAGAGCCCAACTACTACTGAGAATATCTCTCCAAAACAAAGGTTATATCGTATTCTAAAATGCAAAAAGGGGCTGACGTGATCATGTTACAGAACATCGTCGAAATTATTTACTTGTTAAAGCTCATGTACACGCTGTGTGGTCCTGACGAAAACCAATCATTTTACTCTAAGAAATAAAATTTTAAGAAATTGTTTACATCTTAAAAACGTAGTCCCATCATGACCTCGACAATAAGCAATCATTTTAAAAGAAAAATAAAACTAATTTACGTGGTTGCTACTAATTTTGAATCGAAGTCAGGATCTAGGTCAACACCTGGTGTTTACAAAACGAACAGTCAAGGTCAAAATAGTTTCTGAAAAAGGTATTGTTTCAAATGCATAAATTTGCACTAAAAACGCATGAAATGAGAAATAAATAAAATTTAAAACTGACAAACAAATAAATTGATATAAATATATATGAAATCAGATAGAATTAAAAAAAAATACACAAAACAAGTACTTTTGAAGAAGGAGAAAGAACAACAATCGATTTACAAACAAATATCAGATCCAGTATTCACAGCTTTTGTTAAAATATTGTATTCATTCTTCTGAAAACAAAATTATATGGCCAAAAAGTGATAGATACTTCAAACATTAAATGTCAATCACATTTATATTTAAAGATGTATTTAAATGACTTAACATGTAAATTCATTTCTAGTTTGTTCCTTGACCGTTTTAACACCCTGAATATTGTTTCACTGCACATTTAAATATCTATTTTAAAATAGTTTCTGATTCATTTCTTTCAGTTACCATAATGATTTTCTCCAGTGTTGAAATTCTCTCCTTGTACTGGGAATTTATGCCGTTGTTTCTAAGGTTCTAGGTGTTAACATTATTAGTGCTCAATAGTAACAACAGCTGTAATGATGGTTTTGATCAGGCTTTAGGGAAACTTCGAATATATATAAATGTACACTGTACATATAAAAATGAATGAAATAAAAAGACAACTATATCATCCACAAACAATATCATTAACTCGGAGACTCAAGTCAGTGGCGTAATTTACAGATAATATACAGGGATGAACTCTATAAAGAAGGGATGGAACCGACTGCACCAACTTTAACTGATGACTTGATGTGTGGAATGTGATTAATCTAACATCGGGAAAAAAAAAGGATCACACTGGTTACTCGTTCACCCGAAGTTAATATGGTTTAACTCCAAAGACAAACTATGTACACAAATACCTACTTGCCTTTGGCACTGAAAGGGTAGTTAGTAACACGTACTTTAGTCTGGCTTATAGTCTATACAAGTCAGTGGCGTAATTTACATATAAGATACAGGAATGAACTCTATAAAGAAAGGATGTAACCGACTGCACCAACTTTAACTGATGACTTGATGTGTGGGATGTGATTTATCTAACATCGGGAAAAAAAAGGATAACACAACCCAATCATTTAGCAATATCAATCGAATTCGGGAAATAATAATTACTTGCTGGTTTAATAGGCAAAAAGACCTCCATCACTCGAAGTTAATATGGTTTAACTCCAAAGACAAACTATGTACACAAATACATGCTTGCCTTTGGCACTGAAAGGGTAGTACTTGACACGTACTTTAGTCTGGTTTATAGTCTATACAACAAATCATACTAAATACTTGACCTGCCAAACTACATTCTCTTTCAAGATTGTTAGAAAAATTAGTTATTTTTCTGCCTTTTTATTCTCTTTTTCAGATGAATGTATTACTGTTTAGACCAAGTAACAGAAAAGTTCAAGATATATTACTTACCATCTGTTTTGTGAAGGATATCATGAAAAAGAAGAAAATAACAAGAATTCAATAATATGATACTGATTAATATCATAAATAGGAACATACTAATATCATTTGCTTTAATATTAAAAATACATAAAACATTTACTCTATACATTTATCCTCTATCATAATAAAACAATTTCCTCCTTAACAATCAACAAGTTATACATGGCTAAATCTCTCTCGTTATATATCTTGCATTACAGCAAACTTGTTAGCATATACTAGGACAATGAAAGACTATGATACATGTATCTATGAAGGATGTATGCATGTTTATGTACATATATGCATGCAACCATGTTGAGATGAATTTAAGTATGTACCCCTGCATTTTAAAAAAAAATCTCAATGAAGTTTTAAAGGAAAATGAGTTATATTTTGCAAATGAATCTATATTTTCCATAAAGTTTTCATACAATTCTGGACAGTATTCAGTTTTGGGAATGAATTCAAATAGAATTAGGAAAAAACTTCAAAAATTCAAATTATTTACAAATAGTTAGATATCCACAAAACCCTAAAATTCTGATGCATACATGAATAAATGAATATTTAAATGGAAGCGAAATCTCAAAGAAAGATTAAAGAAAATCAAACTTTTTGGAGGTAGTTGGCATTACACTGCCCAATTGGAATTTAAATCATAATTTCATTGATACAAGAGAAACTGACACAAAATATAGTAAAGGATGCCAATATTACAATGCTGGGGAAAAAAACTAAAACCAACTGAAGACAAGGTAAAAGCTGTCTTGAGAGACTGCTCCATCTCGAAACACAATAGGTTCTCTCAAGAGATGTGGCTCCCATAGAAGTATTGTACAAGAAGACAAGAATCCAAGGTAGGATTTGATCACCTTATATTACTTGTTTGGGCTCGAATAAACAGTAACACAAGAAATAGTGAAAACAACAAGCTTTGAAAAATATCATTTCTTTTGATAGAAAAATTCTTTAAAAGTGAGGAAAAAAGTATGAATTTACGGTTTGAAGAATCATATACAAAAATAATCCATGAATAAAATTTTAGTAGTTCTAATAATAAAATTTTCTAATGATTTCAAGTTTGAGTCCCCACGAAGAATCCATGATGGAAGATGACATATGCTGTTATCTATAGTGTTGAAGTCTACAGTTCCTAATAGAAAGAAGAATTATCACTCCTAGTTTTGAAAATCCAAATAAATCTTTCAAAGAGATGTCTTTGCTCAGGAATTTCGTATGCAGAACACGTATTTTGCAGGAAAAAGGAATTAATCCTTTTGAATTCAAGCAATTTGAAATTATTCCAGACAGCACAACATACAATTTCCAGTGTAAGAGCCCAACTACTACTGAGAATATCTCTCCAAAACAAAGGTTATATTGTATTCTAAAATGCAAAAAGGGGGTGACGTGATCATGATACTGAACATCGTCAAAATTATTTACTTGTTAAAGCTCATGTACACGTAGTGTGGTCCTGACGAAAACCAATCATTTTACTCTAAGAAATAAACTTTAAAGAAATTGTTTACATCTTAAAAACGTAGTCCCATCATGACCTCGACAATAAGCAATCATTTTAAAAGAAAAATAGAACTAATTTACGTGGTTGCTACTAATTTTGAATCGAAGTCAGGATCTAGGTCAACACCTGGTGTTTACAAAACGAACAGTCAAGGTCAAAATATTTTCTGATAAAGGTATCGTTTCAAGTGAATAAATTTACACTAAAAAGGCATGAAATCAGCAATAAATAAAATTTAAAACTGATAAACAAATAAATTGATATAAATATATATGAAATCAGATAGAATTAAATCAAATACACATAACAAGTACTTTTGAAGAAGGCGAAAGAACCACAATCACTTTACATACAAATATCAGAGCCAGTCTTCATAGTTTTTGTTAAAATATTGTATTCATTCTTCAGAAAACAAAATTATATGGCCAAAAAGTGATAGATACTTCAAACATTAAATGTCAATCACATTTATATTTGAAGATGTATTTAAATGACTTAACATGTAAATTCATTTCTAGTTTGTTCCTTGACCGTTTTAACACCCTGAATATTGTTTCACTGCACATTTAAATTGCTATTTTAAAATAGTTTCTTTTTCATTTCTTTCAGTTACCATAATGATTTTCTCCAGTGTTAAAATTCTCTCCTTGTACTGGGAGTTTATGCCATTGTTTCTAAGGTTCTAGGTGTTAACATTATTAGTGCTCAATAGTAACAACAGCTGTAATGATGGTTTTGATTAGGCTTTGGGGAAACTTCGAATATATATAAATGTACACTGTACATATAAAAATGAATGAAATAAAAAGACAACTATCACATCCATAAACAAAATCATTAACTCAGAGACTCAAGTCAGTGGCGTAATTTGCAGATAATACACAGGGATGAACTCTATAAAGAAAGGATGTAACCGACTGCACCAACATTAACTGATGACTTGATGTGTGGAATGTGAATAACCTAACCCCAGGAAAAAAAAAAAGGATCACGCAACCCAATCATTTAGCAATATCAATCAAATCCGGGAAACAATAATTACTTGCTGGTTACTCGTTCACCCGAAGTTAATATGGTTTAACTCCAAAGACAAACTATGTACACAAATACCTACTTGCCTTTGGCACTGAAAGGGTAGTTCGTGACACGTACTTTAGTCTGGTTTATAGTCTATACAACAAATCATACTAAATACTTGACCTGCCAAACTACATTCTCTTTCAAGATTGTTAGAAAAATTAGTTATTTTTCTGCCTTTTTATTCTCTTTTTCAGATGAATGTATTACTGTTTAGACCAAGTAACAGAAAAGTTCAAGATATATTACTTACCATCTGTTTTGTGAAGGATATCATGAAAAAGAAGAAAATACCAAAAATTCAATAATATGATACTGATTAATATCATAAATAGGAACATACTAATATCATTTCCTGCAAAATTAAAAATACATAAAACATTTACTAAATACATGTATCCTCCATCGCAATAAAACAATTTCCTCCTTAACAATCAACAAGTTATACATGGCTAAATCTCTTTCGTTACATATCTTGCATTACAGCAAACTTGTTAGCATATACTAGAACAATGAAAGACTTTCATACATGTATCTATGAAGGATGTATGGATGTTTATGTACATATATGCATGCAACCATGTTGAGATGAATTTAAGTATGTACCCCTGCATTTTTAAAGAAAAATTCTCAATGAGTTTAAAAGGAAAATGAGTTATATTTTGCAAATGAATCTATATCTTCCATAAAGTTTTCATACAATTCTGGACAGTATTCAGTTTTGGGAATGAATTCAAATAGAATTAGGAAAAAACGTCAAAAATTCAAATTATTTACAAATAGTTAGATATCCACAAAACCCTAAAATTCTGATGCATACATGAATAAAATGAATATTTAAATGGAAGCGAAATCTCAAAGAAAGATTAAAGAAAATCAAACTTTTTGGAGGTAGTTGGCACTACACTGCCCAATTGGGATTTAAATCATACTTTCATGCATACAAGAGAAACTGACACAAAATATAGTAAAGGATGCCAATATTACATTGCTGGGGAAAAACTAAAACCAACTGAAGACAAGGTAAAAGCTGTATTGAGAGACTGCTCCATCATGAAACACAATAGGTTCTCTCAAGAGCTGTGGCTCCCAACGAAGTATTGTACAAAAAGACAAGAATCCAAGGTAGGATTTGATCATCTTATGTTATTTGCTTAGGCTCGAATAAACAGTAACACAAGAAATAGTGAAAACAACAAGCTTTGATAAATATCATTTCTTGTCCTAAAAAAAATCTTCAAAAGTGAGGAAAAATGTATGAACTTACGGTTTTAAGAATCAAATACAAAAGTAATCCATGAATAAAATTTTAGTAGTTCTAATAATAAAATTTTCTAATGATTTCAAGTTTGAGTCCCCACGAAGAATCCATGATGGAAGATGACATATGCTGTTATCTATAGTGTTGAAGTCTACAGTTCCTAATAGAAAGAAGAATTATCACTCCTAGTTTTGAAAATCCAAATAAATCTTTAAAAGAGATGTCTTTGCTCAAGAATTTCGTATGCAGAACACGTATTTTGCAGGAAAAAGGAATTAATCCTTTTGAATTCAAGTAATTTGAAATTATTCCAGACAGCACAACATACAATTTCCAGTGTAAGAGCCCAACTACTACTGAGAATATCTCTCCAAAACAAAGGTTATATCGTATTCTAAAATGCAAAAAGGGGCTGACGTGATCATGTTACAGAACATCGTCGAAATTATTTACTTGTTAAAGCTCATGTACACGCTGTGTGGTCCTGACGAAAACCAATCATTTTACTCTAAGAAATAAAATTTTAAGAAATTGTTTACATCTTAAAAACGTAGTCCCATCATGACCTCGACAATAAGCAATCATTTTAAAAGAAAAATAAAACTAATTTACGTGGTTGCTACTAATTTTGAATCGAAGTCAGGATCTAGGTCAACACCTGGTGTTTACAAAACGAACAGTCAAGGTCAAAATAGTTTCTGAAAAAGGTATTGTTTCAAATGCATAAATTTGCACTAAAAACGCATGAAATGAGAAATAAATAAAATTTAAAACTGACAAACAAATAAATTGATATAAATATATATGAAATCAGATAGAATTAAAAAAAAATACACAAAACAAGTACTTTTGAAGAAGGAGAAAGAACAACAATCGATTTACAAACAAATATCAGATCCAGTATTCACAGCTTTTGTTAAAATATTGTATTCATTCTTCTGAAAACAAAATTATATGGCCAAAAAGTGATAGATACTTCAAACATTAAATGTCAATCACATTTATATTTAAAGATGTATTTAAATGACTTAACATGTAAATTCATTTCTAGTTTGTTCCTTGACCGTTTTAACACCCTGAATATTGTTTCACTGCACATTTAAATATCTATTTTAAAATAGTTTCTGATTCATTTCTTTCAGTTACCATAATGATTTTCTCCAGTGTTGAAATTCTCTCCTTGTACTGGGAATTTATGCCGTTGTTTCTAAGGTTCTAGGTGTTAACATTATTAGTGCTCAATAGTAACAACAGCTGTAATGATGGTTTTGATCAGGCTTTAGGGAAACTTCGAATATATATAAATGTACACTGTACATATAAAAATGAATGAAATAAAAAGACAACTATATCATCCACAAACAATATCATTAACTCGGAGACTCAAGTCAGTGGCGTAATTTACAGATAATATACAGGGATGAACTCTATAAAGAAGGGATGGAACCGACTGCACCAACTTTAACTGATGACTTGATGTGTGGAATGTGATTAATCTAACATCGGGAAAAAAAAAGGATCACACTGGTTACTCGTTCACCCGAAGTTAATATGGTTTAACTCCAAAGACAAACTATGTACACAAATACCTACTTGCCTTTGGCACTGAAAGGGTAGTTAGTAACACGTACTTTAGTCTGGCTTATAGTCTATACAAGTCAGTGGCGTAATTTACATATAAGATACAGGAATGAACTCTATAAAGAAAGGATGTAACCGACTGCACCAACTTTAACTGATGACTTGATGTGTGGGATGTGATTTATCTAACATCGGGAAAAAAAAGGATAACACAACCCAATCATTTAGCAATATCAATCGAATTCGGGAAATAATAATTACTTGCTGGTTTAATAGGCAAAAAGACCTCCATCACTCGAAGTTAATATGGTTTAACTCCAAAGACAAACTATGTACACAAATACATGCTTGCCTTTGGCACTGAAAGGGTAGTACTTGACACGTACTTTAGTCTGGTTTATAGTCTATACAACAAATCATACTAAATACTTGACCTGCCAAACTACATTCTCTTTCAAGATTGTTAGAAAAATTAGTTATTTTTCTGCCTTTTTATTCTCTTTTTCAGATGAATGTATTACTGTTTAGACCAAGTAACAGAAAAGTTCAAGATATATTACTTACCATCTGTTTTGTGAAGGATATCATGAAAAAGAAGAAAATAACAAGAATTCAATAATATGATACTGATTAATATCATAAATAGGAACATACTAATATCATTTGCTTTAATATTAAAAATACATAAAACATTTACTCTATACATTTATCCTCTATCATAATAAAACAATTTCCTCCTTAACAATCAACAAGTTATACATGGCTAAATCTCTCTCGTTATATATCTTGCATTACAGCAAACTTGTTAGCATATACTAGGACAATGAAAGACTATGATACATGTATCTATGAAGGATGTATGCATGTTTATGTACATATATGCATGCAACCATGTTGAGATGAATTTAAGTATGTACCCCTGCATTTTAAAAAAAAATCTCAATGAAGTTTTAAAGGAAAATGAGTTATATTTTGCAAATGAATCTATATTTTCCATAAAGTTTTCATACAATTCTGGACAGTATTCAGTTTTGGGAATGAATTCAAATAGAATTAGGAAAAAACTTCAAAAATTCAAATTATTTACAAATAGTTAGATATCCACAAAACCCTAAAATTCTGATGCATACATGAATAAATGAATATTTAAATGGAAGCGAAATCTCAAAGAAAGATTAAAGAAAATCAAACTTTTTGGAGGTAGTTGGCATTACACTGCCCAATTGGAATTTAAATCATAATTTCATTGATACAAGAGAAACTGACACAAAATATAGTAAAGGATGCCAATATTACAATGCTGGGGAAAAAAACTAAAACCAACTGAAGACAAGGTAAAAGCTGTCTTGAGAGACTGCTCCATCTCGAAACACAATAGGTTCTCTCAAGAGATGTGGCTCCCATAGAAGTATTGTACAAGAAGACAAGAATCCAAGGTAGGATTTGATCATCTTATATTACTTGTTTGGGCTCGAATAAACAGTAACACAAGAAATAGTGAAAACAACAAGCTTTGAAAAATATCATTTCTTTTGATAGAAAAATTCTTTAAAAGTGAGGAAAAAAGTATGAATTTACGGTTTGAAGAATCATATACAAAAATAATCCATGAATAAAATTTTAGTAGTTCTAATAATAAAATTTTCTAATGATTTCAAGTTTGAGTCCCCACGAAGAATCCATGATGGAAGATGACATATGCTGTTATCTATAGTGTTGAAGTCTACAGTTCCTAATAGAAAGAAGAATTATCACTCCTAGTTTTGAAAATCCAAATAAATCTTTCAAAGAGATGTCTTTGCTCAGGAATTTCGTATGCAGAACACGTATTTTGCAGGAAAAAGGAATTAATCCTTTTGAATTCAAGCAATTTGAAATTATTCCAGACCGCACAACATACAATTTCCAGTGTAAGAGCCCAACTACTACTGAGAATATCTCTCCAAAACAAAGGTTATATTGTATTCTAAAATGCAAAAAGGGGGTGACGTGATCATGATACTGAACATCGTCAAAATTATTTACTTGTTAAAGCTCATGTACACGTAGTGTGGTCCTGACGAAAACCAATCATTTTACTCTAAGAAATAAACTTTAAAGAAATTGTTTACATCTTAAAAACGTAGTCCCATCATGACCTCGACAATAAGCAATCATTTTAAAAGAAAAATAGAACTAATTTACGTGGTTGCTACTAATTTTGAATCGAAGTCAGGATCTAGGTCAACACCTGGTGTTTACAAAACGAACAGTCAAGGTCAAAATATTTTCTGATAAAGGTATCGTTTCAAGTGAATAAATTTACACTAAAAAGGCATGAAATCAGCAATAAATAAAATTTAAAACTGATAAACAAATAAATTGATATAAATATATATGAAATCAGATAGAATTAAATCAAATACACATAACAAGTACTTTTGAAGAAGGAGAAAGAACCACAATCACTTTATATACAAATATCAGAGCCAGTCTTCATAGTTTTTGTTAAAATATTGTATTCATTCTTCAGAAAACAAAATTATATGGCCAAAAAGTGATAGATACTTCAAACATTAAATGTCAATCACATTTATATTTGAAGATGTATTTAAATGACTTAACATGTAAATTCATTTCTAGTTTGTTCCTTGACCGTTTTAACACCCTGAATATTGTTTCACTGCACATTTAAATTGCTATTTTAAAATAGTTTCTTTTTCATTTCTTTCAGTTACCATAATGATTTTCTCCAGTGTTAAAATTCTCTCCTTGTACTGGGAGTTTATGCCATTGTTTCTAAGGTTCTAGGTGTTAACATTATTAGTGCTCAATAGTAACAACAGCTGTAATGATGGTTTTGATTAGGCTTTGGGGAAACTTCGAATATATAAAAATGTACACTGTACATATAAAAATGAATGAAATAAAAAGACAACTATCACATCCATAAACAAAATCATTAACTCAGAGACTCAAGTCAGTGGCGTAATTTGCAGATAATATACAGGGATGAACTCTATAAAGAAAGGATGTAACCGACTGCACCAACATTAACTGATGACTTGATGTGTGGAATGTGAATAACCTAATCCCAGGAAAAAAAAAGGATCACGCAACCCAATCATTTAGCAATATCAATCAAATCCGGGAAACAATAATTACTTGCTGGTTACTCATTCACCCGAAGTTAATATGGTTTAACTCCAAAGACAAACTATGTACACAAATACCTACTTGCCTTTGGCACTGATAGGGTAGTTCGTGACACGTACTTTAGTCTGGTTTATAGTCTATACAACAAATCATACTAAATACTTGACCTGCCAAACTACATTCTCTTTCAAGATTGTTAGAAACATTAGTTATTTTTCTGCCTTTTTATTCTCTTTTTCAGATGAATGTATTACTGTTTAGACCAAGTAACAGAAAAGTTCAAGATATAATACTTACGCGCTGTTTTGTGAAGGATATCATGAAAAAGAAGAAAATAACAAAAATTCAATAATATGATACTGATTAATATCATAAATAGGAACATACTAATATCATTTGCTGCAAAATTAAAAATACATAAAACATTTACTGAATACATTTATCCTCCATCACAATAAAACAATTTCCTCCTTAACAATCAACAAGTTATACATGGCTAAATCTCTTTCGTTACATATCTTGCATGACAGCAAACTTGTTAGCATATACTAGAACAATGAAAGACTTTCATACATGTATCTATGAAGGATGTATGGATGTTTATGTACATATATGCATGCAACCATGTTGAGATGAATTTAAGTATGTACCCCTGCATTTTAAAAAAAAATTCTCAATGAGTTTAAAAGGAAAATGAGTTATATTTTGCAAATGAATCTATATCTTCCATAAAGTTTTCATACAATTCTGGACAGTATTCAGTTTTGGGAATGAATGCAAATAGAATTAGGAAAAAACGTCAAAAATTCAAATTATTTACAAATAGTTAGATATCCACAAAACCCTAAAATTCTGATGCATACATGAATAAAATGAATATTTAAATGGAAGCGAAATCTCAAAGAAAGATTAAAGAAAATCAAACTTTTTGGAGGTAGTTGGCATTACACTGCCCAATTGGGATTTAAATCATACTTTCATGCATACAAGAGAAACTGACACAAAATATACTAAAGGATACCAATATTACATTGCTGGGGAAAAACTAAAACCAACTGAAGACAAGGTAAAAGCTGTCTTGAGAGACTGCTCTATCTCGAATCACAATAGGTTCTCTCAAGAGATGTGGCTCCCAACGAAGTATTGTACAAAAAGACAAGAATCCAAGGTAGGATTTGATCATCTTATGTTACTTGTTTAGGCTCGAATAAACAGTAACACAAGAAATAGTGAAAACAACAAGCTTTGAAAAATATCATTTCTTTTCCTAAAAAAAATCTTTAAAAGTCAGGAAAAATGTATGAACTTACGGTTTTAAGAATCAAATACAAAAGTAATCCATGAATAAAATTTTAGTAGTTCTAATAATAAAATTTTCTAATGATTTCAAGTTTGAGTCCCCACGAAGAATCCATGATGGAAGATGACATATGCTGTTATCTATAGTGTTGAAGTCTTCAGTCCCTTATACAAAGATGAATTATCACTCCTAGTTTTGAAAATCCAAATAAATCTTTAAAAGAGATGTCTTTGCTCAGGAATTTCGTATGCAGAACACGTATTTTCCAGGAAAAAGGAATTAATCCTTTTGAATTCAAGTAATTTGAAATTATTCCAGACAGCACAACATACAATTTCCAGTGTAAGAGCCCAACTACTACTGAGAATATCTCTCCAAAACAAAGGTTATATTGTATTCTAAAATGCAAAAAGGGGCTGACGTGATCATGTTACAGAACATCGTCGAAATTATTTACTTGTTAAAGCTCATCTACACCCAGTGTGGTCCTGACGAAAACCAATCATTTTACCCTAAGAAATAAAATTTTAAGAAATTGTTTACATCTTAAAAACGTAGCCCCATCATGACCTCGACAACAAGCAATCATTTTAAAAGAAAAATAAAACTAATTTACGTGGTTGCTACTAATTTTGAATCGAAGTCAGGATCTAGGTCAACACCTGGTGTTTACAAAACGAACAGTCAAGGTCAAAATAGTTTCTGAAAAAGGTATTGTTTCAAATGAATAAATTTGCACTAAAAACGCATGAAATGAGAAATAAATAAAATTTAAAACTGACAAACAAATAAATTGATATAAATATATATGAAATCAGATAGAATTAAAAAAAATACACAAAATAAGTACTTTTGAAGAAGGAGAAAGAACAACAATCGATTTACAAACAAATATCAGTTCCAGTATTCACAGCTTTTGTTAAAATATTGTATTCATTCTTCTGAAAACAAAATTATATGGCCAAAAAGTGATAGATGCTTCAAACATTAAATGTCAATCACATTTATATTTAAAGATGTATTTAAATGACTTAACATGTAAATTCATTTCTAGTTTGTTCCTTGACCGTTTTAACACCCTGAATATTGTTTCACTGCACATTTAAATATCTATTTTAAAATAGTTTCTTTTTCATTTCTTTCAGTTACCATAATGATTTTCTCCAGTGTTGAAATTCTCTCCTTGTACTGGGAATTTATGCCGTTGTTTCTAAGGTTCTAGGTGTTAACATTATTAGTGCTCAATAGTAACAACAGCTGTAATGATGGTTTTGATCAGGCTTTAGGGAAACTTCGAATATATATAAATATACACTGTACATATAAAAATGAATGAAATAAAAAGACAACTATATCATCCACAAACAATATCATTAACTCGGAGACTCAAGTCAGTGGCGTAATTTACAGATAATATACAGGGATGAACTCTATAAAGAAGGGATGGAACCGACTGCACCAACTTTAACTGATGACTTGATGTGTGGAATGTGATTAATCTAACATCGGGAAAAAAAAAGGATCACACTGGTTACTCGTTCACCCGAAGTTAATATGGTTTAACTCCAAAGACAAACTATGTACACAAATACCTACTTGCCTTTGGCACTGAAAGGGTAGTTAGTAACACGTACTTTAGTCTGGCTTATAGTCTATACAAGTCAGTGGCGTAATTTACATATAAGATACAGGAATGAACTCTATAAAGAAAGGATGTAACCGACTGCACCAACTTTAACTGATGACTTGATGTGTGGGATGTGATTTATCTAACATCGGGAAAAAAAAGGATAACACAACCCAATCATTTAGCAATATCAATCGAATTCGGGAAATAATACTTACTTGCTGGTTTAATAGGCAAAAAGACCTCCATCACTCGAAGTTAATATGGTTTAACTCCAAAGACAAACTATGTACACAAATACATGCTTGCCTTTGGCACTGAAAGGGTAGTACGTGACACGTACTTTAGTCTGGTTTATAGTCTATACAACAAATCATACTAAATACTTGACCTGCCAAACTACATTCTCTTTCAAGATTGTTAGAAAAATTAGTTATTTTTCTGCCTTTTTATTCTCTTTTTCAGATGAATGTATTACTGTTTAGACCAAGTAACAGAAAAGTTCAAGATATATTACTTACCATCTGTTTTGTGAAGGATATCATGAAAAAGAAGAAAATAACAAGAATTCAATAATATGATACTGATTAATATCATAAATAGGAACATACTAATATCATTTGCTTTAATATTAAAAATACATAAAACATTTACTCTATACATTTATCCTCTGTCATAATAAAACAATTTCCTCCTTAACAATCAACAAGTTATACATGGCTAAATCTCTTTCGTTATATATCTTGCATTACAGCAAACTTGTTAGCATATACTAGGACAATGAAAGACTATGATACATGTATCTATGAAGGATGTATGCATGTTTATGTACATATATGCATGCAACCATGTTGAGATGAATTTAAGTATGTACCCCTGCATTTTAAAAAAAAATCTCAATGAAGTTTTAAAGGAAAATGAGTTATATTTTGCAAATGAATCTATATTTCCCATAAAGTTTTCATACAATTCTGGACAGTATTCAGTTTTGGGAATGAATGCAAATAGAATTAGGAAAAAACGTCAAAAATTAAAATTATTTACAAATAGTTAGATATCCACAAAACCCTAAAATTCTGATGCATACATGAATAAATGAATATTTAAATGGAAGCGAAATCTCAAAGAAAGATTAAAGAAAATCAAACTTTTTGGAGGTAGTTGGCATTACACTGCCCAATTGGAATTTAAATCATAATTTCATTGATACAAGAGAAACTGACACAAAATATAGTAAAGGATGCCAATATTACAATGCTGGGGAAAAAAAACTAAAACCAACTGAAGACAAGGTAAAAGCTGTCTTGAGAGACTGCTCCATCTCGAAACACGATAGGTTCTCTCAAGAGATGTGGCTCCCAACGAAGTATTGTACAAGACGACAAGAATCCAAGGTAGGATTTGATCATCTTATATTACTTGTTTGGGCTCGAATAAACAGTAACACAAGAAATAGTGAAAACAACAAGCTTTGAAAAATATCATTTCTTTTGATAGAAAAATTCTTTAAAAGTGAGGAAAAAAGTATGAATTTACGGTTTGAAGAATCATATACAAAAATAATCCATGAATAAAATTTTAGTAGTTCTAATAATAAAATTTTCTAATGATTTCAAGTTTGAGTCCCCACGAAGAATCCATGATGGAAGATGACATATGCTGTTATCTATAGTGTTGAAGTCTACAGTTCCTAATAGAAAGAAGAATTATCACTCCTAGTTTTGAAAATCCAAATAAATCTTTCAAAGAGATGTCTTTGCTCAGGAATTTCGTATGCAGAACACGTATTTTGCAGGAAAAAGGAATTAATCCTTTTGAATTCAAGCAATTTGAAATTATTCCAGACAGCACAACATACAATTTCCAGTGTAAGAGCCCAACTACTACTGAGAATATCTCTCCAAAACAAAGGTTATATTGTATTCTAAAATGCAAAAAGGGGGTGACGTGATCATGATACTGAACATCGTCAAAATTATTTACTTGTTAAAGCTCATGTACACGTAGTGTGGTCCTGACGAAAACCAATCATTTTACTCTAAGAAATAAACTTTAAAGAAATTGTTTACATCTTAAAAACGTAGTCCCATCATGACCTCGACAATAAGCAATCATTTTAAAAGAAAAATAGAACTAATTTACGTGGTTGCTACTAATTTTGAATCGAAGTCAGGATCTAGGTCAACACCTGGTGTTTACAAAACGAACAGTCAAGGTCAAAATATTTTCTGATAAAGGTATCGTTTCAAGTGAATAAATTTACACTAAAAAGGCATGAAATCAGCAATAAATAAAATTTAAAACTGATAAACAAAATAAATTGATATAAATATATATGAAATCAGATAGAATTAAATCAAATACACATAACAAGTACTTTTGAAGAAAGAGAAAGAACCACAATCACTTTATATACAAATATCAGAGCCAGTCTTCATAGTTTTTGTTAAAATATTGTATTCATTCTTCAGAAAACAAAATTATATGGCCAAAAAGTGATAGATACTTCAAACATTAAATGTCAATCACATTTATATTTGAAGATGTATTTAAATGACTTAACATGTAAATTCATTTCTAGTTTGTTCCTTGACCGTTTTAACACCCTGAATATTGTTTCACTGCACATTTAAATTGCTATTTTAAAATAGTTTCTTTTTCATTTCTTTCAGTTACCATAATGATTTTCTCCAGTGTTAAAATTCTCTCCTTGTACTGGGAGTTTATGCCATTGTTTCTAAGGTTCTAGGTGTTAACATTATTAGTGCTCAATAGTAACAACAGCTGTAATGATGGTTTTGATTAGGCTTTGGGGAAACTTCGAATATATATAAATGTACACTGTACATATAAAAATGAATGAAATAAAAAGACAACTATCACATCCATAAACAAAATCATTAACTCAGAGACTCAAGTCAGTGGCGTAATTTGCAGATAATATACAGGGATGAACTCTATAAAGAAAGGATGTAACCGACTGCACCAACATTAACTGATGACTTGATGTGTGGAATGTGAATAACCTAATCCCAGGGAAAAAAAAGGATCACGCAACCCAATCATTTAGCAATATCAGTCAAATCCGGGAAACAATAATTACTTGCTGGTTACTCATTCACCCGAAGTTAATATGGTTTAACTCCAAAGACAAACTATGTACACAAATACCTACTTGCCATTGGCACTGATAGGGTAGTTCGTGACACGTACTTTAGTCTGGTTTATAGTCTATACAACAAATCATACTAAATACTTGACCTGCCAAACTACATTCTCTTTCAAGATTGTTAGAAAAATTAGTTATTTTTCTGCCTTTTTATTCTCTTTTTCAGATGAATGTATTACTGTTTAGACCAAGTAACAGAAAAGTTCAAGATATAATACTTACGCGCTGTTTTGTGAAGGATATCATGAAAAAGAAGAAAATAACAAAAATTCAATAATATGATACTGATTAATATCATAAATAGGAACATACTAATATCATTTGCTGCAAAATTAAAAATACATAAAACATTTACTGAATACATTTATCCTCCATCACAATAAAACAATTTCCTCCTTAACAATCAACAAGTTATACATGGCTAAATCTCTTTCGTTACATATCTTGCATTACAGCAAACTTGTCAGCATATACTAGAACAATGAAAGACTTTCATACATGTATCTATGAAGGATGTATGGATGTTTATGTACATATATGCATGCAACCATGTTGAGATGAATTTAAGTATGTACCCCTGCATTTTAAAAAAAAATTCTCAATGAGTTTAAAAGGAAAATGAGTTATATTTTGCAAATGAATCTATATCTTCCATAAAGTTTTCATACAATTCTGGACAGTATTCAGTTTTGGGAATGAATGCAAATAGAATTAGGAAAAAACGTCAAAAATTCAAATTATTTACAAATAGTTAGATATCCACAAAACCCTAAAATTCTGATGCATACATGAATAAAATGAATATTTAAATGGAAGCGAAATCTCAAAGAAAGATTAAAGAAAATCAAACTTTTTGGAGGTAGTTGGCATTACACTGCCCAATTGGGATTTAAATCATACTTTCATGCATACAAGAGAAACTGACACAAAATATACTAAAGGATACCAATATTACATTGCTGGGGAAAAACTAAAACCAACTGAAGACAAGGTAAAAGCTGTATTGAGAGACTGCTCTATCTCGAATCACAATAGGTTCTCTCAAGAGATGTGGCTCCCAACGAAGTATTGTACAAAAAGACAAGAATCCAAGGTAGGATTTGATCATCTTATGTTACTTGTTTAGGCTCGAATAAACAGTAACACAAGAAATAGTGAAAACAACAAGCTTTGAAAAATATCATTTCTTTTCCTAAAAAAAATCTTTAAAAGTCAGGAAAAATGTATGAACTTACGGTTTTAAGAATCAAATACAAAAGTAATCCATGAATAAAATTTTAGTAGTTCTAATAATAAAATTTTCTAATGATTTCAAGTTTGAGTCCCCACGAAGAATCCATGATGGAAGATGACATATGCTGTTATCTATAGTGTTGAAGTCTTCAGTCCCTTATACAAAGATGAATTATCACTCCTAGTTTTGAAAATCCAAATAAATCTTTAAAAGAGATGTCTTTGCTCAGGAATTTCGTATGCAGAACACGTATTTTCCAGGAAAAAGGAATTAATCCTTTTGAATTCAAGTAATTTGAAATTATTCCAGACAGCACAACATACAATTTCCAGTGTAAGAGCCCAACTACTACTGAGAAGATCTCTCCAAAACAAAGGTTATATTGTATTCTAAAATGCAAAAAGGGGCTGACGTGATCATGTTACAGAACATCGTCGAAATTATTTACTTGTTAAAGCTCATCTACACCCAGTGTGGTCCTGACGAAAACCAATCATTTTACCCTAAGAAATAAAATTTTAAGAAATTGTTTACATCTTAAAAACGTAGCCCCATCATGACCTCGACAACAAGCAATCATTTTAAAAGAAAAATAAAACTAATTTACGTGGTTGCTACTAATTTTGAATCGAAGTCAGGATCTAGGTCAACACCTGGTGTTCACAAAACGAACAGTCAAGGTCAAAATAGTTTCTGAAAAAGGTATTGTTTCAAATGAATAAATTTGCACTAAAAACGCATGAAATGAGAAATAAATAAAATTTAAAACTGACAAACAAATAAATTGATATAAATATATATGAAATCAGATAGAATTAAAAAAAATACACAAAATAAGTACTTTTGAAGAAGGAGAAAGAACAACAATCGATTTACAAACAAATATCAGATCCAGTATTCACAGCTTTTGTTAAAATATTGTATTCATTCTTCTGAAAACAAAATTATATGGCCAAAAAGTGATAGATGCTTCAAACATTAAATGTCAATCACATTTATATTTGAAGATGTATTTAAATGACTTAACATGTAAATTCATTTCTAGTTTGTTCCTTGACCGTTTTAACACCCTGAATATTGTTTCACTGCACATTTAAATATCTATTTTAAAATAGTTTCTTTTTCATTTCTTTCAGTTACCATAATGATTTTCTCCAGTGTTGAAATGCTCTCTTTGTACTGGGAATTTATGCCGTTGTTTCTAAGGTTCTAGGTGTTAACATTATTAGTGCTCAATAGTAACAACAGCTGTAATGATGGTTTTGATCAGGCTTTAGGGAAACTTCGAATATATATAAATATACACTGTACATATAAAAATGAATGAAATAAAAAGACAACTATATCATCCACAAACAATATCATTAACTCGGAGACTCAAGTCAGTGGCGTAATTTACATATAAGATACAGGAATGAACTCTATAAAGAAAGGATGTAACCGACTGCACCAACTTTAACTGATGACTTGATGTGTGGGATGTGATTTATCTAACATCGGGAAAAAAAAGGATAACACAACCCAATCATTTAGCAATATCAATCGAATTCGGGAAACAATAATTACTTGCTGGTTTAATAGGCAAAAAGACCTCCTTCACTCGAAGTTAATATGGTTTAACTCCAAAGACAAACTATGTACACAAATACCTGCTTGCCTTTGGCACTGAAAGGGTAGTACGTGACACGTACTTTAGTCTGGTTCATAGTCTATACAACAAATCATACTAAATACTTGACCTGCCAAACTACATTCTCTTTCAAGATTGTTAGAAAAATTAGTTATTTTTCTGCCTTTTTATTCTCTTTTTCAGATGAATGTATTACTGTTTAGACCAAGTAACAGAAAAGTTCAAGATATATTACTTACCATCTGTTTTGTGAAGGATATCATGAAAAAGAAGAAAATAACAAGAATTCAATAATATGATACTGATTAATATCATAAATAGGAACATACTAATATCATTTGCTTTAATATTAAAAATACATAAAACATTTACTCTATACATTTATCCTCTATCATAATAAAACAATTTCCTCCTTAACAATCAACAAGTTATACATGGCTAAATCTCTCTCGTTATATATCTTGCATTACAGCAAACTTGTTAGCATATACTAGGACAATGAAAGACTCTGATACATGTATCTATGAAGGATGTATGGATGTTTATGTATATATATGCATGCAACCATGTTGAGATGAATTTAAGTATGTACCCCTGCATTTTTAAAAAAAATTCTCAATGAGTTTAAAAGGAAAATGAGTTATATTTTGCAAATGAATCTATATCTTCCATAAAGTTTTCATACAATTCTGGACAGTATTCAGTGTTGGGAATGAATTCAAATAGAATTAGGAACAAACTTCAAAAATGCAAATTATTTACAAATAGATATCCACAAAACCCTAAAATTCTGATGCATACATGAATAAATGAATATTTAAATGGAAGCGAAATCTCAAAGAAAGATTAAAGAAAATCAAACTTTTTGGAGGTAGTTGGCATTACACTGCCCAATTGGAATTTAAATCATAATTTCATTGATACAAGAGAAACTGACACAAAATATATTAAAGGATGCCAATATTACAATGCTGGGGAAAAACTAAAACCAACTGAAGACAAGGTAAAAGCTGTCTTGAGAGACTGCTCCATCTCGAAACACAATAGGTTCTCTCAAGAGATGTGGCTCCCAAAGAAGTATTGTACAAAAAGACAAGAATCCAAGGTAGAATTTGATCATCTTATGTTACTTGTTTAGGCTCGAATAAACAGTAACACAAGAAATAGTGAAAACAACAAGTTTGAAAAATATCATTTCTTTTCCTAAAAACAAATCTTTAAAAGTGAGGAAAAAAGTATGAATTTACGGTTTTAAAGAATCAAATACAAAAGTAATCCATGAATAAAATTTTAGTAGTTCTAATAATACAATTTTCTAATGATTTCAAGTCTGAGTCCCCACGAAGAATAAATGATGGAAGATGACATATGCTGTTATCTATAGTGTTGAAGTCTTCAGTTCCTTATACAAAGATGAATTATCACTCCTAGTTTTGAAAATCCAAATAAATCTTTAAAAGAGATGTCTTTGCTCAGGAATTTCGTATGCAGAACACGTATTTTCCAGGAAAAAGGAATTAATCCTTTTGAATTCAAGTAATTTGAAATTATTCCAGACAGCACAACATACAATTTCCAGTGTAAGAGCCCAACTACTACTGAGAATATCTCTCCAAAACAAAGATTATATCATATTTTGAAATGCAAAAAGGGGCTGACGTCATCATGTTAAAGAACATCGTCGAAATTATTTACTTGTAAAAGCTCATGTACACGTAGTGTGGTCCTGTCAAAAACCAATCATTTTACTCTAAGAAATAAAATTTTAAGAAATTGTTTACATCTTAAAAACGTAGTCCCATCATGACCTCGACAACAAGCAATCATTTTAAAAGAGAAATAGAACTAATTTACGTGGTTGCTACTAATTTTGAATCGAAGTCAGGATCTAGGTCAACACCTGGTGTTTACAAAACGAACAGTCAAGGTCAAAATATTTTCTGAAAAAGGTATCGTTTCAAGTGAATAAATTTACACTAAAAAGGCATGAAATCAGAAATAAATAAAATTTAAAACTGACAAACAAATAAATTGATATAAATATATTTGAAAGAACAGAGAATTAAATCAAATACACATAACAAGTACTTTTGAAGAAGGAGAAAGAACCACAATCACTTTACATACAAATATCTGATCAGTATTCATAGTTTATGTTAAAATATTGTATTCATTCTTTTGAAAACAAAATTATATGGCCAAAAAGTGATAGATACTTCAAACATTAAATGTCAATCACATTTATATTTGAAGATGTATTTAAATGACTTAACATGTAAATTCATTTCTAGTTTGTTCCTTGACCGTTTTAACACCCTGAATATTGTTTCACTGCACATTTAAATTGCTATTTTAAAATAGTTTCTTTTTCATTTCTTTCAGTTACCATAATGATTTTCTCCAGTGTTGAAATTCTCTCCTTGTACTGGGAGTTTATGCCGTTGTTTTTAAGGTTCTAGGTGTTAACATTATTAGTGCTCAATAGTAACAACAGCTGTAATGATGGTTTTGATCATGCTTTGGGGAAACTTCGAATATACATAAATGAACAGTGTACATATAAAAAGGAATGAAACAAAAAGACAACTATCACATCCACAAACAAAATCATTAACTCAGAGACTCAAGTCAGTGGCGTAATTTACAGATAATATACAGGAATGAACTCTATAAAAAAGGATGTAAACGACTGCACCAACTTTAACTGATGACTTGATGTGTGGGATGTGATTAATGTAGCATCGGAAAAAAAAAGGATCACACAACCCAATCATTTAGCAATATCAATCGAATTCGGGAAACAATAATTACTTGCTGGTTTAATAGGCAAAAATACCTGCTTCACCCGAAGTTAATATAGTTTAACTCCAAAGACAAACTATGTACACAAATGCCTACTTACCTTTGGCACTGAAAGGTTAGTTCGTGACACGTACTTTAGTCTGGTTTATAGTCTATACAACAAATCATACTAAATACTTGACCTGCCAAACTACATTCTCTTTCATGATTGTTAGAAAAATTAGTTATTTTTCTGCCTTTTTATTCTCTTTTTCAGATGAATGTATTACTGTTTTGACCAAGTAACAGAAAAGTTCAAGATATAATACTTACACACTGTTTTGTGAAGGATATGATGAAAAAGAAGAAAATAAAAAGAATTCAATAATATGATACTGATTAATATCATTAATAGGAACATACTAATATCATTTGCTGTAATATTAAAAATACATAAAACATTTACTGAATACATTTATCCTCCATCACAATAAAACAATTTCCTCCTTAACAATCAACAAGTTATACATGGCTAAATCTCTTTCGTTACATATCTTGCATTACAGCAAACTTGTTAGCATATACTAAGACAATGAAAGACTTTGATACATGTATCTATGAAGGATGTATGGATGTTTATGTACAGATATGCATGCAACCATGTTGAGATGAATTTAAGTATGTACCCCTGCATTTTTTAAAAAATTCTCAATGAGTTTAAAAGGAAAATGAGTTATATTTTGCAAATGAATCTATATCTTCCACAAAGTTTTCATACAATTCTGGACAGTATTCAGTTTTGGGAATGAATGCAAATAGAATTAGGAAAAAACGTCAAAAATTCAAATTATTTACAAATAGTTAGATATCCACAAAACCCTAAAATTATGATGCATACATGAATAAATGAATATTTAAATGGAAGCGAAATCTCAAAGAAAGATCAAAGAAATTCAAACTTTTTGGAGGTAGTTGGCATTACACTGCCCAATTGGGATTTAAATCATAATTTCATGGATACAAGAGAAACTACACAAAATATAGTAAAGGATCATAATATTACATTGCTGGGGAAAAACTAAAACCAACTTAAGACAAGGTAAAAGCTGTTTTGAGAGACTGCTCCATCTCGAAACACAATAGGTTCTCTCAAGAGATGTGGCTCCCAACGAAGTATTGTACAAAAAGACAAGAATCCAAGGTAGGATTTGATCATCTTATGTTACTTGTATAGGCTCGAATAAACAGTAACACAAGAAAGAGTGAAAACAACAAGCTTTGCAAACTATCATTTCTTTTCCGGTTTTAAGAATCAAATACAAAAATAACCCATGAATAAAATTTCAGTAGTTCTAATAATACAATTTTCTAATGATTTCCAGTTTGAGTCACCACGAAGAATCCATGATGAAAGATGACATATGCTGTGATCTATAGTGTTGAAGTATACAGTTCCTTATAGAAAGAAGTATCATCACTCCTAGTTTTGAAAATCCAAATAAATCTTTCAAAGAGATGTCTTTGCTCAGGAATTTCGTATGCAGAACACGTATTTTCCAGGAAAAAGGAATTAATCCTTTTGAATTCAAGTAATTTGAAATTATTGCAGACAGCACAACATACAATTTCCAGTGTAAGAGCCCAACTACTACTCAGAATATCTCTCCAAAACAAAGGTTATATTGTATTCTAAAATGCAAAAAGGGGCTGACGTCATCATGTTACAGAACATCGTCGAAATTATTTACTTGTTAAAGCTCATCTACACCCAGTGTGGTCCTGACGAAAACCAATCATTTTACTCTGAGAAATACAATTTTAAGAAATTGTTTACATCTTAAAAACGTAGTCCCATCATGACCTCGACAATAAGCGATCATTTTAAAAGCAAAATAGAACTAATTTACGTGGTTGCTACTAATTTTGAATCGAAGTCAGGATCTAGGTCAACACCTGGTGTTTACAAAACGAACAGACAAGGTCAAAATATTTTCTGAAAAAGGTATCGTTTCAAGTGAATAAATTTACACTAAAAAGGCATGAAATCAGAAATAAATAAAATTTAAAACTGACAAACAAATAAATTGATATAAATATATATGAAATCAGGTCGAATTAAATACATATAACAGTACTTTTGAAGAAGGAGAAAGAACCATAATCACTTTACATACAAATATCAGATCCAGTATTAATAGTTTTTGTTAAAATATTGTATTCATTCTTTTGAAAACAAAATTATATGGCCAAAAAGTGATAGATACTTCAAACATTAAATGTCAATCTCATTTATATTTGAAGATGTATTTAAATGACTTAACATGTAAATTCATTTCTAGTTTGTTCCTTGACCGTTTTAACACCCTGAATATTGTTTCACTGCACATTTAAAATGCTATTTTAAAATAGTTTCTTTTTCATTTCTTTCGGTTACCATAATCATTTTCTCCAGTGTTAAAATTCTCTCCTTGTACTGGGAGTCTATGCCGTTGTTTTTAAGGTTCTAGGTGTTAACATTATTAGTGCTCAATAGTAACAACAGCTGTAATGATGGTTTTGATCAGGCTTTGGGGAAACTTCGAATATATATAAATGTACACTGTACATATAAAAATGAATGAAATAAAAAGACAACTATCACATCCACAAACAAAATCATTAACTCAGAGACTCAAGTCAGTGGCGTAATTTACAGATAATATACAGGAATGAACTCTATAAAGAAAGGATGCAACCGACTCCACCAACTTTAACTGATGACTTGATGTTTGGGATGTGATTAATCTAACATCGGGAGAAAAAGGATAACACAACCCAATCATTTAGCAAGATCAATCGAGTTCGGGAAACAATAATTACTTGCTGGTTTAATAGGCAAAAGACCTCCTACACCCGAAGTTAATATGGTTTAACTCCAAAGACAAACTATGTACACAAATACCTGCTTGCCATTGGCACTGAAAGGGTAGTTCGTGAGACGTACTTTAGTCTGGTTTATAGTCTATACAACAGATCATACTGAATACTTGACCTGCCAGACTACATTCTCTTTCAAGATTGTTAGAAAAATTAGTTATTTTTCTGCCTTTTTATTATCTTTTTCAGATGAATGTATTACTGTTTAGACCAAGTAACAGAAAAGTTCAAGATATAATACTTACGCGCTGTTTTGTGAAGGATATCATGAAAAAGAAGAAAATAACAAAAATTCAATAATATGATACTGATTAATATCATAAATAGGAACATACTAATATCATTTGCTGCAAAATTAAAAATACATAAAACATTTACTGAATACATTTATCCTCCATCACAATAAAACAATTTCCTCCTTAACAATCAACAAGTTATACATGGCTAAATCTCTTTCGTTACATATCTTGCATTACAGCAAACTTGTCAGCATATACTAGAACAATGAAAGACTTTCATACATGTATCTATGAAGGATGTATGGATGTTTATGTACATATATGCATGCAACCATGTTGAGATGAATTTAAGTATGTACCCCTGCATTTTAAAAAAAAATTCTCAATGAGTTTAAAAGGAAAATGAGTTATATTTTGCAAATGAATCTATATCTTCCATAAAGTTTTCATACAATTCTGGACAGTATTCAGTTTTGGGAATGAATGCAAATAGAATTAGGAAAAAACGTCAAAAATTCAAATTATTTACAAATAGTTAGATATCCACAAAACCCTAAAATTCTGATGCATACATGAATAAAATGAATATTTAAATGGAAGCGAAATCTCAAAGAAAGATTAAAGAAAATCAAACTTTTTGGAGGTAGTTGGCATTACACTGCCCAATTGGGATTTAAATCATACTTTCATGCATACAAGAGAAACTGACACAAAATATACTAAAGGATACCAATATTACATTGCTGGGGAAAAACTAAAACCAACTGAAGACAAGGTAAAAGCTGTATTGAGAGACTGCTCTATTCGAATCACAATAGGTTCTCTCAAGAGATGTGGCTCCCAACGAAGTATTGTACAAAAAGACAAGATTCCAAGGTAGGATTTGATCATCTTATGTTACTTGCTTAGGCTCGAATAAACAGTAACACAAGAAATAGTGAAAACAACAAGCTTTGAAAAATATCATTTCTTTTCCTAAAAAAAATCTTTAAAAGTGAGGAAAAATGTATGAACTTACGGTTTTAAGAATCAAATACAAAAGTAATCCATGAATAAAATTTTAGTAGTTCTAATAATACAATTTTCTAATGATTTCAAGTTTGAGTCCCCACGAAGAATCCATGATGGAAGATGACATATGCTGTTATCTATAGTGTTGAAGTCTTAAGTCCCTTATACAAAGATGAATTATCACTCCTAGTTTTGAAAATCCAAATAAATCTTTAAAAGAGATGTCTTTGCTCAGGAATTTCGTATGCAGAACACGTATTTTCCAGGAAAAAGGAATTAATCCTTTTGAATTCAAGTAATTTGAAATTATTCCAGACAGCACAACATACAATTTCCAGTGTAAGAGCCCAACTACTACTGAGAATATCTCTCCAAAACAAAGGTTATATCGTATTCTAAAATGCAAAAAGGGGCTGACGTCATCATGTTACAGAACATCGTCGAAATTATTTACTTGTTAAAGCTCATGTACACGTAGTGTGGTCCTGACGAAAACCAATCATTTTACTCTAAGAAATACAATTTTAAGAAATTGTTTACATCTTAAAAACGTAGTCCCATCATGACCTCGACAATAAGCAATCATTTTGAAAGAAAAATAAAACTAATTTACGTGGTTGCTACTAATTTTGAATCGAAGTCAGGATCTAGGTCAACACCTGGTGTTTACAAAACGAACAGTCAAGGTTAAAATAGTTTCTGAAAAAGGTATTGTTTCAAATGAATAAATTTACACTAAAAACGCATGAAATAAGAAATAAATAAAATTTAAAACTGACAAACAAATAAATTGATATAAATATATATGAAATCAGATAGAATTAAATCAAATACACAAAACAAGTACTTTTGAAGAAGGAGAAAGAACAACAATCGATTTACAAACAAATATCAGATCCAGTATTCACAGCTTTTGTTAAAATATTGTATTCATTCTTCTGAAAACAAAATTATATGGCCAAAAAGTGATAGATACTTCAAACATTAAATGTCAATCACATTTATATTTAAAGATGTATTTAAATGACTTAACATGTAAATTCATTTCTAGTTTGTTCCTTGACCGTTTTAACACCCTGAATATTGTTTCACTGCACATTTAAATTGCTATTTTAAAATAGTTTCTTTTCCATTTCTTTCAGTTACCATAATGATTTTCTCCAGTGTTGAAATTCTCTCCTTGTACTGGGAGTTTATGCCGTTGTTTCTAAGGTTCTAGGTGTTAACATTATTAGTGCTCAATAGTAACAACAGCTGTAATGATGGTTTTGATCAGGCTTTAGGGAAACTTCGAATATATATAAATGTACACTGTACATATAAAAATGAATGAAATAAAAAGACAACTATCACATCCACAAACAATATCATTAACTCGGAGACTCAAGTCAGTGGCGTAATTTACAGATAATATACAGGGATGAACTCTATAAAGAAAGGATGTAACCGACTGCACCAACTTTAACTGATGACTTGATGTGTGGAATGTGATTAATCTAACATCGGGAAAAAAAATGGATCACACCACCCAATCATTTAGCAATATCAATCGAATCCGGGAAACAATAATTACTTGCTGGTTACTCGTTCACCCGAAGTTAATATGGTTTAACTCCAAAGACAAACTATGTAAACAAATACCTGCTTGCCATTGGCACTGAAAGGGTACTTCGTGAGACGTACTTTAGTCTGGTTTATAGTCTATACAACAAATCATACTAAATACGTGACCTGCCAAACTACATTCTCTTTCAAGATTGTTAGAAAAATTAGTTATTTTTCTGCCTTTTTATTCTCTTTTTCAGATGAATGTATTACTGTTTAGACCAAGTAACAGAAAAGTTCAAGATATAATACTTACCATCTGTTTTGTGAAGGATATCATGAAAAAGAAGAAAATAAAAAGAATTCAATAATATGATACTGATTAATATCATAAATAGGAACATACTAATATCATTTGCTGTAAAATTAAAAATACATAAAACATTTACTGAATACATTTATCCTGCGTCACAATAAAACAATTTCCTCCTTAACAATCAACAAGTTATACATGGCTAAATCTCTTTCGTTACATATCTTGCATTACAGCAAACTTGTTAGCGTATATTAGGACAATGAAAGAGTCTGATACATGTATCTATGAAGGATGTATGGATGTTTATGTACATATATGCATGCAACCATGTTGAGATGAATTTAAGTATGTACCCCTGCATTTTTAAAAAAATTCTCAATGAGTTTAAAAGGAAAATGAGTTATATTTTGCAAATGAATCTATATTTTCCATAAAGTTTTCATACAATTCTGGACAGTATTCAGTGTTGGGAATGAATTCAAATAGAATTAGGAACAAACTTCAAAAATGCAAATTATTTACAAATAGATATCCACAAAACCCTAAAATTCTGATGCATAGATGAATAAATGAATATTTAAATGGAAGCGAAATCTCAAAGAAAGATTAAAGAAAATGAAACTTTTTGGAGGTAGTTGGCATTACACTGCCCAATTGGAATTTAAATCATAATTTCATTGATACAAGAGAAACTGACACAAAATATATTAAAGGATGCCAATATTACAATGCTGGGGAAAAACTAAAACCAACTGAAGACAAGGTAAAAGCTGTCTTGAGAGACTGCTCCATCTCGAAACACAATAGGTTCTCTCAAGAGATGTGGCTCCCAACGAAGTATTGTACAAAAAGACAAGAATCCAAGGTAGAATTTGATCATCTTATGTTACTTGTTTAGGCTCGAATAAACAGTAACACAAGAAATAGTGAAAACAACAAGTTTGAAAAATATCATTTCTTTTCCTAAAAACAAATCTTTAAAAGTGAGGAAAAAAGTATGAATTTACGGTTTTAAGAATCAAATACAAAAGTAATCCATGAATAAAATTTTAGTAGTTCTAATAATACAATTTTCTAATGATTTCAAGTTTGAGTCCCCACGAAGAATAAATGATGGAAGATGACATATGCTGTTATCTATAGTGTTGAAGTCTTCAGTTCCTTATACAAAGATGAATTATCACTCTTAGTTTTGAAAATCCAAATAAATCTTTAAAAGAGATGTCTTTGCTCAGGAATTTCGTATGCAGAACACGTATTTTCCAGGAAAAAGGAATTAATCCTTTTGAATTCAGGTAATTTGAAATTATTCCAGACAGCACAACATACAATTTCCACTGTAAGAGCCCAACTACTACTGAGAATATCTCTCCAAAACAAAGATTATATCATATTTTGAAATGCAAAAAGGGGCTGACGTCATCATGTTACAGAACATCGTCGAAATTATTTACTTGTAAAAGCTCATGTACACGTAGTGTGGTCCTGTCAAAAACCAATCATTTTACTCTAAGAAATAAAATTTTAAGAAATTGTTTACATCTTAAAAACGTAGTCCCATCATGACCTCGACAACAAGCAATCATTTTAAAAGAGAAATAGAACTAATTTACGTGGTTCCTACTAATTTTGAATCGAAGTCAGGATCTAGGTCAACACCTGGTGTTTACAAAACGAACAGTCAAGGTCAAAATATTTTCTGAAAAAGGTATCGTTTCAAGTGAATAAATTTACACTAAAAAGGCATGAAATCAGAAATAAATAAAATTTAAAACTGACAAACAAATAAATTGATATAAATATATATGAAATCAGATAGAATTAAATCAAATACACATAACAAGTGCTTTTGAAGAAGGAGAAAGAACCACAATCACTTTACATACAAATATCAGATCCAGTATTCATAGTTTATGTTAAAATATTGTATTCATTCTTTTGAAAACAAAATTATATGGCCAAAAAGTGATAGATACTTCAAACATTAAATGTCAATCACATTTATATTTGAAGATGTATTTAAATGACTTAACATGTACATTCATTTCTAGTTTGTTCCTTGACCGTTTTAACACCCTGAATATTGTTTCACTGCACATTTAAATTGCTATTTTAAAATAGTTTCTTTTTCATTTCTTTCAGTTACCATAATGATTTTCTCCAGTGTTAAAACTCTCTTCTTGTACTGGGCGTTTATGCCGTTGTTTCTAACGTTCTAGGTGTTAACATTATTAGTGCTCAATAGTAACAACAGCTGTAATGATGGTTTTGATCAGGCTTTGGGGAAACTTCGAATATATATAAATGTACACTGTACATATAAAAATGAATGAAATAAAAAGACAACTATCACATCCATAAACAAAATCATTAACTCAGAGACTCAAGTCAGTGGCGTAATTTACAGATAATATACAGGGATGAACTCTATAAAGAAAGGATGTAACCGACTGCACCAACATTAGCTGATGACTTGATGTGTGGAATGTGAATAACCTAACCCCGGGAAAAAAAAGGATCACACAACCCATTCATTTAGCAATATCAATCGAATCCGGGAAACAATAATTACTTGCTGGTTACTCGTTCACCCGAAGTTAATATGGTTTAACTCCAAAGACAAACTATGTACACAAATACCTACTTGCCTTTAGCACTGAAAGGGTAGTTCGTGACACGTACTTTAGTCTGGTTTATAGTCTCTATACAACAAATCATAGTAAATACTTGACCTACCAAACTACATTCTCTTTGAAGATTGTTAGAAAAATTAGTCATTTTTCTGAGTTTTATGCTCTTTTTCAGATGAATGTATTACTGTTTAGCCCAAGTAACAGAAAAGTTCAAGATATAATACTTACGTGCTGTTTTGTGAAGGATATCATGAAAAAGAAGAAAATAACAAGAATTCAATAATATAATACTGATTAATATCATAAATAGGAACATACTAATATCATTTGCTGTAAAATTAAAAATACATAAAACAATTACTGAATATATTTATCCTCCATCACAATAAAACAATTTCCTCCTTAACAATCAACAAGTTATATATGGCTAAATCTCTTTCGTTATATATCTTGCTTTACAGCATACTTGTTAGCATATACTAGGACAGTGAAAGACGTTGATACATATATCTATGAAGGATGTATGGCTGTTTATGTACATACATCCATGCAACCATGTTGAGATGAATTTAGGTATGTACCCCTGCATTTTAAAAAAAAATCTCAATGAATTTAAAAGGAAAATGAGTTATATTTTGCAAATGAATCTATATCTTCCATAAAGTTTTCATACAATTCTAGACAGTATTCAGTCTTGGGAATGAATTCAAATAGAATTAGGAAAAAACTTCAAAAATTCAAATCATTTACATATAGTTAGATATCCACAAAACCCTAAAATTCTGATGCACACTTGAATAAATGAATATTTAAATGGAAGCGAAATCTCAAAGAAAGATTAAAGAAAATCATACTTTTTGGAGGTAGTTGCCGTTACACTGCCTAATTGGGATTTAAATCATAATTTCATGGATACAAGAGAAACTGACAAAAAATGCAGTAACGGATGCCAATATTACATTGCTGGGGAAAAACTAAAACCATCTGAAGACAAGGTAAAAGCTGTCTTGAGAGACTGCTCCATCTCGAAACACAATAGGTTCTCTCAAGAGATGTGGCTCCCAAAGAAGTATTGTACAAAAAGACAAGAATCCAAGGTAGGATTTGATCATCTTATGTTACTTGTTTAGGCTCGAATAAACAGTAACACAAGAAATAGTGAAAACAACAAGCTTTGAAAAATATCATTTCTTTTGATAGAAAAATTCTTTTAAAGTGAGGAAAAAAGTATGAATTTACGGTTTTAAGAATCAAATACAAAAATAATCCACGAATACAATTTTAGTAGTCCTAATAATAAAATTTTCTAATGATTTCAAGTTTGAGTCCCCACGAAGAATCCATGATGGAAGATGACATATGCTGTAATCTATAGTGTTGAAGTCTACAGCTCCTTATATAAAGAAGAATTATCACTCCTAGATTTGGAAATCCAAATAAATCTTTCAAAGAGATGTCTTTGCTCAGGAATTTCGTATGCAGAACATGTATTTTCCAGGAAAAAGGATTTAATCCTTTTGAATTCAAGTAATTTGAAATTATTCCAGACAGCACAACATACAATTTCCACTGTAAGAGCCCAACTACTACTCAGAATCTCTCCAAAACAAAGGTTATATTGTATTCTAAAATGCAAAAAGAGGATGACGTGATCATGTTACAGAACATCGTCGAAATTATTTACTTGTTAAAGCTCATATACATGTAGTGTGGTCCTGACGAAAAGCAATCATTTTACTCTAAGAAATAAAATTTTAAGAAATTGTTCACATCTTGCAAACGTAGTCCCATGATGACCTCGACAACAAGCAATCATTTTAAAAGAAAAATAGAACTAATTTACGTGGTTGCTACTAATTTTGAATCGAAGTCAGGATCTAGGTCAACACCTGGTGTTTACAAAACGAAAAAGTCAAGGTCAAAATATTTTCTGAAAAAGGTATCGTTTCAAGTGAATAAATTTACATTAAAACGCATGAAATCAGAAAAAAAAATAATTCAAAACTGACAAACAAATAAATTGATATAAATATATTTGAAAGAACAGAGAATTAAATCAAATACACATAACAAGTACTTTTGAAGAAGGAGAAAGAACCACAATCACTTTACATACAAATATCTGATCAGTATTCATAGTTTATGTTAAAATATTGTATTCATTCTTTTGAAAACAAAATTATATGGCCAAAAAGTGATAGGTACTTCAAACATTAAATGTCAATCACATTCACATTTTAAGATGTATTTAAATGACTTAACATGTAAATTCATTTCTAGTTTGTTCCTTGACCCTTTTAACACCCTGAATATTGTTTCACTGCACATTTAAATTGCTATTTTAAAATAGTTTCTTTTTCATTTCTTTCAGTTACCATAATGATTTTCTCCAGTGTTAAAATTCTCTCCTTGTACTGGGAGTTTATGCCGTTGTTTTTAAGGTTCTAGGTGTTAACATTATTAGTGCTCAATAGTAACAACAGCTGTAATGATGGTTTTGATCAGGCTTTGGGGAAACTTCGAATATACATAAATGAACACTGTACATATAAAAAGGAATGAAATAAAAAGACAACTATCACATCCACAAACAAAATCATTAACTCAGAGACTCAAGTCAGTGGCGCAATTTACAGATAATATACAGGAATGAACTCTATAAAAAAGGATGTAACCGACTGCACCAACTTTAACTGATGACTTGATGTATGGGATGTGATTAATGTAGCATCGGAAAAAAAAAAGGATCACACAACCCAATCATTTAGCAATATCAATCGAATTCGGGAAACAATAATTACTTGCTGGTTTAATAGGCAAAAAGACCTCCTTCACCCGAAGTTAATATGGTTTAACTCCAAAGACAAACTATGTACACAAATGCCTACTTACCTTTGGCACTTAAAGGTTAGTTCGTGACACGTACTTTAGTCTGGTTTATAGTCTATACAACAAATCATACTAAATACTTGACCTGCCAAACTACATTCTCTTTCATGATTGTTAGAAAAATTAGTTATTTTTCTGCCTTTTTATTCTCTTTTTCAGATGAATGTATTACTGTTTTGACCAAGTAACAGAAAAGTTCAAGATATAATACTTACACACTGTTTTGTGAAGGATATGATGAAAAAGAAGAAAATAACAAGAATTCAATAATATGATACTGATTAATATCATTAATAGGAACATACTAATATCATTTCCTGTAATATTAAAAATACATAAAACATTTACTGAATACATTTATCCTCCATCACAATAAAACAATTTCCTCCTTAACAATCAACAAGTTATACATGGCTAAATCTCTTTCGTTACATATCTTGCATTACAGTAAACTTGTTAGCATATACTAAGACAATGAAAGACTTTGATACATGTATCTATGAAGGATGTATGGATGTTTATGTACAGATATGCATGCAACCATGTTGAGATGAATTTAAGTATGTACCCCTGCATTTTAAAAAAAAATTCTCAATGAGTTTAAAAGGAAAATGAGTTATATTTTGCAAATGAATCTATATCTTCCACAAAGTTTTCATACAATTCTGGACAGTATTCAGTTTTGGGAATGAATTCAAATAGAATTAGGAAACAACTTCAAAAATTCAAATTATTTACAAATAGTTAGATATCCACAAAACCCTAAAATTCTGATGCATACATGAATAAATGAATATTTAAATGGAAGCGAAATCTCAAAAGAAAGATCAAAGAAAATCAAACTTTTTGGAGGTAGTTGGCATTACACTGCCCAATTGGGATTTAAATCATAATTTCATGGATACAAGAGAAACTACACAAAATATAGTAAAGGATCATAATATTACATTGCTGGGGAAAAACTAAAACCAACTTAAGACAAGGTAAAAGCTGTATTGAGAGACTGCTCCATCTCGAAACACAATAGGTTCTCTCAAGAGATGTGGCTCCCATAGAAGTATTGTACAAAAAGACAAGAATCCAAGGTAGGATTTGATCATCTTATGTTACTTGTATAGGCTCGAATAAACAGTAACACAAGAAAGAGTGAAAACAACAAGCTTTGCAAAATATCATTTCTTTTCCGGTTTTAAGAATCAAATACAAAAATAATCCATGAATAAAATTTCAGTAGTTCTAATATTACAATTTTCTAATGATTTCAAGTTTGAGTCACCACGAAGAATCCATGATGAAAGATGACATATGCTGTGATCTATAGTGTTGAAGTATACAGTTCCTTATAGAAAGAAGTATCATCACTCCTAGTTTTGAAAATCCAAATAAATCTTTCAAAGAGATGTCTTTGCTCAGGAATTTCGTATGCAGAACACGTATTTTCCAGGAAAAAGGAATTAATCCTTTTGAATTCAAGTAATTTGAAATTATTCCAGACAGCACAACATACAATTTCCAGTGCAAGAGCCCAACTACTACTCAGAATATCTCTCCAAAACAAAGGTTACATTGTATTCTAAAATGCAAAAAGGGGGTGACGTGATCATGTTACAGAACATCGTCGAAATTATTTACTTGTTAAAGCTCATCTACACCCAGTGTGGACCTGACGAAAACCAATCATTTTACTCTAAGAAATACAATTTTAAGAAATTGTTTACATCTTAAAAACGTAGTCCCATCATGACCTCGACAATAAGCGATCATTTTAAAAGCAAAATAGAACTAATTTACGTGGTTGCTACTAATTTTGAATCGGAGTCAGGATCTAGGTCAACACCTGGTGTTTACAAAACGAACAGACAAGGTCAAAATATTTTCTGAAAAAGGTATCGTTTCAAGTGAATAAATTCACACTAAAAAGGCATGAAATCAGAAATAAATAAAATTTAAAACTGACAAACAAATAAATTGATATAAATATATATGAAATCAGGTCGAATTAAATACATATAACAAGTACTTTTGAAGAAGGAGAAAGAACCATAATCACTTTACATACAAATATCAGATCCAGTATTAATAGTTTTTGTTAAAATATTGTATTCATTCTTTTGAAAACAAAATTATATGGCCAAAAAGTGATAGATACTTCAAACATTAAATGTCAATCTCATTTATATTTGAAGATGTATTTAAATGACTTAACATGTAAATTCATTTCTAGTTTGTTCCTTGACCGTTTTAACACCCTGAATATTGTTTCACTGCACATTTAAATTGCTATTTTAAAATAGTTTCTTTTTCATTTCTTTCGGTTACCATAATGATTTTCTCCAGTGTTAAAATTCTCTCCTTGTACTGGGAGTCTATGCCGTTGTTTTTAAGGTTCTAGGTGTTAACATTATTAGTGCTCAATAGTAACAACAGCTGTAATGATGGTTTTGATCAGGCTTTGGGGAAACTTCGAATATATATAAATGTACACTGTACATATAAAAATGAATGAAATAAAAAGACAACTATCACATCCACAAACAAAATCATTAACTCAGAGACTCAAGTCAGTGGCGTAATTTACAGATAATATACAGGAATGAACTCTATAAAGAAAGGATGCAACCGACTGCACCAACTTTAACTGATCACTTGATGTTTGGGATGTGATTAATCTAACATCGGGAGAAAAACGATAACACAACCCAATCATTTAGCAAGATCAATCGAGTTCGGGAAACAATAATTACTTGCTGGTTTAATAGGCAAAAAGACCTCCTACACCCGAAGTTAATATGGTTTAACTCCAAAGACAAACTATGTACACAAATACCTGCTTGCCATTGGAACTGAAAGGGTAGTTCGTGAGACGTACTTTAGTCTGGTTTATAGTCTATACAACAGATCATACTAAATACTTGACCTGCCAAACTACATTCTCTTTCAAGATTGTTAGAAAAATTAGTTATTTTTCTGCCTTTTTATTCTCTTTTTCAGATGAATGTATTACTGTTTAGACCAAGTAACAGAAAAGTTCAAGATATAATACTTACACTCTGTTTTGTGAAGGATATCATGAAAAAGAAGAAAATAACAAAAATTCAATAATATGATACTGATTAATATCATAAATAGGAACATACTAATATCATTTGCTGCAAAATTAAAAATACATAAAACATTTACTGAATACATTTATCCTCCATCACAATAAAACAATTTCCTCCTTAACAATCAACAAGTTATACATGGCTAAATCTCTTTCGTTACATATCTTGCATTACAGCAAACTTGTTAGCATATACTAGAACAATGAAAGACTTTCATACATGTATCTATGAAGGATGTATGGATGTTTATGTACATATATGCATGCAACCATGTTGAGATGAATTTAAGTATGTACCCCTGCATTTTTAAAAAAAATTCTCAATGAGTTTAAAAGGAAAATGAGTTATATTTTGCAAATGAATCTATATCTTCCATAAAGTTTTCATACAATTCTGGACAGTATTCAGTTTTGGGAATGAATGCAAATAGAATTAGGAAAAAACGTCAAAAATTCAAATTATTTACAAATAGTTAGATATCCACAAAACCCTAAAATTCTGATGCATACATGAATAAAATGAATATTTAAATGGAAGCGAAATCTCAAAGAAAGATTAAAGAAAATCAAACTTTTTGGAGGTAGTTGGCATTACACTGCCCAATTGGGATTTAAATCATACTTTCATGCATACAAGAGAAACTGACACAAAATATACTAAAGGATACCAATATTACATTGCTGGGGAAAAACTAAAACCAACTGAAGACAAGGTAAAAGCTGTATTGAGAGACTGCTCTATTCGAATCACAATAGGTTCTCTCAAGAGATGTGGCTCCCATCGAAGTATTGTACAAAAAGACAAGAATCCAAGGTAGGATTTGATCATCTTATGTTACTTGTTTAGGCTCGAATAAACAGTAACACAAGAAATAGTGAAAACAACAAGCTTTGAAAAATATCATTTCTTTTCCTAAAAAAAATCTTTAAAAGTGAGGAAAAATGTATGAACTTACGGTTTTAAGAATCAAATACAAAAGTAATCCATGAATAAAATTTTAGTAGTTCTAATAATACAATTTTCTAATGATTTCAAGTTTGAGTCCCCACGAAGAATCCATGATGGAAGATGACATATGCTGTTATCTATAGTGTTGAAGTCTTCAGTCCCTTATACAAAGATGAATTATCACTCCTAGTTTTGAAAATCCAAATAAATCTTTCAAAGAGATGTCTTTGCTCAGGAATTTCGTATGCAGAACACGTATTTTCCAGGAAAAAGGAATTAATCCTTTTGAATTCAAGTAATTTGAAATTATTCCAGACAGCACAACATACAATTTCCAGTGTAAGAGCCCAACTACTACTGAGAATATCTCTCCAAAACAAAGGTTATATCGTGTTCTAAAATGCAAAAAGGGGCTGACGTCATCATGTTACAGAACATCGTCGAAATTATTTACTTGTTAAAGCTCATGTACACCCAGTGTGGTCCTGACGAAAACCAATCATTTTACTCTAAGAAATAAAATTTTAAGAAATTGTTTACATCTTAAAAACGTAGTCCCATCATGACCTCGACAATAAGCAATCATTTTGAAAGAAAAACAAAACTAATTTACGTGGTTGCTACTAATTTTGAATCGAAGTCAGGATCTAGGTCAACACCTGGTGTTTACAAAACGAACAGAAAAGGTTAAAATAGTTTCTGAAAAAGGTATTGTTTCAAATGAATAAATTTACACTAAAAACGCATGAAATAAGAAATAAATAAAATTTAAAACTGACAAACAAATAAATTGATATAAATATATATGAAATCAGATAGAATTAAATCAAATACACAAAACAAGTACTTTTGAAGAAGGAGAAAGAACAACAATCGATTTACAAACAAATATCAGATCCAGTATTCACAGCTTTTGTTAAAATATTGTATTCATTCTTCTGAAAACAAAATTATATGGCCAAAAAGTGATAGATACTTCAAACATTAAATGTCAATCACATTTATATTTGAAGATGTATTTAAATGACTTAACATGTAAATTCATTTCAAGTTTGTTCCTTGACCGTTTTAACACCCTGAATATTGTTTCACTGCACATTTAAATTGCAATTTTAAAATAGTTTCTTTTCCATTTCTTTCAGTTACCATAATGATTTTCTCCAGTGTTGAAATTCTCTCCTTGTACTGGGAGTTTATGCCGTTGTTTCTAAGGTTCTAGGTGTTAACATTATTAGTGCTCAATAGTAACAACAGCTGTAATGATGGTTTTGATCAGGCTTTAGGGAAACTTCGAATATATATAAATGTACACTGTACATATAAAAATGAATGAAATAAAAAGACAACTATCACATCCACAAACAATATCATTAACTCGGAGACTCAAGTCAGTGGCGTAATTTACAGATAATATACAGGAATGAACTCTATAAAGAAAGGATGTAACCGACTGCACCAACTTTAACTGATGACTTGATGTGTGGAATGTGATTAATCTAACATCGGGAAAAAAATGGATCACACAACCCAATCATTTAGCAATATCAATCGAATCCGGGAAAGAATAATTACTTGCTGGTTACTCGTTCACCCGAAGTTAATGTGGTTTAACTCCAAAGACAAACTATGTAAACAAATACCTGCTTGCCTTTGGCACTGAAAGGGTAGTTAGTGAGACGTATTTTAGTCTGGTTTATAGTCTATACAACAAATCATACTAAATACGTGACCTGCCAAACTACATTCTCTTTCAAGATTGTTAGAAAAATTAGTTATTTTTCTGCCTTTTTATTCTCTTTTTCAGATGAATGTATTACTGTTTAGACCAAGTAACAGAAAAGTTCAAGATATAATACTTACCATCTGTTTTGTGAAGGACATCATGAAAAAGAAGAAAATAAAAAGAATTCAATAATATGATACTGATTAATATCATAAATAGGAACATACTAATATCATTTGCTGTAAAATTAAAAATACATAAAACATTTACTGAATACATTTATCCTCCATCACAATAAAACAATTTCCTCCTTAACAATCAACAAGTTATACATGGCTAAATCTCTTTCGTTACATATCTTGCATTACAGCAAACTTGTTAGCGTATATTAGGACAATGAAAGACTCTGATACATGTATCTATGAAGGATGTATGGATGTTTATGTACATATAAGCATGCAACCATGTTGAGATGAATTTAAGTATGTACCCCTGCATTTTTAAAAAAATTCTCAATGAGTTTAAAAGGAAAATGAGTTATATTTTGCAAATGAATCTATATCTTCCATAAAGTTTTCATACAATTCTGGACAGTATTCAGTGTTGGGAATGAATTCAAATAGAATTAGGAACAAACTTCAAAAATGCAAATTATTTACAAATAGATATCCACAAAACCCTAAAATTCTGATGCATAGATGAATAAATGAATATTTAAATGGAAGCGAAATCTCAAAGAAAGGTTAAAGAAAATCAAACTTTTTGGAGGTAGTTGGCATTACACTGACCAATTGGAATTTAAATCATAATTTCATTGATACAAGAGAAACTGACACAAAATATATTAAAGGATGCCAATATTACAATGCTGGGGAAAAACTAAAACCAACTGAAGACAAGGTAAAAGCTGTCTTGAGAGACTGCTCCATCTCGAAACACAATAGGTTCTCTCAAGAGATGTGGCTCCCAACGAAGTATTGTACAAAAAGACAAGAATCCAAGGTAGAATTTGATCATCTTATGTTACTTGTTTAGGCTCGAATAAACAGTAACACAAGAAATAGTGAAAACAACAAGTTTGAAAAATATCATTTCTTTTCCTAAAAACAAATCTTTAAAAGTGAGGAAAAAAGTATAAATTTACGGTTTTAAGAATCAAATACAAAAGTAATCCATGAATAAAATTTTAGTAGTTCTAATAATACAATTTTCTAATGATTTCAAGTTTGAGTCCCCACGAAGAATAAATGATGGAAGATGACATATGCTGTTATCTATAGTGCTGAAGTCTTCCGTTCCTTATACAAAGATGAATTATCACTCCTAGTTTTGAAAATCCAAATAAATCTTTAAAAGAGATGTCTTTGCTCAGTAATTTCGTATGCAGAACACGTATTTTCCAGGAAAAAGGAATTAATCCTTTTGAATTCAAGTAATTTGAAATTATTCCAGACAGCACAACATACAATTTCCAGTGTAAGAGTCTCCAAAACAAAGATTATATCATATTTTGAAATGCAAAAAGGGGCTGACGTCATCATGTTACAGAACATCGTCGAAATTATTTACTTGTAAAAGCTCATGTACACGTAGTGTGGTCCTGTCAAAAACCAATCATTTTACTCTAAGAAATAAAATTTTAAGAAATTGTTTACATCTTAAAAACGTAGTCCCATCATGACCTCGACAACAAGCAATCATTTTAAAAGAGAAATAGAACTAATTTACGTGGTTCCTACTAATTTTGAATCGAAGTCAGGATCTAGGTCAACACCTGGTGTTTACAAAACGAACAGTCAAGGTCAAAATATTTTCTGAAAAAGGTATCGTTTCAAGTGAATAAATTTACACTAAAAAGGCATGAAATCAGAAATAAATAAAATTTAAAACTGACAAACAAATAAATTGATATAAATATATATGAAATCAGATAGAATTAAATCAAATACACATAACAAGTGCTTTTGAAGAGGGAGAAAGAACCACAATCACTTTACATACAAATATCAGATCCAGTATTCATAGTTTATGTTAAAATATTGTATTCATTCTTCAGAAAACAAAATTATATGGCCAAAAAGTGATAGATACTTCAAACATTAAATGTCAATCACATTTATATTTGAAGATGTATTTAAATGACTTAACATGTAAATTCATTTCTAGTTTGTTCCTTGACCGTTTTGACACCCTGAATATTGTTTCACTGCACATTTAAATTGCTATTTTAAAATAGTTTCTTTTTCATTTCTTTCAGTTACCATAATGATTTTCTCCAGTGTTAAAACTCTCTTCTTGTACTGGGCGTTTATGCCGTTGTTTCTAACGTTCTAGGTGTTAACATTATTAGTGCTCAATAGTAACAACAGCTGTAATGATGGTTTTGATCAGGCTTTGGGGAAACTTCGAATATATATAAATGTACACTGTACATATAAAAATGAATGAAATAAAAAGACAACTATCACATCCATAAACAAAATCATTAACTCAGAGACTCAAGTCAGTGGCGTAATTTACAGATAATATACAGGAACGAACTCTATAAAGAAAGGATGTAACCGACTGCACCAACATTAGCTGATGACTTGATGTGTGGAATGTGAATAACCTAACCCCGGGAAAAAAAAGGATCACACAACCCATTCATTTAGCAATATCAATCGAATCCGGGAAACAATAATTACTTGCTGGTTACTCGTTCACCCGAAGTTAATATGGTTTAACTCCAAAGACAAACTATGTACACAAATACCTACTTGCCTTTAGCACTGAAAGGGTAGTTCGTGACACGTACTATAGTCTGGTTTATAGTCTCTATACAACAAATCATAGTAAATACTTGACCTACCAAACTACATTCTCTTTCAAGATTGTTAGAAAAATTAGTCATTTTTCTGAGTTTTATTCTCTTTTTTAGATGAATGTATTACTGTTTAGCCCAAGTAACAGAAAAGTTCAAGATATAATACTTACGTGCTGTTTTGTGAAGGATATTATGAAAAAGAAGAAAATAACAAGAATTCAATAATATAATACTGATTAATATCATAAATAGGAACATACTAATATCATTTGCTGTAAAATTAAAAATACATAAAACAATTACTGAATACATTTATCCTCCATCACAATAAAACAATTTTCTCCTTAACAATCAACAAGTTATATATGGCTAAATCTCTTTCGTTATATATCTTGCTTTACAGCATACTTGTTAGCATATACTAGGACAGTGAAAGACGTTGATACATATATCTATGAAGGATGTATGGCTGTTTATGTACATACATCCATGCAACCATGTTGAGATGAATTTAAGTATGTACCCCTGCATTTTTAAAAAAAAATCTCAATGAATTTAAAAGGAAAATGAGTTATATTTTGCAAATGAATCTATATCTTCCATAAAGTTTTCATACAATTCTAGACAGTATTCAGTCTTGGGAATGAATTCAAATAGAATTAGGAAAAAACTTCAAAAATTCAAATCATTTACCTATAGTTAGATATCCACAAAACCCTAAAATTCTGATGCACACTTGAATAAATGAATATTTAAATGGAAGCGAAATCTCAAAGAAAGATTAAAGAAAATCATACTTTTTGGAGGTAGTTGCCATTACACTGCCTAATTGGGATTTAAATCATAATTTCATGGATACAAGAGAAACTGACAAAAAATGCAGTAACGGATGCCAATATTACATTGCTGGGGAAAAACTAAAACCATCTGAAGACAAGGTAAAAGCTGTCTTGAGAGACTGCTCCATCTCGAAACACAATAGGTTCTCTCAAGAGATGTGGCTCCCAAAGAAGTATTGTACAAAAAGACAAGAATCCAAGGTAGGATTTGATCATCTTATGTTACTTGTTTAGGCTCGAATAAACAGTAACACAAGAAATAGTGAAAACAACAAGCTTTGAAAAATATCATTTCTTTTGATAGAAAAATTCTTTTAAAGTGAGGAAAAAAGTATGAATTTACGGTTTTAAGAATCAAATACAAAAATAATCCACGAATACAATTTTAGTAGTCCTAATAATAAAATTTTCTAATGATTTCAAGTTTGAGTCCCCACGAAGAATCCATGATGGAAGATGACATATGCTGTAATCTATAGTGTTGAAGTCTACAGCTCCTTATATAAAGAAGAATTATCACTCCTAGATTTGGAAATCCAAATAAATCTTTCAAAGAGATGTCTTTGCTCAGGAATTTCGTATGCAGAACATGTATTTTCCAGGAAAAAGGATTTAATCCTTTTGAATTCAAGTAATTTGAAATTATTCCAGACAGCACAACATACAATTTCCAGTGTAAGAGCCCAACTACTACTGAGAATATCTCTCCAAAACAAAGGTTATATTGTATTCTAAAATGCAAAAAGGGGATGACGTGATCATGTTACAGAACATCGTCGAAATTATTTACTTGTTAAAGCTCATATACATGTAGTGTGGTCCTGACGAAAACCAATCATTTTACTCTAAGAAATAAACTTTTAAGAAATTGTTCACATCTTGCAAACGTAGTCCCATCATGACCTCGACAACAAGCAATCATTTTAAAAGAAAAATAGAACTAATTTACGTGGTTGCTACTAATTTTGAATCGAAGTCAGGATCTAGGTCAACACCTGGTGTTTACAAAACGAAAAAGTCAAGGTCAAAATATTTTCTAAAAAAGGTATCGTTTCAAGTGAATAAATTTACATTAAAAACGCATGAAATCAGAAAAAAATAAAATTCAAAACTGACAAACAAATAAATTGATATAAATATATTTGAAAGAACAGAGAATTAAATCAAATACACATAACAAGTACTTTTGAAGAAGGAGAAAGAACCACAATCACTTTACAAACAAATATCTGATCAGTATTCATAGTTTATGTTAAAATATTGTATTCATTCTTTTGAAAACAAAATTATATGGCCAAAAAGTGATAGATACTTCAAACATTAAATGTCAATCACATTCACATTTTAAGATGTTTTTAAATGACTTAACATGTAAATTCATTTCTAGTGTGTTCCTTGACCGTTTTAACACCCTGAATATTGTTTCACTGCACATTTAAATTGCTATTTTAAAATAGTTTCTTTTTCATTTCTTTCAGTTACCATAATGATTTTCTCCAGTGTTAAAATTCTCTCCTTGTACTGGGAGTTTATGCCGTTGTTTTTAAGGTTCTAGGTGTTAACATTATTAGTGCTCAATAGTAACAACAGCTGTAATGATGGTTTTGATCATGCTTTGGGGAAACTTCGAATATACATAAATGAACACTGTACATATAAAAAGGAATGAAATAAAAAGACAACTATCACATCCACAAACAAAATCATTAACTCAGAGACTCAAGTCAGTGGCGTAATTTACAGATAATATACAGGAATGAACTCTATAAAAAAGGATGTAACCGACTGCACCAACTTTAACTGATGACTTGATGTGTGGGATGTGATTAATGTAGCATCGGAAAAAAGAAGGATCACACAACCCAATCATTTAGCAATATCAATCGAATTCGGGAAACAATAATTACTTGCTGGTTTAATAGGCAAAACGACCTCCTTCACCCGAAGTTAATATGGTTTAACTCCAAAGACAAACTATGTACACAAATGCCTACTTACCTTTGGCACTGAAAGGTTAGTTCGTGACACGTACTTTAGTCTGGTTTATAGTCTATACAACAAATCATACTAAATACTTGACCTGCCAAACTACATTCTCTTTCATGATTGTTAGAAAAATTAGTTATTTTTCTGCCTTTTTATTCTCTTTTTCAGATGAATGTATTACTGTTTTGACCAAGTAACAGAAAAGTTCAAGATATAATACTTACACACTGTTTTGTGAAGGACATGATGAAAAAGAAGAAAATAACAAGAATTCAATAATATGATACTGATTAATATCATTAATAGGAACATACTAATATCATTTCCTGTAATATTAAAAATACATAAAACATTTACTGAATACATTTATCCTCCATCACAATAAAACAATTTCCTCCTTAACAATCAACAAGTTATACATGGCTAAATCTCTTTCGTTACATATCTTGCATTACAGTAAACTTGTTAGCATATACTAAGACAATGAAAGACTTTGATACATGTATCTATGAAGGATGTATGGATGTTTATGTACAGATATGCATGCAACCATGTTGAGATGAATTTAAGTATGTACCCCTGCATTTTGAAAAAAATTCTCAATGAGTTTAAAAGGAAAATGAGTTATATTTTGCAAATGAATCTATATCTTCCACAAAGTTTTCATACAATTCTGGACAATATTCAGTTTTGGGAATGAATTCAAATAGAATTAGGAAAAAACTTCAAAAATTCAAATTATTTACAAATAGTTAGATATCCACAAAACCCTAAAATTCTGATGCATACATGAATAAATGAATATTTAAATGGAAGCGAAATCTCAAAGAAAGATCAAAGAAAATCAAACTTTTTGGAGGTAGTTGGCATTACACTGCCCAATTGGGATTTAAATCATAATTTCATGGATACAAGAGAAACTACACAAAATATAGTAAAGGATCATAATATTACATTGCTGGGGAAAAACTAAAACCAACTTAAGACAAGGTAAAAGCTGTATTGAGAGACTGCTCCATCTCGAAACACAATAGATTCTCTCAAGAGATGTGGCTCCCATAGAAGTATTGTACAAAAAGACAAGAATCCAAGGTAGGATTTGATCATCTTATGTTACTTGTATAGGCTCGAATAAACAGTAACACAAGAAAGAGTGAAAACAACAAGCTTTGCAAAATATCATTTCTTTTCCGGTTTTAAGAATCAAATACAAAAATAATCCATGAATAAAATTTCAGTAGTTCTAATAATACAATTTTCTAATGATTTCAAGTTTGAGTCACCACGAAGAATCCATGATGAAAGATGACATATGCTGTGATCTATAGTGTTGAAGTATACAGTTCCATATAGAAAGAAGTATCATCACTCCTAGTTTTGAAAATCCAAATAAATCTTTCAAAGAGATGTCTTTGCTCAGGAATTTCGTATGCAGAACACGTATTTTCCAGGAAAAAGGAATTAATCCTTTTGAATTCAAGTAATTTGAAATTATTCCAGACAGCACAACATACAATTTCCAGTGTAAGAGCCCAACTACTACTCAGAATATCTCTCCAAAACAAAGGTTATATTGTATCCTAAAATGCAAAAAGGGGGTGACGTGATCATGTTACAGAACATCGTCGAAATTATTTACTTGTTAAAGCTCATCTACACCCAGTGTGGTCCTGACAAAAACCAATCATATTACTCTAAGAAATAAAATTTTAAGAAATTGTTTACTTCTTAAAAACGTAGTCCCATCATGACCTCGACAATAAGCAATCATTTTAAAAGCAAAATAGAACTAATTTACGTGGTTGCTACTAATTTTGAATCGAAGTCAGGATCTAGGTCAACACCTGGTGTTTACAAAACGAACAGACAAGGTCAAAATATTTTCTGAAAAAGGTATCGTTTCAAGTGAATAAATTTACACTAAAAAGGCATGAAATCAGAAATAAATAAAATTTAAAACTGACAAACAAATAAATTGATATAAATATATATGAAATCAGGTCGAATTAAATACATATAACAAGTACTTTTGAAGAAGGAGAAAGAACCATAATCACTTTACATACAAATATCAGATCCAGTATTAATAGTTTTTGTTAAAATATTGTATTCATTCTTTTGAAAACAAAATTATATGGCCAAAAAGTGATAGATACTTCAAACATTAAATGTCAATCTCATTTATATTTGAAGATGTATTTAAATGACTTAACATGTAAATTCATTTCTAGTTTGTTCCTTGACCGTTTTAACACCCTGAATATTTTTTCACTGCACATTTAAATTGCTATTTTAAAATAGTTTCTTTTTCATTTCTTTCGGTTACCATAATGATTTTCTCCAGTGTTAAAATTCTCTCCTTGTACTGGGAGTCTATGCCGTTGTTTTTAAGGTTCTAGGTGTTAACATTATTAGTGCTCAATAGTAACAACAGCTGTAATGATGGTTTTGATCAGGCTTTGGGGAAACTTCGAATATATATAAATGTACACTGTACATATAAAAATGAATGAAATAAAAAGACAACTATCACATCCACAAACAAAATCATTAACTCAGAGACTCAAGTCAGTGGCGTAATTTACAGATAATATACAGGAATGAACTCTATAAAGAAAGGATGCAACCGACTGCACCAACTTTAACTGATGACTTGATGTTTGGGATGTGATTAATCTAACATCGGGAGAAAAACGATAACACAACCCAATCATTTAGCAAGATCAATCGAGTTCGGGAAACAATAATTACTTGCTGGTTTAATAGGCAAAAAGACCTCCTACACCCGAAGTTAATATGGTTTAACTCCAAAGACAAACTATGTACACAAATACCTGCTTGCCATTGGCACTGAAAGGGTAATTCGTGAGACGTACTTTAGTCTGGTTTATAGTCTATACAACAGATCATACTGAATATTTGACCTGCCAAACTAGATTCTCTTTCAAGATTGTTAGAAAAATTAGTTATTTTTCTGCCTTTTTATTCGTATTACTCTTCAGACCAAGTAACAGAAAAGTTCAAGATATAATACTTACGCCCTGTTTTGTGAAGGATATCATGAAAAAGAAGAAAATAACAAGAATTCAATAATATGATACTGATTAATATCATAAATAGGAACATACTAATATCATTTGCTGTAAAATTAAAAATACATAAAACATTTACTGAATACATTTATCCTCCATCACAATAAAACAATTTCCTCCTTAACAATCAACAAGTTATACATGGCTAAATCTCTTTCGTTACATATCATGCATCACAGCAAACTTGTTAGCATATACTAGAACAATGAAAGACTTTGATACATGTAACTATGAAGGATGTATGGATGTTTATGTACATATATGCATGCAACCATGTTGAGATGAATTTAAGTATGTACCCCTGCACTTTTAAAAAAATTCTCAATGAGTTTAAAAGGAAAATGAGTTATATTTTGCAAATGAATCTATATCTTCCATAAAGTTATCATACAATTCTGGACAGTATTCAGTTTTGGGAATGAATTCAAATAGAATTAGGAAAAAACTTCAAAAATGCAAATTATTTACAAATTGATATCCACAAAACCCTAAAATTCTGATGCATACATGAATAAATGAATATTTAAATGGAAGCGAAATCTCAAAGAAAGATTAAAGAAAATCAAACTTTTTGGAGGTAGTTGGCATTACACTGCCCAGTTGGAATTTAAATCATAATTTCATTGATACAAGAGAAACTGACACAAAATATAGTAAAGGATGCCAATATTACAATGCTGGGAAAAAACTAAAACCAACTGAAGACAAGGTAAAAGCTGTCTTGAGAGACTGCTCCATCTCGAAACACAATAGGTTTTCTCAAGAGATGTGGCTCCCATAGAAGTATTGTACAAAAAGACAAGAATCCAAGGTAGGATTTGATCATCTTATGTTACTTGCTTAGGCTCGAATAAACAGTAACACAAGAAAGAGTGAAAACAACAAGCTTTGAAAAATATCATTTCTTTTCCTAGAAACAAATCTTTAAAAGTGAGGAAAAAAGTATGAATTTACGGCTTTAAGAATCAAATACAAAAATGATCTATGAATAAAATTTTAGTAGTTCTGATAATAAAATTTTCTAATAATTTCAAGTTTGAGTCCCCACGAAGAATCCATGATGGAAGATGACATATGCTGTTATCTATAGTGTTGAAATCTTCAGTTTTTACAGAAAGTAGAATTATCACTCCTAGTTTGGCAAATCCAAATAAATCTTTAAAAGAGATGTCTTTGCTCAGGAATTTCATATGCAGAACACGTGTTTTCCAGGAAAAAGGAATTAATCCTTTTGAATTCAAGTAATTTGAAATTATTCCAGACAGCACAACATACAATTTCCAGTGTAAGAGCCCAACTACTACTGAGAATATCTCTCCAAAACAAAGGTTATATCGTATTCTAAAATGCAAAAAGGGGATGACGTGATCATGTTACAGAACATCGTCGAAATTATTCTACTTGTTAAAGCTCATGTACACGCAGTGTGGTCCTGACGAAAACCAATCATTTTACTCTAAGAAATAAAATTTTAAGAAATTGTTTACATCTTAAAAATGTAGTCCCATCATGACCTCGACAACAAGCACTCATTTCAAAAGAAAAATAAAACTAATTTACGTGGTTGCTACTAATTTTGAATCGAAGTCAGGATCTAGGTCAACACCTGGTGTTTACAAAACGAACAGTCAAGGTCAAAATAGTTTCTGAAAAAGGTATCATTTCAAGTGAATAAATTTACACTTAAAACGCATGAAATGAGAAATAAATAAAATTTAAAACAGACAAACAAATAAATTGATATAAATATATATGAAATCAGATAGAATTAAATCAAATACACATAACAAGTACTTTTGAAGAAGGAGAAAGAACAACAATCGATTTACAAACAAATATCAGATCCAGTGTTCATAGTTTTTGTTAAATGATTGTATTCATTCTTCAGAAAACAAAATTACAAGGCCAAAAAGTGATAGATACTTCAAACATTAAATGTCAATCACATTTATATTTGAAGATGTATTTAAAGGACTTAACATGTAAATTCATTTCTAGTTTGTTCCTTGACCGTTTTAACACCCTGAATATTGTTTCACTGCACATTTAAATTGCTATTTTAAAATAGTTTCTTTCTCATTTCTTTCAGTTACCATAATGATTTTCTCCAGTGTTAAAACTCTCTCCTTGTTGTGGGAGTTTATGCCGTTGTTTCAAAGGTTCTAGGTGTTAACATTATTAGTGCTCAATAGTAACAACAGCTGTAACGATGGTTTTGATCAGGCTTTGGGGAAACTTCGAATATATATAAATGTACACTGTACATATAAAAATGAATGAAATAAAAAGACAACTATCACATCCATAAACAAAATCATTAACTCAGAGACTCAAGTCAGTGGCGTAATTTACAGATAATATACAGGGATGAACTCTATAAAGAAAGGATGTAACCGAGTGCACCAACATTAACTGATGACTTGATGTGTGGAATGTGAATAACCTAACCCCGGGAAAAAAAAAGGATCACGCAACCCAAGCATTTAGCAATATCAATCAAATCCGGGAAACAATAATTACTTGCTGGTTACACGTTCACCCGAAGTTAATATGGTTTAACTCCAAAGACAAACTATGTACACAAATACCTACTTGCCTTTGGCACTGAAAGGGTAGTTCGTGACACGTACTTTAGTCTGGTTTATAGTCTATACAAGAAATCATACTAAATACTTGACCTGCCAAACTACATTCTCTTTGAAGATTGTTAGAAAAATTAGTTATTTTTCTGAGTTTTATTCTCTTTTTCAGATGAATGTATTACTGTTTAGCCCAAGTAACAGAAAAGTTCAAGATATAATACTTACGTGCTGTTTTGTGAAGGATATCATGAAAAAGAAGAAAATAACAAGAATTCAATAATATAATACTGATTAATATCATAAATAGGAACATACTAATATCATTTGCTGTAAAATTAAAAATACATAAAACATTTACTGAATACATTTATCCTCCATCACAATAAAACAATTTCCTCCTTAACAATCAACAAGTTATACATGGCTAAATCTCTTTCGTTATATATCTTGCTTTACAGCATACTTGTTAGCATATACTAGGACAGTGAAAGACGTTGATACATGTATCTATGAAGGATGTATGGATGTTTATGTACATACGTCCATGCAACCATGTTGAGATGAATTTAGGTATGTACCCCTGCATTTTAAAAAAAAAATCTCAATGAATTTAAAAGGAAAATGAGTTATATTTTGCAAATGAATCTATATCTTCCATAAAGTTTTCATATAATTCTAGACAGTATTCAGTCTTGGGAACGAATTCAAATAGAATTAGGAAAACACTTCAAAAATTCAAATCATTTACATATAGTTAGATATCCACAAAACCCTAAAATTCTGATGCACACTTGAATAAATGAATATTTAAATGGAAGCGAAATCTCAAAGAAAGATTAAAGAAAATCATACTTTTTGGAGGTAGTTGGCATTACACTGTCCAATTGGGATTGAAATCATAATTTCATGTATACAAGAGAAACTGACAAAAAATGCAGTAACGGATGCCAATATTACATTGCTGGGGAAAAACTAAAACCATCTGAAGACAAGGTAAAAGCTGTCTTGAGAGACTGCTCCATCTCGAAACACAATAGGTTCTCTCAAGAGATGTGGCTCCCAAAGAAGTATTGTACAAAAAGACAAGAATCCAAGGTAGGATTTGATCATCTTATGTTACTTGTATAGGCTCGAATAAACAGTAACACAAGAAATAGTGAAAACAACAAGCTTTGAAAAATATCATTTCTTTTGATAGAAAAATTCTTTTAAAGTGAGGAAGAACGTATGAATTTACGGTTTTAAGAATCAAATACAAAAATAATCCACGAATACAATTTTAGTAGTCGTAATAATAAAATTTTCTAATGATTTCAAGTTTGAGTCCCCAGGAAGAATCCATGATGGAAGATGACATATGCTGTAATCTATAGTGTTGAAGTCTACAGCTCCTTATATAAAGAAGAATTATCACTCCTAGATTTGGAAATCCAAATAAATCTTTCAAAGAGATGTCTTTGCTCAGGAATTTCGTAAGCAGAACATGTATTTTGCAGGAAAAAGGATTTAATCCTTTTGAATTCAAGTAATTTGAAGTTTTTCCAGACAGCACAACATACAATTTCCAGTGTAAGAGCCCAACTACTACTGAGAATATCTCTCCAAAACAAAGGTTATATTGTATTCTAAAATGCAAAAAGGGGATGACGTGATCATGTTACAGAACATCGTCAAAATTATTTACTTGTTAAAGCTCATATACATGTAGTGTGGTTCTGACGAAAACCAATCATTTTACTCTAAGAAATAAAATTTTAAGAAATTGTTTACATCTTAAAAACGTAGTCCCATCATGACCTCGACAACAAGCAATCATTTTAAAAGAAAAATAGAACTAATTTACGTGGGTGATACTAATTTTGAATCGAAGTCAGGATCTAGGTCAACACCTGGTGTTTACAAAACGAAAAAGTCAAGGTCAAAATATTTTCTGAAAAAGGTATCGTTTCAAGTGAACAAATTTACATTAAAAACGCATGAAATCAGAAATAAATAAAATTCAAAACTGACAAACAAATAAATTGATATAAATATATTTGAAAGAACAGAGAATTAAATCAAATACACATAAGAAGTACTTTTGAAGAAGGAGAAAAAACCACAATCACTTTACATACAAATATCAGATCAGTATTAATAGTTTTTGTTAAAATATTGTATTCATTCTTTTGAAAACAAAATTATATGGCCAAAAAGTGATAGATACTTCAAACATTAAAAGTCAATCACATTCACATTTGAAGATGTATTTAAATGACTTAACATGTAAATTCATTTCTAGTTTGTTCCTTGACCGTTTTAACACCCTGAATATTGTTTCACTGCACATTTAAATTGCTATTTTAAAATAGTTTCTTTTTCATTTCTTTCAGTTACCATAATTATTTTCTCCAGTGTTAAATTTCTCTCCTTGTACTGGGAGTTTATGCCGTTGTTTTTAAGGTTCTAGGTGTTAACATTATTAGTGCTCAATAGTAACAACAGCTGTAATGATGGCTTTGATTATGCTTTGGGGAAACTTCGAATATACATAAATGTACACTGTACATATAAAAAGGAATGAAATAAAAAGACAACTATCACATCCACAAACAAAATCATTAACTCAGAGACTCAAGTCAGTGGCGTAATTTACAGATAATAAACAGGAATGTACTCTATAAAGAAAGGATGTAACCGACTGTACCAACTTTAACTGATGACCTGATGTGTGGGATGTGATTAATGTAGCATCGGAAAAAAAAGGATCACACAACCCAATCATTTAGCAATATCAATCGAATCCGGGAAACAATAATTACTTGCTGGTTTAATAGGCAAAAAGACCTCCTTCACCCGAAGTTAATATGGTTTAACTCCAAAGACAAACTATGTACACAAATGCCTACTTGCCTTTGGCACTGAAAGGTTAGTTCGTGACACGTACTTTAGTCTGGTTTATAGTCTATACAACAAATCATACTAAATACTTGACCTGCCAAACTACATTCTCTTTCAAGATTGTTAGAAAAATTAGTTATTTTTCTGCCTTTTTATTCTCTTTTTCAGATGAATGTATTACTGTTTTGACCAAGTAACAGAAAAGTTCAAGATATAATACTTACACACTGTTTTGTGAAGGATATGATGAAAAAGAAGAAAATAACAAGAATTCAATAATATGATACTGATTAATATCATAAATAGGAACATACTAATATCATTTCCTGTAATATTAAAAATACATAAAACATTTACTGAACACATTTATCCTCCATCACAATAAAACAATTTCCTCCTTAACAATCAACAAGTTATACATGGCTAAATCTCTTTCGTTACATATCTTGCATTACAGCAAACTTGTTAGCATATACTAGGACAATGAAAGACTTTGATACATGTATCTATGAAGGATGTATGGATGTTTATGTACATATATGCATGCAACCATGTTGAGATGAATTTAAGTATTTACCCCTGCATTTTTAAAAAAATACTCAATGAGTTTAAAAGGAAAATGAGTTATATTTTGCAAATGAATCTATATCTTCCACAAAGTTTTCATACAATTCTGGACAGTATTCAGTTTTGGGAATGAATTCAAATAGAACTAGGAAAAAACTTCAAAAATTCAAATTATTTACAAATAGTTAGATATCCACAAAACCCTAAAATTCTGATGCATACATGAATAAATGAATATTTAAATGGAAGCGAAATCTCAAAGAAAGATCAAAGAAAATCAAACTTTTTGGAGGTAGTTGGCATTACACTGCCCAATTGGAATTTAAATCATAATTTCATGGATACAAGAGAAACTACACAAAATATAGTAAAGGATGCCAATATTACATTGCTGGGGAAAAACTAAAACCAACTTAAGACAAGGTAAAAGCTGTATTGAGAGACAGCTCCATCTCGAAACACAATAGGTTCTCTCAAGAGATGTGTCTCCCATATAAGTATTGTACAAAAAGACAAGAATCCAAGGTAGGATTTGATCATCTTATGTTACTTGTTTAGGCTCGAATAAACAGTAACACAAGAAAGAGTGAAAACAACAAGCTTTGAAAAATATCATTTCTTTTCCGGTTTTAAGAATCAAATAAAAAAATAATCCATGAATAAAATTTCAGTAGTTCTAAGAATACAATTTTCTAATGATTTCAAGTTTGAGTCACCACGAAGAATCCATGATGAAAGATGACATATGATGTGATCTATAGTGTTGAAGTATACAGTTGCTTATAGAAAGAAGAATCATCACTCCTAGTTTTGAAAATCCAAATAAATCTTTCAAAGAGATCTCTTTGCTCAGGAATTTCGTATGCAGAACACGTATTTTGCAGGAAAAAGGAATTAATCCTTTTGAATTCAAGTAATTTGAAATTATTCCAGACAGCACAACATACAATTTCCAGTGTAAGAGCCCAACTACTACTGAGAATATCTCTCCAAAACAAAGGTTATACTGTATCCTAAAATGCAAAAAGGGGGTGACGTGATCATGTTACAGAACGTCGTCGAAATTATTTACTTGTTAAAGCTCATCTAAACCCAGTGTGGTCCTGACAAAAACCAATCATTTTACTCTAAGAAATAAAATTTTAAGAAATTGTTTACATCTTAAAAACGTAGTCCCATCATGACCTCGACAACAAGCAATCATTTTAAAAGCAAAATAGAACTAATTTACGTGGTTGCTACTAATTTTGAATCGAAGTCAGGATCTAGGTCAACACCTGGTGTTTACAAAACGAACAGTCAAGGTCAAAATATTTTCTGAAAAAGGTATCGTTTCAAGTGAATAAATTTACACTAAAAAGGCATGAAATCAGAAATAAATAAAATTTAAAACTGACAAACAAATAAATTGATATAAATATATATGAAATCAGATAGAATTAAATACATATAACAAGTACTTTTGAAGAAGGAGAAAGAACCACAATCACTTTGCATACAAATATCAGATCCAGTATTAATAGTTTTTGTTAAAATATTGTATTCATTCTTTTGAAAACAAAATTATATGGCCAAAAAGTGATAGATACTTCAAACATTAAATGTCAATCACATTGTATTTGAAGATGTATTTAAAGGACTTAACATGTAAATTCATTTCTAGTTTGTTCTTTGACCGTTTTAACACCCTGAATATTGTTTCACTGCACATTTAAATTGCTATTTTAAAATAGTTTCTTTTTCATTTCTTTCAGTTACCATAATGATTTTCTCCAGTGCTAAAATTCTCTCCTTGTACTGGGAGTTTATGCTGTAGTTTTTAAGGTTCTAGGTGTTAACATTAATAGTGCTCAATAGTAACAACAGCCGTAATGATGGTTTTGATCAGGCTTTGGGGAAACTTCGAATATATATAAATGTACACTGTACATATAAAAATGAATGAAATAAAAAGACAACTATCACATCCACAAACAAAATCATTAACTCAGAGACTCAAGTCAGTGGCGTAATTTACAGATAATATACAGGAATGAACTCTATAAAGAAAGGATGTAACCGACTGCACCAACTTTAACTGTTGACTTGATGTGTGGGATGTGATTAATCTAACATCGGGAGAAAAAGGATAACACAACCCAATCATTTAGCAATATCAATCGAATCCGGGAAACAATAATTACTTGCTGGTTTAATAGGCAAAAAGACCTCCTACACCCGAAGTTAATATGGTTTAACTCCAAAGACAAACTATGTACACAAATACCTGCTTGCCTTTGGCACTGAAAGGGTAGTTCGTGAGACGTACTTTAGTCTGGTTTATAGTCTATACAACAGATCATACTAAATACTTGACCTGCCAAACTACATTCTCTTTCAAGATTGTTAGAAAAATTAGTTATTTTTCTGCCTTTTTATTCGTATTACTGTTTAGACCAAGTAACAGAAAAGTTCAAGATATAATACTTACGCCCTATTTTTATGAAGGATATCATGAAAAAGAAGAAAAAAACAAGAATTCAATAATATGATACTGATTAATATCATAAATAGGAACATACTAATATCATTTGCTGTAAAATTAAAAATACATAAAACATTTAATGAATACATTTATCCTCCATCACAATAAAACAATTTCCTCCTTAACAATGAACAAGTTATACATGGCTAAATCTCTTTCGTTACATATCTTGCATCACAGCAAACTTGTTAGCATATACTAGAACAATGAAAGACTTTGATACATGTATCTATGAAGGATGTATGGATGTTTATGTACATATATGCATGCAACCATGTTGAGATGAATTTAAGTATGTACCCCTGCACTTTTAAAAAAATTCTCAATGAGTTTAAAAGGAAAATGAGTTATATTTTGCAAATGGATCTATATCTTCCATAACGTTTTCATACAATTCTGGACAGTATTCAGTTTTGGGAATGAATTCAAATAGAATTAGGAAAAAACGTCAAAAATTCAAATTATTTACAAATAGTTAGATATCCACAAAACCCTAAAATTCTGATGCATACATGAATAAAATGAATATTTAAATGGAAGCGAAATCTCAAAGAAAGATTAAAGAAAATCAAACTTTTTGGAGGTAGTTGGCATTACACTGCCCAATTGGGATTTAAATCATACTTTCATGGATACAAGAGAAACTGACACAAAATATACTAAAGGATGCCAATATTACATTGCTGGGGAAAAACTAAAACCAACTGAAGACAAGGTAAAAGCTGTATTGAGAGACTGCTCCATCTCGAAACACAATAGGTTCTCTCAAGAGATGTGGCTCCCATAGAAGTATTGTACAAAAAGACAAGAATTCAAGGTAGGATTTAATCATCTTATGTTACTTGTTTAGGCTCGAATAAACAGTAACACAAGAAAGAGTGAAAACAACAAGCTTTGAAAAATATCATTTCTTTTCCTAAAAAATCTTTAAAACTGAGGAAAAATGTATGAATTTACGGTTTTAAGAATGAAATACAAAAGTAGTCCATGAATAAAATTTTAGTAGTTCAAATAATACAATTTTCTAATGATTTCAAGTTTGAGTTCCCACGAAGAATCCATGATGGAAGATGACATATGCTGTTATCTATTGTGTTGAAGTCTTCAGTTCCTTATACAAAGATGAATTATCACTCCTAGTTTTGAAAATACAAATACATCTTTAAAAGAGATGTCTTTGCTCAGGAATTTCGTATGCAGAACACGTATTTTCCAGGAAAAAGGAATTAATCCTTTTGAATTCAAGTAATTTGAAATTATTCCAGACAGCACAACATACAATTTCCAGAGTAAGAGCCCAACTACTACTGAGAATATCTCTCCAAAACAAAGGTTATATCGTATTCTAAAATGCAAAAAGGGGCTGACGTCATCATGTTACAGAACATCGTCGAAATTATTTACTTGTTAAAGCTCATGTACACGCAGTGTGGTCCTGACGAAAACCAATCATTTTACTCTAAGAAATAAAATTTTAAGAAATTGTTTACATCTTAAAAACGTAGTCCCATCATGACCTCGACAACAAGCAATCATTTTAAAAGAAAAACAAAACTAATTTACGTGGTTGCTACTAATTTTGAATCGAAGTCAGGATCTAGGTCAACACCTGGTGTTTACAAAACGAACAGTCAAGGTTAAAATAGTTTCTGAAAAAGGTATTGTTTCAAATTAAATCAAATACACATAACAAGTACTTTTGAAGAAGGAGAAAGAACAACAATCGATTTACAAACAAATATCAGATCCAGTATTCACAGCTTTTGTTAAAATATTGTATTCATTCTTCTGAAAACAAAATTATATGGCCAAAAAGTGATAGATACTTCAAACATTAAATGTCAATCACATTCACATTTAAAGATGTATTTAAATGACTTAACATGTAAATTCATTTCTAGTTTGTTCCTTGACCGTTTTAACACCCTGAATATTGTTTCACTGCACATTTAAATTGCTATTTTAAAATAGTTTCTTTTTCATTTCTTTCAGTTACCATAATGATTTTCTCCAGTGTTAAAATTCTCTCCTTGTACTGGGAGTTTATGCCGTTGTTTCTAAGGTTCTAGGTGTTAACATTATTAGTGCTCAATAGTAACAACAGCTGTAATGATGGTTTTGATCAGGCTTTGGGGAAACTTCGAATATATATAAATGTACATTGTACATATAAAAATGAATGAAATAAAAAGACAACTATCACATCCACAAACAATATCATTAACTCAGAGATTCAAGTCAGTGGCGTAATTTACAGATAATATACAGCGCTGAACTCTATAAAGAAAGGACGTAACCGACTGCACCAACTTTAACTGATGAATTGATGTGTGGAATGTGATGAATCTAACATCGGGAAAAAAAAAGTATCACACAACCCAATCATTTAGCAATATCAATCGAATCCGGGAAACAATAATTACTTGCTGGGTACTCGTTCACACGAAGTTAATATGGTTTAACTCCAAAGACAAACTATGTAAACAAATACCTGCTTGCCTTTGGCACTGAAAGGGTAGTTAGTGAGACGTATTTTAGTCTGGTTTATAGTCTATACAACAAATCATACTAAAAACGTGATCTGCCAAACTACATTCTCTTTCAAGATTGTTAGAAAAATTAGTTATTTTTCTGCCTTTTTATTCTCTTTTTCAGATGAATGTATTACTGTTTAGACCAAGGAACAGAAAAGTTCAAGATATAATACTTACCATCTGTTTTGTGAAGGATGTCATGAAAAAGAAGAAAATAAAAAGAATTCAATAATATGACACTGATTAATATCATAAACAGGAACATACTAATATCATTTGCTGTAAAATTAAAAATACATAAAACATTTACTGAATACATTTATCCTCCATCACAATAAAACAATTTCCTCCTTAACAATCAACAAGTTATACATGGCTAAATCTCTTTCGTTACATATCTTGCATTACAGCAAACTTGTTAGCATATACTAGGACAATGAAAGATTCTGATACATGTATCTATGAAGGATGTATGCATGTTTATGTACATATATGCATGCAACCATGTTGAGATGAATTTAAGTATGTACCCCTGCACTTTTTAAAAAAATTCTCAATGAGTTTAAAAGGAAAATGAGTTATATTTTGCAAATGAATCTATATCTTCCATAAAGGTTTCATACAATTCTGGACAGTATTCAGTGTTGGGAATGAATTCAAATAGAATTAGGAACAAACTTCAAAAATGCAAATTATTTACAAATAGATATCCACAAAACTCTAAAATTCTGATGCATAGATGAATAAATGAATATTTAAATGGAAGCGAAATCTCAAAGAAAGATTAAAGAAAATCAAACTTTTTGGAGGTAGTTGGCATTACACTGCCCAATTGGAATTTAAATCATAATTTCATTGATACAAGAGAAACTGAGACAAAATATAGCAAAGGATACCAATATTACAATGCTGTGGAAAAACTAAAACCAACTGAAGACAAGGTAAAAGCTGTCTTGAGAGACTGCTCTATCTCGAAACACAATAGGTTCCCTCAAGAGATGTGGCTCCCAACGAAGTATTGTACAAAAAGACAAGAATCCAAGGTAGAATTTGATCATCTTATGTTACTTGTTCAGGCTCGAATAAACAGTAACACAAGAAATAGTGAAAACAACAAGCTTTGAAAAATATCATTTCTTTTCCATAAAAAATCTTTAAAAGTGAGGAAAAAAGTATGAATTTACGGTTTTAAGAATCAAATACAAAAGTAATCCATGACTAAAATTTTAGTAGTTCTAATAATACAATTTTCTAATGATTTCAAGTATGAGTCCCCACGAAGAATCCATGATGGAAGATGACATATGCTGTTATATATAGTGTTGAAGTCTTCAGTTCCTTATACAAAGATGAATTATCACTCTTAGTTTTGAAAATCCAAATAAATCTTGAAAAGAGATGTCTTTGCTCAGGAATTTCGTATGCAGAACACGTATTTTCCAGGAAAAAGGAATTAATCCTTTTGAATTCAAGTAATTTGAAATTATTCCAGACAGCACAACATACAATTTCCAGTGTAAGAGCCCAACTACTACTGAGAATATCTCTCCAAAACAAAGGTTATATCATATTTTGAAATGCAAAAAGAGGCAGACCTCACCATGTTACAGAACATCGTCGAAATTATTTACTTGTTAAAGCTCATGTACACGTAGTGTGGTCCTGACGAAATCCAATCATTTTACTCTAAGAAATAAAATTTTAAGAAATTGTTTACATCTTAAAAACGTAGTCCCATCATGACCTCAACAACATGCAATCATTTTAAAAGAAGAATAGAACTAATTTACGTGGTTGCTACTAATTTTGAATCGAAGTCAGGATCTAGGTCAACACCTGGTGTTTACAAAACGAAGAGACAAGGTCAAAATATTTTCTGATAAAGGTATCGTTTCAAGTGAATAAATTTACACTAAAAAGGCATGAAATCAGAATAAATAAAATTTAAAACTGACAAACAAATAAATTGATATAAATATATATGAAATCAGATAGAATTAAATCAAATACACATAACAAGTACTTTTGAAGAAGGAGAAAGAACAACAATCACTTTACATACAAATATCAGATCCAGTATTCATAGTTTTTGTTAAAATATTGTATTCATTCTTCTGAAAACAAAATTATATGGCCAAAGAGTGATAGATACATCAAACATTAAATGTCAATCACATTCATATTTGAAGATGTATTTAAAGGACTTAACATGTAACTTCATTTCTAGCTTGTTCCTTGACCGTTTTAACACCCTGAATATTGTTTCACTGCACATTTAAATTGCTATTTTAAAACAGTTTCTTTTTCATTTCTTTCAGTTACCATAATGATTTTCTCCAGTGTTAAAATTCTCTCCTTGTACTGGGAGTTTATGCCGTTGTTTTTAAGGTTCCAGGTGTTAACATTATTAGTGCTCAATAGTAACAACAGCTGTAATGATTTTAATCAGGCTTTGGGGAAACTTCGAATATATATAAATGTACACTGTACATAAAAAAATGAATGAAATAAAAACTATCACATCCACAAACAAAATCATTAACTCAGAGACTCAAGTCAGTGGCGTAATTTACAGATAATATACAGGAATGTACTCTATAAAGAAAGGATGGAACCGACTGCACCAACTTTAATTGATGACTTGATGTGTGGGATGTGATTAATCTAACATCGGGGAAAAAAAGGATCACACAACCCAATCATTTAGCAATATCAATCGAATCCGGGAAACAATAATTACTTCCTGGTTACTCGTTCACCCGAAGTTACTATGGTTTAACTCCAAAGACAAACTATGTACACAAATACCTACTTGCCTTTCCCACTGAAAGGGTAGTTAGTAACACGTACTTTAGTCTGGCTTATAGTCTATACAAGTCAGTGGCGTAATTTACAGATAATATACAGGGATGAACTCTATAAAGAAAGGATGTAACCGACTGCACCAACTTTAACTGATGACTTGATGTGTGGGATGTGATTTATCTAACATCGGGAAAAAAAAGGATAACACAACCCAATCATTTAGCAATATCAATCGAATTCGGGAAACAATAATTACTTGTTGGTTTAATAGGCAAAAAGACCTCCTTCACCCGAAGTTAATATGATTTAACTCCAAAGACAAACTATGTACACAAATACATGCTTGCCTTTGGCACTGAAAGGGTAGTACGTGACACGTACTTTAGTCTGGTTTATAGTCTATACAACAAAGCATACTAAATACTTGACCTGCCAAACTATATTCTCTTTCAAAATTGTTAGAAAAATTAGTTTTTTTTCTGCCTTTTTATTCTCTTTTTCAGATGAATGTATTACTGTTTAGACCAAGTAACAGAAAAGTTCAAGATATATTACTTACCATCTGTTTTGTGAAGGATATCATGAAAAAGAAGAAAATAACAAGAATTGAATAATATCATACTGATTAATATCATAAATAGGAACATTCTAATATCATTTGCTTTAATATTAAAAATACATAAAACATTTACTGAATACATTTATACTCCATCACAATAAAACAATTTCCTCCTTAACAATCAACAACTTATACATGGCTAAATCTCTTGCGTTACATATCTTGCATTACAGCAAACTTGTTAGCATATACTAGGACAATGAAAGACTTTGATACATGTATCTATGAAGGATGTATGCATGTTTATGTACATATATGCATGCAACCATGTTGAGATGAATTTAAGTATGTACCCCTGCATTTTAAAAAAAAAATCTCAATGAATTTTTAAAGGAAAATGAGTTTATATTTTGCAAATGAATCTATATTTTCCATAAAGTTATCATACAATTCTGGACAGTATTCAGTTTTGGGAATGAATTCAAATAGAATTAGGAAAAAACTTCAAAAATTCGAATTATTTACAAATAGTTAGATATCCACAAAACCCTAAAATTCTGACGCATACATGAATAAATGAATATTTAAATGGAAGCGAAATCTCAAAGAAAGATTAAAGAAAATCAAACTTTTTGGAGGTAGTTGGCATTACATTGCCCAATTGGAATTTAAATCATAATTTCATTGATACAAGAGAAACTGACACAAAATATAGTAAAGGATGCCAATATTACAATGCTGGGAAAAAACTTAAACCAACTGAAGACAAGGTAAAAGCTGTCTTGAGAGACTGCTCCATCTCGAAACACAATAGGTTCTCTCAAGAGATGTGGCTCCCATAGAAGTATTGTACAAGAAGACAAGAATCCAAGGTAGGATATGATCATCTTATGTTCCTTGTTTAGGCTCGAATAAACAGTAACACAAGAAATAGTGAAAACAACAAGCTTTGAAAAATATCATTTCTTTTCATAGAAAAATTCTTTAAAAGTGAGGAAAAAAGTATGAATTTACGGTTTGAAGAATCAAATACAAAAATAATCCATGAATAAAATTTTAGTAGTTCTAATAATAAAATTTTCTAATGATTTCAAGTTTGAGTCCCCACGAAGAATCCATGATGGAAGATGACATATGCTGTTATCTATAGTGTTGAAGTCTACAGTTCCTAATGGAAAGAAAAATTATAACTCCTAGTTTTGAAAATCCAAATAAATCTTGAAAAGAGATGTCTGTGCTCAGGAATTTCGTATGCAGAACACGTATTTTCCAGGAAAAAGGAATTAATCCTTTTGAATTCAAGTAATTTGAAATTATTCCAGACAGCACAACATACAATTTCCAGTGTAAGAGCCCAACTACTACTGAGAATATCTCTCCAAAACAAAGGTTATATTGTATTCTAAAATGCAAAAAGGGGCTGACGTCATCATGATACTGAACATCGTCAAAACTATTTACTTGTTAAAGCTCATGTACACGTGGTGTGGTCCTGACCAAAACCAATCATTTTACTCTAAGAAATAAAATTTTAAGAAATTGTTTACATCTTAAAAACGTAGTCCCATCATGACCTCGACAATAAGCAATCATTTTAAAAGAAAAATAGAACTAATTTATGTGGTTGCTACTAATTTTGAATCGAAGTCAGGATCTAGGTCAACACCTGGTGTTCACAAAACGAAGAGTCAAGGTCAAAATATTTTCTGATAAAGGTATCGTTTCAAATGAATAAATTTACACTAAAAAGGCATGAAATCAGCAATAAATAAAATTTAAAACTGACAAACAAATAAATTGATATAAATATATATGAAATCAGATAGAATTAAATCAAATACACATGACAAGTACTTTTGAAGAAGGAGAAAGAACCACAATCACTTTACATACAAATATCAGAGACAGTATTCATAGTTTTTGTTAAAATATTGTATTCATTCTTCAGAAAACAAAATTATATGGCCAAAAAGTGATAGATACTTCAAACATTAAATGTCAATCACATTTATATTTGAAGATGTATTTAAAGGATTTAACATGTAAATTCATTTCTAGTTTGTTCCTTGACCGTTTTAACACCCTGAATATTGTTTCACTGCACATTTAAATTGCTATTTTAAAATAGTTTCTTTTTCATTTCCTTCAGTTACCATAATGATTTTCTCCAGTGTTAAAATTCTCTCCTTCTACTGGGAGTTTATGCCGTTGTTTCTAAGGTTCTAGGTGTTAACATTATTAGTACTCAATAGTAACAACAGCTGTAATGATGGTTTTGATCAGGCTTTGGGGAAACTTCGAATATATATAAATGTACACTGTACATATAAAAATGAATGAAATAAAAAGACAACTATCACATCCACAAACAAAATCATTAACTCAGAGACTCAAGTCAGTGGCGTAATTTACAGATAATATACAGGGATGAACTCTATAAAGAAAGGATGTAACCGACTCCACCAACTTTAACTGATGAATTGATGTGTGGAATGTGAATAACCTAACCCCGGGAAAAAAAAAGTATCACGCAACCCAATCATTTAGCAATATCAATCAAATCCGGGAAACAATAATTACTTGCTGGTTACTCGTTCACCCGAAGTTAATATGGTTTAACTCCAAAGACAAACTATGTACACAAATACCTACTTGCCTTTGGCACTGAAAGGGTAGTTCGTGACACGTACTTTAGTCTGGTTTATAGTCTATACAACAAATCATACTAAATACTTGACCTGCCAAACTACATTCTCTTTCAAGATTGTTAGAAAAATTAGTTATTTTGCTGCCTTTTTATTCTCTTTTTCAGATGAATGTATTACTGTTTAGCCCAAGTAACAGAAAAGTTCGAGATATAATACTTACGTGCTGTTTTGTGAAGGATATCATGAAAAAGAAGAAAATAACAAGAATTCAATAATATGATACTGATTAATATCATAAATAGGAACATACTAATAACATTTGCTGTAAAATTAAAAATACATAAAACATTTACTGAATACATTTATCCTCCATCACAATAAAACAATTTTATCCTTAACAATAAACAAGTTATACATGGCTAAATCTCTCTCGTTATATATCTTGCTTTACAGCATACTTCTTAGCATATACTAGGACAGTGAAAGACTTTGATACATGTATCTATGAAGGATGTATGGGTGTTTATGTACATACATCCATGCAACGATGCTGAGATGAATTTAGGTATGTACCATTGCATTTTTTAAAAAAAATCTCAATGAATTTAAAAGGAAAATGAGTTATATTTTGCAAATGAATCTATATCTTCCATAAAGTTTTCATACAATTCTAGACAGTATTCAGTTTTGGGGATGAATTCAAATAGAATTAGGAAAAAACTTCAAAAATTCAAATCATTTACAAATAGTAAGATATCCACAAAACCCTAAAATTCTGATGCACACATGAATAAATGAATATTTACATGGAAGCGAAATCTCAAAGAAAGATTAAAGAAAATCATACTTTTTGGAGGTAGTTGGCATTGCACTGCCCAATTGGGATTTAAATCATAATTTCATGGATACAAGAGAAACTGACACAAAATACAGTAACGGATGCCAATATTACATTGCTGGGGAAAAACTAAAACCATCTGAAGACAAGGTAAAAGCTGTCTTGAGAGACTGCTCCATCTCGAAACACAATAGGTTCTCTCAAGAGATGTGGCTCCCAACGAAGTATTGTACAAAAAGACAAGAATCCAAGGTAGGATTTGATCATCTTATGTTACTTGTTTAGGCTCGAATAAACAGTAACACAAGAAATAGTGAAAAGAACAAGCTTTGAAAAATATCATTTCTTTTGATAGAAAAATTCTTTTAAAGTGAGGAAAAAAGTATGAATTTACGGTTTTAAGAATGAAATACAAAAATAATCCACGAATACAATTTTAGTAGTCCTACTAATAAAATTTTCTAATGATTTCAAGTTTGAGTCCCCACGAAGAATCCATGATGGAAGATGACATATGCTGTAATCTATAATGTTGAATTCTACAACTCCTTATATAAAGAAGAATTATCACTCCTAGATTTGGAAATCCAAATAAATCTTTCAAAGAGATGTCTTTGCTCAGGAATTTCGTATGCAGAACATGTATTTTCCAGGAAAAAGGATTTAATCCTTTTGAATTCAAGTAATTTGAAATTATTCCAGACAGCACAACATACAATTTCCAGGGTAAGAGCCCAACTACTACTGAGAATATCTCTCCAAAACAAAGGTTATATTGTATTCTAAAATGCAAAAAGGGGATCACGTGATCATGTTACAGAACATCGTCGAAATTATTTACTTGTTAAAGCTCCTATACATGTAGTGTGGTCCTGACGAAAACCAATCATTTTACTCTAAGAAATAAAATTTTAAGAAATTGTTTACATCTTGAAAACTTAGTCCCATCATGACCTCGACAACAAGCAATCATTTTAAAAGAAAAATAGAACTAATTTACGTGGGTGCTACTAATTTTGAATCGAAGTCAGGATCTAGGTCAACACCTGGTGTTTACAAAACGAAAAAGTCAAGGTCAAAATATTTTCTGAAAAAGGTATCGTTTCAAGTGAATAAATTTACATTAAAAACGCATGAAATCAGAAATAAATAAAATTCAAAACTGACAAACAAATAAATTGATATAAATATATTTGAAAGAACAGAGAATTAAATCAAATACACATAACACGTACTTTTGAAGAAGGAGAAAGAACCACAATCACTTTACATACAAATATCAGATCCAGTATTCATAGCTTTTGTTAAAATATTGTATTCATTATTTTGAAAACAAAATTATATGGCCAAAAAGTGATAGATACTTCAAACATTAAATGTCAATCACATTCACATTTGAAGACGTATTTAAATGACTTAACATGTAAATTCATTGCTAGTTTGTTCCTTGACCCTTTTAAACCCCTGAATATTGTTTCACTGCACATTTAAATTGCTATTTTAAAATAGTTTCTTTTTCATTTCTTTCAGATACAATGATGATTTTCTCCAGTGTTAAAATTCTCTCCTTGTACTGGGAGTTTATGCCGTTGTTTTTTAGGTTCTAGGTGCTAACATTATTAGTGCTCAATAGTAACAACAGCTGTAATGATGGTTTTGATCAGGCTTTGGGGAAACTTCGAATATACATAAATGTACACTGTACATATAAAAATGAATGAAATAAAAAGACAACTATCACATCCACAAACAAAATCGTTAACTCAGAGACTCAAGTCAGTGGCGTAATTTACAGATAATATACAGGAATTAACTCTATAAAGAAAAGATGTAACCGACTGCACCAACTTTAACTGATGACTTCATGTGTGGGATGTGATTAATGTAGCATCGGAAAAAAAAGGATCACACAACCCAATCATTTAGCAATATCAATCGAATCCGGGAAGCAATAATTACTTGTTGGTTTAATAGGCAAAAAGACCTCCTTCACCCGAAGTTAATATGGTTTAACTCCAAAGACAAACTATGTACACAAATGCCTACTTTCCTTTGGCACTGAAAGGTTAGTTCGTGACACGTACTTTAGTCTGGTTTATAGTCTATACAACAAATCATACTAAATACTTGACCTGCCAAACTACATTCTCTTTCAAGATTGTTAGAAAAATTAGTTATTTTTCTGCCTTTTTATTCTCTTTTTCAGATGAATGTATTACTGTTTAGACCAAGTAACAGAAAAGTTCAAGATATAATACTTACACACTGTTTTGTGAAGGATATCATGAAAAAGAAGAAAATAACAAGAATTCAATAATATGATACTGATTAATATCATAAATAGGAACATACTAATATCATTTGCTGTAATATTAAAAATACATAAAACATTTACTGAATACATTTATCCTCCATCACAATAAAACAATTTCCTCCTTAACAATCAACAAGTTATACATGGCTAAATCTCTTTCGTTACATATCTTGCATTACAGCAAACTTGTTAGCATATGCTAGGACAATGAAAGACTTTGATACATGTATCTATGAAGGATGTATGGATGTTTGTGTACATATATGCATGCAACTATGTTGAGATGAATTTAAGTATATACCCCTGCATTTTTAAAAAAATTCTCAATGAGTTTAAAAGGAAAATGAGTTATATTTTGCAAATGAATCTATATCTTCCATAAAGTTTTCATACAATTCTGGACAGTATTCAGTTTTGGGAATGAATTCAAATAGAATTAGGAAAAAACTTCAAAAATTCAAATTATTTACAAACAGTTAGATATCCACAAAACCCTAAAATTCTGATGTATACATGAATAAATTAATATTTAAATGGAAGCGAAATCTCAAAGAAAGATTAAAGAAAATCAGACTTTTTGGAGGTAGTTGGCATTACACTGCCCAATTGGAATTTAAATCATAATTTCATGGATACAAGAGAAACTACACAAAATATAGTAAAGGATGCTAATATTACATTGCTGGGGAAAAACTAAAACCAACTTAAGACAAGTTAAAAGCTGTATTGAGAGACTGCTCCATCTCGAAACACAATAGGTTCTCTCAAGAGATGTGGCTCCCATAGAAGTATTGTACAAAAAGACAAGAATCCAAGGTAGGATTTGATCATCTTATGTTACTTGTATAGGCTCGAATAAACAGTAACACAAGAAAGAGTGAAAACAACAAGCTTTGAAACATATCATTTCTTTTCCGGTTTTAAGAATCAAATACAAAAATAATCCATGAATAAAATTTTAGTAGTTCTAATCATACAATTTTCTAATGATTTCAAGTCTGAGTCACCACGAAGAATCCATGATGAAAGATGACATATGCTGTGATCTATAGTCTTGAAATATACAGTTCCTTATAGAAAGAAGAATTATCACTCCGAGTTTTGAAAATCCAAATAAATCTTTCAAAGAGATGTCTTTGCTCAAGAATTTCGTATGCAGAACACGTATTTTCCAGGAAAAAGGAATTAATCCTTTTGAATTCAAGTAATTTGAAATTATTCCAGACAGCACAAGATACAATTTCCAGTGTAAGAGCCCAACTACTACTGAGAATATCTCTCCAAAACAAAGGTTATATTGTATCCTAAAATGCAAAATGGGGGTGACGTGATCATGTTACAGAACATCGTCGAAATTATTTACTTGTTAAAGCTCATCTACACGCAGTGTGGTCCTGACAAAAACCAATCATTTTACTCTAAGAAATAAAATTTTAAGAAATTGTTTACATCTTAAAAACGTAGTCCCATCATGACCTCGACAACAAGCAATCATCTTAAGAGCAAAATAGAACTAATTTACGTGGTTGCTACTAATTTTGAATCGAAGTCAGGATCTAGGTCAACACCTGGTGTTTACAAAACGAACAGTCAAGGTCAAAATATTTTCTGAAAAGGTATCGTTTCAAGTGAATAAATTTACACTAAAAAGGCATGAAATCAGAAATAAATAAAATTTAAAACTGACAAACAAATAAATTGATATAAATATATATGAAATCAGATAGAATTAAATACATATAACAAGTACTTTTGAAGAAGGAGAAAGAACCACAATCACTTTACATACAAATATCAGATCCAGTATTAATAGTTTTTGTTAAAATATTGTATTCATTCTTTTGAAAACAAAATTATATGGCCAAAAAGTGATAGATACTTCAAACATTAAATGTCAATCACATTTATATTTGAAGATGTATTTAAATGACTTAACATGTAAATTCATTTCTAGTTTGTTCCTTGACCCTTTTAACACCCTGAACATTGTTTCACTGCACATTTAAATTGCTATTTTAAAATAGTTTCTTTTTCATTTCTTTCAGTTAAAAATATAAATAAAAAGACAACTATCACATCCACAAACAAAATCATTCACTCAGAGACTCAAGTCAGTGGCGTAATTTACAGATAATATACAGGAATGAACTCTATAACGAAAGGATGTAACCGACTGCACCAACTTTAACTGATGACTTGATGTGTGGGATGTGATTAATCTAACATCGGGAGAAAAAGGATAACACAACCCAATCATTTAGCAATATCAATCGAATTCGGGAAACAATAATTACTTGCTGGTTTAATAGGCAAAAAGACCTCCTACACCCGAAGTTAATATGGTTTAACTCCAAAGACAAACTATGTACACAAATACCTGCTTGCCTTTGGCACTGAAAGGGTAGTTCGTGACACGTACTTTAGTCTGGTTTATAGTCTATACAACAGATCATACTAAATACTTGACCTGCCAAACTACATTCTCTTTCAAGATTGTTAGAAAAATTAGTTATTTTTCTGCCTTTTTATTCGTATTACTGTTTAGACCAAGTAACAGAAAAGTTCAAGATATAATACTTACGCCCTGTTTTGTGAAGGATATCATGAAAAAGAAGAAAAAAAAAACAAGAATTCAATAATATGATACTGATTAATATCATAAATAGGAACATACTAATATCATTTGCTGTAAAATTAGAAATACATAAAACATTTACTGAATACATTTATACTCCATCACAATAAAACAATTTCCTCCTTAACAATCAACAAGTTATACATGGCTAAATCTCTTTCGTTACATATCTTGGATTACAGCAAACTTGTTAGCATATACTAGAACAATGAAAGACTTTGATACATGTATCTATGAAGGATGTATGGATGTTTATGTACATATATGCATGCAACCATGTTGAGATGAATTTAAGTATGTACCCCTGCACTTTTAAAAAAATTCTCAATGAGTTTAAAAGGAAAATGAGTTATATTTTGCAAATGAATCTATATCTTCCATAAAGTTATCATACAATTCTGGACAGTATTCAGTTTTGGGAATGAATCCAAATAGAATTAGGAAAAAACTTCAAAAATGAAAATTATTTACAAATGGATATCCACAAAACCCTAAAATTCTGATGCATACATGAATAAATGAATATTTAAATGGAAGCGAAATCTCAAAGAAAGATTAAAGAAAATCAACCTTTTTGGAGGTAGTTGGCATTACACTGCCCAATTGGAATTTAAATCATAATTTCATTGATACAAGAGAAACTGACACAAAATATAGTAAAGGATGCTAATATTACAATGCTGGGAAAAAACTAAAACCAACTGAAGACAAGGAAAAAGCTGTCTTGAGAGACTGCTCCATCTCGAAACACAATAGGTTCTCTCAAGAGATGTGGCTCCCATAGAAGTATTGTACAAAAAGACAAGAATTCAAGGTAGGATTTGATCATCTTATGTTACTTGCTTAGGCTCGAATAAACAGTAACACAAGAAAGAGTGAAAAGAACAAGCTTTGAAAAATATCATTTCATTTCCTAAAATCAAATCTTTAAAAGTGAGGAAAAAAGTATCAATTTACGGTTTTAAGAATCAAATACAAAAATGATCCATGAATAAAATTTTAGTAGTTCTGTTAATAAAATTTTCTAATAATTTCAACTTTGAGTCCCGACGAAGAATCCATGATGGAAGATGACATATGCTGTTATCTATAGTGTTGAAATCTTCAGTTCCTTACAGAAAGTAGAATTATCACTCCTAGTTTTGAAAATCCACATAAATCTTTAAAAAAGATGTCTTTGCTCAGGAATTTCACATGCAGAACACGTATTTTCCAGGAAAAAGGAATTAATTCGTTTGAATTCAAGTAATTTGAAATTATTCCAGACAGCACAACAAACAATTTCCAGTGTAAGAGCCCAACTACTACTGAGAATATCTCTCCAAAACAAAGGTTATATCGTATTCTAAAATCCAAAAAGGGGCTGACGTCATCATGTTACAGAACATCGTCGAAATTATTTACTTGTTAAAGCTCATGTACACGCAGTGTGGTCCTGACGAAAACCAATCATTTTACTCTCAGAAATACAATTTTAAGAAATTGTTTACATCTTAAAAACGTAGTCCCATCATGACCTCGACAACAAGCAATCATTTTAAAAGAAAAATAAAACTAATTTACGTGGTTGCTACTAATTTTGAATCGAAGTCAGGATCTAGGTCAATACCTGGTGTTTACAAAACGAACAGTCAAGGTCAAAATAGTTTCTGAAAAAGGTATCATTTCAAGTGAATAAATTTACACTAAATACGCATGAACTCAGAAATAAATAAAATTTAAAACTGACAAACAAAAAAATTGATATAAATATATATGAAATCAGATAGAATTAAATCAAATACACATAACAAGTACTTTTGAAGAAGGAGAAAGAACAACAATCGATTTACAAACAAATATCAGATCCAGTGTTCATAGTTTTTGTTAAAATATTGTATTCATTCTTCAGAAAACAAAATTACAAGGCCAAAAAGTGACAGATACTTCAAACATTAAATGTCAATCACATTTATATTTGAAGATGTATTTAAAGGACTTAACATGTAAATTCATTTCTAGTTTGTTCCTTGACCCTTTTAACACCCTGAACATTGTTTCACTGCACATTTAAATTGCTATTTTAAAATAGTTTCTTTTTCATTTCTTTCAGTTACCATAATGATTTTCTCCAGTGTTAAAATTCTCTCCTTGTACTGGGAGTTTATGCTGTTGTTTTTAAGGTTCTAGGTGTTAACATTATTAGTGCCCAATAGTAACAACAGCTGTAATGATGGTTTTGATCAGGCTTTGGGGAAACTTCGAATATATATAAATGTACACTGTACATATAAAAATGAATGAAATAAAAAGACAACTATCACATCCACAAACAAAATCATTCACTCAGAGACTCAAGTCAGTGGCGTAATTTACAGATAATATACAGGAATGAACTCTATAACGAAAGGATGTAACCGACTGCACCAACTTTAACTGATGACTTGATGTGTGGGATGTGATTAATCTAACATCGGGAGAAAAAGGATAACACAACCCAATCATTTAGCAATATCAATCGAATTCGGGAAACAATAATTACTTGCTGGTTTAATAGGCAAAAAGACCTCCTACACCCGAAGTTAATATGGTTTAACTCCAAAGACAAACTATGTACACAAATACCTGCTTGCCTTTGGCACTGAAAGGGTAGTTCGTGACACGTACTTTAGTCTGGTTTATAGTCTATACAACAGATCATACTAAATACTTGACCTGCCAAACTACATTCTCTTTCAAGATTGTTAGAAAAATTAGTTATTTTTCTGCCTTTTTATTCGTATTACTGTTTAGACCAAGTAACAGAAAAGTTCAAGATATAATACTTACGCCCTGTTTTGTGAAGGATATCATGAAAAAGAAGAAAAAAAAAACAAGAATTCAATAATATGATACTGATTAATATCATAAATAGGAACATACTAATATCATTTGCTGTAAAATTAGAAATACATAAAACATTTACTGAATACATTTATACTCCATCACAATAAAACAATTTCCTCCTTAACAATCAACAAGTTATACATGGCTAAATCTCTTTCGTTACATATCTTGGATTACAGCAAACTTGTTAGCATATACTAGAACAATGAAAGACTTTGATACATGTATCTATGAAGGATGTATGGATGTTTATGTACATATATGCATGCAACCATGTTGAGATGAATTTAAGTATGTACCCCTGCACTTTTAAAAAAATTCTCAATGAGTTTAAAAGGAAAATGAGTTATATTTTGCAAATGAATCTATATCTTCCATAAAGTTATCATACAATTCTGGACAGTATTCAGTTTTGGGAATGAATCCAAATAGAATTAGGAAAAAACTTCAAAAATGAAAATTATTTACAAATGGATATCCACAAAACCCTAAAATTCTGATGCATACATGAATAAATGAATATTTAAATGGAAGCGAAATCTCAAAGAAAGATTAAAGAAAATCAACCTTTTTGGAGGTAGTTGGCATTACACTGCCCAATTGGAATTTAAATCATAATTTCATTGATACAAGAGAAACTGACACAAAATATAGTAAAGGATGCTAATATTACAATGCTGGGAAAAAACTAAAACCAACTGAAGACAAGGAAAAAGCTGTCTTGAGAGACTGCTCCATCTCGAAACACAATAGGTTCTCTCAAGAGATGTGGCTCCCATAGAAGTATTGTACAAAAAGACAAGAATTCAAGGTAGGATTTGATCATCTTATGTTACTTGCTTAGGCTCGAATAAACAGTAACACAAGAAAGAGTGAAAAGAACAAGCTTTGAAAAATATCATTTCATTTCCTAAAATCAAATCTTTAAAAGTGAGGAAAAAAGTATCAATTTACGGTTTTAAGAATCAAATACAAAAATGATCCATGAATAAAATTTTAGTAGTTCTGTTAATAAAATTTTCTAATAATTTCAACTTTGAGTCCCGACGAAGAATCCATGATGGAAGATGACATATGCTGTTATCTATAGTGTTGAAATCTTCAGTTCCTTACAGAAAGTAGAATTATCACTCCTAGTTTTGAAAATCCACATAAATCTTTAAAAAAGATGTCTTTGCTCAGGAATTTCACATGCAGAACACGTATTTTCCAGGAAAAAGGAATTAATTCGTTTGAATTCAAGTAATTTGAAATTATTCCAGACAGCACAACAAACAATTTCCAGTGTAAGAGCCCAACTACTACTGAGAATATCTCTCCAAAACAAAGGTTATATCGTATTCTAAAATCCAAAAAGGGGCTGACGTCATCATGTTACAGAACATCGTCGAAATTATTTACTTGTTAAAGCTCATGTACACGCAGTGTGGTCCTGACGAAAACCAATCATTTTACTCTCAGAAATACAATTTTAAGAAATTGTTTACATCTTAAAAACGTAGTCCCATCATGACCTCGACAACAAGCAATCATTTTAAAAGAAAAATAAAACTAATTTACGTGGTTGCTACTAATTTTGAATCGAAGTCAGGATCTAGGTCAATACCTGGTGTTTACAAAACGAACAGTCAAGGTCAAAATAGTTTCTGAAAAAGGTATCATTTCAAGTGAATAAATTTACACTAAATACGCATGAACTCAGAAATAAATAAAATTTAAAACTGACAAACAAAAAAATTGATATAAATATATATGAAATCAGATAGAATTAAATCAAATACACATAACAAGTACTTTTGAAGAAGGAGAAAGAACAACAATCGATTTACAAACAAATATCAGATCCAGTGTTCATAGTTTTTGTTAAAATATTGTATTCATTCTTCAGAAAACAAAATTACAAGGCCAAAAAGTGACAGATACTTCAAACATTAAATGTCAATCACATTTATATTTGAAGATGTATTTAAAGGACTTAACATGTAAATTCATTTCTAGTTTGTTCCTTGACCGTTTTAACACCCTGAATATTGTTTCACTGCACATTTAAATTGCTATTTTAAAATAGTTTCTTTTTCATTTCTTTCAGTTACCATAATGATTTTCTCCAGTGTTAAAATTCTCTCCTTGTACTGGGAGTTTATGCCGTTGTTTCTAAGGTTCTAGGTGTTAACATTATTAGTGCTCAATAGTAACAACAGCTGTAATGATGGTTTTGATCAGGCTTTGGGGAAACTTCGAATATATATAAATGTACACTGTACATATAAAAATGAATGAAATAAAAAGACAACTATCACATCCATAAACAAAATCATTAACTCAGAGACTCAAATCAGTGGCGTAATTTACAGATAATATACAGGGATGAACTCTATAAAGAAAGGATGTAACCGACTGCACCAACTTTAACTGATGACTTGATGTGTGGAATGTGATTAATGTAGCATCGGAAAAAAAAGGATAACACAACCCAATCATTTAGCAATATCAATCGAATCCGGGAAACAATAATTACTTGCTGGTTTAATAGGCAAAAAGACCTCCTTCACCCGAAGTTAATATGGTTTAACTCCAAAGACAAACTATGTACACAAATGCCTACTTGCCTTTGGCACTGAAAGGTTAGTTCGTGACACGTACTTTAGTCTGGTTTATAGTCTATACAACAAATCATACTAAATACTTGACCTGCCAAACCACATTCTCTTTCAAGATTGTTAGAAAAATTAGTTATTTTTCTGCCTTTTTATTCTCTTTTTCAGATGAATGTATTACTGTTTAGACCAAGTAACAGAAAAGTTCAAGATATAATACTTACACACTGTTTTGTGAAGGATATGATGAAAAAGAAGAAAATAACAAGAATTCAATAATATGATACTGATTAATATCATAAATAGGAACATACTAATATCATTTCCTGTAATATTAAAAATACATAAAACATTTACTAAATACATTTATCCTCCATCACAATAAAACAATTTCCTCCTTAACAATCAACAAGTTATACATGGCTAAATCTCTTTCGTTACATATCTTGCATTACAGCAAACTTGTTAGCATATACTAGGACAATGAAAGAGTTTGATACATGTATCTATGAAGGATGTATGAATGTTTATGTACATATATGCATGCAACCATGTTGAGATGAATTTAAGTATGTACCCCTGCATTTTTAAAAAAATTCTCAATGAGTTTAAAAGGAAAATGAGTTATATTTTGCAAATGAATCTATATCTTCCATAAAGTTTTCATACAATTCTGGACAGTATTCAGATTTGGGAATGAATTCAAATAGAATTAGGAAAAAACTTCAAAAATTCAAATTATTTACAAATAGTCAGATATCCACAAAACCCTAAAATTCTGATACATACATGAATAAATGAATATTTAAATGGAAGCGAAATCTCAAAGAAAGATTAAAGAAAATCAAACTTTTTGGAGGTAGTTGGCATTACACTGCCCAATTGGAATTTAAATCATAATTTCATGGATACAAGAGAAACTACACAAAATATAATAAAGGATGCGAATATTACATTGCTGGGGAAAAACTAAAACCAACTTAAGACAAGGTAAAAGCTGTCTTGAGAGACTGCTCCATCTCGAAACACAATAGGTTCTCTCAAGAGATGTGGCTACCATAGAAGTATTGTACAATAAGACAAGAATCCAAGGTAGGATTTGATCATCTTATGTTACTTGTATAGGCTCGAATAAACAGTAACACAAGAAAGAGTGAAAACAACAAGCTTTGAAAAATATCATTTCTTTTCCGGTTTTAAGAATCAAATACAAAAATAATCCAAGAATAAAATTTTAGCAGTTCAGATAAGAAAATTTTCCAATGATTTCAAGTTTGAGTCACCACGAAGAATCCATGACGAAAGATGACATATGCTGTGATCTATAGCGTTGAAGTCTTCAGTTCCTTATAGAAAGAAGAATTATCACTCCTAGTTTTGAAAACCCAAATAAATCTTTCAAAGAGATGTCTTTGCTCAGGAATTTCGTATGCAGAACACGTATTTTCCTGGAAAAAGGAATTAATCCTTTTGAATTCAAGTAATTTGAAATTATTCCAGACAGCACAACATACAATTTCCAGTGTAAGAGCCCAACTACTACTGAGAATATCTCTCCAAAACAAAGGTTATATTGTATCCTAAAATGCAAAAAGGGGGTGACGTGATCATGTTACAGAACATCGTCGAAATTATTTACTTGTTAAAGCTCATGTACACCCAGTGTGGTCCTGACGAAAACTAATCATTTTACTCTAAGAAATACAATTTTAAGAAATTGTTTACATCTTAAAAACGTAGTCCCATCATGACCTCGACAACAAGCAATCATTTTAAAAGCAAAATAGAAATAATTTACGTGGTTGCTACTAATTTTGAATCGAAGTCAGGATCTAGGTCAACACCTGGTGTTTACAAAACGAAGAGTCAAGGACAAAATATTTTCTGAAAAGGTATCGTTTCAAGTGAATAAATTTACACTAAAAACGCATGAAATCAGAAATAAATAAAATTTAAAACTGACAAACAAATAAATTGATATAAATATATATGAAATCAGATAGAATTAAATACATATAACAAGTACTTTTGAAGAAGGAGAAAGAACCACAATCACTTTACATACAAATATCAGATCCAGTATTAATAGTTTTTGTTAAAATATTGTATTCATTCTTTTGAAAACAAAATTATATGGCCAAAAAGTGATAGATACTTCAAACATTAAATGTCAATCACATTCACATTTGAAGCCGTATTTAAATGACTTAACATGTACATTCATTTCTAGTTTGTTCCTTGACCGTTTTAACACCCTGAATATTGTTTCGCTGCACATTTAAATTGCTATTTTAAAATAGTTTCTTTTTCATTTCTTTCAGTTACCATAATGATTTTCTCCAGTGTTAAAATTCTCTCCTTGTACTGGGAGTCTATGCCGTTGTTTTCAAGGTTCTAGGTGTTAACATTATTAGTGCTCAATAGTAACAACAGCTGTAATGATGGTTTTGATCAGGCTTTGGGGAAACTTCGAATATATATAAATGTACACTGTACATATAAAAATGAATGAAATAAAAAGACAACTATCACATCCACAAACAAAATCATTAACTCAGAGACTCAAGTCAGTGGCGTAATTTACAGATAATATACAGGAATGAACTCTATAAAGAAAGGATGTAACTGACTGCACCAACTTTAACTGATGACTTGATGTGTGGGATGTGATTTATCTAACATCGGGGAAAAAGAGGATAACACAACCCAATCATTTAGCAATATCAATCAAATCCGGGAAACAATAATTACTTGCTGGTTACTCGTTCACCCGAAGTTAATATGGTTTAACTCCAAAGACAAACTATGTACACAAATACCTACTTGCCTTTGGCACTGAAAGGGTAGTTCGTGACACGTACTTTAGTCTGGTTTATAGTCTATACAACAAATCATTCTAGATACTTGACCTGCCAAACTACATTCTCTTTTAAGATTGTTAGAAAGATTAGTTATTTTTCTGCCTTTTTATTCTCTTTTTCAGATGAATGTATTACTGTTTAGACCAAGTAACAGAAAAGTTCAAGATAGAATACTTACGCCCTGTTTTGTGAAGGATATCATGAAAAAGAAGAAAATAACAAGAATTCAATAATATGATACTGATTAATATCATAAATAGGAACATACTAATATCATTTGCTATAAAATTAAAAATATATAAAACATTTGCTGAATACAGTTATCCTCCATCACAATAAAACAATTTCCTCCTTAACAATCAACAAGTTATACATGGCTAAATCTCTTTCGTTATAGATCTTACTTTACAGCATACTTCTTAGGATATACTAGGACAGTGAAAGACTTTGATACATGTATCTATGAAGGATGTATGGATGTTTATGTACATACATCCATGCAACCATGCTGAGATGAATTTAAGTATGTACCCCTGCATTTAAAAAAAAATTTCAATGAATTTAAAAGGAAAATGAGTTATATTTTGCAAATGAATCTATATCTTCCAGAAAGTTTTCATACAATTCTGGACAGTATTCAGTGTTGGGAATGAATTCAAATAGAATTAGGAAACAACTTCAAAAATTCAAATTATTTACAAATAGTCAGATATCCACAAAACCCTAAGATTCTGATGCATACATGAACAAATTAATATTTAAATGGAAGCGAAATCTCAAAGAAAGATTAAAGAAAATCAAACTTTTTGGAGGTAATTGGCATTACACTGCCTAATGGGGATTTAAATCATACTTTCATGGATACAAAAGAAACTGACACAAAATATAGTAAAGAATGCCAATATCACATTGCTGGGGAAAAACTAAAACCAACTGAAGACAAGGTAAAAGCTGTATTGAGAGAGTGCTCCATCTCGAAACACAATAGGTTCTTTCAAGAGATGTGGCTCCCATAGAAGTATTGTACAAAAAGACAAGAATCCAAGGTAGGATTTGATCATCTTATGTTACCTGTCTAGGCTCGAATAAACAGTAACACAAGAAAGAGTGAAAACAACAAGCTTTGAAAAATATCATTTCTTTTGATAGAAAAATTCTTTAAAAGTGAGAAAAAAGTATGAATTTACGGTTTTAAGAATCAAATACAAAAATAATCCACGAATAAAATGTTAGTAGTTCTACTAATAAAATTTTGTAATGATTTCAAGTTTGAGTCACCAAGAAGAATCCATCATGGAAGATGACATATGCTGTTACCTATAGTGTTGAAGTCTACAGTTCCTAATAGAAAGAAGAATTATCACTCCTAGTTTTGAAAATCCAAATAAATCTTTCAAAGAGATGGCTTTGCTCAGGAATTTCGTATGCAGAACATGTATTTTCCAGGAAAAAGAAATTAATCCTTTTGATTTCAAGTAATTTGAAATTATTCCACACAGCACAACATACAATTTCCAGTGTAAGAGCCCAACTACTGCTCAGAATATCTCTCCAAAATAAAGGTTATATTGTATTCTAAAATGCAAAAAGGGGATGACGTGATCATGTTACAGAACATCGTGGAAATTAATTACTTGTTAAAGCTCATATACATGCAGTGTGGTCCTGACGAAAACCAATCATTTTACTCTAAGAAACAAAATTTTAAGAAATTGTTTACATCTTGAAAACGTAGTCCAATCATGACCTCGACAACAAACAATCATTTTAAAAGAAAAATAAAACCAATGTACGTGGGTGCTAATAATTTTGAATCGAAGTCAGGATCTAGGTCAACACCTGGTGTTTACAAAACGAAAAAGTCAAGGTCAAAATATTTTCTGAAAAAGGTATCGTTTCAAGTGAATAAATTTACACTAAAAACGCATGAAATCAGAAATAAATAAAATTTAAAACTGACAAACAAATAAATTGATATAAATATATTTGAAAGAACAGAGAATTAAATCAGATACACATAACAAGTACTTTTGAAGAAGGAGAGAGAACCACAATCACTTTACATACAAATATCAGATCCAGTATTAATAGTTTTTGTTAAAATATTGTATTCATTCTTTTGAAAACAAAATTATATGGCCAAAAAGTGATAGATACTTCAAACATTAAATGTCAATCACATTTATATTTGAAGATGTATGTAAAGGACTGAACATGTAAATTCATTTCTAGTTTGTTCCTTGACCGTTTTAACACCCTGAATATTGTTTCACTGCACATTTAAATTGCTATTTTAAAATAGTTTCTTTTTCATTTCTTTCAGTTACCATAATGATTTTCTCCAATGTTAAAATTCTCTGCTTGTACTGGGAGTTTATGCCGTTGTTTCTAAGGTTCTAGGTGTTACATTATTAGTGCTCAATAGTAACAACAGCTGTAATGATGGTTTTGATCAGGCTTTGGGGAAACTTCGAATATATATAAATGTACGCTGTACATATAAAAATGAATGAAATAAAAAGACAACTATCACATCCACAAACACAATCATTAACTCAGAGACTCAAGTCAGTGGCGTAATTTACAGATAATATACAGGAATGAACTCTATAAAGAAAGGATGTAACCGACTGCACCAACTTTAACTGATGACTTGATGTGTGGAATGTGATTAATCTAACATCGGGAAAAAAGAGGATCACACAACCAAATCATTTAGCAATATCAATCGAATCCGGGAAACAACAATTACTTGCTGGTTTAATAGGCAAAAAGACCTCCTTCACCCGAAGTTAATATGGTTTAACTCCAAAGACAAACTATGTACACAAATACCTGCTTGCCTTTGGCACTGAAAGGGTAGTTCGTGAGACGTACTTTAGTCTGGTTTATAGTCTATACAACAAATCATACTAAATACTTGACCTGCCAAACCACATTCTCTTTCAAGATTGTTAGAAAAATTAATTATTTTTCTGCCTTTTTATTCTCTTTTTCAGATGAATGTATTACTGTTTAGACCAAGTAACACAAAAGATCAAGATATATTACTTACCATCTGTTTTGTGAAGGATATGATGAAAAAGAAGAAAATAACAAGAATTCAATAACATGATACTGATTAATATCATAAAAAGGAACATACTAAGATCATTTGTTTTAATATTAAAAATACATAAAACATTTACTGAATACATTTATCCTCTATCATAATAAAGCAATTTCCTCCTTAACAATCAATTTATACATGGCTAAATCTCTTTCGTTACATATCTTGCATTACAGCAAACTTGTTAGCATATACTAAGATATTCAAATACTTTGATACATGTATCTATGAAGGATGTATGGATGTTTATGTACATATATGCATGCAACCATGTTGAGATGAATTTAAATATGTACCCCTGCATTTTTTTAAAAATTCTCAATGAGTTTAAAAGGAAAATGAGTTATATTTTGCAAATGAATCTATATTTTCCATAAAGTTTTCATATAATTCTGGACAGTATTCAGTTTTGGGAATGAATTCAAATAGAATTAGGAAAAAACTTCAAAAATGCAAATTATTTATAAATAGTTAGATATCCACAAAACCCTAAAATTCTGATGCATACATGAATAAATGAATATTTAAATGGAAGCGAAATCTCAAAGAAAGATCAAAGAAAATCAAACTTTTTGGAGGTAGTTGGCATTACACTGCCCAATTGGGATTTAAATCATACTTTCATGGATACAAGAGAAACGGACACAAAATATACTAAAGGATGCCAATATTACATTGCAGGGGAAAAGCTAAAACCAACTGAAGACAAGGTAAAAGCTGTCTTGAGAGACTGCTCCATCTCGAAACACAATAGGTTCTCTCAAGAGATGTGGCTCCCATAGAAGTATTGTACAAAAAGACAAGAATCCAAGGTAGGATTTGATCATCTTATGTTACTTGTTTAGGCTCGAATAAACAGTAACACAAGAAAGATTGAAAACAACAAGATTTGAAATATATATTTTTTTTCCTAAAAAAAATTTTTAAAAGTGAGGAAAAAAGTATGAATTTACGGTTTGAAGAATCAAATACAAAAATAATCCATGAATAAAATTTTAGTAGTTCTAATAATAAAATTTTCTAATGATTTCAAGTTTGAGTCCCCATGAAGAATCCATGATGGAAGATGACATATGCTGTTATCTATAGTGTTGAAGTCTACAGTTCCTAATAGAAAGAAGAATTATCACTCCTAGTTTTGAAAATCCAAATAAATCTTTCAAAGAGATGTCTTTGCTCAGGAATTTCGTATGCAGAACACGTATTTTCCAGGAAAAAGGAATTAATCCTTTTGAATTCAAGTAATATGAAATTATTCCAGACAGTACAACATACAATTTCCAGTGTAAGAGCCCAACTACTACTGAGAATATCTCTCCAAAACAAAGGTTATATTGTATTCTAAAATGCAAAAAAGGGGGTGACGTGATCATGATACTGAACATCGTCAAAATTATTTACTTGTTAAAGCTCATGTACAGGTAGTCTGGTCCTGACGAAAACCAATCATTTTACTCCAAGAAATAAAATTTTAAGAAATTGTTTACATCTTAAAAACGTAGTGCCATCATGACCTCAACAACAAGCAATCATTTTAAAAGCAAAATAGAACTAATTTACGTGGTTGCTACTAATTTTGAATCGAAGTCAGGATCTAGGTCAACACCTGGTGTTTACAAAACGAAGAGTCAAGGTCAAAATATTTTCTGAAAAAGGTATCGTTTCAAGTGAATAAATTTACACTAAAAAGGCATGAAATCAGAAATAAATAAAATTTAAAACTGACAAACAAATAAATTGATATAAATATATATGAAATCAGATAGAATTAAATACATATAACAAGTACTTTTGAAGAAGGAGAAAGAACCACAATCACTTTACATACAAACATCAGATCCAGTATTAATAGTTTTTGTTAAAATATTGTATTCATTCTTTTGAAAACAAAATTATATGGCCAAAAAGTGATAGATACTTCAAACATTAAATGTCAATCACATTTATATTTGAAGATGTATTTAAAGGACTTAACATGTAAATTCATTTCTAGTTTGTTCCTTGACCGTTTTAACACCCTGAATATTGTTTCACTGCACATTTAAATTGCTATTTTAAAATAGTTTCATTTTCATTTCTTTCAGTTACCATGATGATTTTCTCCAGTGTTAAAATTCTCTCCTTGTAGTGGGAGTTTATGCCGTTGTTTTTAAGGTTCTAGGTGTTAACATTATTAGTGCTCAATAGTAACAACAGCTGTAATGATGGTTTGATCAGGCTTTGGGGAAACTTCGAATATATATAAATGTACACTGTACATATAAAAATGAATGAAATAAAAAGACAACTATCACATCCACAAACAAAATCATTAACTCAGAGCCTCAAGTCAGTGGCGTAATTTACAGATAATATACAGGAATGAACTCTATAAAGAAAGGATGTAACCGACTGCACCAACTTTAACTGATGACTTGATGTGTGGGATGTGATTAATCTAACATCGGGAAAAAAAGGATAACACAACCGAATCATTTAGCAATATCAATCGAATTCGGGAAACAATAATTACTTGCTGGTTTAATAGGCAAAAAGACCTCCTTCACCCGAAGTTAATATGATTTAACTCCAAAGACAAACTATGTACACAAATACCTGCTTGCCTTTAGCACTGAAAGGGTAGTTCGTGAGACGTACTTTAGTCTGGTTTATAGTCTATACAACAAATCATACTAAATACTTCACCTGCCAAACTACATTCTCTTTCAAGATTGTTAGAAAAATTAGTTATTTTTCTGCCTTTTTATTCGTATTACTTTTTAGACCAAGTAACAGAAAAGTTCAAGATATAATACTTACGCCCTGTTTTGTGAAGGATATCATGAAAAAGAAGAAAAAAAACAAGAATTCAATAATATCATACTGATTAATATCATAAATAGGAACATACTAATATCATTTGCTGTAAAATTAAAAATACATAAACATTGACTGGATACATTTATCCTCCATCACAATAAAACAATTTCCTCCTTAACAATCAACACGGTATACATGGCTAAATCTCTTTCGTTACATGTCTTGCATCACAGCAAACTTGTTAGCATATACTAGAACAATGAAAGACTTTGATACATGTATCTATGAAGGATGTATGGATGTTTATGTACATATATGCATGCAACCATGTTGAGATGAATTTAAGTATGTACCCCTGCACTTTTAAAAACATTCTCAATGAGTTTAAAAGGAAAATTAGTTATATTTTGCAAATGAATCTATATCTTCCATAAAGTTATCATACAATTCTAGACAGTATTCAGTTTTGGGAATGAATTCAAATAGAATTAGGAAAAAACTTCAAAAATGCAAATTATTTACAAATAGATATCCACAAAACCCTAAAATTCTGATGCATACATGAATAAATGAATATTTAAATGGAAGCGAAATCTCAAAGAAAGATTAAAGAAAATCAAACTTTTTGGAGGTAGTTGGCATTACACTGCCCAATTGGAATTTAAATCATAATTCATGGATACAAGAGAAACGGACACAAAATATAGTAAAGGTTATCAATATTACATTGCTGGGGAAAAACTAAAACCAACTGAAGACAAGGTAAAAGCTGTCTTGAGAGACTGCTCCATCTCGAAACACAATAGGTTCTCTCAAGAGATGTGGCTCCCATAGAAGTATTGTACAATAAGACAAGAATCCAAGGTAGGATTTGATCATCTTATGTTACTTGTATAGGCTCGAATAAACAGTAACACAAGAAAGAGTGAAAACAACAAGCTTTGAAAAATATCATTTCTTTTCCGGTTTTAAGAATCAAATACAAAAATAATCCATGAATAAAATTTTAGTAGTTCTAATAATACAATTTTCTAATGATTTCAAGTTTGAGTCACCACGAAGAATCCATGATGAAAGATGACATATGCTGTTATCTATAGTGTTGAAGTATACAGTTCCTAATAGAAAGAAGAATTATCACTCCTAGTGTTGAAAATCCAAATAAATCTTTCAAAGAGGTGACTTTGCTCAGGAATTTCGTATGCAGAACACGTATTTTCCAGGAAAAAGGAATTAATCCTTTTGAATTCAAGTAATTTGAAATTATTCCAGACAGCACAACATACAATTTCCAGTATAAGAGCCCAACTACTACTGAGAATATCTCTCCAAAACAAAGCTTATATTGTATCCTAAAATGCAAACAGGCGATGACGTGATCATGTTACAGAACATCGTCGAAATTATTTACTTGTTAAAGCTCATGTACACCCAGTGTGGTCCTGACAAAAACCAATCATTTTACTCTAAGAAATAAAATGTAAAGAAATTGTTTACATCTTAAAAACGTAGTCCCATCATGACCTCGACAACAAGCAATCATTTTAAAAGCAAAATAGAACTAATTTACGTGGTTGCTACTAATTTTGAATCGAAGTCAGGATCTAGGTCAACACCTGGTGTTTACAAAACGAAGAGTCAAGGTCAAAATATTTTCTGAAAAAGGTATCGTTTCAAGTGAATAAATTTACACTAAAAAGGCATGAAATCAGAAATAAATAAAATTTAAAACTGACAAACAAATAAATTGATATAAATATATATGAAATCAGATAGAATTAAATACATATAACAAGTACTTTTGAAGAAGGAGAAAGAACCACAATCACTTTACATACAAATATCAGATCCAGTATAAATAGTTTTTGTTAAAATATTGTATTCATTCTTTTGAAAACAAAATTATATGGCCAAAAAGTGATAGATACTTCAAACATTAAATGTCAATCACATTTATATTTGAAGATGTATTTAAATGACTTAACATGTAAATTCATTTCTAGTTTGTTCCTTGACCGTTTTAACACCCTGAATATTGTTTCACTGCACATTTAAATTGCTATTTTAAAATAGTTTCTTTTTCATTTCTTTCAGTTACCATAATGATTTTCTCCAGTGTTAAAATTCTCTCCTTGTACTGGGAGTTTATGCTGTTGTTTTTAAGGTTCTAGGTGTTAACATTATTAGTGCTCAATAGTAACAACAGCTGTAATGATGGTTTTGATCAGGCTTTGGGGAAACTTCGAATATATATAAATGTACACTGTACATATAAAAATGAATGAAATAAAAAGACAGCTATCACATCCACAAACAAAATCATTAACTCAGAGACTCAAGTCAGTGGCGTAATTTACAGATAATATACACGGATGAACTTTATAAAGAAAGGATGTAACCGACTGCACCAACTTTAACTGATGACTTGATGTGTGGGATGTGATTAATCTAACATCGGGAAAAAAAGGATAACACAACCCAATCATTTAGCAATGTCAATCGAATTCGGGAAACAATAATTACTTGCTGGTTTAATAGGCAAAAAGACCTCCTTCACCCGAAGTTAATATGGTTTAACTCCAAAGACAAACTATGTACACAAATACCTGCTTGCCTTTGGCACTGAAAGGTTAGTTCGTGACACGTACTTTAGTCTGGTTTATAGTCTATACAACAAATCATACTAAATACTTGACCTCCCAAACTACATTCTCTTTCAAGATTGTTAGAAAAATTAGTTATTTTTCTGACTTTTTTTTCATATTACTGTTTAGAACAAGTAACAGAAAAGTTCAAGATATAATACTTACGCTCTTTTTTGTGAAGGATATCATGAAAAAGAAGAAAAAAACAAGAATTCAATAATATAATACTGATTAACATCATAAATAGGAACATACTAATATCATTTGCTGTAAAATTAAAAATACATAAACATTTACTGAATACATTTATCCTCCATCACAATAAAACAATTTCCTCCTTAACAATCAACAAGGTATACATGGCTAAATCTCTTTCGTTACATATCTTGCATTATAGCAAACTTGTTAGCATATACTAGAACAATGAAAGACTTTGATACATGTATCTATGAAGGATGTATGGATGTTTATGTACATATATGCATGCAACCATGTTGAGATGAATTTAAGTATGTACCCCTGCACTTTTAAAAAAATTCTCAATAAGTTTAAAAGGAAAATGAGTTATATTTTGCAAATGAATCTATATCATCCACAAAGTTATCAAACAATTCTGGACAGTATTCAGTTTTGGGAATGAATTCAAATAGAATTAGGAAAAAACTTCAAAAATGCAAATTATTTACAAATAGATATCCACAAAACCCTAAAATTCTGATGCATACATGAATAAATGAATATTAAATGGAAGCGAAATCTCAAAGAAAGATTAAAGAAAATCAATCTTTTTGGAGGTAGTTGGCATTACACTGCCCAATTGGAATTTAAATCATAAGTTCATTGATACAAGAGAAACTGACACAAAATATAGTAAAGGATGCCAATATTACATTGCTGGGGAAAAACTAAAACCAACTGAAGACAAGGTAAAAGCTGTCTTGAGAGACTGCTCCATCTCGAAACACAATAGGTTCTCTCAAGAGATGTGGTTCCCATAGAAGTATTGTACAAAAAGACAAGAATTCAAGGTAGGATTTGATCATCTTATGTTACTTGTATAGGCTCGAATAAACAGTAACACAAGAAAGAGTGAAAACGACAAGCTTTGAAAAATATCATTTCTTTTCCTAAAAACAAATCTTTAAAAGTGAGGAAAAAAGTATGAATTTACGGTTTTAAGAATCAAATACAAAAATGATCCATGAATGAAATTTTAGTAGTTCAGATAAGAAAATTTTCTAATAATTTCAAGTTTGAGTCCCCACGAAGAATCCATGATGGAAGATGACATATGCTGTTATCTATAGTGTTTATATCTTCAGTTCCTTACAGAAAGTAGAATTATCACTCCTAGTTTTGCAAATCCAAATAAATCTTTAAAAGAGATGTCTTTGCTCAGGAATTTCATATGCAGAACACGTATTTTCCAGGAAAAAGGAATTAATCCTTTTGAATTCAAGCAATTTGAAATTATTCCAGACAGCACAACATACAATTTCCAGTATAAGAGCCCAACTACTACTGAGAATATCTCTCCAAAACAAAGCTTATATTGTATCCTAAAATGCAAACAGGCGATGACGTGATCATGTTACAGAACATCGTCGAAATTATTTACTTGTTAAAGCTCATGTACACCCAGTGTGGTCCTGACAAAAACCAATCATTTTACTCTAAGAAATAAAATGTAAAGAAATTGTTTACATCTTAAAAACGTAGTCCCATCATGACCTCGACAACAAGCAATCATTTTAAAAGCAAAATAGAACTAATTTACGTGGTTGCTACTAATTTTGAATCGAAGTCAGGATCTAGGTCAACACCTGGTGTTTACAAAACGAAGAGTCAAGGTCAAAATATTTTCTGAAAAAGGTATCGTTTCAAGTGAATAAATTTACACTAAAAAGGCATGAAATCAGAAATAAATAAAATTTAAAACTGACAAACAAATAAATTGATATAAATATATATGAAATCAGATAGAATTAAATACATATAACAAGTACTTTTGAAGAAGGAGAAAGAACCACAATCACTTTACATACAAATATCAGATCCAGTATAAATAGTTTTTGTTAAAATATTGTATTCATTCTTTTGAAAACAAAATTATATGGCCAAAAAGTGATAGATACTTCAAACATTAAATGTCAATCACATTTATATTTGAAGATGTATTTAAATGACTTAACATGTAAATTCATTTCTAGTTTGTTCCTTGACCGTTTTAACACCCTGAATATTGTTTCACTGCACATTTAAATTGCTATTTTAAAATAGTTTCTTTTTCATTTCTTTCAGTTACCATAATGATTTTCTCCAGTGTTAAAATTCTCTCCTTGTACTGGGAGTTTATGCTGTTGTTTTTAAGGTTCTAGGTGTTAACATTATTAGTGCTCAATAGTAACAACAGCTGTAATGATGGTTTTGATCAGGCTTTGGGGAAACTTCGAATATATATAAATGTACACTGTACATATAAAAATGAATGAAATAAAAAGACAGCTATCACATCCACAAACAAAATCATTAACTCAGAGACTCAAGTCAGTGGCGTAATTTACAGATAATATACACGGATGAACTTTATAAAGAAAGGATGTAACCGACTGCACCAACTTTAACTGATGACTTGATGTGTGGGATGTGATTAATCTAACATCGGGAAAAAAAGGATAACACAACCCAATCATTTAGCAATGTCAATCGAATTCGGGAAACAATAATTACTTGCTGGTTTAATAGGCAAAAAGACCTCCTTCACCCGAAGTTAATATGGTTTAACTCCAAAGACAAACTATGTACACAAATACCTGCTTGCCTTTGGCACTGAAAGGTTAGTTCGTGACACGTACTTTAGTCTGGTTTATAGTCTATACAACAAATCATACTAAATACTTGACCTCCCAAACTACATTCTCTTTCAAGATTGTTAGAAAAATTAGTTATTTTTCTGACTTTTTTTTCATATTACTGTTTAGAACAAGTAACAGAAAAGTTCAAGATATAATACTTACGCTCTTTTTTGTGAAGGATATCATGAAAAAGAAGAAAAAAACAAGAATTCAATAATATAATACTGATTAACATCATAAATAGGAACATACTAATATCATTTGCTGTAAAATTAAAAATACATAAACATTTACTGAATACATTTATCCTCCATCACAATAAAACAATTTCCTCCTTAACAATCAACAAGGTATACATGGCTAAATCTCTTTCGTTACATATCTTGCATTATAGCAAACTTGTTAGCATATACTAGAACAATGAAAGACTTTGATACATGTATCTATGAAGGATGTATGGATGTTTATGTACATATATGCATGCAACCATGTTGAGATGAATTTAAGTATGTACCCCTGCACTTTTAAAAAAATTCTCAATAAGTTTAAAAGGAAAATGAGTTATATTTTGCAAATGAATCTATATCATCCACAAAGTTATCAAACAATTCTGGACAGTATTCAGTTTTGGGAATGAATTCAAATAGAATTAGGAAAAAACTTCAAAAATGCAAATTATTTACAAATAGATATCCACAAAACCCTAAAATTCTGATGCATACATGAATAAATGAATATTAAATGGAAGCGAAATCTCAAAGAAAGATTAAAGAAAATCAATCTTTTTGGAGGTAGTTGGCATTACACTGCCCAATTGGAATTTAAATCATAAGTTCATTGATACAAGAGAAACTGACACAAAATATAGTAAAGGATGCCAATATTACATTGCTGGGGAAAAACTAAAACCAACTGAAGACAAGGTAAAAGCTGTCTTGAGAGACTGCTCCATCTCGAAACACAATAGGTTCTCTCAAGAGATGTGGTTCCCATAGAAGTATTGTACAAAAAGACAAGAATTCAAGGTAGGATTTGATCATCTTATGTTACTTGTATAGGCTCGAATAAACAGTAACACAAGAAAGAGTGAAAACGACAAGCTTTGAAAAATATCATTTCTTTTCCTAAAAACAAATCTTTAAAAGTGAGGAAAAAAGTATGAATTTACGGTTTTAAGAATCAAATACAAAAATGATCCATGAATGAAATTTTAGTAGTTCAGATAAGAAAATTTTCTAATAATTTCAAGTTTGAGTCCCCACGAAGAATCCATGATGGAAGATGACATATGCTGTTATCTATAGTGTTTATATCTTCAGTTCCTTACAGAAAGTAGAATTATCACTCCTAGTTTTGCAAATCCAAATAAATCTTTAAAAGAGATGTCTTTGCTCAGGAATTTCATATGCAGAACACGTATTTTCCAGGAAAAAGGAATTAATCCTTTTGAATTCAAGCAATTTGAAATTATTCCAGACAGCGCAACATACAATTTCCAGTGTAAGAGCCCAACTACTACTGAGAATATCTCTCCAAAACAAAGGTTATATCGTATTCTAAAATGCAAAAAGGGGCTGACGTCATCATGTTACAGAACATCGTCGAAATTATTTACTTGTTAAAGCTCATGTACACGCAGTGTGGTCCTGACGAAAACTAATCATTTTACTCTAAGAAATACAATTTTAAGAAATTGTTTACATCTTAAAAACGTAGTCCCATCATAACCTCGACAACAAGCAATCATTTTAAAAGAAAAATAAAACTAATTTACGTGGTTGCTACTAATTTTGAATCGAAGTCAGGATCTAGGTCAACACCTGGTGTTTACAAAACGAACAGTCAATGTCAAAGTAGTTTCTGAAAAAGGTACCATTTCAAATGAATAAATTTACACTAAAAACGCATGAAGTGAGAAATAATTAAAATTTAAAACTGACAAACAAATAAATTGATGTAAATATATATGAAATCAGATAGAATTCAAACAAACACACATAACAATTACTTTTGAAGAAGGAGAAAGAACAACAATTGATTTACAAACAAATATCAGATCCAGTGTTCATAGTTTTTGTTAAAATATTGTATTCATTCTTCAGAAAACAAAATTACAAGGCCAAAAAGTGATAGATACTTAAAACATTAAATGTCAATCGCATTTATATTTGAAGATGTATTTAAAGGACCTAACAGGTAAATTCATTTCTAGTTTGTTCCTTGACCGTTTTAACACCCTGAATATTGTTTCACTGCACATTTAAATTGCTATTTTAAAATAGTTTCTTTTTCATTTCTTTCAGTTACCATAATGATTTTCTCCAGTGTTAAAATTCTTTCCTTGTACTGGGAGTTTATGCCGTTGTTTCTAAGGGTCTCGGTGTTAACATTATTAGTGCTCAATAGTAACAACAGCTGTAATGATGGTTTTGATCAGGCTTTGGGGAAACTTCGAATATATATAAATGTACACTGTACGTATAAAAATGAATGAAATAAAAAGACAACTATCACATCCATAAACAAAATCATTAACTCAGAGACTCAATTCAGTGGCGTACTTTACAGATAATATACAGGGATGAACTCTAAAAAGAAAGGATGTAACCGACTGCACCAACTTTAACTGATGACTTGATGTGTGGAATGTGAATAACCTAACCTCGGGGAAATAAAGGATCACACAACCCAATCATTTAGCAATATCAATCAAATCCGGGAAACAATAATTACATGCTGGTTACTCGTTCACCCGAAGTTAATATGGTTTAACTCCAAAGACAAACTATGTACACAAATACCTACTTGCCTTTGGCACTGAAAGGGTAGTTCGTGACACGTACTTTAGTCTGGTTTATATACAACAAATCATACTAAATACTTGACCTGCCAAACTACATTCTCATTCAAGATTGTTAGAAAAATTAGTTATTTTTCTGCCTTTTTATTCTCTTTTTCAGACGAATGTATTACTGTTTAGACCAAGTAACAGAAAAGTTCAAGATAGAATACTTACGTGCTGTTTTGTTAACGATATCATGAAAAAGAAGAAAATAACAAGAATTCAATAATATGATACTGATTAATATCATAAATAGGAACATACTAATATCATTTGCTGTAAAATTAAAAATACATAAAACATTTACTGAATACATTTATCCTCCATCACAATAAAACAATTTCCTCCTTAACAATCAACAAGTTATACATGGTTAAATCTCTTTCGTTATATATCTTGCTTTACAGCATACTTGTTAGCATATACTAGGACAGTGAAAGACTTTGATACATGTATCTATGAAGGATGTATGGATGTTTATGTACATACATCCATGCAACCATGTTGAGATGAATTTAAGTATGTACCCCTGCATTTTTAAAAAAATCTCAATGAATTTCAAAGGAAAATGAGTTATATTTTGCAAATGAATCAATATCTTACATAAAGTTTTCATACAATTCTATACAGTATTCAGACTTGGGAATGAGTTCAAATAGAATCAGGAAAAAAACTTCAAAAATTCAAATCATTTACAAATAGTTAGATATCCACAAAACCCTAAAATTCTGATGCACACATGAATAAATGAATATTTAAATGGAAGCGAAATCTCAAAGAAAGATTAAAGAAAATCATACTTTTTGGAGGTAGTTGGCATTACACTGCCCAATTGGGATTTAAATCATAATTTCATGGATACAAGAGAAACTGACACAAAATACAGTAACGGATGCCAATATTACATTGCTGGGGAAAAACTAAAACCATCTGAAGACAAGGTAAAAGCTGTCTTGAGAGACTGCTCCATCTTGAAACACAATAGGTTCTCTCAAGAGATGTGGCTCCCAAAGAAGCATTGTACAAAAAGACAAGAATCCAAGGTAGGATTTGATCATCTTATGTTACTTGTTTAGGCTCGAATAAACATTAACACAAGAAAGAGTGAAAACAACAAGCTTTGAAAAATATCATTTCTTTTCCTAAAAAAATTCTTTAAAAGTGAGGAAAAAAGTATGAATTTACGGTTTTAAGAATCAAATACAAAAATAATCCACGAATACAATTTTAGTAGTCCTAATAATAAAATTTTCTAATGATTTCAAGTTTGAGTCCCCACGAAGAATCCATGATGGAAGATGACACATGCTGTAATCTATAGTGTTTAAGACTACAGCTCCTTATATAAAGAAGAATTATCACTCCTAGATTTGGAAATCCAAATAAATCTTTCAAAGAGATGTCTTTGCTCAGGAATTTCGTATGCAGAACATGTACTTTCCAGGAAAAAGGAATTAATCCTTTTGAATTCAAGTAATTTGAAATTATTCCAGACAGCACAACATACAATTTCCAGTGTAAGAGCCCAACTACTACTGAGAATATCTCTCCAAAACAAAGGTTATATTGTATTCTAAAATGCAAAAAGGGGATGACGTGATCATGTTACAGAACATCGTCGAAATTATTTACTTGTTAAAGCTCATATACATGTAGTGTGGTCCTGACGAAAACCAATCATTTTACTCTAAGAAATAAAATTTTAAGAAATTGTTTACATCTTGAAAACGTAGTCCCATCATGACCTCGACAACAAGCAATCATTTTAAAAGAAAAATAGAACCAATTTACGTGGGTGCTACTAATTTTGAATCGAAGTCAGGATCTAGGTCAACACCTGGTGTTTACAAAACGAAAAAGTCAAGGTCAAAATATTTTCTGAAAAAGGTATCGTTTCAAGTGAATAAATTTACATTAAAAACGCATGAAATCAGAAATAAATAAAATTTAAAACTGACAAACAAATAAATTGATATAAATATATTTGAAAGAACAGAGAATTAAATCAAATACACATAACAAGTACTTTTGAAGAAGGAGAAAGAGACACAATCACTTTACATACAAATATCAGATCCAGTTTTCATAGTTTTTGTTAAAATATTGTATTCATTCTTTCTTTTGAAAACAAAATTATATGGCCAAAAAGTGATAGATACTTCAAACATTAAATGTCAATCACATTTACATTTGAAGATGTATTTAAATGACTTAACATGTAAATTCATTTCTAGTTTGTTCCTTGACCGTTTTAACACCCTGAATATTGTTTCACTGCACATATAAATTGCTATTTTAAAATAGTTTCTTTTTCATTTCTTTCAGTTACCATAATGATTTTCTCCAGTGTTAAAATTCTCTCCTTGTACTGGGAGTTTTTGCCGTTGTTTTTAAGGTTCTAGGTGTTAATATTATTAGTGCTCAATAGTAACAACAGCTGTAATGATGGTTTTGATCATGCGTTGGGGAAACTTCGAATATACATAAATGTACGCTGTACATATAAAAATGAATGAAATAAAAAGACAACTATCACATCCACAAACAAAATCATTAACTCAGAGACTCAAGTCAGTGGCGTAATTTACAGATAATATACAGAAATTAACTCTATAAAGAAAGGATGTAACCGACTGCACCAACTTTAACTGATGACTTGATGTGTGGGATGTGATTAATGTAGCATCGGAAAAAAAAGGATCACACAACAAAATCATTTAGCAATATCAATCGAATCCGGGAAACAATAATTACTTGCTGGTTTAACAGGCAAAAAGACCTCCTTCACCCGAAGTTAATATGGTTTAACTCCAAAGACAAAATATGTACACAAATGCCTACTTGCCTTTGGCACTGAAAGGTTAGTTCGTGACACGTACTTTAGTCTGGTTTATAGTCTATACAACAAATCATACTAAATACTTGACCTGCCAAACTACATTCTCTTTCAAGATTGTTAGAAAAATTAGTTATTTTTCTGCCTTTTTATTCTCGCTTACAGATGAATGTATTACTGTTTAGACCAAGTAACAGAAAAGTTCAAGATATAATACTTACACACTGTTTTGTGAAGGATATGATGAAAAAGAAGAAAATAACAAGAATTCAATAATATGATACTGATTAATATCATAAATAGGAACATACTAATATCATTTGCTGTAATATTAAAAATACATAAAACATTTACTGAATACATTTATCCTCCATCACAATAAAACAATTTCCTCCTTAACAATCAACAAGTTATACATGGCTAAATCTCTTTCGTTGCATATCTTGCATGACAGCAAACTTGTTAGCATATACTAGGACAATGAAAGAGTTTGATACATGTATCTATGAAGGATGTATGAATGTTTATGTACATATATGCATGCAACCATGTTGAGATGAATTTAAGTATGTACCCTTGCATTTTTAAAAAAATTCTCAATGAGTTTAAAAGGAAAATGAGTTATATTTTGCAAATGAATCAATATCTTCCATAAAGTTTTCATACAAATCTGGACAGTATTCAGTTTTGGGAATGAATTCAAATAGAATTAGGAAAAAACTTCAAAAATTAAAATTATTTACAAATAGTTAGATATCCAGAAAACCCTAAAATTCTGATGCATACATGAATAAATGAATATTTAAATGGAAGCGAAATCTCAAAGAAAGATTAAAGAAAATCAAACTTTTTGGAGGTAGTTGGCATTACACTGCCCAATTGGAATTTAAATCATAATTTCATGGATACAAGAGAAACTACACAAAATATGGTAAAGGATGCTAATATTACATTGCTGGGGAAAAACTAAAACCAACTTAAGGCAAGGTAAAAGCTGTCTTGAGAGACTGCTCCATCTCGAAACACAATAGGTTCTCTCAATAGATGTGGCTCCCATAGAAGTATTGTACAAGAAGACAAGAATCCAAGGTAGGATTTGATCATCTTATGTTACTTGTATAGGCTCGAATAAACAGTAACACAAGAAAGAGTGAAAACAACAAGCTTTGAAAAATATCATTTCTTTCCTAAAAAAATTCTTTAAAAGTGAGGAAAAAAGCATGAATTTACGGTTTGAAGAATCAAATACAAAAATAATCCATGAATAAAATTTTAGTAGTTCTAATAATAAAATTTTCTAATGACTCCAAGTTTGAGTCCCCACGAAGAATCCATGATGGAAGATGACATATGCTGTTATCTATAGTGTTGAAGTCTACAGTTCCTAATAGAAAGAAGAATTATCACTCCTAGTTTTGAAAATCCAAATAAATCTTTCAAAGAGATATCTTTGCTCAGGAACTTCGTATGCAGAACACGTATCTTCCAGGAAAAAGGAATTAATCCTTTTGAATTCAAGTAATTTGAAATTATTCCAGACAGTACAACATACAATTTCCAGTGTAAGAGCCCAACTACTACTGAGAATATCTCTCCAAAACAAAGGTTATATTGTATTCTAAAATGCAAAAAAGGGGGTGACGTGATCATGATACTTAACATCGTCAAAATTATTTACTTGTTAAAGCTCATCTACACGCAGTGTGGTCCTGACGAAAACCAATCATTTTACTCTAAGAAATAAAATTTTAAGAAATTGTTTACATCATAAAAACGTAGTCCCATCATGACCTCGACAACAAGCAATCATTTTAAAAGAAAAATAAAACTAATTTACGTGGTTGCTACTAATTTTGAATCGAAGTCAGGATCTAGGTCAACACCTGGTGTTTACAAAACGAACAGTCAAGGTCAAAATAGTTTCTGAAAAAGGTATCATTTCAAGTGAATAAATTTACACTAAAAACGCATGAAATGAGAAATAATTAAAATTTAAAACTGACAAACAAATAAATTGATATAAATATATATGAAATCAGATAGAATTAAATCAAATACACATAACAAGTACTTTGGAAGAAGGAGAAAGAACAACAATCGCTTTACATACAAGTATCAGATAAAGTATTAATAGTTTTTGTTAAAATATTGTATTCATTCTTTTGAAAACAAAATTATATGGCCAAAAAGTGATAGATACTTCAAACATTAAATGTCAATCACATTTATATTTTAAGATGTATTTAAATGACTTAACATGTAAATTCATTTCTAGTTTGTTCCTTGACCGTTTTAACACCCTGAATATTGTTTAACTGCACATTTAAATTGCTATTTTAAAATAGTTTCCTTTTCATTTCTTTCAGTTACCATAATGATTTTCTCCAGTGTTAAAATTCTCTCCTTGTACTGGGAGTTTATGCCGTTGTTTTCAAGGTTCTAGGTGTTAACATTATTAGTGCTCAATAGTAACAACAGCTGTAATGATGGTTTTGATCAGGCTTTGGGGAAACTTCGAATATATATAAATGTACACTGTACATATAAAAATGAATGAAATAAAAAGACAACCATCACATCCACAAACAAAATCATTAACTCAGAGACTCAAGTCAGTGGCGTAATTTACAGATAATATACAGGAATGAACTCTATAAAGAAAGGATGTAACCGACTGCACCAACTTTAACTTATGACTTGATGTGTGGGATGTGATTAATGTAGCATCGGGAAAAAAAAAAAGGATCAGACAACCCAATCATTTAGCAATATCAATCGAATCCGGGAAACAATAATTACTTGCTGGTTTAATAGGCAAAAAGACCTCCTTCACCCGAAGTTAATACCGTTTAACTCCAGAGACAAACTATGTACACAAATGCCTACTTGCCTTTGGCACTGAAAGGTTAGTTCGTGACACGTACTTTAGTCTGGTTTATAGTCTATACAACAAATCATACTAAATACTTGACCTGCCAAAGTACATTCTCTTTCAAGATTGTTAGAAAAATTAGTTATTTTTCTGCCTTTTTATTCGTATTACTGTTTAGACCAAGTAACAGAAAAGTTCAAGATATAATACTTACGCCCTGTTTTGTGAAGGATATCATGAAAAAGAAGAAAAAAAAAACAAGAATTCAATAATATCATACTGATTAATACCATAAATAGGAAATATTAATATCATTTGCTGTAAAATTAAAAATACATAAACATTTACTGAATACATTTATCCTCCATCACAATAAAACAATTTCCTCCTTAACAATCAACAACTTATACATGGCTAAATCTCTTTAGTTACATATCTTGCATTACAGCAAACTTGTTAGCATATACTAGAACAATGAAAGACTTTGATACATGTATCTATGAAGGATGTATGGATGTTTATGTACATATATGCATGCAACCATGTTGAGATGAATTTAAGTATGTACCCCTGCATGTTTAAAAAAATTCTCAATGAGTTTAAAAGGAAAATGAGTTATATTTTGCAAATGAATCTATATCTTCCGTAAAGTTATCATACAATTCTGGACAGTATTCAGTTTTGGGAATGAATTCAAATAGAATTAGGAAAAAACTTCAAAAATGCAAATTATTTACAAATAGATATCCACAAAACCCTAAAATTCTGATGCATGCATGAATAAATGAATATTTAAATGGAAGCGAAATCTCAAAGAAAGATTAAAGAAAATCATACTTTTTGGAGATAGTTGGCATTACACTGCCCAATTGGAATTTAAATCATAATTTCATTGATACAAGAGAAACTGACACAAAATATAGTAAAGGATGCCAATATTACAATGCTGGGAAAAAACTAAAACCAACTGAAGACAAGGTAAAAGCTGTCTTGAGAGACTGCTCCATCTTGAAACACAATAGGTTCTCTCAATAGATGTGGCTCCCATAGAAGTATTGTACAAAAAGACAAGAATCCAAGGTAGGATTTGATCATCTTATGTTATTTGTTTAGGCTCGAATAAACAATAACACAAGAAAGAGTGAAAACAACAAGCTTTGAAAAATATCATTTCTTTTCCTAAAAACAAATCTTTAAAAGTGAGGAAAAAAGTATGAATTTACGGTTTTAAGAATCAAATACAAAAATGATCCATGAATAAAATTTTAGTAGTTCAGATAAGAAAATTTTCTAATAATTTCAAGTTTGAGTCCCCACGAAGAATCCATGATGGAAGATGACATATGCTGTTATCTATAGTGTTGAAATCTTCAGTTCCTTACAGAAAGTAGAATTATCACTCCTAGTTTTGCAAATCCAAATAAATCTTTAAAAGAGATGTCTTTGCTCAGGAATTTCATATGCAGAACAGGTATTTTCCAGGAAAAAGGAATTAATCCTTTTGAATTCAAGTAATTTGAAATTATTCCAGACAGCACAACATACAATTTCCAGTGTAAGAGCCCAACTACTACTGAGAATATCTCTCCAAAACAAAGGTTATATCGTATTCTAAAATGCAAAAAGGGGCTGACGTCATCATGTTACAGAACATCGTCGAAATTATTTACTTGTTAAAGCTCATGTACACGCAGTGTGGTCCTGACGAAAACCAATCATTTTACTCTAAGAAATACAATTTTAAGAAATTGTTTACATCTTAAAAACGTAGTCCCATCATGACCTCGACAACAAGCAATCATTTTAAAAGAAAAATAAAACTAATTTACGTGGTTGCTACTAATTTTGAATCGAAGTCAGGATCTAGGTCAACACCTGGTGTTTACAAAACGAACAGTCAAGGTCAAAATAGTTTCTGAAAAAGGTATCATTTCAAGTGAATAAATTTACATTAAAAACGCATGAAATCAGAAATAAATAAAATTCAAAACTGACAAACAAATAAATTGATATAAATATATTTGAAAGAACAGAGAATTAAATCAAATACACATAACAAGTACTTTTGAAGAAGGAGAAAGAACCACAATCACTTTACATACAAATATCAGATCCAGTATTCATAGTTTTTGTTAAAATATTGTATTCATTCTTGAGAAAACAAAATTATATGGCCAAAAAGTGATAGATACTTCAAACATTAAATGTCAATCACATTTACATTTGAAGATGTATTTAAATGACTTAACATGTAAATTCATTTCTAGTTTGTTCCTTGACCGTTTTAACACCCTGAATATTGTTTCACTGCACATTTAAATCGCTATTTTAAAATAGTTTCTTTTTCATTTCTTTCAGTTACCATAATGATTTTCTCCAGTGTTAAAATTCTCTCCTTGTACTGGGAGTTTATGCCGTTGTTTCTAAGGTTCTAGGTGTTAACATTATTAGTGCTCAATAGTAACAACAGCTGTAATGATGGTTTTGATCAGGCTTTGGGGAAACTTCGAATATATATAAATGTACACTGTACGTATAAAAATGAATGAAATAAAAAGACAACTATCACATCCATAAACAAAATCATTAACTCAGAGTCTCAAGTCAGTGGCGTACTGTACAGATAATATACAGGGATGAACTCTAGACAGAAAGGATGTAACCGACTGCACCAACTTTAACTGATGACTTGATGTGTGGAATGTGAATAACCTAACCTCGGGGAAAAAAAAGGATCACACAACCCAATCATTTAGCAATATCAATCAAATCCGGGAAACAATAATTACTTGCTGGTTACTCGTTCACCCGAAGTTAATATGGTTTAACTCCAAAGACAAACTATGTACACAAATACCTGCTTGCCTTTGGCACTGAAAGGGTAGTTCGTGAGACGTACTTTAGTCTGGTTTATAGTCTATACAACAAATCATACTAAATACTTGACCTGCCAAACTACATTCTCTTTCAAGATTGTTAGAAAAATTTGTTAGTTTTCTGCCTTTTTATTCTCTTTTTCAGATGAATGTATTACTGTTTAGACCAAGTTACAGAAAAGTTCAAGATAGAATACTTACGTGCTGTTTTGTGAAGGATATCATGAAAAAGAAGAAAATAACAAGAATTCAATAATATGATACTGATTAATATCATAAATAGGAACATATTAATATCATTTGCTGTAAAATTAAAAATACATAAAACATTTACTAAATACATTTATCCTCCATCACAATAAAACAATTTCCTCCTTAACAATCAACAAGTTATACATGGCTAAATCTCTTTCGTTATATATCTTGCTTTACTTCATACTTGTTAGCATATACTAGGACAGTGAAAGACTTTGATACATGTATCTATGAAAGATGAATGGATGTTTATGTACACACATCCATGCAACCATGTTGAGATGAATTTAAGTATGTACCCCTGCATTTTTAAAAACAATCTCAATGAATTTAAAAGGAAAATGAGCTATATTTTGCAAATGAATCTATATCTTCCATAAAGGTTTCATACAATTCTAGACAGTATTCAGACTTGGGAATGAATTCAAATAGAATTAGGAAAAAACTTCAAAAATGCAAATCATTTACAAATAGTTAGATATCCACAAAACCCTAAAATTCTGATGCACACATGAATAATGAATATTTAAATGGAAGCGAAATCTCAAAGAAAGATTAAAGAAAATCATACCTTTTGGAGATAGTTGGCATTACACTGCCCAATTGGGATTTAAATCATAATTTCATGGATACAAGAGAAACTGACACAAAATACAGTAAAGGATGCCAATATTACATTGCTGGGGAAAAACTAAAACTATCTGAAGACAAGGTAAAAGCTGTCTTGAGAGACTGCTCCATCTCGAAACACAATAGGTTCTCTCAAGAGATGTGGCTCCCATAGAAGTATTGTACAAGAAGACAAGAATCCAAGGTAGGATTTGATCATCTTATGTTACTTGTTTAGGCTCGAATAAACAGTAACACAAGAAAGAGTGAAAACAACAAGCTTTGAAAAATATCATTTCTTTCCTAAAAAAATTCTTTAAAAGTGAGGAAAAAAGTATGAATTTACGGTTTTAAGAATCAAATACAAAAATAATCCACGAATAAAATTTTAGTAGTCCTAATAATAAAATTTTCTAATGATTTCAAGTTTGAGTCCCCACGAAGAATCCATGATGGAAGATGACATATTCTGTAATCTATAGTGTTGAAGTCTACAGCTCCTTATATAAAGAAGAATTATCACTCCTAGATTTGGAAATCCAAATAAATCTTTCAAAGAGATGTCTTTGCTCAGGAATTTCGTATGCAGAACATGTATTTTCCAGGAAAAAGGAATTAATCCTTTTGAATTCAAGTAATCTGAAATTATTCCAGACAGCACAACGTACAATTTCCAGTGTAAGAGCCCAACTACTACTGAGAATACCTCTCCAAAACAAAGGTTATATTGTATTCTAAAATGCAAAAAGGGGATGACGTGATCATGTTACAGAACATCGTCGAAATTATTTATTTGTTAAAGCTCATATACATGTAGTGTGGTCCTGACGAAAACCAATCATTTTACTCTAAGAAATAAAATTTTAAGAAATTGTTTACATCTTGAAAACGTAGTCCCATCATGACCTCGACAACAAGCAATCATTTTAAAAGAAAAATAGAACCAATTTACGTGGGTGCTACTAATTTTGAATCGAAGTCAGGATCTAGGTCAACACCTGGTGTTTACAAAACGAAAAAGTCAAGGTCAAAATATTTTCTGAAAAAGGTATCGTTTCAAGTGAATAAATTTACATTAAACACGCATGAAATCAGAAATAAATAAAATTCAAAACTGACAAACAAATAAATTGATATAAATATATTTGAAAGAACAGAGAATTAAATCAAATACACATAACAAGTACTTTTGAAGAAGGAGAAAGAACCACAATCACTTTACATACAAATATCAGATCCAGTATTCATAGTTTTTGTTAAAATATTGTATTCATTCTTTTGAAAACAAAATTATATGGCCAAAAAGTGATAGATACTTCAAACATTAAATGTCAATCACATTTACATTTGAAGATGTATTTAAATGACTTAACATGTAAATTCATTTCTAGTTTGTTCCTTGACCGTTTTAACACCCTGAATATTGTTTCACTGCACATTTAAATCGCTATTTTAAAATAGTTTCTTTTTCATTTCTTTCAGTTACCATAATGATTTTCTCCAGTGTTAAAATTCTCTCCTTCTACTGGGAGTTTATGCCGTTTTTTTAAGGTTCTAGTTGTTAACATTATTAGTGCTCAATAGTAACAACAGCTGTAATGATGGTTTTGATCATGCTTTGGGGAAACTTCGAATATACATAAATGTACGCTGTACATATAAAAATGAATGAAATAAAAAGACAACTATCACATCCACAAACAAAATCATTAACTCAGAGACTCAAGTCAGTGGCGTAATTTACAGATAATATACAGGAATTAACTCTATAAAGAAAGGATGTAACCGACTGCACCAACTTTAACTCATGACTTGATGTGTGGGATGTGATTAATGTAGCATCGGAAAAAAAAAGGATCAGACAACCCAATCATTTAGCAATATCAATCGAATCCGGGAAACAATAATTACTTGCTGGTTTAATAGGCAAAAAGACCTCCTTCACCCGAAGTTAATACGGTTTAACTCCAAAGACAAACTATGTACACAAATGCCTACTTGCCTTTGGCACTGAAAGGTTAGTTCGTGACACGTACTTTAGTCTGGTTTATAGTCTATACAACAAATCATACTAAATACTTGACCTGCCAAAGTACATTCTCTTTCAAGATTGTTAGAAAAATTAGTTATTTTTCTGCCTTTTTATTCGTATTACTGTTTAGACCAAGTAACAGAAAAGTTCAAGATATAATACTTACGCCCTGTTTTGTGAAGGATATCATGAAAAAGAAGAAAAAAAACAAGAATTCAATAATATCATACTGATTAATACCATAAATAGGAAATATTAATATCATTTGCTGTAAAATTAAAAATACATAAACATTTACTGAATACATTTATCCTCCATCACAATAAAACAATTTCCTCCTTAACAATCAACAACTTATACATGGCTAAATCTCTTTCGTTACATATCTTGCATTACAGCAAACTTGTTAGCATATACTAGAACAATGAAAGACTTTGATACATGTATCTATGAAGGATGTATGGATGTTTATGTACATATATGCATGCAACCATGTTGAGATGAATTTAAGTATGTACCCCTGCATGTTTAAAAAAATTCTCAATGAGTTTAAAAGGAAAATGAGTTATATTTTGCAAATGAATCTATATCTTCCGTAAAGTTATCATACAATTCTGGACAGTATTCAGTTTTGGGAATGAATTCAAATAGAATTAGGAAAAAACTTCAAAAATGCAAATTATTTACAAATAGATATCCACAAAACCCTAAAATTCTGATGCATGCATGAATAAATGAATATTTAAATGGAAGCGAAATCTCAAAGAAAGATTAAAGAAAATCAAACTTTTTGGAGATAGTTGGCATTACACTGCCCAATTGGAATTTAAATCATAATTTCATGGATACAAGAGAAACTGACACAAAATATAGTAAAGGATGCCAATATTACAATGCTGGGAAAAAACTAAAACCAACTGAAGACAAGGTAAAAGCTGTCTTGAGAGACTGCTCCATCTCGAAACACAATAGGTTCTCTCAATAGATGTGGCTCCCATAGAAGTATTGTACAAAAAGACAAGAATCCAAGGTAGGATTTGATCATCTTATGTTATTTGTTTAGGCTCGAATAAACAGTAACACAAGAAAGAGTGAAAACAACAAGCTTTGAAAAATATCATTTCTTTTCCTAAAAACAAATCTTTAAAAGTGAGGAAAAAAGTATGAATTTACGGTTTTAAGAATCAAATACAAAAATGATCCATGAATAAAATTTTAGTAGTTCAGATAAGAAAATTTTCTAATAATTTCAAGTTTGAGTCCCCACGAAGAATCCATGATGGAAGATGACATATGCTGTTATCTATAGTGTTGAAATCTTCAGTTCCTTACAGAAAGTAGAATTATCACTCCTAGTTTTGCAAATCCAAATAAATCTTTAAAAGAGATGTCTTTGCTCAGGAATTTCATATGCAGAACAGGTATTTTCCAGGAAAAAGGAATTAATCCTTTTGAATTCAAGTAATTTGAAATTATTCCAGACAGCACAACATACAATTTCCAGTGTAAGAGCCCAACTACTACTGAGAATATCTCTCCAAAACAAAGGTTATATCGTATTCTAAAATGCAAAAAGGGGCTGACGTCATCATGTTACAGAACATCGTCGAAATTATTTACTTGTTAAAGCTCATGTACACGCAGTGTGGTCCTGACGAAAACCAATCATTTTACTCTAAGAAATACAATTTTAAGAAATTGTTTACATCTTAAAAACGTAGTCCCATCATGACCTCGACAACAAGCAATCATTTTAAAAGAAAAATAAAACTAATTTACGTGGTTGCTACTAATTTTGAATCGAAGTCAGGATCTAGGTCAACACCTGGTGTTTACAAAACGAACAGTCAAGGTCAAAATAGTTTCTGAAAAAGGTATCATTTCAAGTGAATAAATTTACACTAAAAACGCATGAAATGAGAAATAATTAAAATTTAAAACTGACAAACAAATAAATTGATATAAATATATATGAAATCAGATAGAATTAAATCAAATACACATAACAAGTACTTTGGAAGAAGGAGAAAGAACAACAATCGATTTACAAACAAATATCAGATCCAGTGTTCATAGGTTTTGTTAAAATATTGTATTCATTCTTGAGAAAACAAAATTATATGGCCAAAAGGTGATAGATACTTCAAACATTAAATGTCAATCACATTTATATTTGAAGATGTATTTAAAGGACTTAACATGTAAATTCATTTCTAGTTTGTTCCTTGACCGTTTTAACACCCTGAATATTGTTTCACTGCACATTTAAATTGCTATTTTAAAATAGTTTCTTTTTCATTTCTTTCAGTTACCATAATGATTTTCTCCAGTGTTAAAATTCTCTCCTTGTACTGGGAGTTTATGCCGTTGTTTCTAAGGTTATAGGTGTTAACATTATTAGTGCTCAATAGTAACAACAGCTGTAATGATGGTTTTGATCGGGCTTTGGGGAAACTTCGAATATATATAAATGTACACTGTACGTATAAAAATGAATGAAATAAAAAGACAACTATCACATCCATAAACAAAATCATTAACTCAGAGTCTCAAGTCAGTGGCGTACTGTACAGATAATATACAGGGATGAACTCTAGACAGAAAGGATGTAACCGACTGCACCAACTTTAACTGATGACTTGATGTGTGGAATGTGAATAACCTAACCTCGGGGAAAAAAAAGGATCACACAACCCAATCATTTAGCAATATCAATCAAATCCGGGAAACAATAATTACTTGCTGGTTACTCGTTCACCCGAAGTTAATATGGTTTAACTCCAAAGACAAACTATGTACACAAATACCTGCTTGCCTTTGGCACTGAAAGGGTAGTTCGTGAGACGTACTTTAGTCTGGTTTATAGTCTATACAACAAATCATACTAAATACTTGACCTGCCAAACTACATTCTCTTTCAAGATTGTTAGAAAAATTTGTTAGTTTTCTGCCTTTTTATTCTCTTTTTCAGATGAATGTATTACTGTTTAGACCAAGTTACAGAAAAGTTCAAGATAGAATACTTACGTGCTGTTTTGTGAAGGATATCATGAAAAAGAAGAAAATAACAAGAATTCAATAATATGATACTGATTAATATCATAAATAGGAACATATTAATATCATTTGCTGTAAAATTAAAAATACATAAAACATTTACTAAATACATTTATCCTCCATCACAATAAAACAATTTCCTCCTTAACAATCAACAAGTTATACATGGCTAAATCTCTTTCGCTTACATATCTTGCTTTACTTCATACTTGTTAGCATATACTAGGACAGTGAAAGACTTTGATACATGTATCTATGAAAGATGTATGGATGTTTATGTACACACATCCATGCAACCATGTTGAGATGAATTTAAGTATGTACCCCTGCATTTTTAAAAAAAATCTCATTGAATTTAAATGGAAAATGAGTTATATTTTGCAAATGAATCTATATCTTCCATAAAGGTTTCATACAATTCTAGACAGTATTCAGACTTGGGAATGAATTCAAATAGAATTAGGAAAAAACTTCAAAAATTCAAATCATTTACAAATAGTTAGATATCCACAAAACCCTAAAATTCTGATGCACACATGAATAATGAATATTTAAATGGAAGCGAAATCTCAAAGAAAGATTAAAGAAAATCATACCTTTTGGAGATAGTTGGCATTACACTGCCCAATTGGGATTTAAATCATAATTTCATGGATACAAGAGAAACTGACACAAAATACAGTAAAGGATGCCAATATTACATTGCTGGGGAAAAACTAAAACTATCTGAAGACAAGGTAAAAGCTGTCTTGAGAGACTGCTCCATCTCGAAACACAATAGGTTCTCTCAAGAGATGTGGCTCCCATAGAAGTATTGTACAAGAAGACAAGAATCCAAGGTAGGATTTGATCATCTTATGTTACTTGTTTAGGCTCGAATAAACAGTAACACAAGAAAGAGTGAAAACAACAAGCTTTGAAAAATATCATTTCTTTCCTAAAAAAATTCTTTAAAAGTGAGGAAAAAAGTATGAATTTACGGTTTTAAGAATCAAATACAAAAATAATCCACGAATAAAATTTTAGTAGTCCTAATAATAAAATTTTCTAATGATTTCAAGTTTGAGTCCCCACGAAGAATCCACGATGGAAGATGACATATTCTGTAATCTATAGTGTTGAAGTCTACAGCTCCTTATATAAAGAAGAATTATCACTCCTAGATTTGGAAATCCAAATAAATCTTTCAAAGAGATGTCTTTGCTCAGGAATTTCGTATGCAGAACATGTATTTTCCAGGAAAAAGGAATTAATCCTTTTGAATTCAAGTAATCTGAAATTATTCCAGACAGCACAACGTACAATTTCCAGTGTAAGAGCCCAACTACTACTGAGAATACCTCTCCAAAACAAAGGTTATATTGTATTCTAAAATGCAAAAAGGGGATGACGTGATCATGTTACAGAACATCGTCGAAATTATTTATTTGTTAAAGCTCATATACATGTAGTGTGGTCCTGACGAAAACCAATCATTTTACTCTAAGAAATAAAATTTTAAGAAATTGTTTACATCTTGAAAACGTAGTCCCATCATGACCTCGACAACAAGCAATCATTTTAAAAGAAAAATAGAACCAATTTACGTGGGTGATACTAATTTTGAATCGAAGTCAGGATCTAGGTCAACACCTGGTGTTTACAAAACGAAAAAGTCAAGGTCAAAATATTTTCTGAAAAAGGTATCGTTTCAAGTGAATAAATTTACATTAAAAACGCATGAAATCAGAAATAAATAAAATTCAAAACTGACAAACAAATAAATTGATATAAATATATTTGAAAGAACAGAGAATTAAATCAAATACACATAACAAGTACTTTTGAAGAAGGAGAAAGAACCACAATCACTTTACATACAAATATCAGATCCAGTATGCATAGTTTTTGTTAAAATATTGTATTCATTCTTTTGAAAACAAAATTATATGGCCAAAAAGCGATAGATACTTCAAACATTAAATGTCAATCACATTTACATTTGAAGATGTATTTAAATGACTTAACATGTAAATTCATTTCTAGTTTGTTCCTTGACCGTTTTAACACCCTGAATATTGTTTCACTGCACATTTAAATCGCTATTTTAAAATAGTTTCTTTTTCATTTCCTTCAGTTACCATAATGATTTTCTCCAGTGTTAAAATTCTCTCCTTCTACTGGGAGTTTATGCCGTTTTTTTTAAGGTTCTAGTTGTTAACATTATTAGTGCTCAATAGTAACAACAGCTGTAATGATGGTTTTGATCATGCTTTGGGGAAACTTCGAATATACATAAATGTACGCTGTACATATAAAAATGAATGAAATAAAAAGACAACTATCACATCCACAAACAAAATCATTAACTCAGAGACTCAAGTCAGTGGTGTAATTTACAGATAATATACAGGAATTAACTCTATAAAGAAAGGATGTAACCGACTGCACCAACTTTAACTGATGACTTGATGTGTGGGATGTGATTAATGTAGCATCGGAAAAAAAAAGGATCAGACAACCCAATCATTTAGCAATATCAATCGAATCCGGGAAACAATAATTACTTGCTGGTTTAATAGGCAAAAAGACCTCCTTCACCCGAAGTTAATACGGTTTAACTCCAAAGACAAACTATGTACACAAATGCCTACTTGCCTTTGGCACTGAAAGGTTAGTTCGTGACACGTACTTTAGTCTGGTTTATAGTCTATACAACAAATCATACTAAATACTTGACCTGCCAAACTACATTCTCTTTCAAGATTGTTAGAAAAATTAGTTATTTTTCTGCCTTTTTATTCTCTTTTTCAGATGAATGTATTACTGTTTAGACCAAGTAACAGTAAAGTTCAAGATATAATACTTACACACTGTTTTGTGAAGGATATGATGAAAAAGAAGAAAATAAAAAGAATTCAATAATATGATACTGATTAATATCATAAATAGGAACATACTAATATCATTTGCTGTAATATTAAAAATACATAAAACATTTACTGAATACATTTATCCTCCATCACAATAAAACAATTTCCTCCTTAACAATCAACAAGTTATACATGGCTAAATCTCTTTCGTTACATATCTTGCATTACAGAAAACTTGTTAGCATATACTAGGACAATGAAAGAGTTTGATACATGTATCTATGAAGGATGTATGAATCTTTATGTACATATATGCATGCAACCATGTTGAGATGAACTTAAGTATGCACCCCTGCATTTTTAAAAAAATTCTCAATGAGTTTAAAAGGAAAATGAGTTATATTTTGCAAATGAATCTATATCTTCCATAAAGTTTTCATACAATTCTGGACAGTATTCAGTTTTGGGAATGAATTCATATAGAATTAGGAAAAATTTCAAAAATTCAAATCATTTACAAATAGTTACATATCCACAAAACCCTAAAATTCTGGTGCATACATGAATAAATGAATATTTAAATGGAAGCGAAATCTCAAAGAAAGATTATAGAAAATCAAACTTTTTGGAGGTAGTTGGCATTACACTGCCGAATTGGAATTTAAATCATAATTTCATTGATACAAGAGAAACTGACACAAAATATAGTAAAGGATGCCAATATTACATTGCTGGGGAAAAACTAAAACCAACTGAAGACAAGGTAAAAGCTGTCTTGAGAGACTGCTCCATCTCGAAACACAATAGGTTCTCTCAATAGATGTGGCTCCCATAGAAGTATTGTACAAAAAGACAAGAATCCAAGGTAGGACTTGATCATCTTATGTTACTTGTTTAGGCTCGAATAAACAGTAACATAAGAAAGAGTGAAAACAACAAGCTTTGAAAAATATCATTTCTTTTCCTAAAAAAATTCTTTAAAAATGAGGAAAAAAGTATGAATTTACGGTTTGAAGAATCAAATACAAAAATAATCCATGAATAAAATTTTAGTAGTTCTAATAATAAAATTTTCTAATGATTTCAAGTTTGAGTCCTCACGAAGAATCCATGATGGAAGATGACATATGCTGTTATCTATAGTGTTGAAGTCTACAGTTCCTAATAGAAAGAAGAATTATCACTCCTAGTTTTGAAAATCCAAATAAATCTTTCAATGAGATGTCTTTGCTCAGGAATTTCGTATGCAGAACACGTATTTTCCAGGAAAAAGGAATTAATCCTTTTGAATTCAAGTAATTTGAAATTATTCCAGACAGTACAACATACAATTTCCAGTGTAAGAGCCCAACTACTACTGAGAATATCTCTCCAAAACAAAGGTCATATTGTATTCTAAAATGCAAAAAAGGGGGTGACGTGATCATGATACTGAACATCGTCAAAATTATTTACTTGTTAAAGCTCATGTACACGTAGTGTGGTCCTGACGAAACCCAATCATTTTACTCTAAGAAATCAAATTTTAAGAAATTGTTTACATCTTAAAAACGTAGTGCCATCATGACCTTAACAACAAGCAATCATTTTAAAAGAAAAATAGAACAATGACACGTGGTTGCTACTAATTTTGAATCGAAGTCAGGATCTAGGTCAACACCTGGTGTTTACAAAACGAACAGTCAAGGTCAAAATATTTTCTGAAAAAGGTATCGTTTCAAGTGAATAAATTTACACTAAAAAGGCATGAAATCAGAAATAAATTAAATTTAAAACTGACAAACAAATAAATTGATATAAATATATATGAAATCAGATAGAATTAAATACATATAACAAGTACTTTTGAAGAAGGAGAAAGAACCACAATCACTTTACATACAAATATCACATCCAGCATTAATAGTTTTTGTTAAAATATTGTATTCATTCTTTTGAAAACAAAATTATATGGCCAAAAAGTGATAGATACTTCAAACATTAAATGTCAATCACATTTATATTTGAAGATGTATTTAAAGGACTTAACATGTAAATTCATTTCTAGTTTCTTCCTTGACCGTTTTAACACCCTGAATATTGTTTCACTGCACATTTAAATTGCTATTTTAAAATAGTTTCTTTTTCATTTCTTTCAGTTACCATAATGATTTTCTCCAGTGTTAAAATTCTCTCCTTCTACTGGGAGTTTATGCCGTTGTTTTTAAGGTTCTAGGTGTTAACATTATTAGTGCTCAATAGTAACAACAGCTGTAATGATGGTTTTGATCAGGCTTTGGGGAAACTTCGAATATATATAAATGTGCACTGTATATATAAAAATGAATGAATTAAAAAGACAACTATCACATCCACAAACAAAATCATTAACTCAGAGACTCAAGTCAGTGGCGTAATTTACAGATAATATACAGGAATGAACTCTATAAAGAAAGGATGTAACCGACTGCACCAACTTTAACTGATGACTTGATGTGTGGGATGTGATTAATCTAACATTGGGAAAAAAAGGATAACACAACCCAATCATTTAGCAATATCAATCGAATTCGGGAAACAATAATTACTTGCTGGTTTAATAGGCAAAAAGACCTCCTTCACCCGAAGTTAATATGGTTTAACTCCAAAGACAAACTATGTACACAAATACCTGCTTGCCTTTGACACTGAAAGGGTAGTTCGTGACACGTACTTTAGGCTGGTTTATAGTCTATACAACAAATCATACTAAATACTTGACCTGCCAAACTACATTCTCTTTCAAGATTGTTAGAAAAATTAGTTATTTTTCTGCCTTTTTATTGCTATTCCTCTTTAGACCAAGTAACAGAAAAGTTCAAGATATGATACGTACGCCCTGTTTTGTGAAGGACATCATGAAAAAGAAGAAAAAAACAAGAATTCAATAATATCATACTGATTAATATCATAAATAGGAACATACTAATATCATTTGCTGTAAAATTAAAAATACATAAACATTTACTGAATACATTTATCCTCCATCACAATAAAACAATTTCCTCCTTAACAATCAACAACTTATACATGGCTAAATCTCTTTAGTTACATATCTTGCATTACAGCAAACTTGTTAGCATATACTAGGACAATGAAAGACTTTGATACATGTATATATGAAGGATGTATGGATGTTTATGTACATATATGCATGCAACCATGTTGAGATGAATTTAAGTATGTACCCCTGCAAAATTCTCAATGAGTTTAAAAGGAAAATGAGTTATATTTTGCAAATGAATCGATATCGTCCATAAAGTTTTCATACAATTCTGGACTGTATTCAGTTATGGGAATGAATTCAAATAGAATTAGGAAAAAACATCAAAAATGCAAATTATTTACAAATAGATCTCCACAAAACCCTAAAATTCTGATGCATACATGAATAAATGAATATTTAAATGGAAGCGAAATCTCAAAGAAAGATTATAGAAAATCAAACTTTTTCGAGGTAGTTGGCATTACACTACCCAATTGGAATTTAAATCATAATTTCATTGATACAAGAGAAACTGACACAAAATATAGTAAAGGATGCCAATATTACATTGCTGGGGAAAAACTAAACCCAACTGAAGACAAGGTAAAAGCTGTCTTGAGAGACTGCTCCATCTCGAAACACAATAGGTTCTCTCAATAGATGTGGCTCCCATAGAAGTATTGTACAAAAAGACAAGAATCCAAGGTAGGATTTGATCATCTTATGTTACTTGTATAGGCTCGAATAAAAAGTAACACAAGAAAGAGTGAAAACAACAAGCTTTGAAAAATATCATTTCTTTTCCTAAAAAAATTCTTTAAAAGTGAGGAAAAAAGTATGAATTTACGGTTTGAAGAATCAAATACAAAAATAATCCATGAATAAAATTTTAGTAGTTCTAATAATAAAATTTTCTAATGATTTCAAGTTTGAGTCCCCACGAAGAATCCGTGATGGAAGATGACATATGCTGTCATCTATAGTGTTGAAGTCTACAGTTCCTAATAGAAAGAAGAATTATCACTCCTAGTTTTGAAAATCCAAACAAATCTTTCAAAGAGATGTCTTTGCTCAGGAATTTCATATGCAGAACACGTATTTTCCAGGAAAAAGGAATTAATCCTTTTGAATTCAAGTAATTTGAAATTATTCCAGACAGTACAACATACAATTTCCAGTGTAAGAGCCCAACTACTACTCAGAATATCTCTCCAAAACAAAGGTTATATTGTATTCTACAATGCAAAAAAGGGGGTGACATGATCATGATACTGAACATCGTCAAAATTATTTACTTGTTAAAGCTCATGTACACGTAGTGTGGTCCTGACAAAAACCAATCATTTTACTCTAAGAAATAAAATTTTAAGAAATTGTTTACATCTTAAAAACGTAGTGCCATCATGACCTCAACAACAAGCAATCATTTTAAAAGAAAAATAGAACTAATTTACGTGGTTGCTACTAATTTTGACTCGAAGTCAGGATCTAGGTCAACACCTGGTGTTTACAAAACGAACAGTCAAGGTCAAAATATTTTCTGAAAAAGGTATCGTTTCAAGTGAATAAATTTACACTAAAAAGGCATGAAATCAGAAATAAATTAAATTTAAAACTGACAAACAAATAAATTGATATAAATATATATGAAATCAGATAGAATTAAATACATATAACAAGTACTTTTGAAGAAGGAGAAAGAACCACAATCACTTTACATACAAATATCACATCCAGCATTAATAGTTTTTGTTAAAATATTGTATTCATTCTTTTGAAAACAAAATTATATGGCCAAAAAGTGATAGATACTTCAAACATTAAATGTCAATCACATTTATATTTGAAGATGTATTTAAAGGACTTAACATGTAAATTCATTTCTAGTTTCTTCCTTGACCGTTTTAACACCCTGAATATTGTTTCACTGCACATTTAAATTGCTATTTTAAAATAGTTTCTTTTTCATTTCTTTCAGTTACCATAATGATTTTCTCCAGTGTTAAAATTCTCTCCTTCTACTGGGAGTTTATGCCGTTGTTTTTAAGGTTCTAGGTGTTAACATTATTAGTGCTCAATAGTAACAACAGCTGTAATGATGGTTTTGATCAGGCTTTGGGGAAACTTCGAATATATATAAATGTGCACTGTATATATAAAAATGAATGAATTAAAAAGACAACTATCACATCCACAAACAAAATCATTAACTCAGAGACTCAAGTCAGTGGCGTAATTTACAGATAATATACAGGAATGAACTCTATAAAGAAAGGATGTAACCGACTGCACCAACTTTAACTGATGACTTGATGTGTGGGATGTGATTAATCTAACATTGGGAAAAAAAGGATAACACAACCCAATCATTTAGCAATATCAATCGAATTCGGGAAACAATAATTACTTGCTGGTTTAATAGGCAAAAAGACCTCCTTCACCCGAAGTTAATATGGTTTAACTCCAAAGACAAACTATGTACACAAATACCTGCTTGCCTTTGACACTGAAAGGGTAGTTCGTGACACGTACTTTAGGCTGGTTTATAGTCTATACAACAAATCATACTAAATACTTGACCTGCCAAACTACATTCTCTTTCAAGATTGTTAGAAAAATTAGTTATTTTTCTGCCTTTTTATTGCTATTCCTCTTTAGACCAAGTAACAGAAAAGTTCAAGATATGATACGTACGCCCTGTTTTGTGAAGGACATCATGAAAAAGAAGAAAAAAACAAGAATTCAATAATATCATACTGATTAATATCATAAATAGGAACATACTAATATCATTTGCTGTAAAATTAAAAATACATAAACATTTACTGAATACATTTATCCTCCATCACAATAAAACAATTTCCTCCTTAACAATCAACAACTTATACATGGCTAAATCTCTTTAGTTACATATCTTGCATTACAGCAAACTTGTTAGCATATACTAGGACAATGAAAGACTTTGATACATGTATATATGAAGGATGTATGGATGTTTATGTACATATATGCATGCAACCATGTTGAGATGAATTTAAGTATGTACCCCTGCAAAATTCTCAATGAGTTTAAAAGGAAAATGAGTTATATTTTGCAAATGAATCTATATCTTCCATAAAGTTATCATACAATTCTAGACAGTATTCAGTTTTGGGAATGAATTCAAATAGAATTAGGAAAAAACTTCAAAAATGCAAATTATTTACAAATAGATATCCACAAAACCCTAAAATTCTGATGCATACATGAATAAATGAATATTTAAATGGAAGCGAAATCTCAAAGAAAGATTAAAGAAAATCAAACTTTTTGGAGGTAGTTGGCATTACACTGCCCAATTGGAATTTAAATCATAATTTCATGGATACAAGAGAAACTGACACAAAATATAGTAAAGGATGTCAATATTACATTGCTGGGGAAAAATAAAACCAACTGAAGACAAGGTAAAAGCTGTCTTGAGAGACTGCTCCATCTCGAAACACAATAGGTTCTCTCAATAGATGTGGCTCCCATAGAAGTATTGTACAAAAAGACAAGAATCCAAGGTAGGATTTGATCATCTTATGTTACTTGTTTAGGCTCGAATAAACAGTAACACAAGAAAGAGTGAAAACAACAAGCTTTGAAAAATATCATTTCTTTTCCTAAAAAAATTCTTTAAAAGTGAGGAAAAAAGTATGAATTTACGGTTTGAAGAATCAAATACAAAAATAATCCATGAATAAAATTTTAGTAGTTCTAATAATAAAATTTTCTAATGATTTCAAGTTTGAGTTAACACGAAGAATCCATGATGGAAGATGACATATGCTGTTATCTATAGTGTTGAAGTCTACAGCACCTAATAGAAAGAAGAATTATCACTCCTAGTTTTGAAAATCCAAATAAATCTTTCAAAGAGATGTCTTTGCTCAGGAATTTCGTATGCAGAACACGTATTTTCCAGGAAAAAGGAATTAATCCTTTTGAATTCAAGTAATTTGAAATTATTCCAGACAGTACAACATACAATTTCCAGTGTAAGAGCCCAATTACTACTGAGAATATCTCTCCAAAACAAAGGTTATATTGTATTCTAAAATGCAAAAAAGGGGGTGACGTGATCATGATACTGAACATCGTCAAAATTATTTACTTGTTAAAGCTCATGTACACGTAGTGTGGTCCTGACGAAAACCAATCATTTTACTCTAAGAAATAAAATTTTAAGAAATTGTTTACATCTTAAAAACGTAGTCCCATCATGACCTCAACAACAAGCAATCATTTTAAAAGAAAAATAGAACTAATGTATGTGGTTGCTACTAATTTTGAATCGAAGTCAGGATCTAGGTCAACACCTGGTGTTTACAAAACGAACAGTCAAGGTCAAAATATTTTCTGAGAAAGGTATCGTTTCAAGTGAATAAATTTACACTAAAAACGCATGCAATCAGAAATAAATAAAATTTAAAACTGACAAACAAATAAATTGATATAAATATATATGAAATCAGATAGAATTAAATCAAATACGCATGACAAGTACTTTTGAAGAAGGAAAAAGAACCACAATCACTTTACATACAAATATCAGAGCCAGTATTCATAGTTTTTGTAAAAACATTGTATTCATTCTTCAGAAAACAAAATTATATGGCCAAAAAGTGATAGATACTTCAAACATTAAATGTCAATCACATTTATATTTGAAGATGTATTTAAAGGACTTAACATGTAAATTCATTTCTAGTTTGTTCCTTGACCGTTTTAACACCCTGAATATTGTTTCACTGCACATTTAAATTGCTATTTTAAAATAGTTTCTTTTTCATTTCTTTCAGTTACCATAATGATTTTCTCCAGTGTTAAAATTCTCTCCTTGTACTGGGAGTTTATGCCGTTGTTTTTAAGGTTCTAGGTGTTAACATTATTAGTGCTCAATAGTAACAACAGCTGTAATGATGGTTTTGATCAGGCTTTGGGGAAACTTCGAATATATATAAATGTACACTGTACATATAAAAATGAATGAAATAAAAAGACAACTTTCACATCCGCAAACAAAATCATTAACTCAGAGACTCAAGTCAGTGGCGTAATTTACATATAATATACAGGAATGAACTCTATAAAGAAAGGATGTAACCGACTGCACCAACTTTAACTGATGACTTGATGTGTGGGATGTGAGTAACCTAACCTGGGGGAAAGAAAAGTATCACACAACCCAATCATTTAGCAATATCAATCAAATCCGGGAAACAATAATTACTTGCTGGTTACTCGTTCACCCGAAGTTAATATGCTTTAACTCCAAAGACAAACTATGTACACAAATACCTACTTGCCTTTGGCACTGAAAGGGTAGTTCGTGACACGTACTTTAGTCTGGTTTATAGTCTATACAACAAATCATACTAAATACTTGACCTGCCAAACTACATTCTCTTTCAAGATTGTTAGAAAAATTAGTTATTTTTCTGCCTTTTTAGTCTCTTTTTCAGACGAATGTATTACTGTTTAGACCAAGTAACAGAAAAGTTCAAGATAGAATACTTACGTGCTGTTTTGTGAAGGATATCATGAAAAAGAAGAAAATAACAAGAATTCAATAATATGATACTGATTAATATCATAAATAGGAACATACTAACATCATTTGCTGTAAAATTAAAAATACATAAAACATTTACTGAATACATTTATCCTCCATCACAATAAAACAATTTCCTCCTTAACAATCAACAAGTTATACATGGCTAAATCTCTTTCGTTATATATCTTGCTTAACAGCATACTTGTTAGCATATACTAGGACAATGAAAGACTTTTATACATGTATCTATGAAGGATGTATGGATGTTTATGTACATACATCCATGCAACCATGTTGAGATGAATTTAAGTATCTACCCCTGCATTTAAAAAAAAAATCTCAATGAATTTAAAAGGAAAATGAGTTATATTTTGCAAATGAATCTATATCTTCCATAAAGTTTTCATACAATTCTAGACAGTATTCAGTCTTGGGAATGAATTCAAATAGAATTAGGAAAAAACTTCAAAAATTCAAATCATTTACAAATAGTTAGATATCCACAAAACCCTAAAATTCTGATGCACACATGAATAAATGAATATCTAAATGGAAGCGAAATCTCAAAGAAAGATTAAAGAAAATCATACTTTTTGGAGGTAGTTGGCATTACACTGCCCAATTGGGATTTAAATCATAATTTCATGGATACAAGAGAAACTGACACAAAATACAGTAAAGGATGCCAATATTACATTGCTGGGGAAAAACTAAAACCATCTGAAGACAAGGTAAAAGCTGTCTTGAGAGACTGCTCCATCTCGAAACACAATAGGTTCTCTCAAGAGATGTGGCTCCCAAAGAAGTATTGTACAAAAAGACAAGAATCCAAGGTAGGATTTGATCATCTTATGTTACTTGTTTAGGCTCGAATAAACAGTAACACAAGAAATAGTGAAAACAACAGGCTTTGAAAAATATCATTTCTTTTGATAGAAAAATTCTTTAAAAGTGAGAAAAAAAGTATGAATTTACGGTTTTAAGAATCAAATACAAAAATAATCCATGAATACAATTTTAGTAGTCCTAATAATAAAATTTTCTAATGATTTCAAGTTTCAGTCGCCACGAAGAATCCATGATGGAAGATGACATATACTGTAATCTATAGTGTTGAAGTCTACAGCTCCTTATATAAAGAAGAATTATCACTCCTAGATTTGGAAATCCAAATAAATCTTTCAAAGAGATGTCTTTGCTCAGGAATCTCGTATGCAGAACATGTATTTTCCAGGAAAAAGGAATTAATCCTTTTGAATTCAAGTAATTTGAAATTATTCCAGACAGCACAACATACAATTTCCAGTGTAAGAGCCCAACTACTACTGAGAATGTCTCTCCAAAACAAAGGTTATATTGTATTCTAAAATGCAGAAAGGGGATGATGTCATCATGTTACAGAACATCGTCGAAATTATTTACTTGTTAAAGCGCATATACATGTAGTGTGGTCCTGACGAAAACCAATCATTTTACTCTAAGAAATACAATTTTAAGAAATTGTTTACATCTTGAAAACGTAGTCCCATCATGACCTCGACAACAAGCAATCATTTTAAAAGAAAAATAGAACCAATTTACGTGGGTGCTACTAATTTTGAATCGAAGTCAGGATCTAGGTCAACACCTGGTGTTTACAAAACGAAAAAGTCAAGGTCAAAATATTTTCTGAAAAAGGTATCGTTTCAAGTGAATAAATTTACATTAAAAACGCATGAAATCAGAAATAAATAAAATTCAAAACTGACAAACAAATAAATTGATATAAATATATTTGAAAGAACAGAGAATTAAATCAAATACACATAACAAGCACTTTTGAAGAAGGAGAAAGAACCACAATCACTTTACATACAAATATCAGATCCAGTATTCATAGTTTTTGTTAAAATATTGTATTCATTCTTTTGAAAACAAAATTATATGGCCAAAAAGTGATAGATACTTCAAACATTAAATGTCAATCACATTTACATTTGAAGATGTATTTAAATGACTTAACATATAAAATTAATTTCTAGTTTGTTCCTTGACCGTTTTAACACCCTGAATATTGTTTCACTGCACATTTAAATTGCTATTTTAAAATAGTTTCTTTTTCATTTCTTTCAGTTACCATAATGATTTTCTCCAGTGTTAAAATTCTCTCCTTGTACTGGGAGTTTATGCCGTTGCTTTTAAGGTTCTAGGTGTTAACATTATTAGTGCTCAATAGTAACAACAGCTGTAATAATGGTTTTGATCATGCTTTGGGGAAACTTCGAATATACATAAATGTACGCTGTACATATAAAAATGAATGAAATAAAAAGACAACTATCACATCCACAAACAAAATCATTAACTCAGAGACTCAAGTCAGTGGCGTAATTTACAGATAATATACAGGAATGAACTCTATAAAGAAAGGATGTAACCGACTGCACCAACTTTAACTGATGACTTGATGTGTGGGATGTGATTAATGTAGCATCGGAAAAAAAAGGATCACACAACCCAATCATTTAGCAATATCAATCGAATCCGGGAAACAATAATTACTTGCTGGTTTAATAGGCAAAAAGACCTCCTTCACCCGAAGTTAATATGGTTTAACTCCAAAGACAAACTATGTACACAAATGCCTACTTGCCTTTGGCACTGAAAGGTTCGTTCGTGACACGTACTTTAGTCTGGTTTATAGTCTATACAACAAATCATACTAAATACTTGACCTGCCAAACTACATTCTCTTTCAAGATTGTTAGAAAAATTAGTTATTTTTCTGCCTTTTTATTCTCTATTTCAGATGAATGTATTACTGTTTAGACCAAGTAACAGAAAACTTCAAGATATAATACTTACACACTGTTTTGTGAAGGATATGATGAAAAAGAAGAAAATAACAAGAATTCAATAATATGATACTGATTAATATCATAAATAGGAACATACTAATATCATTTGCTGTAATATTAAAAATACATAAAACATTTACTGAATACATTTATCCTCCATCACAATAAAACAATTTCCTCCTTAACAATCAGCAAGTTCTACATGGTTAAATCTCTTACGTTACATATCTTGCATGACAGTAAACTTGCTAGCATATACTAGGACAATGAAAGAGTTTGATACATGTATCTATGAAGGATGTATGGATGTTTATGTACATATATGCATGCAACCATGTTGAGATGAATTTAAGCATGTACCCCTGTATCTTTAAAAAAATTCTCACAAAGTTTTCATACAAATCTGGACAGTATTCAGTTTTGGGAATGAATTCAAATAGAATTAGGAAAAAACTTCAAAAATGCAAATTATTTACAAATAGTTAGATATCCACAAAACCCTAAAATTCTGATGCATACATGAATAAATGAATACTTAAATGGAAGCAAAATCTCAATGAAAGATTAAAGAAAATCAAACTTTTTGGAGGTAGTTGGCATTACACTGCCCAATTGGAATTTAAATCATAATTTCATGGATGCAAGAGAAACGGACACAAAATATAGTATAGGATGCTAATATTACATTGATGGGGAAAAACTAAAACCAACTGAAGACAAGGTAAACGCTGTCTTGAGAGACTGCTCCAACTCGAAACACAATAGGTTCTCTCAAGAGATGTGGCTCCCATAGAAGTATTGTACAAAAAGACAAGAATCCAAGGTAGGATTTGATCATCTTATGTTACTTGTATAGGCTCGAATAAACAGTAACACAAGAAAGAGTGAAAACAACAAGCCTTGAAAAATATCATTTCTTTTCCGGTTTTAAGAATCAAATACAAAAATAATCCATGAATAAAATTTTAGTAGTTCTAATAATAAAATTTTCTAATGATTTCAAGTTTGAGTCCTCACGAAGAATCCATGATGGAAGATGACATATGCTGTTATCTATAGTGTTGAAGTCTACAGTTCCTAATAGAAAGAAGAATTATCACTCCTAGTTTTGAAAATCCAAATAAATCTTTCAAAGAGATGTCTTTCCTCAGGAATTTCATATGCAGAATACGAATTTTCCAGGAAAAAGGAATTAATCCTTTTGAATTCAAGTAATTTGAAATTATTCCAGACAGTACAACATACAATTTCCAGTGTAAGAGCCCAACTACTACTGAGAATATCTCTCCAAAACAAAGGTTACATTGTATTCTAAAATGCAAAAAAGGGGGTGACGTGATCATGATACTGAACATCGTCAAAATTATTTACTTGTTAAAGCTCATGTACACGTAGTGTGGTCCTGACGAAAACCAATCATTTTACTCTAAGAAATAAAATTTTAAGAAATTGTTTACATCTCAAAAACGTGGTCCCATCATGACCTCCACAACAAGCAATCATTTTAAAAGAAAAATAGAATTAATTTACGTGGTTGCTACTAATTTTAAATCGAAGTCAGGATCTAGGTCAACACCTGGTGTTTACAAAACGAACAGTCAAGGTCAAAATATTTTCTGAAAAAGGTATCGTTTCAAGTTAATAAATTTACACTAAAAAGGCATGAAATCAGAAATAAATAAATTTTAAAACTGACAAACAAATAAATTGATATAAATATATATGAAATCAGATAGAATTAAATACATATAACAAGTACTTTTGAAGAAGGAGAAAGAACCACAATCACTTTACATACAAATATCAGATCCAGTATTCATAGTTTTTGTTAAAATATTGTATTCATTCTTTTGAAAACAAAATTATATGGCCAAAAAGTGATAGATACTTCAAACATTAAATGTCAATCACATTTACATTTGAAGATGTATTTAAATGACTTAACATGTAAATTCATTTCTAGTTTGTTCCTTGACCGTTTTAACACCCTGAATATTGTTTCACTGCACATTTAAATTGCTATTTTAAAAGAGTTTCTTTTTCATTTCTTTCAGTTACCATAATGATTTTCTCCAGTGTTAAAATTCTCTCCTTGTACTGGGAGTTTATGCCGTTGTTTTTAAGGTTCTAGGTGTTAACATTATTAGTGCTCAATAGTAACAACATCTGTAATGACGGTTTTGATCAGGCTTTGGGGAAACTTCGAATATATATAAATGTACACTGTACATATAAAATTGAATGAAATAAAAAGACAACTATCACATCCACAAACAAAATCATTAACTCAGAGACTCAAATCAGTGGCGTAATTTACAGATAATATACAGGAATGAACTCTATAAAGAAAGGATGTAACCGACTGCACCAACTTTAACTGATGACTTGATGTGTGGGATGTGATTAATCTAACATCGGGAAAAAAAAAGGATCACACAACCCAATCATTTAGCAATATCAATCGAATTCGGGAAACAATAATTACTTGCTGGTTTAATAGGCAAAAAGACCTCCTTCACCCAAAGTTAATATGGTTTAACTCCAAAGACAAACTATGTACACAAATACCTGCTTGCCTTTGGCACTGAAAGGGTAGTTCGTGACACGTACTTTAGTCTGGTTTATAGTCTATACAACAAATCATACTAAATACTTGACCTGCCAAACTACATTCTCTTTCAAGATTGTTAGAAAAATTAGTTATTTTTCTGCCTTTTTATTCGTATTACTGTTTAGACCAAGTAACAGAAACTTTCAAGATATAATACTTACGCCCTGTTTTATGAAGGATATCATGAAAAAGAAGAAAATAACAAGAATTCAATAATATGATACTGATTAATATCATAAATAGGAACATACTAATATCATTTGCTGTAAAATTAAAAATACATAGACATTTACTGAATACATATATCCTCCATCACAATAAAACAATTTCCTCCTTAACAATAAACAAGTTATACATGGCTAAATCTCTTTCGTTACATATCTTGCATTACAGCAAACTTGTTAGCATATACTAGAACAATGAAAGACTCTGATACATGTATCTATGAAGGATGTATGGATGTTTATGTACATTTATACATGCAACCATGTTCTGATGGATTTAAGCATGTACTTCTGCACTTTTAAAAAAAATTCTCAATGAGTTTAAAAGGAAAATGAGTTATATTTTGCAAATGAATCTATATCTTCCATAAAGTTATCATACAATTCTGGACAGTATTCAGTTTTGGGAATGAATTCAAATAGAATTAGGAAAAAACTTCAAAAATGCAAATTATTTACAAATAGATATCCACAAAACCCTAAAATTCTGATGAATACATGAATAAATGAATATTTAAATGGAAGCGAAATCTCAAAGAAAGATTAAAGAAAATCAAACTTTTTGGAGGTAGTTGGCATTACACTGCCCAATTGGAATTTAAATCATAATTTCATTGATACAAGAGAAACTGACACAAAATATAGTAAAGGATGCCAATATTACAATGCTGGGAAAAAACTAAAACCAACTGAAGACAAGGTAAAAGCTGTCTTGAGAGACTGCTCCATCTCGAAACACAATAGGTTCTCTCAAGAGATGTGGCTCCCAAAGAAGTATTGTACAAAAAGACAAGAATTCAAGGTAGGATTTGATCATCTTATGTTACTTGTTTAGGCTCGAATAAACAGTAACACAAGAAAGAGTGAAAACAACAAGCTTTGAAAAATATCATTTCTTTTCCTAAAAACAAATCTTTAAAAGTGAGGAAAAAAGTATGAATTTACGGTTTAAAGAATCAAATACAAAAATGATCCATGAATAAAATTTTAGTAGTTCAGATAATAAAATTTTCTAATAATTTCAAGTTTGAGTCCCCACGAAGAATCCATGATGGAAGATCACATATGCTGTTATCTATAGTGTTGAAATCTTCAGTTCCTTACAGAAAGTAGAATTATCACTCCTAGCTTTTCAAATCCAAATAAATCTTTAAAAGAGATGTCTTTGCTCAGGAATTTCATACGCAGAACACGTATTTTCCAGGAAAAAGGAATTAATCCTTTTGAATTCAAGTAATTTGAAATTTCTCCAGACAGCACAACATACAATTTCCAGTGTAAGAGCCCAACTACTACTCAGAATATCTCTCCAAAACAAAGCTTATATCGTATTCTAAAATGCAAAAAGGGGCTGACGTCATCATGTTATAGAACATCGTCGAAATTATTTACTTGTTAAAGCCCATGTACACGCAGTGTGGTCCTGACGGAAACCAATCATTTTACTCTAAGAAATACAATTTTAAGAAATTGTTTACATCTTAAAAACGTAGTCCCATCATGACCTCGACAACAAGCAGTCATTTTAAAAGAAAAATAAAACCAATTGACGTGGTTGCTTCTAATTTTGAATCGAAGTCAGGATCTAGGTCAACACCTGGTGTTTACAAAACGAACAGTCAAGGTCAAAATAGTTTCTGAAAAAGGTATCATTTCAAGTGAATAAATTTACACTAAAAACGCATGAAATGAGAAATAATTAAAATTTAAAACTGACAAACAAATAAATTGATATAAATATATATGAAATCAGATAGAATTAAATCAAATACACATAACAAGTAGTTTTGAAGAAGGAGAAAGAACAACAATCGATTTACAAATATCAGATCCAGTGTTCATAGGTTTTGTTAAAATATTGTATTCATTCTTTTGAAAACAAAATTATATGGCCAAAAAGTGATAGATACTTCAAACATTAAATGTAAATCACATTTATATTTGAAGATGTATTTAAAGGACTTAACATGTAAATTCATATCTAGTTTGTTCCTTGACCGTTTCAACACCCTGAATATTGTTTCACTGCACATTTAAATTGCTATTTTAAAATAGTTTCTTTTTCATTTCTTTCAGTTACCATAATGATTTTCTCCAGTGTTAAAATTCTCTCCTTGTACTGGGAGTTTATGCCGTTGTTTCTAAGGTTCTAGGTGTTAACATTATTAGTGCTCTATAGTAACAACAGCTGTAATGATGGTTTTGATCAGGCTTTGGGGAAACTTCGAATATATATAAATGTACACTGTACATATAAAAATGAATGAAATAAAAAGACAACTATCACATCCATAAACAAAATCATTAACTCAGAGACCCAAGTCAGTGGCGTACTTTACAGATAATATACAGGAATGAACTATATAAAGAAAGGATGTAACCAACTGCACCAACTTTAACCGATGACTTGATGTGTGGAATGTGAATAACCTAACCTCGGGGAAAAAAAAGGATCACACAACCCAATCATTTAGCAATATCAATCAAATCCGGGAAATAATAATTACTTGCTGGTTACTCGTTCACCCGAAGTTAATATGGTTTAACTCCAAAGACAAACTATGTACACAATTACCTACTTGCCTTTGGCACTGAAAGGGTAGTGCCTGAGACGTACTTTAGTCTGGTTTATAGTCTATACAACAAATCATACTAAATACTTTACCTGCCAAACTACATTCTCTTTCAAGATTGTTAGAAAAATAAGTTATTTTTCTGCCTTTTTATTCTCTTTTTCAGACGAATGTATTACTGTTTAGACCAAGTAACAGAAAAGTTCAAGATAGAATACTTACGTGCTGTTTTGTGAAGGATATCATGAAAAAGAAGAAAATAACAAGAATTCAATAAGATGATACTGATTAATGTCATAATAGGAACATACTAATATCATTTGCTGTAATATTAAAAATACATAAAACATTTACTGAATACATTTATCCTCCATCACAATAAACAATTTCCTCCTTAACAATCAACAAGTTATACATGGCTAAATCTCTTTCGTTATATATCTTGTTTTACAGCATACTTGATCGCATATACTAGGACAGTGAAAGACTTTGATACATGTATCTATGAAGGATGTTTGGATGTTTATGTACATACATCCATGCAACCATGTTGAGATGAATTTAAGTATGTACCCCTGCATTTTTAAAAAAAATCTCAATGAATTTAAAAGGAAAATGAGTTATATTTTGCAAATGAATCTATATCTTCCATAAAGTTTTCATGCAATTCTAGACAGTATTCAGTTTTGGGAATGAATTCAAATAGAATTAGGAAAAACCTTGAAAAATTCAAATCATTTACAAATAGTTAGATATCCACAAAACCCTAAAATTCTGATGCACACATGAATAAATGAATATTTAAATGGAAGCGAAATCTCAAAGAAAGATTAAAGAAAATCATGCTTTTTGGAGGTAGTTGGCATTACACTGCCCAATTGGGATTTAAATCATAATATCATGGATACAAGAGAAACTGACACAAAATACAGTAACGGATGCCAATATTACATTGCTGGGGAAAAACTAAAATCATCTGAAGACAAGGTAAACGCTGTCTTGAGAGACTGCTCCATCTCGAAACACAATAGGTTCTCTCAAAAGATGTGGCTCCCAAAGAAGTATTGTACAAAAAGACAAGAATCCAAGGTAGGATTTGATCATCTTATGTTACTTGTTTAGGCTCGAATAAGCAGTAACACAAGAAAGAGTGAAAACAACAAGCTTTGAAAAATATCATTTCTTTTGATAGAAAAATTCTTTAAAAGTCAGGAAAAAAGTATGAATTTACGGTTTTAAGAATCAATTACAAAAATGATCCACGAATAAAATTTTAGTAGTCCTAATAATAAAATTTTCTAATGATTTCAAGTTTGAGTCCCCACGAAGAATCCATGATGGAAGATGACATATGCTGTAATCTATAGTGTTGAAGTCTACAGCTCCTTATATAAAGAAGAATTATCACTCCTAGATTTGGAAATCCAAATAAATCTTTCAAAGAGATGTCTTTGCTCAGGAATTTCGTATGCAGAACATGCATTTTCCAGGAAAAAGGAATTAATCCTTTTGAATTCAAGTAATTTGAAATTATTCCAGACAGCACAACATACAATTTCCAGTGTAAGAGCCCAACTACTACTGAGAATATCTCTCCAAAACAAATTTTATATTGTATTCTAAAATCCAAAAAGGGGATGACGTGATCATGTTACAGAACATCGTCGAAATTATTTACTTGTTAAAGCTCATATACATGAAGTGTGGTCCTGACGAAAACCAATCATTTTACTCTAAGAAATAAAATTTTAAGAAATTGTTTACATCTTGAAAACGTAGTCCCATCATGACCTCGACAATAAGCAATCATTTTAAAAGAAAAAAAGAACCAATTTACGTGGGTGCTACTAATTTTGAATCGAAGTCAGGTTCTAGGTCAACACCTGGTGTTTACAAAACGAAAAAGTCAAGGTCAAAATATTTTCTGAAAAAGGTATCGCTTCAAGTGAATAAATTTACATTAAAAACGCATGAAATCAGAAATAAATAAAATTCAAAACTGACAAACAAATAAATTGATATAAATATATTTGAAAGAACAGAGAATTAAATCAAATACACATAACAAATACTTTTGAAGAAGGAGAAAGAACCACAATCACTTTACATACAAATATCAGATCCAGTATTCATAGTTTTTGTTAAAATATTGTATTCATTCTTTTGAAAACAAAATTATATGGCCAAAAAGTGATAGATACTTCAAACATTAAATGTCAATCACATTTACATTTGAAGATGTATTTAAATGACTTAACATGTAAATTCATTTCTATTTTATTCCTTGACCGTTTTAACACCCTGAATATTGTTTCACTGCACATTTAAATTGCTATTTTAAAATAGTTTCTTTTTCATTTCTTTCAGTTACCATAATGATTTTCTCCAGTGTTAAAATTCTCTCCTTGTACTGGGAGTTTATGCCGTTGCTTTTAAGGTTCTAGGTGTTAACATTATTAGTCCTCAATAGTAACAACAGCTGTAATGATGGTTTTGATCAGGCTTTGGGGAAACTTCGAATATACATAAATGTACGCTGTACATATAAAAATGAATGAAATAAAAAGACAACTATCACATCCACAAACAAAATCATTAACTCAGAGACTCAAGTCAGTGGCGTAATTTACAGATAATATACAGGAATGAACTCTATAAAGAAAGGATGTAACCGACTGCACCAACTTTAACTGATGACTTGATGTGTGGGATGTGATTAATGTAGCATCGGAAAAAAAAGGATCACACAACCCAATCATTTAGCAATATCAATCGAATCCGGGAAACAATAATTACTTGCTGGTTTAATAGGCAGAAAGACCTCCTTCACCCGAATTTAATATGGTTTAACTCCAAAGACAAACTATGTACACAAATGCCTACTTGCCTTTGGCACTGAAAGGTTAGTTCGTGACACGTACTTTAGTCTGGTTTATAGGCTATACAACAAATCATACTAAATACTTTACCTGCCAAACTACATTCTCTTTCAAGATTGTTAGAAAAATTAGTTATTTTTCTGCCTTTTTATTCTCTTTTTCAGATGAATGTATTACTGTTTAGACCAAGTAACAGAAACGTTCAAGATATAATACTTACACACTGTTTTGTGAAGGATATCATGAAAAAGAAGAAAATAACAAGAATTCAATAATATGATACTGATTAATATCATAAATAGGAACATACTAATATCATTTGCTGTAATATTAAAAATACATAAAACATTTACTGAATACATTTATCCTCCATCACAATAAAACAATTTCCTCCTTAACAATCAACAAGTTATACATGGCTCAATCTCTATCGTTACATATCTTGCATGACAGCAAACTTGTTAGCATATCCTAGGACAATGAAAGAGTTTGATACATGTATCTATGAAGGATGTACGGATGTTTGTGTACATATATGCATGCAACCATGTTGAGATGAATTTAAGTATGTACCCCTGCATTTTTAAAAAAATTCTCAATGAGTTTAAAAGGAAAATGAGTTATATTTTGCAAATGAATCTATATCTTCCATAAAGTTTTCATACAATTCTGGACAGTATTCAGTTTTGGGAATGAATTCAAATAGAATTAGGAAAAAACTTCAAAAATTCAAATTATTTACAAATAGTTAGATATCCACAAAACCCTAAAATTCTGATGCATACATGAATAAATGAATATTTAAATGGAAGCGTAATCTCAAAGAAAGATTAAAGAAAATCAAACTTTTTTGAGGTAGTTGGCATTACACTGCCCAATTGGAATTAAAATCATAATTTCATGGATACAAGAGAAACGGACACAAAATATAGTAAAGGATGCCAATATTACATTGCTGGGGAAAAACGAAAACCAACTTAAGACAAGGTAAAAGCTGTATTGAGAGACTGCTCCATCTCGAAACACAATAGGTTCTCTCAAGAGATGTGGCTCCCATAGAAGTATTGTACAAAAAGACAAGAATCCAAGGTAGGATTTGATCATCTTATGTTACTTGTATAGGCTCGAATAAACAGTAACACAAGAAAGAGTGAAAACAACAAGCTTTGAAAAATATCATTTCTTTTCCTAAAAAAATTCTTTAAAAGTGAGGAAAAAAGTATGAATTTACGGTTTGAAGAATCAAATACAAAAATAATCCATGAATAAAATTTTAGTAGTTCTAATAATAAAATTTTCTAATGATTTCAAGTTTGAGTCCCCACGAAGGATCCATGATGGAAGATGACATCTGCTGTTATCTATAGTGTTGATGTCTACAGTTCCTAATAGAAAGAAGAATTATCACTCCTAGTTTTGAAAATCCAAATAAATCTTTCAAAGAGATGTCTTTGCTCAGGAATTTCATATGCAGAACACGTATTTTCCAGGAAAAAGGAATTAATCCTTTTGAATTCAAGTAATTTGAAATTATTCCAGACAGTACAACATACAATTTCCAATGTAAGAGCCCAACTACTACTGAGAATATCTCTCCAAAACAAAGGTTATATTGTATTCTAAAATGTAAAAAAGGGGGTGACGTGATCATGATACTGAACATCGTCAAAATTATTTACTTGTTAAAGCTCATGTACACGTAGCGTGGTCCTGACGAAAACCAATCATTTTACTCTAAGAAATAAAATTTTAAGAAATTGTTTACATCTTAAAAACGTAGTGCCATCATGACCTCAACAACAAGCAATCATTTTAAAAGAAAACTAGAACTAATTTACGTGGTTGCTACTAATTTTGAATCGAAGTCAGGATCTAGGTCAACACCTGGTGTTTACAAAACGAACAGTCAAGGTCAAAATATTTTCTGAAAAAGGTATCGTTTCAAGTGAATAAATTTACACTAAAAACGCATGAAATCAGAAATAAATAAAATTTAAAACTGACAAACAAATAAATTGACATAAATATATATGAAATCAGATAGAATTAAATACATATAACAAGTACTTTTGAAGAAGGAGAAAGAACCACAATCACTTTACATACAAATATCAGATGAAGTATTAATAGTTTTTGTTAAAATATTGTATTCATTCTTTTGAAAACAAAATTATATGGCCAAAAAGTGATAGATACTTCAAACATTAAATGTCAATCACATTTATATTTGAAGATGTACTTAAAGGACTTAACATGTAAATTCATTTCTAGTTTGTTCCTTGACCGTTTTAACACCCTGAATATTGTTTCACTGCACATTTAAATTGCTATTTTAAAATAGTTTCTTTTTCATTTCTTTCAGTTACCATAATGATTTTCCCCAGTGTTAAAATTCTCTCCTTGTAGTGGGAGTTTATGCCGTTGTTTTTAAGGTTCTAGGTGTTAACATTATTAGTGCTCAATAGTAACAACAGCTGTAATGATGGTTTTGATCAGGCTTTGGGGAAACTTCGAATATATATAAATGTACACTGTACATATAAAAATGAATGAAATAAAAAGACAACTATCACATCCACAAACAAAATCATTAACTCAGAGACTCAAGTCAGTGGCGTAATTTACACATAATATACAGGAATGAACTCTATAAAGAAAGGATGTAACCGACTGCACCAACTTTAACTGATGACTTAATGTGTGGGATGTGATTAATCTAACATCGGGAAAAAAAAGGATAACACAACCCAATCATTTAACAATATCAATCGAATTCGGGAAACAATAATTACTTCTTGGTTTAATAGGCAAAAAGACCTCGTTCACCCGAAGTTAATATGGTTTAACTCCAAAGACAAACTATGTACACAAATACCTGCTTGCCTTTGGCACTGAAAGGGTAGTTCGTGACACGTACTTTAGTCTGGTTTATAGTCTATACAACAAATCATACTAAATACTTGACCTGCCAAACTACATTCTCTTTCAAGATTGTTAGAAAAATTAGTTATTTTTCTGCCTTTTTATACGTATTCCTGTTTAGACCAAGTAACAGAAAAGCTCAAGATATAATACTTACGCCCTGTTTTGTGAAGGATATCATGAAAAAGAAGAAAAAAACAAGAATTCAATAATATCATACTGATTAATATCATAAATAGGAACATACTAATATCATTTGCTGTAAAATTAAAAATACATAAACATTTACTGAATACATTTATCCTCCATCACAATAAAACAATTTCCTCCTTAACAATCAACAAGTTATACATGGCTAAATCTCTTTTGTTACATATCTTGCATTACAGCAAACTTGTTAGCATATACTAGGACAATGAAAGACTTTGATACATGTATCTATGAAGGATGTACGGATGTTTGTGTAGATATATGCATGCAACCATGTTGAGATGAATTTAAGTATGTACCCCTGCACTTTTAAAAAAATTCTCAATGAGTTTAAAAGGAAAATGAGTTATATTTTGCAAATGAATCTATATCTTCCATAAAGTTATCATACAATTCTAGACAGTATTCAGTTTTGGGAATGAATTCAAATAGAATTAGGAAAAAACTTCAAAAATGCAAATTATTTACAAATAGATATCCACAAAACCCTAAAATTCTGATGCATACATGAATAAATGAATATTTAAATGGAAGCGAAATCTCAAAGAAAGATTAAAGAAAATCAAACTTTTTGGAGGTAGTTGGCATTACACTGCCCAATTGGAATTTAAATCATAATTTCATGGATACAAGAGAAACTGACACAAAATATAGTAAAGGATGCCAATATTACATTGCTGGGGAAAAACTAAAACCAACTGAAGACAAGGTAAAAGCTGTCTTGAGAGACTGCTCCATCTCGAAACACAATAGGTTCTCTCAATAGATGTGGCTCCCATAGAAGTATTGTACAAAAAGACAAGAATCCAAGGGAGGATTTGATCATCTTATGTTACTTGTTTAGGCTCGAATAAACAGTAACACAAGAAAGAGTGAAAACAACAAGCTTTGAAAAATATCATTTCTTTTCCTAAAAAAATTCTTTAAAAGTGAGGAAAAAAGTATGAATTTACGGTTTGAAGAATCAAATACAAAAATAATCCATGAATAAAATTTTAGTAGTTCTAAAAATAAAATTTTCTAATGATTTCAAGTTTGAGTCCACACGAAGAATCCATGATGGAAGATGACATATGCTGTTATCTATAGTGATGAAGTCTACAGCTCCTAATAGAAAGAAGAATTATCACTCCTAGTTTTGAAAATCCAAATAAATCTTTCAAAGAGATGTCTTTGCTCAGGAATTTCGTATGCAGAACACGTATTTTCCAGGAAAAAGGAATTAATCCTTTTGAATTCAAGTAATTTGAAATTATTCCAGACAGTACAACATACAATTTCCAGTGTAAGAGCCCAATTACTACTGAGAATATCTCTCCAAAACAAAGGTTATATTGTATTCTAAAATGCAAAAAAGGGGGTGACGTGATCATGATACTGAACATCGTCAAAATTATGTACTTGTTAAATCTCGTGTACACGTAGTGTGGTCCTGACGAAAACCAATCATTTTACTCTAAGAAATAAAATTTTAAGAAATTGTTTACATCTTAAAAACGTAGTCCCATCATGACCTCAACAACAAGCAATCATTTTAAAAGAAAAATAGAACTAATTTACGTGGTTGCTACTAATTTTGAATCGAAGTCAGGATCTAGGTCAACACCTGGTGTTTACAAAACGAACAGTCAAGGTCAAAATATTTTCTGATAAAGGTATCGTTTCAAGTGAATAAATTTACACTAAAAAGGCATGAAATCAGAAATAAATAAAATTTAAAACTGACAAACAAATAAATTGACATAAATATATATGAAATCAGATAGAATTAAATACATATAACAAGTACTTTTGAAGAAGGAGAAAGAACCACAATTACTTTACATACTAATATCAGATGAAGTATGAATAGTTTTTGTTAAAATATTGTATTCATTCTTTTGAAAACAAAATTATATGGCCAAAAAGTGACAGATACTTCAAACATTAAATGTCAATCACATTTATATTTGAAGATGTATTTAAAGGACTTAACATGTAAATTCATTTCTAGTTTGTTCCTTGACCGTTTTAACACCCTGAATATTGTTTCACTGCACATTTAAATTGCTATTTTAAAATAGTTTCTTTTTCATTTCTTTCAGTTACCATAATGATTTTCCCCAGTGTTAAAATTCTCTCCTTGTAGTGGGAGTTTATGCCGTTGTTTTTAAGGTTCTAGGTGTTAACATTATTAGTGCTCAATAGTAACAACAGCTGTAATGATGGTTTTGATCAGGCTTTGGGGAAACTTCGAATATATATAAATGTACACTGTACATATAAAAATGAATGAAATAAAAAGACAACTATCACATACACAAACAAAATCATTAACTCAGAGACTCAAGTCAGTGGCGTAATTTACAGATAATATACAGGAATGAACTCTATAAAGAAAGGATGTAACCGACTGCACCAACTTTAACTGATGACTTAATGTGTGGGATGTGATTAATCTAACATCGGGAAAAAAAAGGATAACACAACCCAATCATTTAACAATATCAATCGAATTAGGGAAACAATAATTACTTGCTGGTTTAATAGGCAAAAAGACCTCGTTCACCCGAAGTTAATATGGTTTAACTCCAAAGACAAACTATGTAAACAGATACCCGCTTGCCTTTGGCACTGAAAGGGTAGTTCGTGAGACGTAGTTTAGTCTGGTTTATAGTCTATACAACAAATCATACTAAATACTTGACCTGCCAAACTACATTGTCTTTCAAGATTGTTAGAAAAATTAGTTATTTTTCTGCCTTTTTGTTCGTATTACTGTTTAGACCAAGTAACAGAAAAGTTCAAGATATAATACTTACGCCCTGTTTTGTGAAGGATATCATGAAAAAGAAGAAAAAAACAAGAATTCAATATTATCATACTGATTAATATCATAAATAGGAACATACTAATATCATTTGCTGTAAAATTAAAAATACATAAACATTTACTGAACACATTTATCCTCCATCACAATAAAACAATTTCCTCCTTAACAATCAACAAGTTATACATGGCTAAATCTCTTTCGTTACATATGTTGCATTACAGCAAACTTGTTAGCATATACTAGGACAATGAAAGACTTTGATACACGTATCTATGAAGGATGTATGGATGTTTATGTACATATATGCATGCAACCATGTTGAGATGAATTTAAGTATGTACCCCTGCACTTTTAAAAAAAATTCTCAATGAGTTTAAAAGGAAAATGAGTTATATTTTGCAAATGAATCTATATCTTCCATAAAGTTATCATACAATTCTGGACAGTATTCAGTTTTCGGAATGAATTCAAATAGAATTAGGAAAAAACTTCAAAAATGCAAATTACTTACAAATAGATATCCACAAAACCCTAAAATTCTGATGCATACATGAATAAATGAATATTTAAATGGAAGCGAAATCTCAAAGAAAGATTAAAGAAAATCAAACTTTTTGGAGGTAGTTGGCATTACACTGCCCAATTGGAATTTAAATCATAATTTGATTGATACAAGAGAAACTGACACAAAATATAGTAAAGGATGCCAATATAACAATGCTGGGAAAAAACTAAAACCAACTGAAGACAAGGTAAAAGCTGTCTTGAGAGACTGCTCCATCTCGAAACACAATAGGTTCTCTCAAGAGATGTGGCTCCCATAGAAGTATTGTACAAAAAGACAAGAATCCAAGGTAGGATTTGATCATCTTATGTTACTTGTTTGGGCTCGAATAAACAGTAACACAAGAAATAGTGAAAACAACAAGCTTTGAAAAATATCATTTCTTTTCCTAAAAACAAATCTTTAAAAGTCAGGAAAAAAGTATGAATTTACGGTTTAAAGAATCAAATACAAAAATGATCCATGAATAAAATTTTAGTAGTCCTAATAACAAAATTTTCTAATAATTTCAAGTTTGAGTCCCCACGAAGAATCCATGATGGAAGATGACATATGCTGTTATCTATGGTGTTGAAATCTTCAGTTTCTTACAGAAAGTAGAATTATCACTCCTAGTTTAGCAAATCCAAATAAATCTTTAAAAGAGATGTCTTTGCTCAGGAATTTCATATGCAGAACACGTATTTTCCAGGAAAAAGGAATTAATCCTTTTGAATTCAAGCAATTTGAAATTATTCCAGACAGTACAACATACAATTTCCAGTGTAAGAGCCCCACTACTACTGAGAATATCTCTCCAAAACAAAGGTTATATCGTATTCTAAAATGCAAAAAGGGGCTGACGTCATCATGTTACAGAACATCGTCGAAATTATTTACTTGTTAAAGCTCATGTACACGCAGTGTGGTCCTGACGAAAACCAATCATTTTACTCTAAGAAATAAAATTTTAAGAAATTGTTTACATCTTAAAAACGTAGTCCCATCAAGACCTCAACAACATGCAATCATTTTAAAAGAAAAATAGAACTAATTTAAGTGGTTGCAACTAATTTTGAATAGAAGTCAGGAGCTAGGTCAACACCTGGTGTTTACAAAACGAACATTCAAGGTCAAAATAGTTTCTGAAAAAGGTATCATTTCAAGTGAATAAATTTACACTAAAAACGCATGAAATGAGAAATAATTAAAATTTAAAACTGACAAACAAATAAATTGATATAAATATATATGAAATCAGATAGAATTAAATACATATAACAAGTACTTTTGAAGAAGGAGAAAGAACCACAATTACTTTACATACAAATATCAGATGAAGTATTAATAGTTTTTGTTAAAATATTGTATTCATTCTTTTGAAAACAAAATTATATGGCCAAAAAGTGATAGATACTTCAAACATTAAATGTCAATCACATTTATATTTGAAGATGTATTTAAAGGACTTAACATGTAAATTCATTTCTAGTTTCTTCCTTGACCGTTTTAACACCCTGAATATTGTTTCACTGCACATTTAAATTGCTATTTTAAAATAGTTTCTTTTTCATTTCTTTCAGTTACCATAATGATTTTCCCCAGTGTTAAAATTCTCTCCTTGCACTGGGAGTTTATGCCATTGTTTTTAAGGTTCTAGGTGTTAACATTATTAGTGCTCAATAGTAACAACAGCTGTAATGATGGTTTTGATCAGGCTTTGGGGAAACTTCCAATATATATAAATGTACACTGTACATATAAAAATGAATGAAATAAAAAGACAACTATCACATCCACAAACAAAATCATTAACTCAGAGACTCAAGTCAGTGGCGTAATTTACAGATAATATACAGGGATGAACTCTATAAAGAAAGGATGTAACCGACTGCACCAACTTTAACTGATGACTTGATGTGTGGAATGTGAATAACCTAACCTTGGGGGAAAAAAAAGGATCACACAACCCAATCATTTAGCAATATCAATCAAATCCGGGAAACGATAATTACTTGCTGGTTACTCCTTCACCCGAAGTTAATATGGTTTAACTCCAAAGACAAACTATGTACACAAATACCTACTTGCCTTTGGCACTGAAAGTGTAGTACGTGACACGTACTTTAGTCTGGTTTATAGTCTATACAACAAATCATACTAAATACTCGATCTGCCAAACTGCATTCTCTTTCAAGATTGTTAGAAAAATTAGTTATTTTTCTGCCTTTTTATTCTCTTTTTCAGACGAATGTATTACTGTTTAGACCAAGTAACAGAAAAGTTCAAGATAGAATATTTACGTGCTGTTTTGTGAAGGATATCATGAAAAAGAAGAAAATAACAAGAATTCAATAATATGATACTGATTAATATCATAAATAAGAACATATTAATATCGTTTGCTGTAAAATTAAAAATACATAAAACAGTTACTGAATACATTTATCCTCCATCACAATAGAACAATTTCCTCCTTAACAATCAACAAGTTATACATGGCTAAATCTCTTTCGTTATATATCTTGCTTTACAGCATACTTGTTAGCATATACTAGGACAGTGAAAGACTTTGATACATGTATCTATGAAGGATGTATGAATGTTTATGTACATACATCCATGCAACCATGTTGAGATGAATTTAAGTATGTACCCCTGCATTTTTAAAAAAATTCTCAATGAATTTAAAAGGAAAATGAGTTATATTTTGCAAATGAATCTATATCTTCCATAAAGTTTTCATACAATTCTAGACAGTATTCAGACTTGAGAATGAATTCAAATAGAATTAGGAAAAAAATTCAAAAATTCAAATCATTTACAGATAGTTAGATATCCACAAAACTCTAAAATTCTGATGCACACATGAATAAATGAATATTTAAATGGAAGCGAAATCTCAAAGAAAGACTAAAGAAAATCATACTTTTTGGAGGTAGTTGGCATTACACTGCCCAATTGGGATTTAAATCATAATTTCACGGATACAAGAGAAACTGACACAAAATACAGTAAAGGATGCCAATATTACATTGCTGGGGAAAAACTAAAACCATCTGAAGACAAGGTAAAAGCTGTCTTGAGAGACTGCTCCATCTCGAAACACAATAGGTTCTCTCAAGAGATGTGGCTCCCAAAGAAGTACTGTACAAAAAGACAAGAATCCAAGGTAGGATTTGATCATCTTATGTTACTTGTTTAGACTTGAATAAACAGTAACACAAGAAATAGTGAAAACAACAAGCTTTGAAAAATATCATTTCTTTTGATAGAAAAATTCTTTAAAAGTGAGGAAAAAAGTATGAATTTACGGTTTTAAGAATCAAATACAAAAATGATCCACGAATAAAATTTTAGTAGTCCTAATAATAAAATTTTCTAATGATTTCAAGTTTGAGTCCTCACGAAGAATCCATGATGGAAGATGACATATGCTGTAATCTATAGTGTTGAAGTCTACAGCTCCTTATATAAAGAAGAATTATCACTCCTAGATTTGGAAATCCAAATAAATCTTTCAAAGAGATGTCTTTGCTCAGGAATTTCGTATGCAGAACACGTATTTTCCAGGAAAAAGGAATTAATCCTTTTGAATTCAAGTAATTTGAAATTATTCCAGACAGCACAACATACAATTTACAGTGTAAGAGCCCAACTACTACTGAGAATATCTCTCCAAAACAAAGGTTATATTGTATTCTAAAATGCAAAAAGGGGCTGACGTCATCATGTTACAGAACATCGTCGAAATTATTTACTTGTTAAAGCTCATGTACACGCAGTGTGGTCCTGACGAAAACCAATCATTCTACTCTAAGAAATACAATTTTAAGAAAGTGTTTACATCTTAAAAACGTAGCCCCATCATGACCTGGACAACAAGCAATCATTTTAAAAGAAAAATAAAACTAATTTACGTGGTTGCTACTAATTTTGAATCGAAGTCAGGATCTAGGTCAACACCTGGTGTTTACAAAACGAACAGTCAAGGTCAAAATATTTTCTGATAAAGGTATCGTTTCAAGTGAATAAATTTACACTAAAAATGAACGAAATCAGAAAAAAATTAAATTTAAAACTGACAAACAAATAAATTGATATAAATATATATGAAATCAGATAGAATTAAATCAAATACACATAACAAGTACTTTTGAAGAAGGAGAAAGAACCACAATCACTTTACATACAAATATCAGATCAAGTATTCACAGTTTTTGTTAAAATATTGTATTAATTTTTCTGAAAACAAAATTATATGGCCAAAAAGTGATAGATACTTCAATCATTAAATGTCAATCACATTTATATTTGAAGATGTATTTAAATGACTTAACATGTAAATTCATTTCTAGTTTCTTCCTTGACCGTTTTAACGCACTAAATATTGTTTCACTGCACATTTAAATTGCTATTTTAAAATAGTTTCTTTTTCATTTCTTTCAGTTACCATAATGATTTTCTTCAGTGTAAAGATTCTCTCATTGTACTGGGAGTTTATGCCATTGTTTTTAAGGTTCTAGGTGTTAACATTATTAGTCCTCAATAGTAACAACAGCTGTAATGATGGTTTTGATCAGGCTTTGGGGAAACTTCCAATATATATAAATGTACGCTGTACATATAAAAATGAATGAAATAAAAAGACAACTAGCACATCCACAAACAAAATCATTAACTCAGAGACTCAAGTCAGTGGCGTAATTTACAGATAATATACAGGAATGAACTCTATAAAGAAAGGATGTAACCGACTGCACCAACTTTAACTGATGACTTGATGTGTGGAATGTGAGAAATCTAACATCGGGAAAAAATGGATCACACAACCCAATCATTTAGCAATATCAATCGAATCCGGAAAACAATAATTACTTGCTGGTTTAATAGGCAAAAAGACCTCCTTCACCCGAAGTTAATATGGTTTAACTCCAAAGACAAACTATGTACACAAATACCTGCTTGCCTTTGGCACTGAAAGGGTAGTTCGTGACATGTACTTTAGTCTGGTTTATAGTCTATACAACAAAATCATACTAAATACTCGACCTGCCAAACTACATTCTCTTCGAAGATTGTTAGAAAAAATTAGTTATTTTTCTGCCTTTTTATTCTCTTTTTCAGATGAATGTATTACTGTTTAGACCAAGTAACAGAAACGTTCAAGATATATTACTTACCATCTGTTTTGTGAAGGATATCATGAAAAAGAAGAAAATAACAAGAATTCAATAATATGATACTGATTAATATCATAAATAGGAACATACTAATATCATTTGCTGTAATATTAAAAATACATAAAACATTTACTGAATACATTTATCCTCCATCACAATAAAACAATTTCCTCCTTAACAATCAACAATTTATACATGGCTAAATCTCTTTCGTTACATATCTTGCATTACAGCAAACTTGTTAGCATAAACTAGGACAATGAAAGACTTTGATACACGTATCTATGAAGGATGTATGGATGTTTATGTACATATATGCATGCAACCCTGTTGAGATGAATTTAAGTATGTACCCCTGCACTTTTTAAAAAAATTCTCAATGAGTTTAAAAGGAAAATGAGTTAAATTTTGCAAATGAATCTATGTCTTCTATAAAGATTTCATACAATTCTGGACAGTATTCAGTTATGGGAATGAATTCAAATAGAATTAGGAAAAAACTTCAAAAAATCAAATTATTTACAAATAGTTAGATATCCACAAAACCCTAAAATTCTGATGCATACATGAATAAATGAATATTTAAATGGAAGCGAAATCTCAAAGAAAGATCAAAGAAAATCAAACTTTTTCGAGGTAGTTGGCATTACACTACCCAATTGGAATTTAAATCATAATTTCATGGATACAAGAGAAAGTACACAAAATATAGTAAAGGATGCTAATATTACATTGCTGGGGAAAAACTAAAACCAACTTAAGACAAGGTAAAAGCTGTATTGAGAGACTCTTCCATCTCGAAACACAATAGGTTCTCTCAAGAGATGTGGCTCCCATAGAAGTATTGTACAAAAAGACAAGAATCCAAGGTAGGATTTGATCACATTATGTTACTTGTATAGGCTCGAATAAACAGTAACACAAGAAAGAGTGAAAACAACAAGCTTTGAAAAATATCATTTCTCTCCCTAAAAAAATTCTTTAAAAGTGAGGAACAAAGTATGAATTTACGGTTTGAAGAATCAATTACAAAAATAATCCATGAATAAAATTTTAGTAGTTCTAATAATAAAATTTTCTAATGATTTCAAGTTTGAGTCCTCACGAAGAATCCATGATGGAAGATGACATATGCTGTTATCTATAGTGTTGAAGTCTACAGTTCCTAATAGAAAGAAGAATTATCTCTCCTAGTTTTGAAAATCCAAATAAATCTTTCAAAGAGATGTCTTTGCTCTGGAATTTCGTAAGCAGAACACGTATTTTCCAGGAAAAAGGAATTAATCCTTTTGAATTCAAGTAATTTGAAATTATTCCAGACAGCACAATATACAATTTACAGTGTAAGAGCCCAACTACTACTGAGAATATCTCTCCAAAACAAAGGTTATATTGTATTCTAAAATGCAAAAAGGGGCTGATGTCATCATGTTACAGAACATCGTCGAAATTATTTACTTGTTAAAGCTCATGTACACGCAGTGTGGTCCTGACGAAAACCAATCATTTTACTCTAAGAAATACAATTTTAAGAAATTGTTTACATCTTAAAAACGTAGTCCCATCATGACCTCGACAACAAGCAATCATTTTAAAAGAAAAATAAAACTAATTTACGTGGTTGCTACTAATTTTGAATCGAAGTCAGGATCTAGGTCAACACCTGTTGTTTACAAAACGAACAGTCAAGGTCAAAATATTTTCTGATAAAGGTATCGTTTCAAGTGAATAAATTTACACTAAAAACGCATGAAATAAGAAATAAATTAAATTTAAAACTGACAAACAAATAAATTGATATAAATATATATGAAATCAGATAGAATTAAATCAAATACAAATAACAAGTACTTTTGAAGAAGGAGAAAGAACCACAATCACTTTACATACAAATATCAGATCAAGTATTCACAGTTTTTGTTAAAATATTGTATTCATTCTTCTGAAAACAAAATTATATGGCCAAAAAGTGAGAGATACTTCAAACATTAAATGTCAATCACATTTACATTTGCAGATGTATTTAAATGACTTAACATGTAAATTCATTTCTAGTTTGTTCCTTGACCGTTTTAACACACTAAATATTGTTTCACTGCACATTTAAATTGCTATTTTAGAATAGTTTCTTTTTCATTTCTTTCAGTTACCATAATGATTTTCTCCAGTGTTAAGATTCTCTCCTTGTACTGGGAGTTTATGCCATTGTTTTTAAGGTTCTAGGTGTTAACATTATTAGTCCTCAATAGTAACAACAGCTGTAATGATGGTTTTGATCAGGCTTTGGGGAAACTTCCAATATATATAAATGTACGCTGTACATATAAAAATGAATGAAATAAAAAGACAACTATCACATCCACAAACAAAATCATTAACTCAGAGACTCAAGTCAGTGGCGTAATTTACAGATAATATACAGGAATGAACTCTATAAAGAAAGGATGTAACCGACTGCACCAACTTTAACTGATGACTTGATGTGTGGGATGTGAGTAATCTAACATCGGAAAAAAATTGATCACACAACCCAATCATTTAGCATTATCAATCGAATCCGGAAAACAATAATTACTTGCTGGTTTAATAGGCAAAAAGACCTCCTTCACCCGAAGTTAATATGGTTTAACTCCAAAGACAAACTATGTACACAAATACCTGCTTGCCTTTGGCACTGAAAGGGTAGTTCGTGACATGTACTTTAGTCTGGTTTATAGTCTATACAACAAATCATACTAAATACTCGACCTGCCAAACTACATTCTCTTTCAAGATTGTTAGAAAAATTAGTTATTTTTCTGCCTTTTTATTCTCTTTTTCAGATGAATGTATTACTGTTTAGACCAAGTAACAGAAACGTTCAAGATATATTACTTACCATCTGTTTTGTGAAGGATATCATGAAAAAGAAGAAAATAACAAGAATTCAATAATATGATACTGATTAATATCATAAATAGGAACATACTAATATCATTTGCTGTAATATTAAAAATACATAAAACATTTACTGAATACATTTATCCTCCATCACAAAAAAACAATTTCCTCCTTAACAATCAACAATTTATACATGGCTAAATCTCTTTCGTTACATATCTTGCAGTACAGCAAACTTGTTAGCATATACTAGGACAATGAAAGACTTTGATACACGTATCTATGAAGGATGTATGGATGTTTATGTACATATATGCATGCAACCATGTTGAGATGAATTCAAGCATGTACCCCTGCACTTTTTAAAAAAATTCTCAATGTGTTTAATAGGAAAATGAGTTATATTTTGCAAATGAATCTATGTCTTCTATAAAGATTTCATACAATTCTGGACAGTATTCAGTTATGGGAATGAATTCAAATAGAATTAGGAAAAAACTTCAAAAATTCAAATTATTTACAAATAGTTAGATATCCACAAAACCCTAAAATTCTGATGCATACATGAATAAATGTATATTTAAATGGAAGCGAAATCTCAAAGAAAGATCAAAGAAAATCAAACTTTTTGGAGGTATTGGCATTACACTGCCCAATTGGAATTTAAATCATAATTTCATGGATACAAGAGAAACTACACAAAATATAGTAAAGGATGCCAATATTACATTGCTGGGGAAAAACTAAAACCAACTTAAGACAAGGTAAAAGCTGTATTGAGAGACTGCTCCATCTCGAAACACAATAGGTTCTCTCAAGAGATGTGGCTCCCATAGAAGTATTGTACAAAAAGACAAGAATCCAAGGTAGGATTTGATCATCTTATGTTACTTGTATAGGCTCGAATAAACAGTAACACAAGAAAGAGTGAAAACAACAAGCTTTGAAAAATATCATTTCTTTTCCTAAAAAAATTCTTTAAAAGTGAGGAAAAAAGTATGAATTTACGGTTTGAAGAATCAATTACAAAAATAATCCATGAATAAAATTTTAGTAGTTCTAATAATAACATTTTCTAATGATTTCAAGTTTGAGTCCTCACGAAGAATCCATGATGGAAGATGACATATGCTATTATCTATAGTGTTGAAGTCTACAGTTCCTAATAGAAAGAAGAATTATCACTCCTAGTTTTGAAAATCCAAATAAATCTTTCAAAGAGATGTCTTTGCTCAGGAATTTCGTATGCAGAACACGTATTTTCCAGGAAAAAGGAATTAATCCTTTTGAATTCAAGTAATCTGAAATTATTCCAGACAGCACAACATACAATTTCCAGTGTAAGAGCCCAACTACTACTGAGAATATCTCTCCAAAACAAAGGTTATATTGTATTCTAAAATGCAAAAAGGGGCTGACGTCATCATGTTACACAACATCGTCGAAATTATTTACTTGTTAAAGCTCATGTACACGCAGTGTGGTCCTGACGAAAACCAATCATTTTACTCTAAGAAATACAATTTTAAGAAATTGTTTACATCTTAAAAACGTAGTCCCATCATGACCTCGACAACAAGCAATCATTTTAAAAGAAAAATAAAACTAATTTACGTGGTTGCTACTAATTTTGTATCGAAGTCAGGATCTAGGTCAACACCTGGTGTTTACAAAACGAACAGTCAAAGTCAAAATATTTTCTGATAAAGGTATCGTTTCAAGTGAATAAATTTACACTAAAAACGCATGAAATAAGAAATAAATTAAATTTAAAACTGACAAACAAATAAACTGATATAAATATATATGAAATCAGATAGAATTAAATCAAATACACATAACAAGTACTTTTGAAGAAGGAGAAAGAACCACAATCACTTTACATACAAATATCAGATCAAGTATTCACAGTTTTTGTTAAAATATTGTATTCATTCTTCTGAAAACAAAATTATATGGCCAAAAAGTGATAGATACTTCAAACATTAAATGTCAATCACATTTACATTTGAAGATGTATTTAAAGGACTTAACATGTAAATTCATTTCTAGTTTGTTCCTTGACCGTTTTAACACACTAAATATTGTTTCACTGCACATTTAAATTGCTATTTTAAAATAGTTTCTTTTTCATTTCTTTCAGTTACCATAATGATTTTCTCCAGTGTTAAGATTCTCTCCTTGTACTGGGAGTTTATGCCATTGTTTTAAAGGTTCTAGGTGTTAACATTATTAGTGCTCAATAGTAACAACAGCTGTAATGATGGTTTTGATCAGGCTTTGGGGAAACTTCCAATATATATAAATGTACGCTGTACATATAAAAATGAATGAAATAAAAAGACAACTATCACATCCACAAACAAAATCATTAACTCAGAGACTCAAGTCAGTGGCGTAATTTACAGATAATATACAGGAATGAACTCTATAAAGAAAGGATGTAACCGACTGCACCAACTTTAACTGATGACTTGATGTGTGGGATGTGAGTAATCTAACATCGGAAAAAAATGGATCACACAACCCAATCATTTAGCATTATCAATCGAATCCGGAAAACAATAATTACTTGCTGGTTTAATAGGCAAAAAGACCTCCTTCACCCGAAGTTAATATGGTTTAACTCCAAAGACAAACTATGTACACAAATACCTGCTTGCCTTTGGCACTGAAAGGGTAGTTCGTGACATGTACTTTAGTCTGGTTTATAGTCTATACAACAAATCATACTAAATACTCGACCTGCCAAACTACATTCTCTTTCAAGATTGTTAGAAAAATTAGTTATTTTTCTGCCTTTTTATTCTCTTTTTCAGATGAATGTATTACTGTTTAGACCAAGTAACAGAAACGTTCAAGATATATTACTTACCATCTGTTTTGTGAAGGATATCATAAAAAAAGAAGAAAATAACAAGAATTCAATAATATGATACTGATTAATATCATAAATAGGAACATACTAATATCATTTGCTGTAATATTAAAAATACATAAAACATTTACTGAATACATTTATCCTCCATCACAATAAAACAATTTCCTCCTTAACAATCAACAATTTATACATGGCTAAATCTCTTTCGTTACATATCTTGCATTACAGCAAACTTGTTAGCATATACTAGGACAATGAAAGACTTTGATACACGTATCTATGAAGGATGTATGGATGTTTATGTACATATATGCATGCAACCATGTTGAGATGAATTTAAGTATGTACCCCTGCACTTTTAAAAAAAATTCTCAATGTGTTTAAAAGGAAAATGAGTTATATTTTGCAAATGAATCTATGTCTTCTATAAAGATATCATACAATTCTGGACAGTATTCAGTTATGGGAATGAATTCAAATAGAATTAGGAAAAAACTTCAAAAATTCAAATTATTTACAAATAGTTAGATATCCACAAAACCCTAAAATCCTGATGCATACATGAATAAATGAATATTTAAATGGAAGCGAAATCTCAAAGAAAGATCAAAGAAAATCAAACTTTTTGGAGGTAGTTGGAAATACACTGCCCAATTGGAATTTAAATCATAATTTCATGGATACAAGAGAAACTACACAAAATATAGTAAAGGATGCTAATATCACATTGCTGGGGAAAAACCAAAACCAACTTAAGTCAAGGTAAAAGCTGTATTGAGAGACTGCTCCATCTCGAAACACAATAGGTTCTCTCAAGAGATCTGGCTCCCATAGAAGTATTGTACAAAAAGACAAGAATCCAAGGTAGGATTTGATCATCTTATGTTACTTGTATAGGCTCGAATAAACAGTAACACAAGAAAGAGTGAAAACAACAAGCTTTGAAAAATATCATTTCTTTCCCTAAAAAAATTCTTTAAAAGTGAGGAACAAAGTAAGAATTTACGGTTTGAAGAATCAATTACAAAAATAATCCATGAATAAAATTTTAGTAGTTCTAATAATACAATTTTCTAATGATTTCAAGTTTGAGTCCTCACGAAGAATCCATGATGGAAGATGACATATGCTGTTATCTATAGTGTTGAAGTCTACAGTTCCTAATAGAAAGAAGAATTATCACTCCTAGTTTTGAAAATCCAAATAAATCTTTCAAAGAGATGTCTTTGCTCAGGAATTTCGTATGCAGAACACGTATTTTCCAGGAAAAAGGAATTAATCCTTTTGAATTCAAGTAATCTGAAATTATTCCAGACAGCACAACATACAATATACAGTGTAAGAGCCCAACTACTACTGAGAATATCTCTCCAAAACAAAGGTTATATTGTATTCTAAAATGCAAAAAGGGGCTGACGTCATCATGTTACAGAACATCGTCGAAATTATTTACTTGTTAAAGCTCATGTACACGCAGTGTGGTCCTGACGAAAACCAATCATTTTACTCTAAGAAATAAAATTTTAAGAAATTGTTTACATCTTAAAAACGTAGTCCCATCATGACCTCGACAATAAGCAATCATTTTAAAAGAAAAATAAAACTAATTTACGTGGTTGCTACTAATTTTGAATCGAAGTCAGGATCTCGGTCAACACCTGGTGTTTACAAAACGAACAGTCAAGGTCAAAATATTTTCTGATAAAGGTATCGTTTCAAGTGAATAAATTTACACTAAAAACGCATGAAATAAGAAATAAATTAAATTTAAAACTGACAAACAAATAAATTGATATAAATATATATGAAATCAGATAGAATTAAATCAAATACAAATAACAAGTACTTTTGAAGAAGGAGAAAGAACCACAATCACTTTACATACAAATATCAGATCAAGTATTCACAGTTTTTGTTAAAATATTGTATTCATTCTTCTGAAAACAAAATTATATGGCCAAAAAGTGAGAGATACTTCAAACATTAAATGTCAATCACATTTACATTTGCAGATGTATTTAAATGACTTAACATGTAAATTCATTTCTAGTTTGTTCCTTGACCGTTTTAACACACTAAATATTGTTTCACTGCACATTTAAATTGCTATTTTAGAATAGTTTCTTTTTCATTTCTTTCAGTTACCATAATGATTTTCTCCAGTGTTAAGATTCTCTCCTTGTACTGGGAGTTTATGCCATTGTTTTTAAGGTTCTAGGTGTTAACATTATTAGTCCTCAATAGTAACAACAGCTGTAATGATGGTTTTGATCAGGCTTTGGGGAAACTTCCAATATATATAAATGTACGCTGTACATATAAAAATGAATGAAATAAAAAGACAACTATCACATCCACAAACAAAATCATTAACTCAGAGACTCAAGTCAGTGGCGTAATTTACAGATAATATACAGGAATGAACTCTATAAAGAAAGGATGTAACCGACTGCACCAACTTTAACTGATGACTTGATGTGTGGGATGTGAGTAATCTAACATCGGAAAAAAATGGATCACACAACCCAATCATTTAGCATTATCAATCGAATCCGGAAAACAATAATTACTTGCTGGTTTAATAGGCAAAAAGACCTCCTTCACCCGAAGTTAATATGGTTTAACTCCAAAGACAAACTATGTACACAAATACCTGCTTGCCTTTGGCACTGAAAGGGTAGTTCGTGACATGTACTTTAGTCTGGTTTATAGTCTATACAACAAATCATACTAAATACTCGACCTGCCAAACTACATTCTCTTTCAAGATTGTTAGAAAAAATAGTTATTTTTCTGCCTTTTTATTCTCTTTTTCAGATGAATGTATTACTGTTTAGACCAAGTAACAGAAACGTTCAAGATATATTACTTACCATCTGTTTTGTGAAGGATATCATGAAAAAGAAGAAAATAACAAGAATTCAATAATATGATACTGATTAATATCATAAATAGGAACATACTAATATCATTTGCTGTAATATTAAAAATACATAAAACATTTACTGAATACATTTATCCTCCATCACAAAAAAACAATTTCCTCCTTAACAATCAACAATTTATACATGGCTAAATCTCTTTCGTTACATATCTTGCAGTACAGCAAACTTGTTAGCATATACTAGGACAATGAAAGACTTTGATACACGTATCTATGAAGGATGTATGGATGTTTATGTACATATATGCATGCAACCATGTTGAGATGAATTCAAGCATGTACCCCTGCACTTTTTAAAAAAATTCTCAATGTGTTTAATAGGAAAATGAGTTATATTTTGCAAATGAATCTATGTCTTCTATAAAGATTTCATACAATTCTGGACAGTATTCAGTTATGGGAATGAATTCAAATAGAATTAGGAAAAAACTTCAAAAATTCAAATTATTTACAAATAGTTAGATATCCACAAAACCCTAAAATTCTGATGCATACATGAATAAATGTATATTTAAATGGAAGCGAAATCTCAAAGAAAGATCAAAGAAAATCAAACTTTTTGGAGGTATTGGCATTACACTGCCCAATTGGAATTTAAATCATAATTTCATGGATACAAGAGAAACTACACAAAATATAGTAAAGGATGCCAATATTACATTGCTGGGGAAAAACTAAAACCAACTTAAGACAAGGTAAAAGCTGTATTGAGAGACTGCTCCATCTCGAAACACAATAGGTTCTCTCAAGAGATGTGGCTCCCATAGAAGTATTGTACAAAAAGACAAGAATCCAAGGTAGGATTTGATCATCTTATGTTACTTGTATAGGCTCGAATAAACAGTAACACAAGAAAGAGTGAAAACAACAAGCTTTGAAAAATATCATTTCTTTTCCTAAAAAAATTCTTTAAAAGTGAGGAAAAAAGTATGAATTTACGGTTTGAAGAATCAATTACAAAAATAATCCATGAATAAAATTTTAGTAGTTCTAATAATAACATTTTCTAATGATTTCAAGTTTGAGTCCTCACGAAGAATCCATGATGGAAGATGACATATGCTATTATCTATAGTGTTGAAGTCTACAGTTCCTAATAGAAAGAAGAATTATCACTCCTAGTTTTGAAAATCCAAATAAATCTTTCAAAGAGATGTCTTTGCTCAGGAATTTCGTATGCAGAACACGTATTTTCCAGGAAAAAGGAATTAATCCTTTTGAATTCAAGTAATCTGAAATTATTCCAGACAGCACAACATACAATTTCCAGTGTAAGAGCCCAACTACTACTGAGAATATCTCTCCAAAACAAAGGTTATATTGTATTCTAAAATGCAAAAAGGGGCTGACGTCATCATGTTACACAACATCGTCGAAATTATTTACTTGTTAAAGCTCATGTACACGCAGTGTGGTCCTGACGAAAACCAATCATTTTACTCTAAGAAATACAATTTTAAGAAATTGTTTACATCTTAAAAACGTAGTCCCATCATGACCTCGACAACAAGCAATCATTTTAAAAGAAAAATAAAACTAATTTACGTGGTTGCTACTAATTTTGTATCGAAGTCAGGATCTAGGTCAACACCTGGTGTTTACAAAACGAACAGTCAAAGTCAAAATATTTTCTGATAAAGGTATCGTTTCAAGTGAATAAATTTACACTAAAAACGCATGAAATAAGAAATAAATTAAATTTAAAACTGACAAACAAATAAACTGATATAAATATATATGAAATCAGATAGAATTAAATCAAATACACATAACAAGTACTTTTGAAGAAGGAGAAAGAACCACAATCACTTTACATACAAATATCAGATCAAGTATTCACAGTTTTTGTTAAAATATTGTATTCATTCTTCTGAAAACAAAATTATATGGCCAAAAAGTGATAGATACTTCAAACATTAAATGTCAATCACATTTATATTTGAAGATGTATTTAAAGGACTTAACATGTAAATTCATTTCTAGTTTGTTCCTTGACCGTTTTAACACACTAAATATTGTTTCACTGCACATTTAAATTGCTATTTTAAAATAGTTTCTTTTTCATTTCTTTCAGTTACCATAATGATTTTCTCCAGTGTTAAGATTCTCTCCTTGTACTGGGAGTTTATGCCATTGTTTTAAAGGTTCTAGGTGTTAACATTATTAGTGCTCAATAGTAACAACAGCTGTAATGATGGTTTTGATCAGGCTTTGGGGAAACTTCCAATATATATAAATGTACGCTGTACATATAAAAATGAATGAAATAAAAAGACAACTATCACATCCACAAACAAAATCATTAACTCAGAGACTCAAGTCAGTGGCGTAATTTACAGATAATATACAGGAATGAACTCTATAAAGAAAGGATGTAACCGACTGCACCAACTTTAACTGATGACTTGATGTGTGGGATGTGAGTAATCTAACATCGGAAAAAAATGGATCACACAACCCAATCATTTAGCATTATCAATCGAATCCGGAAAACAATAATTACTTGCTGGTTTAATAGGCAAAAAGACCTCCTTCACCCGAAGTTAATATGGTTTAACTCCAAAGACAAACTATGTACACAAATACCTGCTTGCCTTTGGCACTGAAAGGGTAGTTCGTGACATGTACTTTAGTCTGGTTTATAGTCTATACAACAAATCATACTAAATACTCGACCTGCCAAACTACATTCTCTTTGAAGATTGTTAGAAAAATTAGTTATTTTTCTGCCTTTTTATTCTCTTTTTCAGATGAATGTATTACTGTTTAGACCAAGTAACAGAAACGTTCAAGATATATTACTTACCATCTGTTTTGTGAAGGATATCATAAAAAAAGAAGAAAATAACAAGAATTCAATAATATGATACTGATTAATATCATAAATAGGAACATACTAATATCATTTGCTGTAATATTAAAAATACATAAAACATTTACTGAATACATTTATCCTCCATCACAATAAAACAATTTCCTCCTTAACAATCAACAATTTATACATGGCTAAATCTCTTTCGTTACATATCTTGCATTACAGCAAACTTGTTAGCATATACTAGGACAATGAAAGACTTTGATACACGTATCTATGAAGGATGTATGGATGTTTATGTACATATATGCATGCAACCATGTTGAGATGAATTTAAGTATGTACCCCTGCACTTTTAAAAAAAATTCTCAATGTGTTTAAAAGGAAAATGAGTTATATTTTGCAAATGAATCTATGTCTTCTATAAAGATATCATACAATTCTGGACAGTATTCAGTTATGGGAATGAATTCAAATAGAATTAGGAAAAAACTTCAAAAATTCAAATTATTTACAAATAGTTAGATATCCACAAAACCCTAAAATCCTGATGCATACATGAATAAATGAATATTTAAATGGAAGCGAAATCTCAAAGAAAGATCAAAGAAAATCAAACTTTTTGGAGGTAGTTGGAAATACACTGCCCAATTGGAATTTAAATCATAATTTCATGGATACAAGAGAAACTACACAAAATATAGTAAAGGATGCTAATATCACATTGCTGGGGAAAAACCAAAACCAACTTAAGTCAAGGTAAAAGCTGTATTGAGAGACTGCTCCATCTCGAAACACAATAGGTTCTCTCAAGAGATCTGGCTCCCATAGAAGTATTGTACAAAAAGACAAGAATCCAAGGTAGGATTTGATCATCTTATGTTACTTGTATAGGCTCGAATAAACAGTAACACAAGAAAGAGTGAAAACAACAAGCTTTGAAAAATATCATTTCTTTCCCTAAAAAAATTCTTTAAAAGTGAGGAACAAAGTAAGAATTTACGGTTTGAAGAATCAATTACAAAAATAATCCATGAATAAAATTTTAGTAGTTCTAATAATACAATTTTCTAATGATTTCAAGTTTGAGTCCTCACGAAGAATCCATGATGGAAGATGACATATGCTGTTATCTATAGTGTTGAAGTCTACAGTTCCTAATAGAAAGAAGAATTATCACTCCTAGTTTTGAAAATCCAAATAAATCTTTCAAAGAGATGTCTTTGCTCAGGAATTTCGTATGCAGAACACGTATTTTCCAGGAAAAAGGAATTAATCCTTTTGAATTCAAGTAATCTGAAATTATTCCAGACAGCACAACATACAATATACAGTGTAAGAGCCCAACTACTACTGAGAATATCTCTCCAAAACAAAGGTTATATTGTATTCTAAAATGCAAAAAGGGGCTGACGTCATCATGTTACAGAACATCGTCGAAATTATTTACTTGTTAAAGCTCATGTACACGCAGTGTGGTCCTGACGAAAACCAATCATTTTACTCTAAGAAATAAAATTTTAAGAAATTGTTTACATCTTAAAAACGTAGTCCCATCATGACCTCGACAACAAGCAATCATTTTAAAAGAAAAATAAAACTAATTTACGTGGTTGCTACTAATTTTGTATCGAAGTCAGGATCTAGGTCAACACCTGGTGTTTACAAAACGAACAGTCAAAGTCAAAATATTTTATGATAAAGGTATCGTTTCAAGTGAATAAATGTACACTAAAAACGCATGAAATAAGAAATAAATTAAATTTAAAACTGACAAACAAATAAACTGATATAAATATATATGAAATCAGATAGAATTAAATCAAATACACATAACAAGTACTTTTGAAGAAGGAGAAAGAACCACAATCACTTTACATACAAATATCAGATCAAGTATTCACAGTTTTTGTTAAAATATTGTATTCATTCTTCTGAAAACAAAATTATATGGCCAAAAAGTGATAGATACTTCAAACATTAAATGTCAATCACATTTACATTTGAAGATGTATTTAAATGACTTAACATGTAAATTCATTTCTAGTTTGTTCCTTGACCGTTTTAACACACTAAATATTGTTTCACTGCACATTTAAATTGCTATTTTAAAATAGTTTCTTTTTTATTTCTTTCAGTTACCATAATGATTTTCTCCAGTGTTAAGATTCTCTCCTTGTACTGGGAGTTTATGCCATTGTTTTTAAGGTTCTAGGTGTTAACATTATTAGTCCTCAATAGTAACAACAGCTGTAATGATGGTTTTGATCAGGCTTTGGGGAAACTTCCAATATATATAAATGTACGCTGTACATATAAAAATGAATGAAATAAAAAGACAACTATCACATCCACAAACAAAATCATTAACTCAGAGACTCAAGTCAGTGGCGTAATTTACAGATAATATACAGGAATGAACTCTATAAAGAAAGGATGTAACCGACTGCACCAACTTTAACTGATGACTTGATGTGTGGGATGTGAGTAATCTAACATCGGAAAAAAATGGATCACACAACCCAATCATTTAGCATTATCAATCGAATCCGGAAAACAATAATTACTTGCTGGTTTAATAGGCAAAAAGACCTCCTTCACCCGAAGTTAATATGGTTTAACTCCAAAGACAAACTATGTACACAAATACCTGCTTGTCTTTGGCACTGAAAGGGTAGTTCGTGACATGTACTTTAGTCTGGTTTATAGTCTATACAACAAATCATATTAAATACTCGACCTGCCAAACTACATTCTCTTTCAAGATTGTTAGAAAAATTAGTTATTTTTCTGCCTTTTTATTCTCTTTTTCAGATGAATGTATTACTGTTTAGACCAAGTAACAGAAACGTTCAAGATATATTACTTACCATCTGTTTTGTGAAGGATATCATAAAAAAAGAAGAAAATAACAAGAATTCAATAATATGATACTGATTAATATCATAAATAGGAACATACTAATATCATTTGCTGTAATATTAAAAATACATAAAACATTTACTGAATACATTTATCCTCCATCACAATAAAACAATTTCCTCCTTAACAATCAACAATTTATACATGGCTAAATCTCTTTCGTTACATATCTTGCATCACAGCAAACTTGTTAGCATATACTAGGACAATGAAAGACTTTGATACACGTATCTATGAAGGATGTATGGATGTTTATGTACATATATGCATGCAACCATGTTGAGATGAATTTAAGTATGTACCCCTGCACTTTTTAAAAAAAATTCTCAATGAGTTTAAAAGGAAAATGAGTTATATTTTGCAAATGAATCTATGTCTTCTATAAAGATTTCATACAATTCTGGACAGTATACAGTTATGGGAATGAATTCAAATAGAATTAGGAAAAAACTTCAAAAATTCAAATTATTTACAAATAGTTAGATATCCACAAAACCCTAAAATTCTGATGCATACATGAATAAATGAATATTTAAATGGAAGCGAAATCTCAAAGAAAGATCAAAGAAAATCAAACTTTTTGGAGGTAGTTGGCATTACACTGCCCAATTGGAATTTAAATCATAATTTCATGGATACAAGAGAAACTACACAAAATATAGTAAAGGATGCTAATATTACATTGCTGGGGAAAAACTAAAACCAACTTAAGACAAGGTAAAAGCTGTATTGAGAGACTGCTCCATCTCGAAACACAATAGGTTCTCTCAAGAGATCTGGCTCCCATAGAAGTATTGTACAAAAAGACAAGAATCCAAGGTAGGATTTGATCATCTTATGTTACTTGTATAGGCTCGAATAAACAGTAACACAAGAAAGAGTGAAAACAACAAGCTTTGAAAAATATCATTTCTTTCCCTAAAAAAATTCTTTAAAAGTGAGGAACAAAGTAAGAATTTACGGTTTGAAGAATCAATTACAAAAATAATCCATGAATAAAATTTTAGTAGTTCTAATAATACAATTTTCTAATGATTTCAAGTTTGAGTCCTCACGAAGAATCCATGATGGAAGATGACATATGCTGTTATCTATAGTGTTGAAGTCTACAGTTCCTAATAGAAAGAAGAATTATCACTCCTAGTTTTGAAAATCCAAATAAATCTTTCAAAGAGATGTCTTTGCTCAGGAATTTCGTATGCAGAACACGTATTTTCCAGGAAAAAGGAATTAATCCTTTTGAATTCAAGTAATCTGAAATTATTCCAGACAGCACAACATACAATTTACAGTGTAAGAGCCCAACTACTACTGAGAATATCTCTCCAAAACAAAGGTTATATTGTATTCTAAAATGCAAAAAGGGGCTGACGTCATCATGTTACAGAACATCGTCGAAATTATTTACTTGTTAAAGCTCATGTACACGCAGTGTGGTCCTGACGAAAACCAATCATTTTACTCTAAGAAATAAAATTTTAAGAAATTGTTTACATCTTAAAAACGTAGTCCCATCATGACCTCGACAATAAGCAATCATTTTAAAAGAAATATAAAACTAATTTACGTGGTTGCTACTAATTTTGAATCGAAGTCAGGATCTAGGTCAACACCTGGTGTTTACAAAACGAACAGTCAAGGTCAAAATATTTTCTGATAAAGGTATCGTTTCAAGTGAATAAATTTACACTAAAAACGCATGAAATAAGAAATAAATTAAATTTAAAACTGACAAACAAATAAATTGATATAAATATATATGAAATCAGATAGAATTAAATCAAATACAAATAACAAGTACTTTTGAAGAAGGAGAAAGAACCACAATCACTTTACATACAAATATCAGATCAAGTATTCACAGTTTTTGTTAAAATATTGTATTCATTCTTCTGAAAACAAAATTATATGGCCAAAAAGTGATAGATACTTCAAACATTAAATGTCGATCACATTTACATTTGAAGATGTATTTAAATGACTTAACATGTAAATTCATTTCTAGTTTGTTCCTTGACCGTTTTAACACACTAAATATTGTTTCACTGCACATTTAAATTGCTATTTTAAAATAGTTTCTTTTTCATTTCTTTCAGTTACCATAATGATTTTCTCCAGTGTTAAGATTCTCTCCTTGTACTGGGAGTTTATGCCATTGTTTTTAAGGTTCTAGGTGTTAACATTATTAGTCCTCAATAGTAACAACAGCTGTAATGATGGTTTTGATCAGGCTTTGGGGAAACTTCCAATAAATATAAATGTACGCTGTACATATAAAAATGAATGAAATAAAAAGACAACTATCACATCCACAAACAAAATCATTAACTCAGAGACTCAAGTCAGTGGCGTAATTTACAGATAATATACAGGAATGAACTCTATAAAGAAAGGATGTAACCGACTGCACCAACTTTAACTGATGACTTGATGTGTGGGATGTGAGTAATCTAACATCGGGAAAAAATGGATCACACAACCCAATCATTTAGCAATACCAATCGAATCCGGAAAACAATAATTACTTGCTGGTTTAATAGGCAAAAAGACCTCCTTCACCCGAAGTTAATATGGTTTAACTCCAAAGACAAACTATGTACACAAATACCTGCTTGCCTTTGGCACTGAAAGGGTAGTTCGTGACATGTACTTTAGTCTGGTTTATAGTCTATACAACAAATCATACTAAATACTCGACCTGCCAAACTACATTCTCTTTCAAGATTGTTAGAAAAATTAGTTATTTTTCTGCCTTTTTATTCTCTTTTTCAGATGAATGTATTACTGTTTAGACCAAGTAACAGAAACGTTCAAGATATATTACTTACCATCTGTTTTGTGAAGGATATCATGGAAAAGAAGAAAATAACAAGAATTCAATAATATGATACTGATTAATATCATAAATAGGAACATACTAATATCATTTGCTGTAATATTAAAAATACATAAAACATTTACTGAATACATTTATCCTCCATCACAAAAAAACAATTTCCTCCTTAACAATCAACAATTTATACATGGCTAAATCTCTTTCGTTACATATCTTGCAGTACAGCAAACTTGTTAGCATATACTAGGACAATGAAAGACTTTGATACACGTATCTATGAAGGATGTATGGATGTTTATGTACATATATGCATGCAACCATGTTGAGATGAATTTAAGTATGTACCCCTGCACTTTTTAAAAATATTCTCAATGTGTTTAATAGGAAAATGAGTTATATTTTGCAAATGAATCTATGTCTTCTATAAAGATTCATACAATTCTGGACAGTATTCAGTTATGGGAATGAATTCAAATAGAATTAGGAAAAAACTTCAAAAATTCAAATTATTTACAAATAGTTAGATATCCACAAAACCCTAAAATTCTGATGCATACATGAATAAATGAATATTTAAATGGAAGCGAAATCTCAAAGAAAGATCAAAGAAAATCAAACTTTTTGGAGGTATTGGCATTACACTGCCCAATTGGAATTTAAATCATAATTTCATGGATACAAGAGAAACTACACAAAATATAGTAAAGGATGCTAATATTACATTGCTGGGGAAAAACTAAAACCAACTTAAGACAAGGTAAAAGCTGTATTGAGAGACTGCTCCATCTCGAAACACAATAGGTTCTCTCAAGAGATCTGGCTCCCATAGAAGTATTGTACAAAAAGACAAGAATCCAAGGTAGGATTTGATCATCTTATGTTACTTGTATAGGCTCGAATAAACAGTAACACAAGAAAGAGTGAAAACAACAAGCTTTGAAAAATATCATTTCTTTCCCTAAAAAAATTCTTTAAAAGTGAGGAACAAAGTAAGAATTTACGGTTTGAAGAATCAATTACAAAAATAATCCATGAATAAAATTTTAGTAGTTCTAATAATACAATTTTCTAATGATTTCAAGTTTGAGTCCTCACGAAGAATCCATGATGGAAGATGACATATGCTGTTATCTATAGTGTTGAAGTCTACTGTTCCTAATAGAAAGAAGAATTATCACTCCTAGTTTTGAAAATCCAAATAAATCTTTCAAAGAGATGTCTTTGCTCAGGAATTTCGTATGCAGAACACGTATTTTCCAGGAAAAAGGAATTAATCCTTTTGAATTCAAGTAATCTGAAATTATTCCAGACAGCACAACATACAATTTACAGTGTAAGAGCCCAACTACTACTGAGAATATCTCTCCAAAACAAAGGTTATATTGTATTCTAAAATGCAAAAAGGGGCTGACGTCATCATGTTACAGAACATCGTCGAAATTATTTACTTGTTAAAGCTCATGTACACGCAGTGTGGTCCTGACGAAAACCAATCATTTTACTCTAAGAAATAAAATTTTAAGAAATTGTTTACATCTTAAAAACGTAGTCCCATCATGACCTCGACAATAAGCAATCATTTTAAAAGAAAAATAAAACTAATTTACGTGGTTGCTACTAATTTTGAATCGAAGTCAGGATCTAGGTCAACACCTGGTGTTTACAAAACGAACAGTCAAGGTCAAAATATTTTCTGATAAAGGTATCGTTTCAAGTGAATAAATTTAAACTAAAAACGCACGAAATAAGAAATAAATTAAATTTAAAACTGACAAACAAATAAATTGATATAAATATATATGAAATCAGATAGAATTAAATCAAATACAAATAACAAGTACTTTTGAAGAAGGAGAAAGAACCACAATCACTTTACATACAAATATCAGATCAAGTATTCACAGATTTTGTTAAAATATTGTATTCATTCTTCTGAAAACAAAATTATATGGCCAAAAAGTGAGAGATACTTCAAACATTAAATGTCAATCACATTTACATTTGAAGATGTATTTAAATGACTTAACATGTAAATTCATTTCTAGTTTGTTCCTTGACCGTTTTAACACACTAAATATTGTTTCACTGCACATTTAAATTGCTATTTTAAAATAGTTTATTTTTCATTTCTTTCAGTTACCATAATGATTTTCTCCAGTGTTAAGATTCTCTCCTTGTACTGGGAGTTTATGCCATTGTTTTTAAGGTTCTAGGTGTTAACATTATTAGTCCTCAATAGTAACAACAGCTGTAATGATGGTTTTGATCAGGCTTTGGGGAAACTTCCAATAAATATAAATGTACGCTGTACATATAAAAATGAATGAAATAAAAAGACAACTATCACATCCACAAACAAAATCATTAACTCAGAGACTCAAGTCAGTGGCGTAATTTACAGATAATATACAGGAATGAACTCTATAAAGAAAGGATGTAACCGACTGCACCAACTTTAACTGATGACTTGATGTGTGGGATGTGAGTAATCTAACATCGGGAAAAAATGGATCACACAACCGAATCATTTATCAATATCAATCGAATCCGGAAAACAATAATTACTTGCTGGTTTAATAGGCAAAAAGACCTCCTTCACCCGAAGTTAATATGGTTTAACTCCAAAGACAAACTATGTACACAAATACCTGCTTGCCTTTGGCACTGAAAGGGTAGTTCGTGACATGTACTTTAGTCTGGTTTATAGTCTATACAACAAATCATACTAAATACTCGACCTGCCAAACTACATTCTCTTTCAAGATTGTTAGAAAAATTAGTTATTTTTCTGCCTTTTTATTCTCTTTTTCAGATGAATGTATTACTGTTTAGACCAAGTAACAGAAACGTTCAAGATATATTACTTACCATCTGTTTTGTGAAGGATATCATAAAAAAAGAAGAAAATAACAAGAATTCAATAATATGATACTGATTAATATCATAAATAGGAACATACTAATATCATTTGCTGTAATATTAAAAATACATAAAACATTTACTGAATACATTTATCCTCCATCACAATAAAACAATTTCCTCCTTAACAATCAACAATTTATACATGGCTAAATCTCTTTCGTTACATATCTTGCATCACAGCAAACTTGTTAGCATATACTAGGACAATGAAAGACTTTGATACACGTATCTATGAAGGATGTATGGATGTTTATGTACATATATGCATGCAACCATGTTGAGATGAATTTAAGTATGTACCCCTGCACTTTTTAAAAAAATTCTCAATGAGTTTAAAAGGAAAATGAGTTATATTTTGCAAATGAATCTATGTCTTCTATAAAGATTTCATACAATTCTGGACAGTATACAGTTATGGGAATGAATTCAAATAGAATTAGGAAAAAACTTCAAAAATTCAAATTATTTACAAATAGTTAGATATCCACAAAACCCTAAAATTCTGATGCATACATGAATAAATGAATATTTAAATGGAAGCGAAATCTCAAAGAAAGATCAAAGAAAATCAAACTTTTTGGAGGTATTGGCATTACACTGCCCAATTGGAATTTAAATCATAATTTCATGGATACAAGAGAAACTACACAAAATATAGTAAAGGATGCTAATATTACATTGCTGGGGAAAAACTAAAACCAACTTAAGACAAGGTAAAAGCTGTATTGAGAGACTGCTCCATCTCGAAACACAATAGGTTCTCTCAAGAGATCTGGCTCCCATAGAAGTATTGTACAAAAAGACAAGAATCCAAGGTAGGATTTGATCATCTTATGTTACTTGTATAGGCTCGAATAAACAGTAACACAAGAAAGAGTGAAAACAACAAGCTTTGAAAAATATCATTTCTTTTCCTAAAAAAATTCTTTAAAAGTGAGGAAAAAAGTATGAATTTACGGTTTGAAGAATCAATTACAAAAATAATCCATGAATAAAATTTTAGTAGTTCTAATAATAAAATTTTCTAATGATTTCAAGTTTGAGTCCTCACGAAGAATCCATGATGGAAGATGACATATGCTGTTATCTATAGTGTTGAAGTCTACAGTTCCTAATAGAAAGAAGAATTATCACTCCTAGTTTTGAAAATCCAAATAAATCTTTCAAAGAGATGTCTTTGCTCAGGAATTTCGTATGCAGAACACGTATTTTCCAGGAAAAAGGAATTAATCCTTTTGAATTCAAGTAACCTGAAATTATTCCAGACAGCACAACATACAATTTACAGTGTAAGAGCCCAACTACTACTGAGAATATCTCTCCAAAACAAAGGTTATATTGTATTCTAAAATGCAAAAAGGGGCTGACGTCATCATGTTACAGAACATCGTCGAAATTATTTACTTGTTAAAGCTCATGTACACGCAGTGTGGTCCTGACGAAAACCAATCATTTTACTCTAAGAAATAAAATTTTAAGAAATTGTTTACATCTTAAAAACGTAGTCCCATCATGACCTCGACAACAAGCAATCATTTTAAAAGAAAAATAAAACTAATTTACGTGGTTGCTACTAATTTTGAATCGAAGTCAGGATCTAGGTCAACACCTGGTGTTTACAAAACGAACAGTCAAAGTCAAAATATTTTCTGATAAAGGTATCGTTTCAAGTGAATAAATTTACACTAAAAACGCATGAAATAAGAAATAAATTAAATTTAAAACTGACAAACAAATAAACTGATATAAATATATATGAAATCAGATAGAATTAAATCAAATACACATAACAAGTACTTTTGAAGAAGGAGAAAGAACCACAATCACTTTACATACAAATATCAGATCAAGTATTCACAGTTTTTGTTAAAATATTGTATTCATTCTTCTGAAAACAAAATTATATGGCCAAAAAGTGATAGATACTTCAAACATTAAATGTCAATCATATTTACATTTGAAGATGTATTTAAATGACTTAACATGTAAATTCATTTCTAGTTTGTTCCTTGACCGTTTTAACACACTAAATATTGTTTCACTGCACATTTAAATTGCTATTTTAAAATAGTTTCTTTTTCATTTCTTTCAGTTACCATAATGATTTTCTCCAGTGTTAAGATTCTCTCCTTGTACTGGGAGTTTATGCCATTGTTTTTAAGGTTCTAGGTGTTAACATTATTAGTGCTCAATAGTAACAACAGCTGTAATGATGGTTTTGATCAGGCTTTGGGGAAACTTCCAATATATATAAATGTACGCTGTACATATAAAAATGAATGAAATAAAAAGACAACTATCACATCCACAAACAAAATCATTAACTCAGAGACTCAAGTCAGTGGCGTAATTTACAGATAATATACAGGAATGAACTCTATAAAGAAAGGATGTAACCGACTGCACCAACTTTAACTGATGACTTGATGTGTGGGATGTGAGTAATCTAACATCGGAAAAAAATGGATCACACAACCCAATCATTTAGCATTATCAATCGAATCCGGAAAACAATAATTACTTGCTGGTTTAATAGGCAAAAAGACCTCCTTCACCCGAAGTTAATATGGTTTAACTCCAAAGACAAACTATGTACACAAATACCTGCTTGCCTTTGGCACTGAAAGGGTAGTTCGTGACATGTACTTTAGTCTGGTTTATAGTCTATACAACAAATCATACTAAATACTCGACCTGCCAAACTACATTCTCTTTCAAGATTGTTAGAAAAATTAGTTATTTTTCTGCCTTTTTATTCTCTTTTTCAGATGAATGTATTACTGTTTAGACCAAGTAACAGAAACGTTCAAGATATATTACTTACCATCTGTTTTGTGAAGGATATCATAAAAAAAGAAGAAAATAACAAGAATTCAATAATATGATACTGATTAATATCATAAATAGGAACATACTAATATCATTTGCTGTAATATTAAAAATACATAAAACATTTACTGGATACATTTATCCTCTATCACAATAAAACAATTTCCTCCTTAACAATCAACAATTTATACATGGCTAAATCTCTTTCGTTACATATCTTGCATTACAGCAAACTTGTTAGCATATACTAGGACAATGAAAGACTTTGATACACGTATCTATGAAGGATGTATGGATGTTTATGTACATATATGCATGCAACCATGTTGAGATGAATTTAAGTATGTACCCCTGCACTTTTTAAAAAAATTCTCAATGTGTTTAAAAGGAAAATGAGTTATATTTTGCAAATGAATCTATGTCTTCTATAAAGATTTCATACAATTCTGGACAGTATTCAGTTATGGGAATGAATTCAAATAGAATTAGGAAAAAACTTCAAAAATTCAAATTATTTACAAATATTTAGATATCCACAAAACCCTAAAATCCTGATACATACATGAATAAATGAATATTTAAATGGAAGCGAAATCTCAAAGAAAGATCAAAGAAAATCAAACTTTTTGGAGGTAGTTGGCATTACACTGCCCAATTGGAATTTAAATCATAATTTCATGGATACAAGAGAAACTACACAAAATATAGTAAAGGATGCTAATATCACATTGCAGGGGAAAAACCAAAACCAACTTAAGACAAGGTAAAAGCTGTATTGAGAGACTGCTCCATCTCGAAACACAATAGGTTCTCTCAAGAGATCTGGCTCCCATAGAAGTATTGTGCAAAAAGACAAGAATCCAAGGTAGGATTTGATCATCTTATGTTACTTGTATAGGCTCGAATAAACAGTAACACAAGAAAGAGTGAAAACAACAAGCTTTGAAAAATATCATTTCTTTTCCTAAAAAAATTCTTTAAAAGTGAGGAAAAAAGTATGAATTTACGGTTTGAAGAATCAATTACAAAAATAATCCATGAATAAAATTTTAGTAGTTCTAATAATAAAATTTTCTAATGATTTCAAGTTTGAGTCCTCACGAAGAATCCATGATGGAAGATGACATATGCTGTTATCTATAGTGTTGAAGTCTACAGTTCCTAATAGAAAGAAGAATTATCACTCCTAGTTTTGAAAATCCAAATAAATCTTTCAAAGAGATGTCTTTGCTCAGGAATTTCGTATGCAGAACACGTATTTTCCAGGAAAAAGGAATTAATCCTTTTGCATTCAAGTAACCTGAAATTATTCCAGACAGCACAACATACAATTTCCAGTGTAAGAGCCCAACTACTACTGAGAATATCTCTCCAAAACAAAGGTTATATTGTATTCTAAAATGCAAAAAGGGGCTGACGTCATCATGTTACAGAACATCGTCGAAATTATTTACTTGTTAAAGCTCATGTACACGCAGTGTGGTCCTGACGAAAACCAATCATTTTACTCTAAGAAATACAATTTTAAGAAATTGTTTACATCTTAAAAACGTAGTCCCATCATGACCTCGACAATAAGCAATCATTTTAAAAGAAAAATAAAACTAATTTACGTGGTTGCTACTAATTTTGAATCGAAGTCAGGATCTAGGTCAACACCTGGTGTTTACAAAACGAACAGTCAAGGTCAAAATATTTTCTGATAAAGGTATCGTTTCAAGTGAATAAATTTACACTAAAAACGCATGAAATAAGAAATAAATTAAATTTAAAACTGACAAACAAATAAATTGATATAAATATATATGAAATCAGATAGAATTAAATCAAATACAAATAACAAGTACTTTTGAAGAAGGAGAAAGAACCACAATCACTTTACATACAAATATCAGATCAAGTATTCACAGTTTTTGTTAAAATATTGTATTCATTCTTCTGAAAACAAAATTATATGGCCAAAAAGTGAGAGATACTTCAAACATTAAATGTCAATCACATTTACATTTGAAGATGTATTTAAATGACTTAACATGTAAATTCATTTCTAGTTTGTTCCTTGACCGTTTTAACACACTAAATATTGTTTCACTGCACATTTAAATTGCTATTTTAAAATAGTTTATTTTTCATTTCTTTCAGTTACCATAATGATTTTCTCCAGTGTTAAGAATCTCTCCTTGTACTGGGAGTTTATGCCATTGTTTTTAAGGTTCTACGTGTTAACATTATTAGTCCTCAATAGTAACAACAGCTGTAATGATGGTTTTGATCAGGCTTTGGGGAAACTTCCAATAAATATAAATGTACGCTGTACATATAAAAATGAATGAAATAAAAAGACAACTATCACATCCACAAACAAAATCATTAACTCAGAGACTCAAGTCAGTGGCGTAATTTACAGATAATATACAGGAATGAACTCTATAAAGAAAGGATGTAACCGACTGCACCAACTTTAACTGATGACTTGATGTGTGGGATGTGAGTAATCTAACATCGGAAAAAAATGGATCACACAACCCAATCATTTAGCAATATCAATCGAATCCGGAAAACAATAATTACTTGCTGGTTTAATAGGCAAAAAGACCTCCTTCACCCGAAGTTAATATGGTTTAACTCCAAAGACAAACTATGTACACAAATACCTGCTTGCCTTTGGCACTGAAAGGGTAGTTCGTGACATGTTCTTTAGTCTGGTTTATAGTCTATACAACAAATCATACTAAATACTCGACCTGCCAAACTACATTCTCTTTCAAGATTGTTAGAAAAATTAGTTATTTTTCTGCCTTTTTATTCTCTTTTTCAGATGAATGTATTACTGTTTAGACCAAGTAACAGAAACGTTCAAGATATATTACTTACCATCTGTTTTGTGAAGGATATCATGAAAAAGAAGAAAATAACAAGAATTCAATAATATGATACTGATTAATATCATAAATAGGAACATACTAATATCATTTGCTGTAATATTAAAAATACATAAAACATTTACTGAATACATTTATCCTCCATCACAAAAAAACAATTTCCTCCTTAACAATCAACAATTTATACATGGCTAAATCTCTTTCGTTACATATCTTGCAGTACAGCAAACTTGTTAGCATATACTAGGACAATGAAAGACTTTGATACACGTATCTATGAAGGATGTATGGATGTTTATGTACATATATGCATGCAACCATGTTGAGATGAATTTAAGTATGTACCCCTGCACTTTTTAAAAATATTCTCAATGTGTTTAATAGGAAAATGAGTTATATTTTGCAAATGAATCTATGTCTTCTATAAAGATTTCATACAATTCTGGACAGTATTCAGTTATGGGAATGAATTCAAATAGAATTAGGAAAAAACTTCAAAATTTCAAATTATTTACAAATAGTTAGATATCCACAAAACCCTAAAATTCTGATGCATACATGAATAAATGAATATTTAAATGGAAGCGAAATCTCAAAGAAAGATCAAAGAAAATCAAACTTTTTGGAGGTATTGGCATTACACTGCCCAATTGGAATTTAAATCATAATTTCATGGATACAAGAGAAACTACACAAAATATAGTAAAGGATGCTAATATTACATTGCTGGGGAAAAACTAAAACCAACTTAAGACAAGGTAAAAGCTGTATTGAGAGACTGCTCCATCTCGAAACACAATAGGTTCTCTCAAGAGATCTGGCTCCCATAGAAGTATTGTACAAAAAGACAAGAATCCAAGGTAGGATTTGATCATCTTATGTTACTTGTATAGGCTCGAATAACAGTAACACAAGAAAGAGTGAAAACAACAAGCTTTGAAAAATATCATTTCTTTTCCTAAAAAAATTCTTTAAAAGTGAGGAAAAAAGTATGAATTTACGGTTTGAAGAATCAATTACAAAAATAATCCATGAATAAAATTTTAGTAGTTCTAATAATAAAATTTTCTAATGATTTCAAGTTTGAGTCCTCACGAAGAATCCATGATGGAAGATGACATATGCTGTTATCTATAGTGTTGAAGTCTACAGTTCCTAATAGAAAGAAGAATTATCACTCCTAGTTTTGAAAATCCAAATAAATCTTTCAAAGAGATGTCTTTGCTCAGGAATTTCGTATGCAGAACACGTATTTTCCAGGAAAAAGGAATTAATCCTTTTGAATTCAAGTAACCTGAAATTATTCCAGACAGCACAACATACAATTTACAGTGTAAGAGCCCAACTACTACTGAGAATATCTCTCCAAAACAAAGGTTATATTGTATTCTAAAATGCAAAAAGGGGCTGACGTCATCATGTTACAGAACATCGTCGAAATTATTTACTTGTTAAAGCTCATGTACACGCAGTGTGGTCCTGACGAAAACCAATCATTTTACTCTAAGAAATACAATTTTAAGAAATTGTTTACATCTTAAAAACGTAGTCCCATCATGACCTCGACAACAAGCAATCATTTTAAAAGAAAAATAAAACTAATTTACGTGGTTGCTACTAATTTTGAATCGAAGTCAGGATCTAGGTCAACACCTGGTGTTTACAAAACGAACAGTCAAAGTCAAAATATTTTCTGATAAAGGTATCGTTTCAAGTGAATAAATTTACACTAAAAACGCATGAAATAAGAAATAAATTAAATTTAAAACTGACAAACAAATAAACTGATATAAATATATATGAAATCAGATAGAATTAAATCAAATACACATAACAAGTACTTTTGAAGAAGGAGAAAGAACCACAATCACTTTACATACAAATATCAGATCAAGTATTCACAGTTTTTGTTAAAATATTGTATTCATTCTTCTGAAAACAAAATTATATGGCCAAAAAGTGATAGATACTTCAAACATTAAATGTCAATCATATTTACATTTGAAGATGTATTTAAATGACTTAACATGTAAATTCATTTCTAGTTTGTTCCTTGACCGTTTTAACACACTAAATATTGTTTCACTGCACATTTAAATTGCTATTTTAAAATAGTTTCTTTTTCATTTCTTTCAGTTACCATAATGATTTTCTCCAGTGTTAAGATTCTCTCCTTGTACTGGGAGTTTATGCCATTGTTTTTAAGGTTCTAGGTGTTAACATTATTAGTGCTCAATAGTAACAACAGCTGTAATGATGGTTTTGATCAGGCTTTGGGGAAACTTCCAATATATATAAATGTACGCTGTACATATAAAAATGAATGAAATAAAAAGACAACTATCACATCCACAAACAAAATCATTAACTCAGAGACTCAAGTCAGTGGCGTAATTTACAGATAATATACAGGAATGAACTCTATAAAGAAAGGATGTAACCGACTGCACCAACTTTAACTGATGACTTGATGTGTGGGATGTGAGTAATCTAACATCGGAAAAAAATGGATCACACAACCCAATCATTTAGCATTATCAATCGAATCCGGAAAACAATAATTACTTGCTGGTTTAATAGGCAAAAAGACCTCCTTCACCCGAAGTTAATATGGTTTAACTCCAAAGACAAACTATGTACACAAATACCTGCTTGCCTTTGGCACTGAAAGGGTAGTTCGTGACATGTACTTTAGTCTGGTTTATAGTCTATACAACAAATCATACTAAATACTCGACCTGCCAAACTACATTCTCTTTCAAGATTGTTAGAAAAATTAGTTATTTTTCTGCCTTTTTATTCTCTTTTTCAGATGAATGTATTACTGTTTAGACCAAGTAACAGAAACGTTCAAGATATATTACTTACCATCTGTTTTGTGAAGGATATCATAAAAAAAGAAGAAAATAACAAGAATTCAATAATATGATACTGATTAATATCATAAATAGGAACATACTAATATCATTTGCTGTAATATTAAAAATACATAAAACATTTACTGGATACATTTATCCTCTATCACAATAAAACAATTTCCTCCTTAACAATCAACAATTTATACATGGCTAAATCTCTTTCGTTACATATCTTGCATTACAGCAAACTTGTTAGCATATACTAGGACAATGAAAGACTTTGATACACGTATCTATGAAGGATGTATGGATGTTTATGTACATATATGCATGCAACCATGTTGAGATGAATTTAAGTATGTACCCCTGCACTTTTTAAAAAAATTCTCAATGTGTTTAAAAGGAAAATGAGTTATATTTTGCAAATGAATCTATGTCTTCTATAAAGATTTCATACAATTCTGGACAGTATTCAGTTATGGGAATGAATTCAAATAGAATTAGGAAAAAACTTCAAAAATTCAAATTATTTACAAATATTTAGATATCCACAAAACCCTAAAATCCTGATACATACATGAATAAATGAATATTTAAATGGAAGCGAAATCTCAAAGAAAGATCAAAGAAAATCAAACTTTTTGGAGGTAGTTGGCATTACACTGCCCAATTGGAATTTAAATCATAATTTCATGGATACAAGAGAAACTACACAAAATATAGTAAAGGATGCTAATATCACATTGCAGGGGAAAAACCAAAACCAACTTAAGACAAGGTAAAAGCTGTATTGAGAGACTGCTCCATCTCGAAACACAATAGGTTCTCTCAAGAGATCTGGCTCCCATAGAAGTATTGTGCAAAAAGACAAGAATCCAAGGTAGGATTTGATCATCTTATGTTACTTGTATAGGCTCGAATAAACAGTAACACAAGAAAGAGTGAAAACAACAAGCTTTGAAAAATATCATTTCTTTTCCTAAAAAAATTCTTTAAAAGTGAGGAAAAAAGTATGAATTTACGGTTTGAAGAATCAATTACAAAAATAATCCATGAATAAAATTTTAGTAGTTCTAATAATAAAATTTTCTAATGATTTCAAGTTTGAGTCCTCACGAAGAATCCATGATGGAAGATGACATATGCTGTTATCTATAGTGTTGAAGTCTACAGTTCCTAATAGAAAGAAGAATTATCACTCCTAGTTTTGAAAATCCAAATAAATCTTTCAAAGAGATGTCTTTGCTCAGGAATTTCGTATGCAGAACACGTATTTTCCAGGAAAAAGGAATTAATCCTTTTGCATTCAAGTAACCTGAAATTATTCCAGACAGCACAACATACAATTTCCAGTGTAAGAGCCCAACTACTACTGAGAATATCTCTCCAAAACAAAGGTTATATTGTATTCTAAAATGCAAAAAGGGGCTGACGTCATCATGTTACAGAACATCGTCGAAATTATTTACTTGTTAAAGCTCATGTACACGCAGTGTGGTCCTGACGAAAACCAATCATTTTACTCTAAGAAATACAATTTTAAGAAATTGTTTACATCTTAAAAACGTAGTCCCATCATGACCTCGACAACAAGCAATCATTTTAAAAGAAAAATAAAACTAATTTACGTGGTTGCTACTAATTTTGTATCGAAGTCAGGATCTAGGTCAACACCTGGTGTTTACAAAACGAACAGTCAAAGTCAAAATATTTTCTGATAAAGGTATCGTTTCAAGTGAATAAATTTACACTAAAAACGCATTAAATAAGAAATAAATTAAATTTAAAACTGACAAACAAATAAACTGATATAAATATATATGAAATCAGATAGAATTAAATCAAATACACATAACAAGTACTTTTGAAGAAGGAGAAAGAACCACAATCACTTTACATACAAATATCAGATCAAGTATTCACAGTTTTTGTTAAAATATTGTATTCATTCTTCTGAAAATAAAATTATATGGCCAAAAAGTGAGAGATACTTCAAACATTAAATGTCAATCACATTTACATTTGAAGATGTATTTAAATGACTTAACATGTAAATTCATTTCTAGTTTGTTCCTTGACCGTTTTAACACACTAAATATTGTTTCACTGCACATTTAAATTGCTATTTTAAAATAGTTTCTTTTTTATTTCTTTCAGTTACCATAATGATTTTCTCCAGTGTTAAGATTCTCTCCTTGTACTGGGAGTTTATGCCATTGTTTTTAAGGTTCTAGGTGTTAACATTATTAGTCCTCAATAGTAACAACAGCTGTAATGATGGTTTTGATCAGGCTTTGGGGAAACTTCCAATATATATAAATGTACGCTGTACATATAAAAATTAATGAAATAAAAAGACAACTATCACATCCACAAACAAAATCATTAACTCAGAGACTCAAGTCAGTGGCGTAATTTACAGATAATATACAGGAATGAACTCTATAAAGAAAGGATGTAACCGACTGCACCAACTTTAACTGATGACTTGATGTGTGGGATGTGAGTAATCTAACATCGGAAAAAAATGGATCACACAACCCAATCATTTAGCATTATCAATCGAATCCGGAAAACAATAATTACTTGCTGGTTTAATAGGCAAAAAGACCTCCATCACCCGAAGTTAATATGGTTTAACTCCAAAGACAAACTATGTACACAAATACCTGCTTGCCTTTGGCACTGAAAGGGTAGTTCGTGACATGTACTTTAGTCTGGTTTATAGTCTATACAACAAATCATACTAAATACTCGACCTGCCAAACTACATTCTCTTTGAAGATTGTTAGAAAAATTAGTTATTTTTCTGCCTTTTTATTCTCTTTTTCAGATGAATGTATTACTGTTTAGACCAAGTAACAGAAACGTTCAAGATATATTACTTACCATCTGTTTTGTGAAGGATATCATAAAAAAAGAAGAAAATAACAAGAATTCAATAATATGATACTGATTAATATCATAAATAGGAACATACTAATATCATTTGCTGTAATATTAAAAATACATAAAACATTTACTGAATACATTTATCCTCCATCACAATAAAACAATTTCCTCCTTAACAATCAACAATTTATACATGGCTAAATCTCTTTCGTTACATATCTTGCATTACAGCAAACTTGTTAGCATATACTAGGACAATGAAAGACTTTGATACACGTATCTATGAAGGATGCATGGATGTTTATGTACATATATGCATGCAACCATGTTGAGATGAATTTAAGTATGTACCCCTGCACTTTTTAAAAAAATTCTCAATGTGTTTAAAAGGAAAATGAGTTATATTTTGCAAATGAATCTATGTCTTCTATAAAGATTTCATACAATTCTGGACAGTATTCAGTTATGGGAATGAATTCAAATAGAATTAGGAAAAAACTTCAAAAATTCAAATTATTTACAAATATTTAGATATCCACAAAACCCTAAAATTCTGATGCATACATGAATAAATGAATATTTAAATGGAAGCGAAATCTCAAAGAAAGATCAAAGAAAATCAAACTTTTTGGAGGTATTGGCATTACACTGCCCAATTGGAATTTAAATCATAATTTCATGGATACAAGAGAAACTACACAAAATATAGTAAAGGATGCTAATATTACATTGCTGGGGAAAAACTAAAACCAACTTAAGACAAGGTAAAAGCTGTATTGAGAGACTGCTCCATCTCGAAACACAATAGGTTCTCTCAAGAGATCTGGCTCCCATAGAAGTATTGTACAAAAAGACAAGAATCCAAGGTAGGATTTGATCATCTTATGTTACTTGTATAGGCTCGAATAAACAGTAACACAAGAAAGAGTGAAAACAACAAGCTTTGAAAAATATCATTTTTTTTCCTAAAAAAAATCTTTAAAAGTGAGGAAAAAAGTATGAATTTACGGTTTGAAGAATCAATTACAAAAATAATCCATGAATAAAATTTTAGTAGTTCTAATAATAAAATTTTCTAATGATTTCAAGTTTGAGTCCTCACGAAGAATCCATGATGGAAGATGACATATGCTGTTATCTATAGTGTTGAAGTCTACAGCTCCTAATAGAAAGAAGAATTATCACTCCTAGTTTTGAAAATCCAAATAAATCTTTCAAAGAGATGTCTTTGCTCAGGAATTTCGTATGCAGAACACGTATTTTCCAGGAAAAAGGAATTAATCCTTTTGAATTCAAGTAATCTGAAATTATTCCAGATAGCACAGTGTAAGAGCCCAACTACTACTGAGAATATCTCTCCAAAACAAAGATTATATTATATCCTAAAATGCAAAAAGGGGGTGACGTGATCATGGTACTGAACATCGTGAAAATTATTTACTTGTTAAAGCTCATGTACACGCAGTGTGGTCCTGACGAAAACCAATCATTTTACTCTAAGAAATAAAATTTTAAGAAATTGTTTACATCTTAAAAACGTAGTCCCATCATGACTTCAACAACAAGCAATTATTTTAAAAGAAAAATAAAACTAATTTACGTGGTTGCTACTAATTTTGAATCGAAGTCGGGATCTAGATCAACACCTGGTGTTTACAAAACGAACAGTCAAGGTCATAATATTTTCTTATAAAGGTATCGTTTCATGTCAATAAATTTACACTAAAAACGCATGAAATCAGAAATAAATAAAATTTAAAACTGACAAACGAATAAATTGGCATAAATATATATGAAATCAGATAGAATTAAATCAAATACACATAACAAGTACTTTTGAAGAAGGAGAAAGAACCACAATCAATTTACACACAAATATCAGATCCAGTATTCATATTTTTTGTTACAATATTGTATTTATTCTTCTGAAAACAAAATTATATGGCCAAAAAGTGATAGATACTTCAAACATTAAATGTCAATCACATTTATATTTGAAGATGTATTTAAAGGACTTAACATGTAAATTCATTTCTAGTTTGTTCCTTGACCGTTTTAACTCACTGAATATTGTTTCACTGCACATTTAAATTGCTATTTTAAAATAGTTTCTTTTTCATTTCTTTCAGTTACCATAATGATTTTCTCCAGTGTTAAGATTCTCTCCTTGTACTGGGAGTTTATGCCATTGTTTTTAAGGTTCTAGGTGTTAACATTATTAGTCCTCAATAGTAACAACAGCTGTAATGATGGTTTTGATCAGGCTTTGGGGAAACTTCGAATATATATAAATGTACGTTGTACATATAAAAATGAATGAAATAAAAAGACAACTATCACATCCACAAACAAAATCATTAACTCAGAGACTCAAGTCAGTGGCGTAATTTACAGATAATATACAGGAATGAACTCTATAAAGAAAGGATGTAACCGACTGCACCAACTTTAACTGATGACTTGATGTGTGGGATGTGAGTAATCTAACATCGGGAAAAAATGGATCACACAACCCAATCATTTAGCAATATCAATCGAATCCGGAAAACAATAATTACTTGCTGGTTTAATAGGCAAAAAGACCTCCTTCACCCGAAGTTAATATGGTTTAACTCCAAAGACAAACTATGTACACAAATACCTGCTTGCCTTTGGCACTGAAAGGGTAGTTCGTGACATGTACTTTAGTCTGGTTTATAGTCTATACAACAAATCATACTAAATACTCGACCTGCCAAACTACATTATCTTTCAAGATTGTTAGAAAAATTAGTTATTTTTCTGCCTTTTTATTCTCTTTTTCAGATGAATGTATTACTGTTTAGACCAAGTAACAGAAACGTTCAAGATATATTACTTACCATCTGTTTTGTGAAGGATATCATGAAAAAGAAGAAAATAACAAGAATTCAATAATATGATACTGATTAATATCATAAATAGGAACATACTAATATCATTTGCTGTAATATTAAAAATACATAAAACATTTACTGAATACATTTATCCTCCATCACAATAAAACAATTTCCTCCTTAACAATCAACAAGTTATACATGGCTAAATCTCTTTCGTTACATATCTTGCATTACAGCAAACTTGTTAGCATATACTAGGACAATGAAAGACTTTGATACACGTATCTATGAAGGATGTATGGATGTTTATGTACATATATGCAAGCAACCATGTTGAGATGAATTTAAGTATGTACCCCTGCACTTTTTAAAAAAATTCTCAATGAGTTTAAAAGGAAAATGAGTTATATTTTGCAAATGAATCTATGTCTTCTATAAAGATTTCATACAATTCTGGACAGTATTCAGTTATGGGAATGAATTCAAATAGAATTAGGAAAAAACTTCAAAAATTCAAATTATTTACAAATAGTTAGATATCCGCAAAACCCTAAAATTCTGATGCATACATGAATAAATGAATATTTAAATGGAAGCGAAATCTCAAAGAAAGATCAAAGAAAATCAAACTTTTTGGAGGTAGTTGGCATTGCACTGCCCAATTGGAATTTAAATCATAATTTCATGGATACAAGAGAAACTACACAAAATATAGTAAAGGATGCTAATATTACATTGCTGGGGAAAAACTAAAACCAACTTAAGACAAGGTAAAAGCTGTATTGAGAGACTGCTCCATCTCGAAACACAATAGGTTCTCTCAAGAGATCTGGCTCCCATAGAAGTATTGTACAAAAAGACAAGAATCCAAGGTAGGATTTGATCATCTTATGTTACTTGTATAGGCTCGAATAAACAGTAACACAAGAAAGAGTGAAAACAACAAGCTTTGAAAAATATCATTTCTTTTCCTAAAAACAAATCTTTAAAAGTGAGGAAAAAAGTATGAATTTACGGTTTGAAGAATCAATTACAAAAATAATCCATGAATAAAATTTTAGTAGTTCTAATAATAAAATTTTCTAATGATTTCAAGTTTGAGTCCTCACGAAGAATCCATGATGGAAGATGACATATGCTGTTATCTATAGTGTTGAAGTCTACAGTTCCTAATAGAAAGAAGAATTATCACTCCTAGTTTTGAAAATCCAAATAAATCTTTCAAAGAGATGTCTTTGCTCAGGAATTTCGTATGCAGAACACGTATTTTCCAGGAAAAAGGAATTAATCCTTTTGAATTCAAGTAATTTGAAATTATTCCAGACAGCACAACATACAATTTACAGTGTAAGAGCCCAACTACTACTGAGAATATCTCTCCAAAACAAAGGTTATATTGTATTCTAAAATGCAAAAAGGGGGTGATTGTGATTGACATTTAATGTTTGAAGTATCTGTCACTTTTTGGCCATATAATTTTGTTTTCAGAAGAATGAATACAATATTTTAACAAAAACTATGAATACAGGATCTGATATTTGTAAAGTGATTGTGGTTCTTTCTCCTGCTCCAAAAGTACTTGTTATATGTATTTGATTTAATTCTGCTTTCATATATATGTATTTCAGTTTATTTGTTTGTTTTTCAATTTTAAATTTTATTTATTTTTCATTACATTCGTTTGAAATGTAAATTCATTCACTACAGATGATACCCTTTTCAGAAAATAGTTTGATCTTTAGTGTTCGTTTTGTAAACACCAGGTGTTGACCTAGATCCTGACCTTTATTCAAAATTAATGGCAACCACGTAAATTAGTTCTATTTTGATTTTAAAGTGATTAGTTTTTCTCGAGGTCATTTTCAATCTACGTTTTTAAGATGTAAACAATTTTTTAAAATTTTATTTCTTAGAGAAAATTATTGGTTTTCTTCCGGGCCACACTGCATGTACGTGAGCTTTAGCAAGAAAATAATTTCGACAAGGTTCTGGAACATGATCATGTGACCTCCTTTTTCCATTTTTTTTTCAGATTTCATTTCCATTTATATATTCATTTATTCATGTATGAATCAGTATGTAAGGGTTTGATGGATGTATAACTATTTGTTGAATAATTTGAATTTTTTATTTATTTTCCTAATTCTGTTTGAAGTCATTTCCAAAACTGAATACTGTTCAAAATAGTATGAAAACTTTATGGAAGATATAGATTCATTTGCAAAATATAACTCTCATTTTCCTTTTAAACTCATTGAGAATAAAAAAAAATAGAGGGATACGTACTGAAATATATCTCAACATGATTGCTTGCGTAGATGTACATAAACATCCATACATCCTTCATAGATACATGTATCAGAGTCTTTCATTGTCCTAGTATATGCTAACAAGTTTGTTGTAATGCAAGATATGTAACGAAAGAGATTTAGCCATGTATAACTTGTTGATTGTTAAGGAGGAAATTGTTTTATTGTGATGGAGGATAAATGTATTCAGTAAATGTTTTATTCATCTGAAAAAGACAATAAAAAGCCACATCTCTTGAGAGAACCTATTGTGTTTCGAGATGGAGCAGTCTCTCAAGACAGCTTTTACCTTGTCTTCAGTTGGTTTTGGTTTTTCCCCAGCAATGTAATATTAGCATCCTTTACTATATTTTTTGTCAGTTTCTCTTGTATCCATGAAAGTATGATTTAAATTCCAATTGGGCAGTGTAATGCCAACTACCTCCAAAAAGTTTGATCTTCTTTAATCTTTCTTTGAGATTTCGCTTCCATTTAAATATTCATTTATTCATCTATGCATCAGAATTGTAGGGTTTTGTGGATATCTAACTACTTGCAAATAACTTGAATTTTTGAAGTTTTTTCCTAATTCTATTTGAATTCATTCCCAAAACTGAATACTGTCCAGAATTGTATGAAAACTGTATGGAAGATATAGATTCATTTGCAAAATATAACTCATTTTCCTTTTAAATTCATTGAGAATTTTTACAAAATGCAGGGGTACATACTTAAATTCATCTCAACATGGTTGCATGCATGTATGTACATAAACATTCATACATCCTTCATAGATATATGTATCAAAGTCTTTCATTGTCCTAGTATAAGCTAACAAGTTTGCTGTAATGTAAGATATGTAACGAAAGAGATTTAGCCATGTATAACTTGTTGATTGCTAAGGAAGAAATTTTTTGATTGTGATGGAGGATAAATGTATTTAGTAAATGTTTTATGTATTTTTAATTTTACAACAAATGATATTAGTATGTTCCTATTTATGATATTAATCAGTATCATATTATTGAATTCTTGTTATTTTCTTCTTTTTCATGATATCCTTCACAAAACAGGTGGTAAGTAATATATCTTGAACTTTTCTGTTAATTGGTCTAAACAGTAATACATTCATCTGAAAAAGAGAATAAAAAGGCAGAAAAATAACTAATTTTTCTAACAATCTTGAAAGAGAATGCAGTTTGGCAGGTCAAGTATTTAGTATGATTTGTTGTATAGACTATAAACCAGACTAAAGTACGTGTCACGAACTACCCTTTCAGTGCCAAAGACAAGCAGGTATTTGTGTACATAGTTTGTCTTTGGAGTTAAACCATATTAACTTCGGGTGAACGAGTAACCAGCAAGTAATTATTGTTTCCTGGATTTGATTGATATTGCTAAATAATTGGGTTGTGTGATCCTTTTTTTTCCCGATGTTAGATTAATCACATTCCACACATCAAGTCATCAGTTAAAGTTGGTGCAGTCGGTTACATCCTTTCTTTATAGAGTTCATCGATGTATATTATCTGTAAATTACGCCACTGACGAGTCTCTGAGTTAATGATTTTGTTTGTGGATGTGGTAGTTGTCTTTTTATGTCATTCATTTTTATATGTACAGTGTACATTTATATATATTCGAAGTTTCCCCAAAGCTTGATCAAAACCATCATTAGAGCTGTTCTTACTATTGAGCACTAATAATGTTAACAACTAGAACCTTAAAAACAACGGCATAAACTCCCAGTACAAGGGAGAGAATTTTAACACTAGAGAAAATCATTATGGTAACTGAAAGAAATGAAAAAGAAACTATTTTAAAATAGCAATTTAAATGTGCAGTGAAACAATATTCAGGGTGTTAAAACGGTCAAGGAACAAACTAGAAATGAATTTGCATGTTAAGTCATTGAAATACCTTTTTAAATATAAATGTGATTGACATTTAATGTTTGAAATATCTATAACTTTTTGGCCATATACTTTTGTTTTCAGAAGTATGAATACAATATTTTAACAAAAACTATGAATACTGGATCTGATATTTGTTTGTAAATCCATTGTGGTTCTTTCTCCTTCTTCAAAAGTACTTGTTATATCTATTTGATTCAATTCTATCTGATTTCATATATATTTATATCAATTTATTTGTTTGTCAGTTTTAAATTTTATTTATTTCTCATTTCATGCGTTTTTAGTGTAAATTTATTCACTTGAAACGATACCTTTATCAGAAAATATTTTGACATTGACTGTACATATAGAAATGAATGAAATAAAAAGACAACTATCATATAAACAAACAAAGTCATTAACTCAGAGACTCAAGTCAGTGGCGTAATTTACAGATAACATACACAGATGAATTCTGTAAAGAAAGGATGTATCTGACCGCACGAACTTCAACTGATGACTTGATGTTTGGGATGTGATTAATGTAACATCGGGAAACATCGGGAAAAAAAGAACACATAGAGCAATCTTTTTGCAATATCAACCGAATCCGGAAAGAATAATTATGTGCTGGTTTAATAGGCAAAAAGACCTCGTTCACTTCAAGGTAATATGCCTTAACTCCAAAGACAAACTATGTACACAATTAAACACCAGCTTGCCTTTGGCACTAAAAGGGTAGTTCGTGACACCTACTTTAGTCTGGTTTATAGTATATACAACAAATCACACTAAATACTTGACGTGCCAAAACTACATTCTCTTTCAAGGTTATTAGTAAAATACGTTATTTTTCTGCATTTTTATTCTCTTTTTGAGATCACTATGTCTGTTTAGACCAGGTAACAGAAATGATCGAGATATAATACTTACACGCTGTTTTGTGAAGGATATCATGAAAAAGAAGAAAATAACAAGGATTCAATAAGATGATACTGATTCATAGCATAATTAGGAACAGACTAATATCATTTGCTATAAAATTAAAATTACATCAAAATTTACTGAATACATTTATCCTCCATAATCATGATACAATTTCCCCCTTAACAATCAACAAGTTATACATGGCTTAATCTCTTTCGTTACATATCTTGCATTACATCAAACTTGTTACCATATACTAGGACCTTCAAATAATTTGAAACATGTATCTATGAAGGACGTATGGATGTTTATGTACATATATGCATGCAACCATGTTGAGATATATTTCAGTATGTACCCTTGTACTTTTTTATTCTTAGTGATTTTCAAAGGAAAATCAGTTATATTTTGCAAATGAATTTATATCTTCCATAAAGATTTCATACAATTCTGGACAGTACTTACTTTTAGAAATGAATTCAAACATAATTAGGAAAAGAGCTTAAAAATTCAAATTATTCAACAAACTGTTATATATCCATAGAACCCTTGCATTTCGATGCATACATGAAAATCACATTTTTTTGGAGGCAGTTCGCATTAGACTGCCTAATTGGGATTTAAATCATATTTTCATGGATACAAGAGAAACTGACACAGAATACAGTAAGGGATGCCAATATTACATTGCTGGGGAAAAACTAAAACCAATTGAAGACAAGGTACTATCTGTCTTGAGAGACTGCTCCATCTCGAAATAAAATATGTTCTCTCAAAACGTGTGGTCTCCCATAGCAGTCTTGTACAAAAATACCAGAATCCAAGGTAGAATTTGATTTTTTCTGCCAGTACCACCCTCCTCCTAGTAGAAAAAACAAGCTGACTGAACCTCTATTTTTGGAGCAGTTTCCGAATCTCATGGAGTATGGAAATTCGATAAGTGGAAACCTCATTATTCTTGGAGATTTCAACTTTCACTTTGTCTGTCCTGGAAACCCAAACACTCGATTCCATTAATGTTTTTAACCTCAGTCAGTTAACCAACCCACCCATAAACATGGTCACATTATAGACTGGATTCTTCATAAACCTGATGATAACATTCTATGGTCCTCTCTGATATCCCATGAACTTGCATAAGATCACCTGTGCATTATATGCCATCTTGACGTATCAGTCCCTAACCCTCCACCTATATCTTCTACTAAGAGAAACCTGCGTATGATCAATAGAACCAAATGCATGGCATCCAAGCAAACCTAACAACCTGTTGACCCCCTACAGCAGAACAACTCGATAACTACCTGCATTCATTGCTCGACCAACATGCCCCAGCTACCAAGTGCAGAGTATCAATTCAAAAGTGTTCTCCATGGTATAGCAGTGTTAGGGACCAGCTTCGCACTGCTAAAAGAGACCACCATAAACCTGAGAGGCTTTTTCTTTCTGCCAGACTCACTATTCATAAGCAAATCTATGAAACCGCTAAGAAGAAGGTCACAGATAGAGTCCATGCAGTGAAATCAGCCCGCTTAAAATTACAGTCCCATTAAATTTAATAAAATGATCTGCAGTGTATATGTTTTCTTCATATATGAGCTTAATTAGAAATTAATGAGATAACACCATGTAAATATACACCTAGTTTGCAATACTGAAAGAAAGAGCCAATGCAATTGTTCAGCATATCTTTTGATGTCACCGAATGTCACAAATATAGTCCATGCAGCAAAATCAGCACACTACACATCTAACATCATGGAAAGTTCCAGCTGCAAAGAGCCCTTCGAGATTACTAACAAGCTAATGTCAAGGAACAAATCTACACCACCTCCAACTACCTTCCCTCCAGTTGACCGTCCGGACATGTTTGCAAAATTTCTTCCTTGACAAAGTACAAACCATTAGAGATAAGCTTGACTACACAATTTCAACTGACTCGTCATCATCATACAGTTGGGATACAGAATTTGAGCGGCAACCATTAGCAGCATTTGAACCTCCCAAACCAAAATGCATCCTTGCTGAAAGCTTGTGCCAAGCTTGCGGTAAGCTTGCGATAAGCTAGTTTGATGTTTATAAGCTAACATGGATGCTTGCGCAAGCTTGTACAAGCAAGTGCAGGCTTAGGCAAGATAGCTGGATATAACTGCAAGCTTGCACAAGCTTGTACAAGCTTTCTTGTTTGCTTCAGAAATTAAAACTAGCTTGCACAAGCTTTCTTGTTTGTTTCATAAAGTACAACTAGCTTGCGCAAGCTTTCTTGTATGTTTCAGAAAGTAAATTTAAACTAGCTTGCAACAAGTTTCTTCATATATATATATACATATATATATATATATATATATATATATATATATATACACACACACACACATATGTATATATCCATTGCTTGTGAAAGTTTGAGACCATGTATCCAAGTAGCAGGCACCATTACTGTCACGCCCCTACGAAAACAAATTCATGACTTGATGAACAATCATGAAGTGTTCATGAAAGTTCCTCAACTAAGTTCATGAACTTGAAGAATTTTGATGAATCATGTACTTGAAGTTCATGAACACAATGATGAATTTTTATGAACTATTATAATATCTTTGAAGTTCCTGAAATGTCATGAACTAATGGTTCATGAACAATTCAAGTACTTTGATGCAATACCATGGTATTTCTTAAAAAAATTTATATTAAATATCTATATCATTATATTCATAAAATGTTCATGAAAATTTATCATACAAACTTCTCACAATATTAGTGAAATTTAAATAAAGGTGAATTTTTTCTTCTTGTTTTAAAATGATATACTGTATAAAATGTTCATACAGATCTTTAATTCAATACTTGTGTACTTAACCTGAGTATTTCTGGATTAATATGGGAGAATATTTTCTGGCCAGCATCAACAAAATGTATTTGCTTTAAAAAGCTTTCAATGACTTTGTCCTAACGTTTTTTTTTTCTTCTCTCCATTACTGTTATAAACTTCACATTCTATTGACTTAGTCACTGGTTGCCAATTTGCAGTAAAAACCGAAATATATTAACAACGATTATCCTGATTGGATGACTTTGAAAAGAGACGTGATAGGATTGGTTAATATACGCGCGCGATTTCAACAGTTAAGCTTCCTCAGAAACCAAAGATCATGCAGATGGTTAGGCAAAAACCTCGAACAAAAACTGTGGACTCCATGGAATGGACAGATGAGAATATTTTCAATATCATTTTTTTTTTAAAGTAAGTAGAAGTGCAGAGAAGCGATTTTGAAGAATATGAAGGAAATGATTTGGTGAGAGCAAAATTAGGTGGAAAAGTGTACCAAGCCTGGATGACCAAAATTACGGTGAGTATATTTTTCTTGGTCATTCGTGATTATTTCATTAGAAGTTATATGGATATTTTATTGGTTTATATATGTCTTCATATTATTTATAACCAAGCTAATGACACGATTTTGTTCAGACCTAATTTAAACTTGCTCATCGAAGTTTTGAAAGTCACTAAACATTATCACCCCCACCCCCTAGACCAGCAAGTTGTTCTCCACCTTTTTTTTTTCTTTGACTGGCGGCGGAGACCAACGTTGTTCTGCACCAGTCGTGCTGAGACGTCCGAGCTATGTCACCTCGGATGATCGGACCGCACGCTATTAATTAATAAATTTATTTAGACTAACCTTTGTATCCAGACGGTAAGTATAATCCCTCTTCTAATGATCCACAGCGTTAAATCCTTTAGAACACACACTTTATTAGTATAAATCCCTGTCAGAACAGAACACCTGTGTATTCATCGGCTGTTGACCTCAGATTTGAATTACCCACGCATGCGTGTAAAGCAGCATCACCATGAGATAAGAGTAACGCGTGAAAACCGTCTAGCGAGGCGTAGATCACTAGGAATTTACTGATGCTTGGGTGGGAACTGTGTCGTTACGGCAGAAATTTAGGAGATAGAGAGAGAGAGACTTCATGTCAGAAATGTGAGATAGAGTGAATGATAAATAAATTGTAAAACGACTACAAACTGTATTCAGATGTGAAAATATGCTACACAATAATAATAATAATAACAATTTATTATTATTACTAGTGGTAGTATCTTCAATCATATTTAATAACATTTACAATGGTATAAATGGATTTTATGACATACATACATATCTACATATTAATACTTTACATTACTTATAAGAAGAACATGATTATTATGATGAATATTATTAATAACATTTGCAATGGTATTTATGAATACATACATACATTACTTAACATTACTTATAACATGATTAGCATGATGAACTTTATTAATAACATTTACAATGGTATTTATGAATACAAACATACATACATACATACATATATACGTCTGTTATAATTATACACCATAACTTGTAACATATGGATAATGTTATATTTTAATCAAAAACAATAGTTTCTTCTTCCCTTCTGACCACTGGTCTTCAAAATTCCTTGATAATTCTGTCCTATGTCTCTTGATCCGTGGAGGAATGATACTTTTCAATCAAACGTGTCTTTGCTGATTTTTCGCCTCGGTATACTTGGTCTCCCATTTCTTCAACCAACCATGACCAAACAATAAATACAGCACTGTATGTTCTAAAATAAAAGAATAATAATAATAACGATCCTTTTCATATGAAATATTCCCCCGCACTGCTGGTATCAAACCATGTACATCCGACTCACTTCCCCATTTCCTGTTTTGACTGCACATGTAAACCTTTCTCCTTCATACTTTAATCCCTCGTGCAACAAATCGTTACTTATAACATGATTAGTATGATGAACTTTATTAATACATACATACATACATTATAAATTGACATGTGAGCTAGCGATAATTTTGTTACTTTTGTCAAATTTGCATGATAATTTGTTAATTTCCGAGATGTATATGTCTGGGTTCTTTATTCTTGCTAATGAGCGGAAATTCTGATAAGAGTTTCTCGTCCTTCAGTACTCTGACAAAAGTCTCAATTTCCTTTCTTCGTGAAAACTTTGATTTTCCTGTCTGGAAACTTTCCAATTCGGAGACTGTTGTAGAGTATATTTTATCTAGAGCATGGCCAACCCCACCAGCCAACTTGCTATGCCTGTCCAAAGTGGCGTCACTCAGCTGATGACTGGCCGATCGTAAGCTTTCTATAAAGATAATAAAAAGTCAGCATTACTATTTTAACCTCCAAAATTAACATTATGTGATAGTTTTCAAATTAATGAACACATAATATATTAGACACCAAGAAATCATGTTAAACTCGTATTTCCACGAATTACAAAATACTGCATATACTAAGACTTCATATATTTATAAAACAAAATTCTTCTAGTTTAAAACGATTAATTATAATTCCGTTATCAAATGATTTACCTTTGAACTCCTTGTTCAAATATTCATTGACTAGGTCAACCTCATCATTGTTTCTGGCACCTCCTCGAAGATTAACTGTTCTGTTCCACATCAAGTCTTGCTGCATTCTCTCTGATACGCACCCAGATAAGTCTGCAAGAATTTAAATTGCTTTGTTACTTAGGACAGTTTTCTCGTTGTTTAACCGATTCTTATACAAATTTACTGTTACTGACCCACAAATGAAATAAAGATGTTATATACTACCGCAGAATGATCACACTAAATTAAAACTATTTTCTTCAGAATATTTGATATATGCATCTGATGATTCTGATGTAGTCCTAATCAGGGCCGGCGCTACCATATAGGCAAACTAGGCAGCCGCCTAGGGCGCTGATTTCAGAGGGCGCATTTTTTTTATTTTTTGTATAATTGTTTATAAATGTTGAAATTGATATATTTTTTTTGGGGGGGGAGGGCGGCGCCAGAATCTAACCTTGCCTAGGGCGCCAGATAGTCTGGTTGGGTTTGGCGCCCGCCCTGGTCCTAATGGGTATTCAGCTGTCACTTCCTTGATGTTCCAAAATTATATTAAATATAGGTGACTTGTTTTTAAATAAATGAATCGATACAATCTTTACTGTGGAACTTTTGTAACATCCAACTAAACACTTGTCATAACTTTTATAATTTATTTTCACATGACATTTTAATATTTTTTGTACAGTAACTCTAAAGCAAACACTAAGTACGGCAAAAAAGGACCCCAAAAAATATAAAGCAGGAATTTTTTTTAAAATTACATTATGAACAAGTAAGCATTTAGTGGATTTTTCTTGTATGTGTTTTGTCATGGATAACCATTTTGTTCTTTATAGTCGCTGGGATAATGAACTAATATAGAATAATTACAGTAATAAAAGTCTTCAATATAGGTTGTTCCTTCATAGATGTTAGATGGAGTTAGCTTGACCTAATTAACATATAAATACATTAATGCTCTGAAACAAATATTACATGGCTTACTTGTAATTAGATTGTGCCCCAGGATAAAGTATCTTCTGTGGTTATTGTTGTGGAATTTGACCGTGTCTTGCTTCCAAAAGGACACCATTGATGGGCCATCATTTTCTCTGACAGCATCTCTTCATACTTTATCTTCCATCCCTCGGATGAGAATCGTCTTTGTATACTCGAATTTACGGTCAGCAGCCTTTTCACTTACAGAGTCTTTCTTGCTCTTCCTTTTCTTAGATTTCCTTCTTGATATCATTTTGCAATTTTCAGAGCAAAACCATTCTTCGTCTGGAAATGAAAACACATGTATCTTACATAAAAATGAGAATATGAAAAAAAATTCTAAGTACGTCAATATGACCATTGATACTGATTTTGACTAAGTGAGGCACATTGGTACTGATGTTTATCACTTGTGCAAAAAAACAGAATACGGATAATTTTGAAACAATAGAATTTCCATCATAAAGCTGTACAAAACAAGCTATAGATGTGTATTATTTTACCTGAAGCAGTAGTATTCTTTTGTGAAATTCTCCAGGTGATGGCACCAAGCCCTCCAATCTTTGTACAGGATTCCCAGCATTGGATCTTGCATTTTGAGCATCTATGTGTCTTTCACAAGACAGGCCATCCCCCCAGCACACTATGGGATACACATGATTATCATCTCTTCTTGGAACATAATCATGCAGCCGCTCCAGCATCCTAATAACACCTGCGGTTGTTGAAGGATTTTCTGGGATCACACCAATATTAAACTGTGAAATGGAACACAGTTTAATTATAATAGAGTATGCAGTTAAAGCGTTTGAGACAAAAAATAATTTTCTCAACTTGCTATTGTTGTATTTTTGCCACAAAATAAAAACGCACATTCTCTTACTTTTCAACCTGTTAGAGTAAGAAAAGAAAAACAATTCAAATCTAAAACTAAGTGCACACATATCGCCTCAGATCGTAAAAGTACATTTGTTTAAACTGCTTCATGTAAACGTTTAATCCAAAACACGGACAAATCGTAGGCACTAGCATAACAATGTTGAACATACATCAATACAACGAACAGTACATCGTTTGAATGAGATCATTGTTATTATCGTGATAGGAGAATGGCATTTAGTATAAATATCAGGCAAGTACATACTACTTCACTTTTCCGCCTTGATTTGGACCAATGTTTGTGATCAATATGATGACAAACAAGGTCCGCCAGTGGATAGAGGCATGGGACATTTTCAGTCAGGATTCGAGACATCACAGCTTCCATTCTATCCCTGGTCGCTTGTATCTCCTCTCGAGAAGGAAAATAAGTGGACATTGGTAGATCTACAGCTCTTCTCACATCAGAGGCCTCCTTGTACATTATGGTGTTCACTGTTCTTTGCTATATATGCTAAGGCCCAAATCATGTACTTGTTGCCATGGTTCCTAGTATGATGCTTTGCCTTTAACTGTCGACCAACATTGTTCCAGCAAATAGTATAGCCTATTTATGGTGTGAAATTTAAGAAACTAATTAAATGCTGTGTTTAATATATGTCCGTGATTCACTGTACTATGATTTATAGTCAGTATTGAAATGTATCATTCTTCCACGGATAAAGAGACACGGGACAGAATTATCAAGGAATTTCGAAGACCCGAAAGCATAATTCGCTGTCTTGTTGCTACGGTAGCATTCGGAATGGGGATCCAAACTAGCGATGTAGATATCGTTATTCTTTGGGGATGCCCAAAGAGCATTCTGAGCTATTGGCAAGAGATGGGAGATGTGCCAGAGATGGGAGAAAAGGTTATGCTTGTCTCCTACCTTACATGACAAGCATGATGACGACAACAGATGAAAACATGATAGAAGTTGCGAAAAATCGTCAAGTCTGTTTAAGAAGAAAAATTCTTGAGGCATTGTGGATCCCCGAAATGGATAAACTTCCCGCTGGCCTAAAAGAATGTTCCGCGGGAAGTTGCAATATATGCTCTTGCGGCAAATGCAACTGTTATGTAAATTGTTGCAACACTTGTCAATGCAGTGATCAGAAGGGAAGAAGAAACTATTGTTTTTGATTAAAATATAACATTATCCATATGTTATAAGTTATGGTGTAAAATTATAACAGACGTATATATGTATGTATGTATGTATGTTTGTATTCATAAATACCATTGTAAATGTTATTAATAAAGTTCATCATGCTAATCATGTTATAAGTAATGTTAAGTAATGTATGTATGTATTCATTAATACCATTGCAAATGTTATTAATAAAGTTCATCATGCTAATCATGTTATAAGTAATGTATGTATGTATGTATGTATGTATTCATAAATACCATTGTAAATGTTATTAACAAAGTTCATCATACTAATCATGTTATAAGTAATGTATGTATGCATGTATGTTTGTATTCATAAATACCATTGTAAATGTTATTAATAAAGTTCATCATGCTAATAATGTTATAAGTAATGTTAAGTAATGTATGTATGCATGTATGTATGTATGTATTCATAAATACCATTGCAAATGTTATTAATAATATTCATCATAATAATCATGTTCTTCTTATAAGCAATGTAAAGTATTAATATGTAGATATGTATGTATGTCATAAAATCCATTTATACCATTGTAAATGTTATTAAATATGATTGAAGATACTACCACTAGTAATAATAATAAATTATTATTATTATTATTATTATTATTATTATTATTGTGTAGCATATTTTCACATCTGAATACAGTTTGTAGTCGTTTTACAATTTATTTATCATTCACTCTATCTCACATTTCTGACATGAAGTCTCTCTCTCTCTATCTCCTAAATTTCTGCCGTAACGACACATTTCCCACCCAAGCATCAGTAAATTCCTAGTGATCTACGCCTCGCTAGACGGTTTTCACGCGTTACTCTTACCTCGTGGTGATGCTGCTTTACACGCATGCGTGTGTAATTCAAATCTGAGGTCAACAGCCGATGAATACACAGGTGTTCTGTTCTCACAGGGATTTATACTAAAAAAGTGTGTGTTCTAAAGGATTTAACGCTGTGGATCATTAGAAGAGGGATTATACTTACCGTCTGGATACAAAGTTTTGTCTAAATAAATTTATTAATTAATAGCGCGCGGTCCGATCATCCGAGGTGACATAGCTCGGACGTCTCAGCACGACTGGTGCAGAGCAACGTTGGTCTCCGCCGCCAGTCAAAGAATAAAAAAAAAAGGTGGAGAACAACTTGCTGGTCTACCCCACCCCCCAGTTCTCGATACCAGACGTGGTACGATATCGATAGGAGTTGAGATGTTCGAGATCGTTTTCTTTTACATGACATCACTATTTCTATAATCTGATGTAATTTGGTAATTTAAAAAAAAAAACTTAAGAAAATAGTTAATGCGTGAAACTGTTCACAAAGAAGTGCAAATAACAACGTGATGAAACCGGAAGCAGCTATACGCAACATGCGGAGTCGGAGTGGATGCATTAGTGACATACTAAGGGCCTATACCACACAAGTCTGGCGTTTTATCAGTAAAAAATGGCGAGAATATTTGAAGGCATGAAATAACCGTTGTCTGTAATATATACGGTTATTTAGTGTAACGATGTTGTCAAAAAAAAAACCTGTCATATTTTACTGAATAAAACATCCGTCTCCTGTGACCATACCTATGGCTAGACAGATTCAGTTAATATAAAAGTGACAAAATTCTGCAGTAATATAAATGCTCAGTATTATGTGTCAGGGATTAAATCATTTTTGAGTTGGATCATATTATTCCAGTAAGTAAAGTGGGGTACAATGATAATGTGCTAAAGGCTAAAAACAATGTTGATCAGAGATTATCTGTAATTAACTAACTTTACCTTTTTTTCAGACCAGACAGCAGAAAAGTAAAATTGTTAGAGGATGAAGTTTGTAGGTTGAGGAGGAAAATTTGAAAACTGGAGGATCCACGATGGAAGAGACATTAAATTGTGACTGCTGCAACAATGTTAAAGATCCAAACAGTAATCGGATGGAACAGCTTAAGCTGCAGAAGGAGACATTCAGTAGTGACAATGGACAGGATTTGATTAAATTATAGACCCTGAACATCTTCACAAAATAGTTATCAGACAGGTCAGTCTCTGGAAGAAGATTGGTCAGGAGAAACCCCAGCTGAAAGACAGCCCCATGACGATGAAATATGCTTCAACAGTTGATTGCAGGCAACTGCCCCAATATCTCTTGAACATTTTTCAAAGAAAAATTACAGAACATACAAAAAGTGTTGCTAAGGGTAAAAAAAAAAGAATATCACTTGTCAGTTTAAATTTATCTGAAATCAAATACAGTTTTTAAGATATGTTGCATTTTATACTGTATTAACCCCATCCCCTATCTAAGGTTATTGTGTGATTCATGATGAAATAGGTATTTGTGACTTGTCAGGTAATCATATTTTGTTTTATAGGCACTGTTCATGAAGTCATGAATCATTGAGAGACTTTGTTCATCATAGTTCATGAATATGTTCATGCACTTGTTCATGAATGATGATGATCCAATTTGTGGACTGTTTTCAGTTCATGCACATTCTAGAATACTTCATGAACCTTTTGATGAACTTTCATCAATGGTTCTTGAACCAAGTTCATGAACAGTTCATGCCAGTTCATTCATTATTCATGATCATTTCATAGGGGCGTGACACTTGCAGCTAGGGGAACACATAAAGCTTCTGCAGCCTTGGGTAAGCTTGTAGTGAATGAATAAACTTGAACAATAGAATTAAACTTAATGTTTTGGTGGAACAGATTTGTTTTCCACTGCATTGCAACTATAAGATTACATTATTTAATCATTAAATATGCAGATTACTTCATTGGAATGAAGTAAAACTTTGCAATATATTATGATAATATGGTCCACCAGGAGCAGTTGAGTCTAAAATGCATGTTTGGACAGGGGCCTTCGGACTCCCAGACCCCCCCTTCACATTTTCAGGGTTTTTTTGGAAGGGGGGAAAACACAATCATGTCTGATTTTTGAAAGCCCAGATGCTTGTTGCAAGAAATCTCTGCAAGCTTGCAACAAGCTAGTAACAAGCTTGCGCAAGATTGCAACAAGCTAGTAACAAGCTTGCGCAAGCTTGTGTATACTTATTGTACTAGGTAAATAAATAACAAGCTTGCGCATGCTTGTGCAAGCTTAAGCTTGTGCATGCTTATGACACTTTTGTTAAATAAGCTTGCTGCAATGTTCCAAATACAAGCTTGTCGCAAGCTTTATAAATAAGCTTGTCGCAAGCTTGCTGCAAGCTTTAAAACAAGCTTGCGCAAGCTTGCTGCAATGTTCCAAATACAAGCTTGCCACAAGCTTTATAAATAAGCTTGTGGCAAGCTTGCTGCAAGCTTTAAAACAAGCTTGCAATTTTGGTTTGGGCTGTCTCTATGGATTTCGTACGTACAATCCTGATGACAAGTGCTCCAAAGTCATGTGAACTTGATCCAATTCCAACATCACTGCTGCTTGAGTGCTTAGATCCAGTATAGATTCACTGATGTTATTGTTACCGCTCTTTCATCAGGGGAATTCATATCCTTTTTCAAAACTGCCACTGTAAAGACTCTGATGAAGAAACCAACACTAGACCATAACGATTTAAAGAACTACCACCCAGTTTCTAATCTCCCATTCATATAAAAAATCTTAGAAAAGGTTCTTCTGTCCCAGCTTGTATCTCATCTAAATTCAAACAGTCTTTTTAGCAACGTACAATCTGCATATCGCCCTTGCCACAGTACTGACAATACTCTTCTAAAAGTAGTTAATGACATTCTCTCTGCTTTGGATAGCGGAAAGATTACAGTCCTCACCCTCTTTGATTTGTCTGTGGCATTTGACACAATAGACCATGATATATTACTTCACTCTCTCCAGCATGTTTTTGGCATTCATGATACAGCCTTACTGTGGTTCAAGACCTACTTGGTCAACAGGACACAAATTGTGTCTGCAAATGGAATACACTCCAGCCCAGTTGATCAATGTTGTGGTGTTCCACAGGGGTCTGTTCATGGACTTGTTTGTTTCATTCTATACACTCAGCCGCTCTCAATTGTCATAGATCATCATCCAGTGTCTCACCAACTGTATGCTGAAGACATCCAAATATACAAATCTAGCCACCCAACTGAAGTTGATGCTACTGGCCAAGGTGTAGAGAGGTGCATTTCTGATGTGAAATCATGGATGACATGTAACAAACTGCAGATGAATGATGATAAAACTGAGGTCATTCTGATCACAACACAAAGACTTTCTCATTCACATCCTTTACCTCAAACAATAAATATCAGCAACACCAACATTAAATTCACACAATCAGTACGGAACCTAGGTGTTACTCTGGACAGTACTCTCACACTGCACCAACATGTCATGAACATATGCAAGGCTGCATATTTTGAGCTGAAACGCATCAGCTCCATTCACAAATATCTTTCAGCTGATGCCACTAAAAAACTTGTGTTCATTGGTACATTCAAGACTGCACTATTGTACCTCAATTCTGTCTGGTTCATCTCAATATCTACTCCAGAAACTTCAAAAATTTCAAACACAGCTGCATGGATCATACTTACCATGATCAGAGCACACCTCCCCACTGCTCTGTACCCTAGACTGGCTATCCATTCAATCCAGAATCAAACACAAAATTTGTTCTCTGTGCTACGTTGTACTGACGGACTCCAGTCCAACATACCTATCCGACCTCACCCATGTGTACACACCAGCAAGATACTTATGCTACTCTCCTGACAATCGTATACTCATTTTACCCAATAAAAAAACAAAGTCCTATGGACAGCGTTCTTTTGCGTACCAGGACCCAGCAACGTGGAATGAATTGCCCACTGAACTTAGACACAAGGCGATATTTCAGTATCTACCCCGGTATTACTGTATTCTCAATGAGTTTAAAAAGAAAAATGAGAGTTATATTTTGCAAATGAATCTATATCTTCCATAAATTTTTCATACAATTCTGGACAGCAATCAGTTATATATCCATAAAACTCTTAAATTTTGATGCATACATGAGTAAATGAATATATAAATGGAAATGAAATCTGAAAAAAAGATTAAAGAAAATCAAACTTTTTGGAGGTAGTTCGCATTACACTGCCTAATTGGGATTTAAATCATACTTTCATGGATACAAGAGAAACTGACACAAAATATAGTAAAGGATGCCAATATTACATTGGTGGGGAAAAACTAAAACCAACTGAATACAAGGTAAAAGCTGTCTTGAGAGACTGCTCCATCTCGAAACAAAATATATTCTCTGAAGTCGTGTGGTCTCCCATAGCAGGCTTGTACAAAAATACCAGAATCCAAAGTAGAATTTGATGATCTTATGTTACTTGTTTAGGCTCGAATAAACAGTAACACAAGAAAGAGTGAAAACAATAAGCTTTCAAAAATATAATAATTTCTTTTCCAGAAAAATTATGTAAAGTGAGAAGAAAAAAATATGAACAAATCCGAAAATAATCAAAGAATAATCCACGAATGAAATTTTTGTAGCCCTATTAATAAAATATTTCTGGACAGCACTCAGTTTTGGAAAAGAATTCAAACTAAATAGGGAAAAAAACCTGAAAACTTAAAATTATTCATCAAACAGTTATACATCCATAAAACCCTTACATTCTTACTCATACAAGAATAAATAAATATATAAATTAAAATGAAATCTAAAAAAAAAAGATTAAAGAAAATCAAATTTTCTGGAGGTAGTTGGCAGTACACTGCCTAATTGGGATTTAAATCATACTTACTGTATATAAGAATAGTTCACACAAAATATAGTAAAGGATGCCAATATTTTATTGCTGGGTAAAAACAAAAAACAACTGAAGACAAGGTACAACCTGTCTTGAGAGACCGCTCCATCTCAAAACAAAAAATGTTCTCTCAAGACATGTAGTCTCCAATAGTAGGCTTGTACAAAAAGAACAGAATCCATGGTAGGATTTCAGAATTTTTTCAGAAGGAAAAGTAACCAGAATCACTTTACAGCTATTAGATCCTGTATTCATAGTTCTTGTTAAAATATTGCATTCATTCATCTGAAAACAAAATTATATGGCCAAAAAGTGATAGATACTTTAAATATTAAATGTTAAAATCATTTATATTTGAAGATGTATTTGCATGACTTAGCATGTACAATCATTTCTAATTTATTCCTTGTCCTTTATAACCTGATTGTTTCACTGACCATTTAAACTACTGGTTTCAAGTAGTTTCATCTTTTTCTCTTCTTTCAATTACAATAATGCTTTTCTCCAGTGTTAAAATTGTCGCGTTGTACTTTCTGTTTATAAGCAGTAGCATTAAACAATTTTCAAGGTGGCTGCTGTGGTGGAAAGGATGTCTGAGCTATACCATTTTCAATTGTAACAACCAAACCATGTAATCAGTTTGTTTATGTGCTTTTGTGTAATGTTTCTTGGCAATCATCTAAGAAGTTTAGGAGGAACAGCGATAACAAACTTGTTTAAATGGGTGGAGCTCTAATAGGCCATCTCATAAACTCTATACTCAGGAGAGCTAAACAAAACTGAACAAATGAAAAGTGAATGGTATTTTATAGGCTTTCCCTGTCATTAATAGTTGTCTATCAAGATACCAGCAGATTATGGTTGACACTAAAGATTATTGATCAAAAGGCTCTAAGTGATTACTACATTTGATATGGAATCTTAAGGCTAATTGTATGTGTAGTGACCATTCTTTTCTTATTAGACTTATCAGAACCATTACTTGGACTCTAGAATTTAGATTTTATTACCCTAATTGGAAGCAATCCACACAATTTGGTCAAAGTACTTACTCGAGAGCAAAAGTGATGCAAATGCCCATTTTTTGGCACCACTTTTCAAAACAAAACATACAGGACTATTCCATACCTTAAGTATGAGAATTCCACAAACCCACATCTAGAACTAAAGTTACAAACATTGTTCATCATTCAGTCACAGTTACCTTGACCTTTGACCTTTTGAATCCAAAAATTGATATTGTTGTGTACCCAATGTTGAAGTTTTCCCGAAACATTGGTGAAGGACATGATCAATAACTGAAATGTCTGTGTGGAAACTGTTTTCTTTCCAAATGACCCTGACCCGCACCTTTTGACTGCAAATTCAAAAGGCTTCTCCAAGTAAAGGAAGCCACAAAGTTTGTTACAGAATTTTCATGCAGAATATGACTGTTCAGAAATCATTTGTATTCTTACAATGACCTTCACCTTCAACCTTTGGGCCATCAATAGTCCTTTCATACCATCTCTCTTCTCAGAGTCAGTGACTTTGACCTTTTTATCAGAATATATAAAGGATTCGTCCTAACACCAAGTACAACTATCCACAATGTTTGGTTACTTATATTTGCAGAACTCAATGTGCAAAAAACAATGTTCTGCTATCAGTAATAGTGATTTTGAATGATGTTCTTTTTATGACACATCAACTGGATTCTTCCCAAACTTCAAGCCATGGACAAAAATTGTTTTCTATACATCATGAACAACTTAGAAACAAATAACAATAAAAAGGATGATGAGTCTGAAAGGTAGTCGCACAAACTATTGCTTTATTAAAGCACATCAATTCATATACTTACATCTTTCCCCAGAAACAATTTCCTAAAATAAAGAAAACAAAGTAACAATTTAATATTCATTATTTATTCTTATCATTTCTTGAATTATTTACATCCAACAATATGAACATTTCATTACATCATAAACCTGCATAATGAACTTGCTAAGACTGTGATTTAGATTATGGTGTAAGGAATCTTCAAATATTCTTCACTTGCCAAGCATGCTAGTGATACTGATGTTGTATGTGAGGAAAGAAAATGCACAGAAATTGGTTAATATAGCAAAATATAAACATCACACGTGTAAATAGCTATACTCCTGATTAGCAATTACGTAAGCAAATTCAATCTCCTCGATACACCAACATGTCAAGGAACAAATCTGCACCACTTCCAACTACCTTCTCTCCAGTTGACCTTCCGGACATGTTTGCAAAATTTCTTCCTTGACAAAGTACAAACCGTTAGAGATAAAAGTTTGATACCACAATTTCAATTGAATCGTCATCACTATACAGTTGGGATACAGAATTTGAGTGGAAAACATTAGCAGCATCTGAACCTGTCTCTATGGATTTTGTACGTACGAACGTGATGAAGAGTTCACCAAAGTTATCTGAACTTGATCCAATTCCAACATCACTGCTGCTTCAGTCCTTAGATCCAGTATTGCCTTCACTAACTGATGTTATCAATACCTCTCTCTCATCCGGGGAATTCCCATCATTTTTCAAAACTGCCATTGTAAAGACTGATGAAGAAACCAACACTAGACCATAACGATTTAAAGAATTACCGCCCAGTTTCTAATCTCCCATTCATATAAAAAATCTTAGAAAAGGTTCTTCTGTCCCAGCTTGTATCTCATCTAAATTCAAACAGTCTTTTTAGCAATGTACAATCTGCATATCACCCTTGCCACAGTACTGACAATACTCTTCTAAAAGTAACTAATGACATTCTCTCTGTTTTGGATAGCGGAAAGATTACAGTACTCACCCTCCTTGATTTGTCAACAGCATTTGACATAATATACCATGATATATTACTTCACCGTCTCCAACATGTATTTGGCATTCATGATACAGATATACTGTGGTTCAAGTCCTACTTGGTCAACAGGACACAAATTATATCTGCAAATGGAATACACTCCAGCCCAGTTGATCTATGTTGTGGTGTTCCACAGCGGTCTGTTCATGGACCGGTTCTCTTCATTCTGTACACTCAGTCGCTCTCAAGTGTCATAGATCATCATGCAGTGTCTCACCAATTGTATGCTGATGACACCCAAATATATAAATCTAGCCACCCAACTGAAGTTGATGCTACCATCCAAGGTGCAGAGAGGTGCATTTCTGATGTGAAATCATGGGTGACATTTAACAAGCTGCAGATGAATGATGATAAAACTGAGGCCATTCTGATCACAACACAAAGACTTTCTCATTCACATCCTTTACCTCAAACAGTAAATATCAGCAGCACCAACATTAAATTCACACAATCAGTATGAAACCTAGGTGTTACTCTGGACAGTACTCTCACACTGCACCAACATGTAATGAACATATGCAAGTCTGCATATCTTGAGCTGAGATGCATCAGCTCAATTCGCAAATATCTTTCAGTTACAATGATGCCACTAAAACACTTGTATGTTCATTAGTACATTCAAGACTTGACTATTGTAACTCAATTATGTCTGGTTCATCTCAATATCTACTCCAGAAACTTCAAAATGTTCAAAACACAGCTGCTCTGATCATACCTTGAGCACCATGATCAGATCACACCTCCCCACTGCTCTGTACCCTACACTGGCTATCCATTCAATCCAGAATCAAAAATAAAATTTGTTCTCTGTTCTACGTTTCACTGTCGGACTTTGGTCCAACATACCTATCTGACCTCACCCATGTGTACACACCAGCAAGATACTTACGCCCCTCTTCTGACAATCCTATAATCATTATTCCCACTATGAAAACAAAGTCATATGGACAGCATTCTTTTGCATAAAAAGGCCCAGCAAAGTGGAATGAATTGCCCACTGAACTGAGACACAAAGACAAAGTGATCACATTCACGAGGGCTCTCAAAACACACTTATTTCGACTGCAAGAACAAACCTAAAGACCCAATAATGTTTCCTACCTTAAATATTCTCAGCATGTTTTTTAATGTTTTCTAATTTCATGGTGTTGGTTTTTGTAATCATATCATTATATGTTTTTTTCTGTGACCCGGGACTTGAGTCGTGTGCTAATGTGCATGGTTGTTGTGAGTGAGTGAACGAGTGAGCGATCGATCATGGTGCATGATTCATGTGTGTCACGTGTATGAAAACCACATCTCTGCGATACTAAAAAAAGGGAATTACTACTCGAGGCTAGAGAGAGAGTCATACAATACCTCGAGCAGTACGGAGATTTGTCTTTCACGTAAGTGAAAGACAAAGGGATTGAATACCTTAATATATTTCGGGAAAGTAATACTCTTTGATCCTGGTAAGGAATTGTTTTTATTTTTGTGATAAAATTATAAATGCCGGTGGGTGGGTTATATAATGTGTATTGTATTTGTTATATTATGTATTTTGTTCGATTTACAAAAATGGCACTAACAGCTGCCTCGCTTGGCGCTCAGCATTAAGAGGTTAGTGTTAGGACTGGTCGGCCCAGTGTCAGGATAATGTGACTGGGTGGGACATCATGCTACATGTCTGCGGCATGATGCCCCAGTGCTAGACATCACTATAAACTGCCACATTGCAGACATCGTAGCGATATGACTGAACAATTATTAAAGCTACGTTAAAAATCAAAATCACATCGCATATTTTGTTCATCTTGTATTCTAAGTATGTGTTTTGTATTGTTTTAGGTTTGTTTATTGTACCTCAGACCAATTGTCATAAATCCCACAATCGACATCAAGAGTACTTATTTCTTTGCGAGAGGAGTGAGAGCTCACATAACTTATAGGTGTTGTCTAATGTTGTAAAGCGCTTAGAGCATCTAAAGATTAGGCGCTATACGAAGTCCTCATTATTATTATTATTACAAAAGTGCTAATTTAAGCACAAGTTGTTTGATAAATATCGGTGAATGTACGACGAAACTGAGTAACTGGAAGTAAAATAACCATCCTTAAGCCTGGATATATTGAATTTCAATGGGAAATGATGCTCATAATCGCTTTCACCATTTCATTCAGGGACATGTTCTACACATCAACTACTACTCACTAGCTATAATTTCCAATTAACAAGATAGTCCCTGTGGAAAACAAAAAAAAAAAACAACCAATGTCACATAATTGATACTTTACTGGATGAAAATATGGAAATACAAGAAGTTATTTTTTGACCAGAAATAATGGCATCATAAAAAATAAAACTTACAAACTATTTATACACATAAATACATCCTGTTCCATTTCCTCAGTTATAATACAGAACTAAAAGAGGAAGTTTAATAAGGGAAATTATGCAACATGTAAATTTCATTTCTGGCCAATATTCCTTTACATTAACTTTAGCAATAATTTGTTTGAGATTCAGCTCAATCAGAAGTTGGAATTTTGATCCTCACATTTTTCTTTAACAAGAATCTGTATGACAATAATTTCCTGGAATTCAAGATAAAACTATTTCAACAGACCAAATGCTGAGTGTTGAAACCATGTCCAATATTCTTTAGAAATCAAACAAGGATTTTCAAATTAGGTGTTGTGGTAGAGGATAGCATCTTGGCACCATTTTCATTGAAGAACACTAAGACATAGTTAGAAATCTTTTTGTGAAAACCCCAATATGAAAATAACTTTGTATTTTTTACAAGGAAAGATACTATTTTCAAGATCATATGGCCATATTGAGGGAAAATTTGCATCATTTTAAGTTTGAACTAATCTTCTGATAAAATCCCTTATCAGAATTTAAGGAGTTGCAATAACATTTTCAAGCTTGCCACCATATGTCCATATCTGACCTCAGATCAGCATCATTTTAATTTGTGACCAACATGCCAGTATAAAATATCTTTTAGTGAGAATCTTGATATGACTTTCCATTTCGGAAGAACAACAGTAATAATACTTTCAAGATGGCCTCCATGGTGGTCATGATGGATAACAGAAGCACACAATTTCTCCTGAGGGTCAATTAGAACTAATATCAAGTAGACGGTTCTGAATCTCTTGATCACATTCCAAACCTCTTTGAAGTGTGAAGACATGAGCTCGGTCTAAGAGAGAAAAAACAAAACCGAGAGAGAACTTGTAGTTTCTGGTATAGAAATAAAAGAGCCCCATCTTAACAGCAAAAATGGAATACACAACTAAAAAGCACAGTAATGGGAACAACCAGTCAATTTCCAAGACACTACTGGTTACTTTGTGATTCACTTGCAGTAATGGAGGCGATGTTATTCAAGAAATTTTTCAGAAGACATCTAACAAGACAGGATATACAATTTGTGGTTCTTTGATCACTAAAAGCCATGATGTAATTCTACTAGGCTACTTAAAATTGAGCAAAACATGGAACAACTTTTTTCAATGATATTCCTGATTTGAAATGAGAGAGGACATCAACAATGGGATCAAGGGGTGTGATATCTGTACAGCAGATAAGAGACTCAATAGAAAACCAAAAGTGCTAATGGGATTTATAGGAGTAGGACTTCCTTTCGATAAGCAACATACATATTGGGACCATTGCCAGAAAATACAAGGGGATAATAAGTACATATTAGTAGTCACTGATCACTTTTTCTGAATGGGTGGAGATTTTCTAATATGCCTGACCCAGTTTAATCAGCAGAAAATGCGCTAAAGATTATGGATGAAATCTTTAGGAGATATGGATACCCATTGTTGCTGCATGCAGATCAAGGAAGAAACTATGAAAGTGTCATATTTTCTGAACTTTGTAGAATTTTATTACTTTGTAAACAAGAACAAGTCACAGAAACCAAAGATGTTATGGCCAAGCTCAACAGCTGAACCGCACCTTGCTGAGGAAGATAGTCATATCTTAAAGAGGAACAATAAGACTCGAGATCTGCATATTAGGGTGTTTAGCTGCAGCATACCAAGCCACACAACAATTTACAACTATGACACCATATATTTTGATGCTAAGATGAGATACTGCTTGGAACAGTTGCAAGCAAGGAACAAGTTACAACTTATCAGGAATAAGTCGATATCTTTAAGAATAGATTGAAACATTATAATGGTGTCCTCAGGAAGAATTTAATAAGCAGCAAAAGCCGAACTGATCTGTATGATGTGAAATTATCCTAGTTAAATTACAGTCCTTGGCTTTGATCGTTACTGAAGCTAGATACAAGGTATTTCACCAAGGCTACATATGTTGTATGATGATCTGTTTGTAGTTAAGAAGAAGACCTATGGTCTGAATTCTATTATTCTACTGTACCAAAAAGGATGGGATAAGCTGTTACATAAACTGAAGCCTTATGTTGGATAGAGTCCACCAGAATGGATGATGAAACTATGGAAAAAAATAGCAAGGTTGGATTTGTATCAAATTTTAAGACTAGAATCCAGTCAAACATTATACTTGAATGAATGCATTACGTAAAGTGAAGCTGAATAAATTGTATCATAATTTGTGGGGGTTTTACTTGTTCTATCACATTGGACGCATCAAACAAGGTTGCAAATAAATAAACAAATACATAACTATATGTGTACAGATGTATAATGAAAAATAATGTGATGTGCAATTTTCAGTCATATCGCTACGATGTCGGCAATGTGGCAGTTTAAAGTTATGTCTAGCAATTGGGCATCATGCCGCAGACATGAAGCATTAATTCCCACCCAGTCACTTCATCCTGACACCAGGCCGACTGGTTCTAATACTAACCTCTTAATGATGAACGCCCAGCAAGGCAGCTCTTAGTACCATTCTTGTAAGTCTTTGGTAAGACTCGGCCAGGGATCGAACCCATGACCTCCTATATCCAAGACGGACACTTGAAAAATAATAATTATACAAATCTGCATGCACTTCAACAACATCAGAACAGAGCAGGATATCGCCTAATCATTTTTCAGGTTGAGATGGCATCAATACTGATTACTGTCAAGTCTCTAACAGTAGAAGAAGAGTCTAGCAGTGTCACAAATACATAATGGAGGTGGTTGTCATTGGAGATAAAGAGTAAGGTGGTGAGCCACATTCATAAGAAGCAGACACCCTAAGATCAAGTGTTGTTTCACTGCAACAGCGGAGGATTAAGATGCAAGTATTAGCATGCAATATTACCTGACACACAAGGAGAAAGTTAATCATCTGAGATAACTAGTGCATCCTGTAAATGAGGAGGATAACCTATTCCATGATCTAAGTCCTTATGTTCCTTGGAAAAATGATATGGGTGAGCTTCACCACGAAGAATCAAAGCAAATTTGGAAGGAAATGACATGCTAAGATGAGGAAGGAAGACTTCTGTCATCCATGCAGGTGTCTGCACATGTGGATCCAGAGCTTGGTACCATTATGACTAAAGGAATTTTTAATGTGGGGAAAAAAGTTAAAATATAAAAGTTGAATGGGCAAAACAAAACATAATAGCAGTGCCAATATCAGTTTTCTAACCAGCAATATGTTGGGTGTAAGAATTTGGAAAACATATCAATACCTAGTATGTGTGTGGGTAAAGCAGTGACAAATGTGGGTAAATGGGTCAGCATCATGACAAATATGGGTAACTGGATGATATTCCTGCTGTTTCAGCACAATTTAGTTATGGTATGATCTCATGGGAATCGGGCTGTCCTTCATTTATTAATGGTTAGCCAATCATATTATGTAAAGAAAGTGGGTGTGCAATTATCATATATATAGGTAAAAGACAATAGCCTGAACAAGATAAAAGTTTGATATATGAAATGGGAATAGAGACATACCCCAAAAAAATGTTTTTGAGGGACTCCATCACCAAGAATGAGGGACAGAGCATGCAAATGAGGAACATAAGTGTGTTAGAGTAATAAACATAATACATTCTCTCAAAACATCATTAAATACCAGTAATGCATATTTATAATAAATATTTATGTATAAAAACCAGTACCGACCTATTTACAATATATACAATATATAAAATTCAAGTCTGTGACTACTCAATTCATGCTAAGTGGCTATAGTAAGCACTTTTCAGGCCCTGCAGCTCATGTTCAGTGTAGATCCTGTTGGTAGCTGACCCTAGTCTACATTTTGAAATTAAATGTGCCCTACAGTTTCTGCAAACAATTTACTCCTGAACTCTGACTTTTTTTCTCACTAGAGAGAAAACTCGCTCAAAGTGTGCAGAAGAATGAGACATTGTCATTAATGAAAGCATTATTTTTGACAATATTTTGAAGACCACTGTTCGATCTTGCTTCATCTGACCGACAGCAACCCAGGTTTCATCAATTCTGTTTCTCAGACATGACTGATTATCTGTGGACTGATAAATTGCCATTTTCAATTTCACATCTGTTACAGTCACTTCCTTGGGTAATAATACTGAAAATCTTTCAAAGAAATAATCCAAAGATGCCATTTTAGCTTTTCAGATGCAATGCTGGATCCAACATTTTAGTATGCCTTAATAAATCATCCCAGTTGTCCCAGAAGACTTTGTAAGCACCTGTTGATGCTTAGCCATCTAGTTGAAACATTTTAGAATTGTATTTCCTTGGTAACATGTAGAACCTGCATATCTTTGAACACTGCTTGCCATTTACTGCATTTGTCCAAATAATAATATATATAAAAAGCTGATGAACATTAAGTGGCAGACATGCAGCTATATGTATCAGGTGATACACACAGCCTGAAAGATATAAATTGGGTTGCTCTTTAATCATAAACCCATATACTCCTCTGTCCTTCACAACCATCACAGTGGCACTGTTAGACCCAAGGGCCCAGCAATTCTTCCAAGGAATGTCATGAACTTGCAATTCATTCTGTATCAGATTGAATATTGCTTCACCTGTTGCACTGTCTTCACAAACAGGGATTGAAAGAATGTCTGATGTTACCGATGATGATAATGGATCAACAGATCTGATAACATGAGGAAAGATCTTGAAGTTTCCTTGATCACTGCTTTCATCTGTAGAAACAGTGAATGGGCAATTACGCATTCTTCCAGCTAATTGTAATGTAGTACTTGCTGCTATTTCTTCAACAATAGCAGTTCCTTTTGATCTGCCACAATGAAATTATTTAGCAATGTCAGAGTCACTAAACATAATTTTAAAAGCATTTGATATTGATTCAAATGCGCTAATAGGCAGATTGAGTTCAGTAATAATATCTACTAACATAACTTCTACTCTAATTATATCAGACTTAGGCACAGAGGATGAAGTCGCACTAGATCCAGCCAATAATGAAAAAAAAATCCCACAAAATTCTTAGAGCGTTTAATTTCTTTTTCAAGGTTGGAAAACCTTTTTCCTGAAATGTTTCTGCATATACCGAACATTCCTCTTTATTGAAAATTCAAAATTACAGAGTGTTCTTTTGATGTAAGTTTTGAATTACTTTCATTAATATCCAATTAGATTTTTGAAGCCTTGAATTTTTTGTCCAGAATCAAAAACAACTCATTGTAAACAGAATGTAAAAGAATCCATGAATGCTGATTTTTGTATTAGAACTGCCTCAGAACACGTTTGCAATGGCTATTTTAAACCACCACTCATGTACAGATTTGATTATTTCCTGTTCTGGTCAGTGATAGCATATTTTATGACAAGCGGAATTTTTATCCTCACTTTTGCGGATTTTCAACACTAAATAGGTATCTGTAGGACGCAAAGGCAAATTTGGGCATTTTGCGGGACTAATATACAAAATGTGGGATGGTAGGCATGTCTGATGGGGAATAAATAGAAGAGATATGATACCTAATAGATATGATGGAATGATAGATATTATGAATGGACATCTACATCAAGAAACCATGTACCTAAACGGTAGTGTAGAACTTGGAGAGGTAGACAGAACTTTAGAGCATATACATCAGAGATAAACAGTAGTTTGCAAAATGACGTGATTAAAATATTATATGGCACTGGTCTTGCCTCACCCTGAAGTCAGACAATAGACCTAACGCATCAGACATGGTGGAGAATTGGGGTAGCTGACTTTTTAGCTCATGTGGAACTGAGGGAAAAAATGGCTTCGGGTAAAGATCAAGGGAGAGACCAATATTCAGTTGTGCAGAGATTGGGATTAAGTGACAATGTGGCTGGTTATCTGGAAAAAGTTAGTTCAATGTGAAAGGACCTGGAAAAATAACATCAAAAATCTTTGACCTTACAATAAATGGACTTGATCCACATATCCTATCATTCGTCTTGGCCAAGGAGGACAAAACACTGGAGGAAGAATCAAAAAAAGAATGACTTATTTGGTGGTGGCAGTAAATTCATAAAAGAAAATCTCAAACTTAAAAACTAGAAATTCAAGAACTGAATCCCAAAATAACATTCTTGATGCCATACAGAAGGAAAGGGGCAGCAAGGAGGCCAAAACTGGAGTTTACAGGAACAAAAACACACCCGTGCTACAAAGGTGTTTACCACCATAAAGCAACAGATGGCGTATTCCAAAATGCAAGGTGCTTCAAATACGACACATTGGGGCATATCAAGGCTGCATGTCATTCTACATGATACATACCATCAAAGTAAAATAAAGATATGGGTATGAGCATATGCCAGGGCCTCTTACATAAATACCACAGGGATAGAAATTTTTCTAAGGTTGGAGATAATGTAAGGCAGGAAGGTAAAGGAAATACTGCATATAATAGTAACTTAGTAGAAGCATGATAAATATTAGAACAGGTATAAAAGTATTTCAGGCTTGAATAGTTACTAGTAAATGACAGGTAATACTGTATATACTGGAATGTCACTTAGACTTGATAAAAAAAATACAAGTAATTGAAAACCTCAGTTACTCAGTCATATTCAACACAGATTTCTTACAAAACCAAAATGCAAAGATAGATTATACAAATAACTGCATAGATATGCAGGGTGTATATCTGTGGTAGGAATACCACAATTAGTGGAAGAAGTTTGTCCAGAAGTTGTACTTGGTGAACTCCCTGACACACTGTATGTAACTGCATAACAGATGTTCACCACAGTAGTGCAGGTAGGGAATCCTGGCAGTGTTATGAGTGGTTTAAATCAACTCGCTGTTGCTAAAATAAACTTGACAGATGGAACCCTCCCAGCATCACAGTAAGTATTGGGTCCAGGATGCTGATCATAAATATATCAGTATAGCAATGACCTAGGAATTAATCTACCCAATTCTGACCTAGCTAAGTTTAAATAACAAAATTAACAAATGTTTTTATGTAATAATAGAGATGCTTGTGCCCAAGACTTGTCTAATGAGAGAGTTTCATATCTATAAAACTCTGAAGAAGAAAAGAAAATGAATGTTCAAACCATATAATCAATAAAGGAGGGAACAACCACCTAATTACATGCATGGGGGATCAGAAACAAAACAACACAAAAGAAAGAGACCCACACTATTGTCTATTTTGCTTTCTAAGTCTTCATTGATTAGAAAATGTCAAACAAAAAGCTTGTAGGTGTGACTATAGATAATAATTTATTATGGAATGACCATATTGATAAGCTTTGTAAAACAATGTCCTCCAAAATTGCCCAGCTCAGCAGAATCAAGAAATATTTACCTATGGAAACTTGAAATCTATACTACAAGTCATATTTTCTTATAACAATTAATTATTGTTCAAATGTACGGGAAAACTGTACTAAATCTGAGCTTGGCGGGATTTATAAACTTCAGAAACAAGTAGCACACATAATTTTAGATGCATCTGTTGATCATCCCTCAAAGGCATTATTTACAGAACTCAAATGGTTCACAATATATGACAGGATAGATTTTCAAGAGGCAGTTATTTTATATAAATGTCTACATGTAACTGCACCAGAGTATCTTCACGACTTATTCAGGCCTTTTTCAACACAATACCAATTGAGATCAATATCAGATGGAAACCTTCCAGCACCAAAACCAACAGAGCAATTTAAAAAGAGCTTCCAATACTATGGTACAGTTCTGTAGAACAAGCTTCCACTACACGTAAAATCTGCTGAAAATGTTAGAGTATTTAGGAAGAGATATCATGAGCATGGATGTGCATCTAAGAGATAATGGAATTTAGTATTTTAATGTTAAACATGTTAAAATAAACAGTAATTATTGATATCTTCATATAATGTGCATTGTTATACTCTCCTTAAGAGGGCCTCATGGGAGAACAGTCCTTGACAAATGAGTCACCCTCTATAACTAAAGCATTATTGTTATTAATATTATTATTTTTATTATTATTATTATTATAATTATCTATGAGGCCAGTTTAATGCAATTCATTAGCCAATTCTTGTCAAATTGTTAAAATTAGTGCCAGTTCAAGGAAAGTGGGTGTGGCATTATATATATATATAGAGAGAGAGAGAGAGAAAGAGAGAGAGAGATACATTATAATAGTTAGAACAAGATAGATATTTCAGATACGAAATGGTAACTTAACAAAACAACTTCATTATAGGACTTACAAAATATAGCTGGAAAAAGAAACAGAAATATAAAAGACTGGGAATTAAGAGAAGAGATAGGATGCCTAATATATATAATGGAGTGATAGATATTATGAGTGGACAACTACATCAAGAAACCATGTAGGTAAATTGAAGTGTAGAACTGGGAGAGTAGGACAGAACTTTAGAGTGTGTATATCACATACAGACAGTAGTTTGTGAAAGGACTTAGTGTTTCAAATATTATAACACTGATCTCCCGTCACCCAGAAGTCAGACGACACAACGCGTCAGACCGTTATCGTACTGGCTCACGCAGTGACCCTTACCATCCTTCCTCTGGCAGAAAGAAGTGGTGGTGTTTATGAATGACCCCAATTTCCAGGTTTGACAATTTTAAAGCTAATCAGTTTTATTTGTATTAATACACTTATTAATCTAGACTTTTAATTCAAATTATCCAATGATGTGTGGTTTTGTTATTATCAGTAGCAATGAATGGGTTACCCCATGTGTGTGTGCACTTGCAGAAGTTTTCTCTGTGGTTGCTACCCAGAAAAGAAGAGAATTTTCTCTGCCTGGTGCGTAATTCTGCAGACTTATGTGTGGAGTCTCAAGGAGCTTGTCAGCTTCTGAGCTATGACCTGGTCTAGTTTCCAAAGTATATTTTAAGAGTTCTGTGTGTTCAAACCATGCATGAAAAAAGTCATTTTAATATTTTACTACATAATCTATATAAGGAGTGCAAAATCAGTACATGTAATTTACAACTTTTTTGTGATGTCTAACATCTTTTTAGATTAAATTCTGGACAGGTCTAAAAGTCGGATGCAAAATCTGCATATATAATCTAAACCTATTCGTTCATTTATTTCTATGTTTTAAAACCAGCAATGTTAGAATAGATATTTGCCTATTCAGATAAATTATATGCAAACAATATTTCACATGACATTGTGAGGTCAAATTAAGTGTCCCTTGCAGATTAAATCAAAAAATATTACTTAAATGCAGTTCAATATAAAAAGGAAACAACAGACTAATGATAATAATGGTCTTCATATTTGTTTATTGCTATATGTATTTGTGACTCATTACACTAAATGAAACTTAAATCTGTGTATGAGCTTGAACCCAAAACCCATTTTTATGTATCATTTTATGTGTCAGTATGTATCAGTCTGGACTGCTACCAAGCATCCAATTTTGAAAACCCATATTTAGATATCATGTTCTATCAGACTTATTTCTCCTTAACATGGTAACAATTAGATGGTTTATGTGTATGGCCAAAATTATCAAACACCGTTGATGAAACTAAAATATACATGATGACCAGTTTTAGATGATGTTGAAACATGTTTCTGGTGAGTAATAGTATTCACTCCAAAACTGCTCCAGCTGTTAAATCTACTGCATACTGCTAACAATGTTCCCATATTCACCAGATCTAGCTTGCTTGTTCATCAGTGACTGTCCATAATCTATTATTGAACCAGGCATCTGACTCATATTGGTGTTCGCTTCTTTAACTCCAAGTCATATTTTCAGCAAGCAAAATTAGTTCCATAATCAATAAATATAATAGACAGTTAGGGTTAAAATATTCATATGGATGAATTTGAATAGATACAATCGGTGATGATATATTGCACCGATACATAGATAAATAATGTAATACCCATAATTTAAATTTTTGTGTTTGTTTTATCATTTTAAAGTATTGCTTGCATTAGAAAAGGTTTCTGATTGTACTCAGACTCCAAGAAGAAAGAATTTAAGAAAATACCTTATTTTGAAACCAGTATTTCAGAAGGGTGTTTGACTCAACAGTTTTATCATCATGGAAACGGCATGTCAACTCAGAATTGCCCTCTAGATCTTTCACAGAAAGCATACTGTCCAAACAATCACCAATGGAATCAGGGCACTGGCACTGCATGAACAATTCAAAGTTCAAGTTCTGGCTGAGGGTTCCAAGAATGTTTGAAAGACTGTCGTTTATGAATTCTCTGACAGGGATGCAAACACTTGCATCCAATGTCTGTTCTTTGGATCCAGCTGCTAGTGAAACTCTTGCAAAAATAACATAGCTCTTGAAATACAGAGTCAGTCTGTGAAGACGGTCGATTTCAAAGACTCCACAACCACAGTAGATCTGATTTGTTCCCCTCTTTGTAAGTATCGGCCATTTTGCAACACAGACAGCGAGAAGCCTATGAAAGATTGGGGATGGTAGAAACTTCCCCTTAAAGACAAAACAAAGGACTGATGATCTCTTCATCTCAGGTTTTACTTTAGGAGAAATTATCTCCCTTGGGGATGTCTGCTGAAGCATACATGGGGCAAGAAAGAAATCTTCTGCCTGAAAATACAAATTAATTAATTTCTTGAGAAAAAAAAAATACAAATATTTTCCAGAGATAATGAGTCTTTGCTATATAATTTGAATTGTCGATAATATAAACATACGAACAGATTCACAAGGTCTGGATACCAGATAAACAAGCTCCCAATATAAAGCAGATCTGCAAATGGAAAAACCAAAACTTACAAAGGTGCTAAGAATACTTGTACAAACTAATAAATGATCAAGGATTCTCGATATAATGATATGACACAGCAACAGAAATTGACAACAAAACATTTAAATGCAAATGTTGAAAGATCTTTAAATAAACAATATATACACATCTGAAACAAAAACACAGCAAAATATATTTGATAAACTCAGAAAATATATAAAAGGAAACTCAGAAACAGACAAAACAAAGAGATTTATAATTTCAAACATCAGTGTTGTCTATATATAAAACTTAGAATAATAATAATGAACATATAAAATAGAGAAATAATAAAACTTACAATAATAATAATGAACATATAAAATAGAGAAATAAAGAAACCTGACAGGACATACCAAGATGAATGACAGTGGGACACAGAAGCTAATGTTTCTAATCTGACTGAAATATGAAACTCTGAGAATTATGAGCAACATGCTGTAATTAGTTACACCATCATTAAATTGAACAGGTTTAATATCAACTGAATTAAAACTGCATTAAACTGCTGCACCATATTTTTAGTCCATGAAAAAGTGGTATCTTCAAAGTAATTAGCTATAAATACTATCTGTAATATGCACATGTACCAATTGATTCTTCCTGTTGTATAAAAACAAACCAGGCTGTAATGAATGGATTCCCTTTAGTTGTAATACTATCGAGAAAATAAATGTAACATGGTCAAATAATCATTCAACAGGTGTACAAGTACTTTATGATGAAACTCAACATAGCAAATAAATTGCTTACTAGCTAATGCTAATAGCATACAATGCTTTGCCTATATAAGGGTACATGCAAAACATTCACAGAGTTTCATGTTTCAATCAGATTATAAATATATTTGAAATTATATATCTCTTTGATTTGTATGTACATAACAACGTATCATCACTTTAAAATGTAGAAACCCAACTGGAATATTTAATAAAATCACTGTACATTTTATTCAGATCATAGAGAAGACAAGAAGACAATAAATGCATTATCACAAATGGATTCATTTATGTCTGCACTGAATAACCACTTTGTGGAATATATATATATATTACTATATGAACATGACATTTCTTGTTTCAACCAGAGTTAAAATTTAACCTTTGAGCTTAGAAATGTGCCCAGCAATTTGTAAGATTGTTATAATAATAAGCAACACAACTGGAGACAATCAGCTTAAATTATGAAATAGTTTTATTTAAATTCAACAAATGAAATGAATTGAATACTTTCATTTTACAGTTCATTATGAAGACTTTACAATAATAAGCCAGCACGTTCTTATGTCACGTGTATAGTCTCAAATTAGCAATAGCACAAGAAAGAGCAAAAACAACAAGCTTTGAAAAATATAATAATTTATTTCCCTGGAAAAAATTCTATAAAAATGAAAAAATATGAACTTACGGTTTTTTTATGATCAAATCCAAAAACAATCCAAAATAATCCACGAATAAAATTTTTGGAAGCCCTAGTATCAAAATGTTCTACTGATTTTAAGTTCGAGTCCCAACAAAGAATCCAAGATGGAAGACAATGACATATGCTGTAACCTGAAGTGTGTTGAAGTCTACAGTTCCTTGTAGAAACAAGAAATATCACTCTGGTTTTGGAAATCTGAATACAATTTTTATAAGCGCTATCTTTGTTCAAGAATCTCACATGAGCACACGTATTTTCCAGGAAAAAAGAATTAATCCTTTTGAATCCAAGTAATCTGAAATAATTTCAAACGACACAACACCTTCCAGTGTAAAGAAAAAGCCCAACTGAGATTATTTCTCTAAAACAAAGAATATATTGTATTCTAAAGTGTAGTTAAAAAAATCCCCAAGATGCGAAATCGAAAAGGGGGTCATGTGATCATGTTTATGACATATGCTTAACATGACCCTGATGAAAATTAATTATTTTACTCTAAGAAATAAAATAAAAAAATTGTATCTTAAACCACATAGTTATGTCATGACCTCAAGGACAACCATCATTTTAAAATAAAAACAGAACTTATTTACATTGTTGCTCTTGATTTTGAATCAAGGTCAGGCTCTAGGTCAACACCTGGTTTTTACTAAAATCAAACTATTTTCTGGAAAAAGTATCATCTCCAATGAATAAATTTACATTACAATAGCATATAATGAAAAATAACAACAAAAATACTGACAAAACAAACAATTAAATTGAAATAAATATATATTATATCAGATATAATTAAATCAAATATACATAACAATGTTCATATGTAACTCGAACATTATCATTTATTAATGTATATTGTTTTATTAAGTCCTGAGCTTATATGAGACAATTCATAAACTGAAGTGCATCAAGTGATATTCAATATCACTGCATTTCATACATGTAGCTTCAGTTGGGGTTTTGTTTTATTTTGATTTTCCAACACTTCGTGTAAAGAGATCTTGGGGAAGCTAAATGGCATTAAATTGCAACATAAATAATGCTGAAAAAGAATCTACAAATTTAATAGTCTCAAATATAACATTATTGCCTATATTGTATCTCACAAGTTTTTTATTCGACTAAACTGTCCTTCGGGGAGAAAAAAGCAATGCTGATTTCCATATTATTATCAATGATTATCTGCAATTAACCACTCGCTTAAAGCAAAGGATAATAACTGTGTCGATACAAGAGAGGGGAATACTACTGTTTTAATTCTTTCCAATATTATTGTTCAAGACAATTATCTATGACCATACTTTTACTTCATCCATGCATGACAGTAAGTAACATCTGTAGGCCAGATTTGGCCTACCTCCCTAAATAAATCCGGTATATACTGACTCCCATCCCCATTAATATTAAAATAAAAACAAACTTGTTATGGGGACAGATTTATCAGTCTACTATGAATATAACAGGACTCTCTTAATCTATCTTAAAACAAAAATATAAATTATCAGCATTAACAGGCAAGATCTAAATAGAATTAGCACCTTCAGAAGCAATCATAATCCATTTAATACAATGTAAAAGAATACACACTGATGCTTCAGTGTTTTCATTAGAACACTGCAGATCGAGACCAGAAATAGATACAGTAGTATGTTATAAACATAGGTCCTGTACAAGACCAGAAATTCAGACCAGTTTTAGTCAAGGGTATCATAGAACTAGGGTGTTAAAAATCACAAACATAAATTAGATGCAAAAGTTAACTTATAGGAAGTTTTAAATGATGCACAAACAATATGACCATGAAATGAGTGAAGATACAAAGTAAGGTTTTCTTAAGATAAAATACTACATAAGAAGAAAATCATACAAAAATGATGAAATACTATGCCTGTCTTACATTACATAATATTAAATATATCTTCTACACTGCATAAAAATGCTAAACTGACAAAATGATAACCAGTGTCGAATACCAAAATTCATTACATTGATAAATTTAAAACTGAATTCAACATTATATGTGAATGGATGCAAGACCATAGAGTGACTTATCAGGCCAGCTAGAGTTACAGAACCAGAAAATCACATTAGTTGTTATGTTAACTGTATTTGTTTGTAAAGGAATTATATAAATCCTTTTATTTATTAAATACATTTACTCAGGTTTCGTTTTTGTTGGGTACAACGATACATTCTACAAATATTTTGAAATAGTGAGTTCGGTTTATCCTATGCCGCATGTGCGAAGTTTATTCAATGGGAAGAACCGAATACTTCCAGCGCACAGACGATGTATTTCGGCATCGTCTGTGTATAAATACCTCACCGTAGGTCAAAATCTTTACAATATGGAATGTCTTGACAGTGAGTGGTCTACTTTAAGGACTTGCACATCTTCAGCTGCAGAGGTATGTGAGTTATTAATTTCTTGTGCATAAGTTATAACTATTGTACTACCACGTTTATTTCTGTATATTTTCTAAGTAGCTGCAGCTTACGTAGTATCGTGCAAATATTTTCTATTCTTGTTTGTGACTTAGGAAGAAATTTACATTAGCAATATATAAAGTTGCATTTTTAAGAAACATTTAGTACCATAGGATTTTTGTTGGGCAGTTAGGTTCACATCTTAACTTGTGTATTGTTTTGTAATTATTGTGCCAATAATGTAATCTGTGTAGCTTACCATATATAACATCATTACGTTTTTATCATATATGCCCGTGTCATGCATAGTGCATGGTGCTAGATGTATTTTCAGTTGACCAGAGTGATCGGAGTCACAGCTGTATAGCTGACCAGAGTGACCAGAGTAATCAGCGATCAGAGTTATCGGAGTCAACATGGTACCAGCTGCAGAGCTAACCATAGAAGTTGGCCATAGCAGCTGTGACGCTGAAGCATAGCAGCCTAGTTCTACCTAAACAGTGTTGCTGGTCGAGTAGCAGGCGATCAGGCATTGCTGATCAAGATTGGTGGGCACTGATTGCCTGATTGACCAACCTGGAATACTGACTGCTTGACTGACCAGTGTGACTGGTAGCCAAGTGTGCTGGTGATGGAGTGTGTAACTCAACACTTTGCCACTACCACGTTGGCCTCTTGTGATGCTAGACTGGTTTTCGTACCTTCCATGTAAGGAAAGATATGGATATTGAACTGACTTTGAAAATAAAAGTCTACTAGATGAATCTAATCCACTGAACGTTTGGATTGACTCAGCATATAAGTTTAATGCAAGCAACCAAATAATACATAATGCACCCTCTGAATATTCTGGTTAGAACTCGATAAATTTAACTCACGATCAGTTTAGTTATGACTCAATTATGTGACTGTTTCAGGCATCAAGTGGTGCCAAAAAATTCCTGGGTTTTTCCCAACTTTCGTCAATATTTGCACAATTCCAGGACTTTTCAGAGTCAGGAAAAACATTATCATTTCCCCCGACTTCCTGGTAGCGTGGGAACCCGGTATATAAAACAACCATCACATCATATCAGTATTATCCTTATAAAAGTTAACTTTTTGCATACATCTGGAATGGGATACAAACTTGATTTGCCAGTCTTACCAGAAAAAAAAGGCAATTGTATGCACAATTATAGCCTGCATTCCATTTTTCCCTATTTAATGAAAGCAGAGAAAGAAGTATTGCCACTTAATGATATGCACATACATTGTGCCATTATGAACAAACAAAACTTGCTGTATGAGGTAGAAAAGCAGTGCAGATTTGAGCAAACCTAAGATTCCTTAATAGTACACTCTAACTTTCATGGGCTATACTTCGAAAGAGAATTTATTTCATATAGCCTCAAGTTATACTGATAGGTAAGCATGAAAGAGACAGGTGATTTATAATTGTTCATGCCATAATTGTGTTGACCATAAACAATAAAGTGAGAAAGAATATTTTTAGTAAATTGTATTTCTCCAACAATACACACATGATCACATTATATTATGGATAACAATCCCTGCTACCTCTGAATCCATCCCTCATGAAAGATAAAAAGCATATTTCTGTCTTTACGTTACATAGACAAAGGGAAACAACTAATTCATGATGTCAGCATTGCAGGGAAGGTGGGAGGAGTAATTTGTAATGTGATCAGGTAAGTATCATCTGAAAAACATAATTTACACAAAAAAAACTGCTTTGTCCATCAAATACATTATCTGATCGCATTACATTAGGAGAACAGACGAGAAGAGGAAGAAATGCTGAGCATCCTACCTCACACAGTAGGAGCATGATTGCTCTACTACAAGGATGAACTTCTTTTCTTAGTTTAGCAGAAGTTTTATACAAATCCACAGGAGATCCTGTGGGATTCCGAACTTGGTTATTGTCTCAGAATCAAAAGTCTCCCAGGTGAATCCAGCAAGAGTGGAAAGGTCTCATTCAAAGGTTGCATTTCATGAATGGGAAAGTATCACCGTCTGTGCAGCTACCACTAACCTAACAAGATTCAGTTATTTCCTTAGCTTAGCAATGTAGAAAGGCAGACTGGCCATGCCAGTCGGCTGCTATGTCCCGATTCAAGACTTACATTTAAGGTCAGGCTAATAGCTGAAATTATTTTTAGTGTACCTGACTCGGAAAGAGAGTTCAGATTACAATGATTTAATAACTCTCTTTAGCCAAGCTGCCAGCAACTGTTGTGTCATGTCTTGCATTCTTGCCTTCAGCGATAAGAATTGTCTTTTACAGCGGATGCAGATACTGTCTGTGCATTTCAGATAACAACTGCAAGCTGCAGTTACATAGCGGGTCCTGCACCTTTACATCTCTTAACAGACTGATCAAGAAAAGGGATGAGATGGTTATTCTTCATTGATTAGTGACGGCAAGCTTTTCTTAGAAAGGAATCTGGCTGTGTCATTGTAATGACTAAATCTTCACAATGGAGCTGCAAGTTGTTCATATCTACAGATATCATATGCAGCTCAGTCACTCTGCATGTTTAAATTAACATTATCATAAATTGCACATCATGCAAAAATATGGTAGCTGCTTCAGTGTGGTGGTAGGGGGATGGTGAGCCAAGCTCAGATGACTTTGAACAGGACAAAACCCAGAACTGATTCCACTGCCAATAATGTGTGTGAGTGTGGTCTGGATGTCAGAACTGGACTGCAAGTTGGAGATTACCCATTTTGGGCCAAAATCATTTCTTCCATGAAGTCTGAATGTGTCTGAGATCATGTAACAGTATTTCTTGATTGTGATGGGGACTAACGTTTTATCTTCAAAGAAAAGAAGAAAGAAGTTTGTCATTGGGCAATGGCTACTGGCAGTGGTCTGCATTCATTGACATGACATCAGTCACTGACAACACATGATTTCCGCTTGGTTTGATCCTCTCCAAGGTTGATACTCCAAACTCCTATTCAACCAGAACATCCCTGAAATGTGCATGGAGTGAAGGGGTTTCCATGGAAATGGGTGGATTATTGGCAATCTTGACTGCTTAAGTGGAGTGGTGGTCACTATGACATGTCTAGGTAAGTCTGTCACTAAATTGAGCAGAATGTAGATGCAGGATGCTTCTTCACAGTGAAGCACATTTCATCACAGCGAAACAATCAGAGCTACTGCAGTCTGTACCCATCATTTTGTCATTGGTTTCATAATTAAAACCGATGGAGGGAAGGTATGTGCCCACATTGCCTCCCATCTGATTAAAAGTGCATGAATGGACCATGCTTCTGTGATCATGGTAAAATGAAAAAGAAATGTCAAGCAATGGATGGCCCCAAAAGGCATGGACCTGATGGAAGTTTCCTGGAGGGATAATTTTTAATGAAACAGTTGTCCACCTTTATCACTGAGCTGGCCAGGGATGTGTCAGACTTTGAATATTATCTGGGAGTACCCATGAAGATATTCCCTACCAGTAGGCATGGGCATGATGAATACCTCTTCACACCCCACGCACCCACTGAGGAATGTCACAGCAAGCAAGCTGTCCAGCATTTTCTATGTTTCACCAATGTGACTGGTTTGAAAAGCCTTCTTTAAAGTAATCCACATGCCACTAGCCATCACAGGTCCAGTAGTAAACTTGCATAGTAATGGGTACACAGCTGCATTGAGTAAGTCAAGGAGCCGTAACAAACTTCCTCATGTTAACAATGTCTTGCTGATGCTTTCTCCAGAGCATGAGTTATACCTTCAATGTATTTGGGCAAGTTGTTGTTGTTGTTGTTGTTGTTGTGGGGTTTAATGCCATTTTTCAGCACATGATAGGCTATGCATGGCGGCCAGTATTAATGGTGGAGGAAGAACCCTAGAAAACCCCAGGAAGAACCACCGACCCACGAGAAGCTACTGGCAAGCTTTCTCACATTCCCACATTAGCCGAATTCTGGACTTGAACCCATGCAGATAGAGATGAGATGGCAATGATCCATAATGGAGAGCACTTTAGACCACTTGGCCACTATTTGGGCAAGTTAGTATGTGCAAAGAGTTCCATATCTAGATGGACAAAATGCTGAGAAGGGAAAAACTCCAACTTCTCTACGTTTAGTATCCACTCTGAACTGTAACTAAGAGAAACAATGTTGCCCATGATGTGAAACAAAAACCATACTTATCCAATGGTTCTGTAGTGTCATCCAGGAACAACACATTCTCTGGAAAATGTCCTGAATTGGCATGGCTTAGCCTAAGTTCCTATTAAACGTTTTGGTTCATGCTTTCTTCAATGCTTGAAAGATTCATTTGATGCATCAGGGAAGACAAAACCAAGTTGACACATGTTTATGGTTCCACACAAGGAAGGACCAAAATGTTCTAAAAGGTCAAGGGCTGACTTCTCTACACTGATTATCCACCACACACGTAGGGAAGCAATGTTGTTCATGTCATGAAGGAAACACCAAACTTACCAAATACATTTGTGTCATACAGAAATTTCACCATCTCTGATGGATATTTTCAACAATTCGTGAAGACCCAAGGACTTAGGTTTGTGCCATATGAATAGAAATCTGGAAGTATGTGTCCATCAAGACTGGTATGTTCTCACTGCATCTCTATCACATACCTCAGCTGACATTTGACTTTGGAATCAGAAATGTTCTGGAGAAGAAGTCTTGTTTGTGATGTTGTCATACTACCTACATCACTCTTTAAAAACATTGTCATGTGTAATAAAAACATTCCCCTCTACTGAGTAGCTAAGAAGATCCTTCATGAAGGTAAGAAGATGAAAGTGGAGGCTTTTGGATAATCAAATCAAGGGGCCAACTGACACGGTTTGGGATCGGCTATCATTTTGCAAGAATGATTTGTCCATTTCTAACAAAAAGGGAGTGGTCTGGTGCTTCACCCAGGCATGTGAGAGTGTCGTGAGAATCAACACAGCAAATTCTCTGGCAACTATTGTCACTTCACTTTTCAATTCCCTAGGATGGTAGTGCAAGGATAGGAGATTGCACTTGAACTTAAAGTGCACCTCTTGTGCCTCTGACTTTCTCACCTACTCTGATGCCCGCACATAAGTGTAGAACTGAAAGGGAAGAAGTGTACAGAAAAAGTCATCAGACACACAATGTCAGGTATGGATGAAGTTGACACAACCTTGACATAGCATTAAAGACCTGTCTGTACATTTTATCAAGATCTATTAACAAGGTAAATGTGGAGGAAATATATGTGAATCTGACATTTTACCAGTGAGTGAGATAGTTCCACCTGGCCTAACATAAAGAAGCTCTTGATTTACTGGGACTGAAAATGCTCCAATCTTTAACAATTGTGTTAAGATTTTGAATGATGAGCTGACATCACCATCGTCTACATACACCAAGGTTATTGCCCTTGTAGTTAAAAACTGATTGAAGGTGGAAGATGGCATTCCAATGGTGACAAAATCTTACATATTTCCTCTCTTAATGTCATAATGTCCATTCCACTATCAGATCGGTATGTTATGGCATTTCCGTTTCATCTCTTTTATTAACATGAAATGATGAAGTATCACAAGCATGCCACCCTATATTTTCCACTGGATGTCATCACTAATGATCACATTATGGAATGCAAGTCCAGCAAGACCAGTTTAGTTCAGTTGGATGACTTCATAAGTAATGTTGGTTTACTATGAATTGGCAGAATGGTTGTCTGGCTCTTCAGTCAGAAAAAAAAGACTCATAACTGCTGTACATGTACATAGCTCATTCTGGACATTTTGGTCAGCAGCTTGAATAGCACATTAAAGATGGTATATGCCTTGCAATTTGGCCCACTGGTGCAGTATTGTCGATATGGCTGGCTATGTAGTTCGTATGGACATATGGCTTGCCAATCTGAGATTGCACACTCATGATTGCTGTAATTATACACTGTTCATTCCTAATACCTGGACAAAATTGGTCAGCAGTCACAATGGTGATATATGCCTTTTGGTCCAGCTGGCTGAAGCAGTATCATATTTGTATAGACTGTCCATCTGTACTGCATTGTTTAAAACTTCACATCCAACAGGCTTTCTTAATAATATCATACAAGGATGGGTAAATAATTTCAAGTCCTCATGCCTCAAGTAAGTGGTCGGATTTGTTTGTAAGCCATCATGAATAACTGGCAGTCCTAGGCCTATCTTCAGTGGGATTACAATATATAAACATCCTTTTTACTCATCAATGTATTTACAACAAAGCATGTTTTAATCAGATTGATCATATTCAATTCCAAGGCTCAACTGGAATTGCCTGTGCTATCTACTATATTCATGGATGCAATAAGTTATGGCATTGTTTCTTCATTTCCGTGGGGTGGTGGGAGATGGAGATGGCATTTCAACAACACAAATGAAATGAAAATGAATGATTTAATTGGTTTCATGGTTACATTATATTCTTTTATATTCTTGTGTTAGTCTGCATCTTCATGGTGGTGGTGGTGGTGAATTCTTCATCACCCATGGGACTAACCAACAATTCCAATGTATTCCTGCCTACATATGTTGCTATTCTGCATCTACATGGACATTGAGAGGCCTTCTCAACATCACCCACGAGACTAAACAACCTTTCTACTGTCATCATGTCCAGGTGCTGTTTCTGCATCTGTATGAGGGTGAAGAGGGTATTGCGACATCCAGCTCCCCTCGACAAGAATTATCAATAATTCAGGTGCAAGGTGTTGGTTAAAAGTCTTGACATGATGTTACTGGAGCAAGCTTGTTTTTGTGGCCTACGATTTGCTTTTTTGAAAATGGTGAAGAAAGTATGTTCATACCAAAGTGCCAAAGAGCAATTGTATGCTTAGACACAAATCATGCCAAACCTCAATGACCTTAAATTGTTTGCACTTCTTACAAGTAGTTGTCATCTATCTATCTATATATATATATATATATATATATATATATATATATATATATAATCTTTAAATGCTGTGATTTGTGTTATCACAATAACTTTGAAGTGTAATAGTAAAATCAGTGCCTGAGAATTATTTTTGGTGAAACTGAACGTTACCAAATTAAATTATGTGTGACAATAACAAATGGTTTGATAATTGCAAACATATTCACTGGAATTCACAAAAATATTGTAAGCATCATATAAAACACAATAACTAACTATACCACTGAAAAAAAACAGATGGATTACTTGAAATTTAAGAACAAGATTAAATGGATCATATTGATGACATCATTAGAGCATGACAGTGAAAGTAAAAACCGGTACATCCAGGTACAATGGTGGCCACCTAGTAGGTAGAAAGGGGAGTTAACCTGTAAGAGTTGTGTCCCTTTGTTTATTTACAACACACATATATATATATATATATATATATATATATAAAGGAAAGATGTTTTTCATCTTTCTGGGACTGGATCTGGAGGTAGCAGAGAAAGTTTTCCTTACAAAAAATTTGATACGGAATGTATTTGATGGATATATGAAAGCACACAATATTCATCAATAAGATATAAAGTGTTCTGTACCACTGCAATATGGGACAAGAAGCTGCATTTTTTATTCATGAAACATCTGAGATCATCCAGTCATTTTCCATCCCGAATGACATTTACTATACTTTCTTGTCATCAACCTCCAACACAGACTTGACTACATCGATATAAAATTGAGCCAAGGCAAAATATCGGCAAATACTTAACATGTACACATGTTCAACTGATGTACCTGCACTTCGGGCTGGGTGAAGAAAATGCTATTACTTAATCAGCAAATTAAACTGGTGAATGCTCATCTGTTGATGTACTGATCAACAGTGTGCAGTCCATGCATGTATCTATCTATCCATCTATCTTTCTCTCTCTCTCTCTCTCTCTCTCTCTATATATATATATATATATATATATATATATATATATATATATCTCAACCTGCTTAACACTGCTTAATTTCCCCCGAGCTTTACATAGAAGGATATGTTTTTAGCAAGAAACTTTACTAAGGACTTCATACCATCTATCACCTATTTTTTTAAATTTGGTTGAATGGATGATGATGGATTTTAGATTATGAATAGAGTTAGTATTTCTGCCAATTTCTCCAGATAATCAGAATCAAAAGTTGCTTGCAATTTTGAAACACAAAGTTCTAATAAAGAATTAAAATAGCTGAAAAATGACTCTTAACCTTAACTCCATCCTTAGTGAACATCCTGGGTCTGGCAATGATGTTCAAATGTTCCATTAACTGTAGAATGAGCTTCTTGTTGTCATATAGGTCTGCGTCATGCTCCTTACTCCAAATGACATCTGCAAAAACAAATTGCCATTCGTATTTTAAAATAGTTTGTCCAATATTTTATTCATCTAAAATGTCAAACAAAAAAAACTTATGGCCAAACTGTAATGACTGGAAAGTCTGATGACATTAGAGCAGGGAGGGAGGAGGGAATTAATCAATAGCGACAGGGAAGTATTACAGAAATAAACACAGTTCCCCCCACCAAAAAAAGATAAATTTTGATATCAATAATTACTTACCCATCATTATTTTGTAACTATATTTATCACCTAGGTGGGGTGGCTGATGCTCTCATTCTAACTGATCAACAACACAGACAATGGAATGTACTCACTATTGAGGGAGAGATCCCTGTTTTTCATCACAGAATATTTGTTTCTCTGGGCCACACTTTTTTGCAACAAAAAGTCCAAAAGAAAAAATGTCTGTGCTTTGTTAAGCTCGTGAGTGTATGCAAAAGGAGGAGAAATTAATGTGGCAACTCAAAAATGCTGCCTTCATCATATCCGCCAAGAAAGAGGGACTAAAGTAGGTCTATGAGGTAACAACGGTTCAAACCTCATGGGGCTTTTAGTTTCATGAAGGAGTGGTCACAATTTGCAATGTAATGACACATTCTTTTAATTGTGGTTACAATCAACCATGAGACAGTGGCATTAAAATCTTGTACTACTTTCCCTTTTTCCTTTAGTTGCCTTAAGATGGAAGTGGATGGATCTCACTGGGCACAGTAGTCTTGATTTTTCCTAGCATAGTTTCGACTGAAACTGGGATCTCTATATCAATAGTAGAGCTAAGGAAGGTTACTGAATTTCCCCCAAACCCCTGTTGATTAAGAAAAGAATGTTGTAATTTTTCTTAAACTGTAGACATTCTGTGTCAACAGACAAGGCATAAATCTGGCTGCATCTTCTCACAAACACTAGAGCAAGTACAAACAGTCTTGAGTATGTGGTTCTGAAAGAAGGCCTCACTCAAAGCCAAATGTTGATCCTGGTCACAAACAGGTCTGCAATGGGTCTTCCCCACTGTGTGAAATGAGACTCTGTTACAGGTTGAAGAGATGGATCTGCCATTCCTGTAAAGGCCATTCACTAATATGTTCTTCGTTCCCTGAATGTGGCAGACTTCGATGGTGATGTTCTCCGAGGTGGCCAAGCAGGGGATGTTCCAGACCTTCAAACAAAGAGAAGGAGCAGTGTGCCTCCTTGATGTTGGAGAGACTACAATGGACATGCTGTCTGAGGAGACCATGACAAATCAATCCCTTACTCTGTTGATGCACCCTTGCAACAACAGAGATACTGCTTTAATTTCTAGTCTGTTGATTTAAAGGGACAATTCAACCAGAGTCTAAAGACACTGGAAAATATGGTTCTAAATGAGCACCCAAAACCAGAATATGACGCAGTACAAACCATTAGGAGTGAGCCTCAGGTACATGCATTTGGACCCAAGTCAGGAATCTGTCCCAATTCATACACCAGAGCAAATGTTGATGGAAAATTGGTCCTACAAGTGATCAGGGTTGATAGAGAATATCTGTGTAGTTTCCACCTTGTGAGAAGGAGGAACTGTGGAGCATCTCACACATATGGATGTCCTAGGGGAACCAGTCTGCATCATGGATCCCAATAGGAATAAGGAAAGATAAGCAGATAAGGGTGTTTTTGTTCACAGCACCAGTGACAGTGTTAAAATTCAACCTATCTAGTTTAGTGGAACTGGACTATGTTCTGATTCATCAAGAAGTAGACAATGTCCTGGTGTAGAAAATCCAACTTCTCGAGGTTGGGCAGAAGACCCAATCGAGTTCCTGTGAATGAACAATGGAAAAGATACTGATGAAGGAAATGCACCCGAATAGTGTGGATCAGCCAATTGTCAAAATGCTGGAGGTCAATGGAGGCTGACCAATCTGATGGAAGATGTGCATTCTGCATTGAGGAAGTGGTCTCCATCTTGAAAAGTTAATGTGTTTAATTGTACACAATACAGGTGCAAATAACAACATGATGAAACCTGAAGCAGCTATATGCAACATGTGGAAGTAAATAGGATGCATTAGTGATATACTAAGGGCCTATACCACACAAGTCTTTTGTTTTATCAATAGAAAATAGCAAACAATTCTGAAAGCACGAAATAACCATTATCTATATATATATATATATATATATATATATATATATATATATATATATACATACATACATACATACACACAGATAAGGTTATCGGTGTAATGATGTTGTCAAAATTGATTGTCATATTTTAATGATTAAAACATCCGATTCCTGTGACTATACCTATAGTCAGCTTTCAGTTAAAATGCAACTAGTGACAAAATTCTCCAATAATATAAATGCTCAGTAAGTTGTGTATTAAGTGTAAGGGATTAAATAATTTTGAATTGGACCATAATTATTCCAGTAAATAAAGTGGGGTACAAAAATAATGTACTAAAAGCTGAAGACAATGTTGATCAGAGGTTATCTGTAATTAAATAATCTCACCTTTCTTTCAGATCAGACAGCAGAAAAGTAAAATTATTAGAGGATGAAGTTTGTAGGTTAACTTTTATGAACTGTTCATGAAGTCAGTTCATCAATATTTCATGAACTGTTCAAGAACAGTTTGTGAAGTGTGAGTTCATGAATTCATAATTTCATGAACTGACCATTTTCAGTTCATGCAAATTCATGAATAGTTAATGAACCTTTTGATGAACTTTCATGAACCATTCAAGAACAGTTCATGCCAGTTCATGAATTATTCATGATCATTTCATAGGGTAGTGCACCACCTGCCAAGTGGAAAGAGAAACACACTAACATGGGCATGAGATGTCCAGTGTACCACCTCATTAATGGGAGGGACCAATATGCTGGGATGGTGCTCCACCTCCCTAATGGGTGGGGTAATTGCGCTTATTTGGTGCTCCACCTCACTAAAGGGTGGGAGCAACACGCCATTTGGGGTTCAATATGAGCAGAGCAACACCTTCCTATCAGCAGGGAACAATGTGCTGCATAGAACATAAAGAGTTACTCATATCTCCTCCATTTTGGTGGGAGGCTATCAACTCCTTGAATGTTCAGTCCCTCTTTCTGGGCTGCTCTCATATGCTGCTTTAGCAAGTTGGTCCCATAAAATCCTGAGACATTGGCGTGCTCACAGTCCTGGGGAAATTATGATGAGGGGGATTCATTTTGTTTCCTCTACTGGCCATAGTTTTCGAAAAGTCATAATTTGTAGTGTGCACAAGGAGCAATAGATGCAATTTGGGTGTGCCAAGTGCCCTTCTTGTGGCCATACTGTCCTTCAGACTGTCCTTACATTATTCTGAAAAACAGAAATATTGGCAATATTTTAAATCTCCAGCGTACACTCACCTGGTTATATTGAGTGCATGCCAAGTACGTTCGTGTGTTTACATGAGGTAAACACATGATGACCCGATTTAAATATCTTATTCCTTTTATTTACAACAAGAACTTACCGTTTTAACTTTGTATGGAAGAAAAAGTACAGATACACATGAACTAACAGCAGAGTGAGAGCATGGATGTTATAAGTTTACTTATTATATGCTCATTTATTTCTCAGTTAACTTTACATTGTCAGAATCGTTCAGTATTACCCGATACTGAACTCGCGCGCCAATACGCATATAGCATTCACATGCATAAAGGAACGACTCTCTAATGCAAACAAACAATGGACGCAGACACAAGCACTTTTGATTTGTAAACAGATAATATACACTTGCATAAGAGGCAATTTACATTGTGGTTGTTTAAATGTTTCTGAATTAACTAAAATAGATGTTTCATGGACTGCCACATCCCAGCTGCTTTGGCACATTCCGCATTAAATTTGTTGATACAATGTTTCGGATTTAGGCTAGCTACAGTATACAACAGATTCAAGAAGGGTCCTTACAAATAACATACAAGTGACAAGTCATACACTGTCTTCTTTAGCTGGTGATAAGAATGGCAAAAGAAAATACTTACAGTTTTACATCCTGAATTTCCTCAAAATATACTTTCTTAGTTCTGCAAATCTGAATTACATGAGCCATCTCATAGGTTCTCAATCTTGATTACACATTTCGAAATTGTACTGTAATTTCGATGATAAGTGCAATTACATCCTCCTTAGTGCACTCAAAATGAAATAAGCATTAAATTCCATAGCGACTTTTTGATAATTGCAATTGAAAGACTTCATATTTTTCCCAAATTATGATTTCAAACATTCAATGACAGAAACAGAAACACATTTGCAGATGTCGACACATTTCTCCCTCGCTGCTTCAATCCCATGTATTTCATGTGGAATTGTCACATATAAATCCTGTCCATAATCACAAAAGTTTGTAGAATCGAAAAAAATACCAAAATCTATTAATTCCAGATCAAATGGAAAAGTTGTTGCAATATGCATTCATTCACAACATGACTCCAAATTTCAATTTTAACTAGACACACCATTTTCTTTCGAAAGTTATGTCGAGCACGCAGCTATGTTCAAATTTATCTTTGCAGAGTTATGTGCACAATAATAATGTTGTTGTTGTGTAACGATGAATACGTTCTGGTGTATTTAGTTTGAATGCAGCATACATTCAGTTACTTTGTTTCTTGTCGTGTATTTTGTTAATGTTATTAAACATTAGGCAGAATAAAAAAAATTAGCATATAATAAAAAGGTTATAGCATTTGTATGGGAAAATATGAACTCGTTTTGTCGGATGGGTATATTGCACTCCCGAGGTTGTGCAGTATTTCCATTAGAAAAACTCGTTCATATTTTTCCATACAAATGCAGTAACCTATAAATCTTAAAGGAAACACCAACAATAACATAATTTTTTACTCAGCATGTCAATTTTATTTTAATAGAAAGAAAATGCTAGCTTCTCATTGCCACTTAATGTTAGGCAAGTTATTGCTGTTATTTATTTACACTTTTAAGGACTTACTTGTACATTATTTGTTCATTTTTGAATGGTTTAACCAAACCCCAAACAGGTGGGATACTTAAGATAACTTAATGTCTCTTAATGAATTGGAATCTTTAAAGGGAGAAACCATTACTGGTACAGAATTATTAATTACGGAACATTTGATCATTTGAAATGACTAGATGGATGAGTGCTTAGGTGGTAAACACTGGCTAAAGGTAGATTTTCTCTAGTGAACAAACATAATGTCCATACAGCAAAACATCCTTGAAAACTATGACCATTCTTCATAAGTCCCAAGCCAGGTGCATAAGTGGTTTGCATCATACTGACAAATCTCTAGTCTGTAGGAGTCTGTACTCACACTGAATTCAGTGTTTTCTTGGCATGAAAAAGCATAAGCTACACAACATCAATGTGTAAGTAATTATTATAAAAGTTTTAAGAAACAAATAGCCCTAATGCAGAAGGAATCTAAAGTAAGAATTGTGACATTAATAACACACTATGTCTACAAACCTAGTAATTTTTGTGTCAGCTTTCCCTCTTCTTTAAACTTGCGCCAATATTTTGTGGCTTGGGGATGTTTTCTCAGGACAAACTTCTCAGCAGTGATGAGGGACTTCATAGCCTTGATCAACCATTGTGGTTCAAGCACAATCGATTCCCTCAGTTGTTCATTTGTGCTAGAAAAAAACAACAAACAATAAACAACAAAATTTCATTCAGAGACAGAGCATTTCCAATAAATGGTAATTGCAGCCTTGGTCAAGTAAAGGGGTATATACTATTCCTTTTCTTAAAATCACTCATTCTAGCCTTAACATCTTGAAGCAGAGCCAGTCTTATTGTTGTGTTCAGTTTTCAATTTGAGTGAAATTATTTATTCAAATAATTATTCACTGGAAATACAAAGTGCTCATCAATAATATTCTTCAACAGGAACATTAATCTGGAATGAAAGTTATTCAATTCAGACAAGGCCAGTTTTTGGACTGTATTATTGTGATACATCAAAATACACATTGCCACAGCCAAGGCCACTGGCACATAAGCATATTCAAGAATACTGGCACATCAACACATACATCTGGACTTGTGATAGAATGTTAAGGACTATTTTGAATCTAATTCACAATACTGTAAGTTCTTTATAAATCTTGCTTGACTTTGTATTCTAGGGAGATACATTATTTCTTGAATTTTACAAAACGTGTTGGTTTTTGTTCTTTTCTATAACTTAGTTTATGACCGCAAATTGAAATTGAAATCTATTTACCTCTACAACTATACAACTAGGTAAGCAAAATTTTCAAATGATTGTTCACAAATAAACACATCCATTAAGTGTATTTGATGTTGTTCTGCCAAATATGAGGTGCACTGAAGGTACAATATAACAAGTCTGCATGAAGGTAGACAGCATTAATGTCAAATTACCAGATTCAAACTTCTGTTCAAGGAAAAAGGCTTTTTAGAAAGTTACCACTATTTGTTTCCCACAATAAAGTCAAAATATGATAGCGGAAAACTTCACTGTGCATGTAAACTGAACTTTATTTAGTACAAGTCACTGACATAGCTTCTGTTACAAACATACTGAAGTCAAGATAACATTTCTTTAGCACAAGGTACTTCTGGTGCATACTGCCATGCAGAGCACAGGTACCTGTGACACATCCTTCCACCTAATTGCTTTTTCCTCAATATATGACATAGCCAGTGAATACATCTTGTACAAACTTATGGCAGAGTCAAACAATTATCCACCATAAGTGTTTTGTCATCATCTATGCAATAATAACTTCTTCACATCTGCACTGTAAATGTCGTGACTGCAAGATCTCAAGATGCTGAGACTTGACCACTTGTCTCTGAAATTTAACAGGCAAACTCTATAGTCATAACAAAATGTAATTTCTGGGGCAAAAGAACTACTTTTAATGATATAATACTTATATGTCATTTTTACCCTGCTCACATTTTGTCAGGACAAACCATGATCCACACTTTGATGTTCCCAATATCCCATACAGAAGTTTCCAAAACATCCAAAAACTGAAGTAAAAAAAAAGTCTGGCTCCACATCACAGGCCCTTGTGCAGTAGTCGTAGTCCTATATTTTTGCCTAGACAAGATCCTTTCCGAGTCTGCCCAGCTCAGCAAGTTCCAGCTCATCATACAATGCCTACTTAATTGGTTGATGTACCCCTGTTGGGCTAAGAATACTACCTTCATTTAATAAGAGACTCTTGTCAACACCCAAGAAGCAAGAGATGAAGAGGGTAGGGATTATTCAACCCAGTAATGCAATCACCTGTAACCAACCTCTGTCAGGTTATCTTATCCTGGACCATTAGCAGATGCAATGGTTGCTCCATTTCATGAGGTGGATGCCATTTCCATACTTTCAGAGTGGATGACGATTTTGAGAGCCCTTTCATAGGAAGTCTCAATTTACCCAAATCAAGGACCACTGTTAAAGACCCAAGCATGGTATACACACCCACTCCAACCTAACCTAGGTTATCAGACCTAAGATAAGAAAATAATGCTGAATCTTAATGATTGGAAGTTTGTGATATCTGTCTCAACTTTACAGATGGATAATCTTCTGTTCAGGCATACCTAGTTATGTGAAATTGTCCTTTAAAGCATATCACACTGAAAGTGTGTACACCTATTCATATATCGAGACCCCAACCATTTCAGGCATGTTCTAAACTATCTAACAAATGGAGAAGCAGACATGACCAGCAATTTCCCACACATTATTAGATACCCAAGTTAAGTGCAGAGGGAAGCAGAACACTACAACTTTCAGAATCTCAGTCTACATCTAGAGAGAAAACCTTCCCAACCAACCAAAACGAGAAATAGATTTTGTTCTTTATCTTGGTGTTAATTTTTTATATCTGTATCTTGAATGATTTTCATCAGGATTACTATGAAGTACTTTTGAAACAGTGTGGTTGTAAGTTTTTTTTCCCAATATAATATAAGACATTTCCATAATTAAATCAATTTTAATCACTGTATCCACTTTGTTATACTTCTTTGTGATGTACACATGTTGAAATGTATAATTACTTTTTAATTTTCATGAATGTTCTCAACTATGGGTGATAGTAGTATCGATTAATGGGAACATTTTTGTGTGATTTGTGTGTGTGTGTGTGTGTGTGTGCATGTGATTTGGATTTTTAACGCAGCGTTAACAATTTTTAGTCATATTGCTATGATATCTGCAGTGTGGCAGTGTATAGTGATGTCTTGCACTGGGGCATCATACCGCAGACATGTAGCCTGATGTCCCACCCAGTCATATTATCGTGACACCAGAATGATCAGTCCTAACACCAACCTCTAAATGCTGAGCGCCAAGTGAGACAGCTGTTAGTACCATTTGTAAATTTTTACTAATGTATCTGTTATATGTGTACACAAAAGCAAATTACATCTCAAATATAACCAAACCAATTTTTCTTATAAATGTTTTGCATAGAGGTTAAAATTAAATGCATGCTTAAGTTCTAAATACATTCAGGTTATGTGGTACAATAATGTGTTTTCTAACATTTATGCTGTTCTTATGAGGTCTGGGGACAAAATGTCCTTAAGAGGGGGCCATGTAATGAACACTGACCTCGATACCCATTGAATTAACAACTGAATTACAATCTATAATTTCCTGGATGCAATATATGATTTATGTATAAAAATATATAATGTGGTTATATATTGACATGTCTTTCAGTGTTTTTGCAAGTGAATTTTCTTATCAGCATTGTATATTGGGACAAGCCTTCTTGCAATGTTTTGACCCTGATATAAAGAGGTTTGGTACATATTTTAACCTTGTTTGATTATTCTGTGCACATTTTGTAATGTCAGTAATAAAAATATGATAAAATTACATTATTATGTATAATTTAGCTGGGACAAGAGTAATGAAACTTTAGATTTATAAAAAAATGTTTGCACTGGTTTGGATTTAAATGCTAAGTTATGATTCTGCAGCACAGAATGCAGCTTAGAACTTGGAAATCTTGATGCAATATATTTTCAGAAAAATTGTTCAAGAGTAATTTCTTCTTGATTACTTTGAATGTTATGTGCTTATAGTACATGGTACCATGGTGGATGGATTATTAGAAATTATTGTTGTAGGCAAAGTAGGATGTTGTAAAATAATTTGGATAGAAATTTAAAACAAATGAATCTATTCTGCACCACACTTGCACAGAAAAATGGTTGCCAACCTTTCTGCATTATGTGGGAGGGGGTGCTCTTCTGCAGATACAATGACATGTTTCTTGCCCAAGTAACAGAATTGCAAAGGCCTGTACTTAATGAAATGCCTGAAATGTTAGAACTTGTATGTGCTTTGTTAGTATATATATATATATATATATATATATATAGAATTAGTCATCGTTGGACTTGTGCACATATAATTAGGTATTTGTATATTTTATGTGTTGTTATAATTCATAGTGTAGGAAATGACTATGATTTTTGTTTATGATGATAGTTTACTACATTGAGAAGTTTATTATTAAGAATGTGTATGCATGTTTCAGAAGTCGTCAATCATATTGTTTTTGTTATAGCACAATTATTGTAGAACCAGGCGTATGTGAGTGTGCGAGTTAACCTGATATTTTATTTGCCATTATTCTGATGAAAGATCTGTGACAGTGTGGTTAATTCTCCTGAGATTAGAACATGGAGACCAAATTATAGGTCCCTTCTAATTTCATAAGAAGCTTTACAGGTGGGAGTGAGAGGCGACACCCAAGAATTGAAGAGAAGAAAGACACACTGAGACCATATGGAAGGTCTATTGTGACGTAAGCAGTTGGGAGAGAGGCCTAGTACTAGAAGGAAGCATAGAAGAGAGTTCCAGAAGTGCAAGGAGAGCACAAAGTCGAGGGTACCGGAAGTACCAAGAAAGAGAGAGGAAGGAAGCATGGAAGAGAGTTACAGAAGTGCCAGGAGAGCATGGAGTCAAGGGTACCATAAGTACCAGAGAGGAGAGAGGAAGAAAGCATGGAAAAGAGTTACAGAAGTGCCAGGAGAGCATGGAGTCGAGGGTACAGGAAGTAACAGAGGAGAAAAAATGAGATGAATAGACGAGTAATAGAATCAACACTGAAGGCAAACATATGCTCTTAAGACTGCAATTTCATATGAGGATAGTAACTGGCAATGGAATAGATCACTGTATTTGTCGAAAGAATTATGGTTGAGAAATCGTAGACGAAATAGTTGAATTACGTTGATATTTTACTAAATTGTTATAACTTTCACCTTGAGTCTTTTATACACCTAAACCATCAGCATTGTTGACTGGGGGCTCAAAGCTATTTAAATTGAAATTGTCTGCCCTTCTCCGGCATTAAAAATAATACCCATAGGAGGTACATGCCAGTCCTAATAACAATCTTTCTAAAAGCCCTAGCTTTTGTTGTTTTTCTTTCATTCTCAGAATCCTTAGTTTTTTCCACCTTTTTCCAAAATAGTCATACTATTCTATTTTTCAATTTTGTGTTGAGAATTGATTATGAATACAAATTCAGCTATGACATTTGTCATGTGTTGTTCAATTTTTAAGAATAAAGAGGCTACCCAGACTGAAAAAGATGTAAACATAATTATTTTGCTCAAATTTATGAAAATAATTTGAGTAAAGGTTTTAGTTTTTCAGCAACTGTCATAAATTTTACTATTTTTCTGAATAAAATATAACTTCTTTTCCATGTTGCTCTACTACATGTCCCTTCCTTTCCACAATGTGCTGCTATAATTACTGTAAATGAAAATTACGCAGATATGACATCTAGTATGTTCACCATCTTGACAATCTTGTGACCGCTACTCTTCCTTAATGGTCGTATTAACATGGGGTTTACTTCGTCCTATATAGAGATGGTGCTGACCTTACATTCAAATATAGCCTTACATACAGGCTGAGCATTCCTCCAATTCTACGAGAAATTCTTCAGAAAATACTGGACAAAAAATTATGAAAAAGAAATAAAATTCCCACTTTTTATAGAATGGAGTGTGATTAATAATTTTTAATAAAACTGAAGCATACTGGTAAGCCATTACCATTTAGTGTGACTTTAATCAAGAACTGCAAATCATGTAACGCACATGTGTATGTAATGGTGCCATGAGTGGTATAGAAACTGCTACTATATGACCATGAAAAGGCTGTGATTTGTATACTTAGCATATATAATACTGCTATAACTCTCTAAACAAAGCAGACTGTCAGCCGAAATGCTCAGAACGAGCTTGAAAAAACTGGGGGGAGGGGGCCTGCTGCTGCAAAAGGAGACAAAGATGGCAGAGAACACGATGTTCATGTTACAGAGGATGACTGCTGAAGCGAAATCCAAAGTTTCAGTTAGCATGTACAATAATATTTTCATTCAGAAAACTGGTAAAAAAGGTCGCATGACATGAGATCTGTCATTGCATTGCAAGGAAAGAAAACTTTACAGCTAAAAAGGATTTGTGTTAATTTCAGGACATAAATATTAACATGCTGATGAGTGTAAAGGTACACATAATTATGTACCCAATTAAATGTTTAGTTCAGACAAATAGTAGCAATTTCATGAGTAACCCCCACCTATCCAACCCTTGGCTGGGAAGGTGGGGGGTGTCTTTCCCATCATTTAAAATTCCTGTAAAGTTTGTATATACACTTGACTGGATGATCATATCAACGTCAAGGTTTTCAACAAAATTCTTAAGTCTTGTTTGAAACAAAATCCATTCTGGACAAGTTCTTGGCAATAAGCACATGGGCAGCTGTTTGTACATATATTCAGTTCATTACAGACCTCTCAATTTCTTTAGAGAGGTCTCTAATTCAATTAGATTCCTTTATAATTTAAATAGAAAGCTCTATATATAAATTATATACCTCTCTAATTCAATTTGATTAAAGACCTTAAGATTTTGTTTCATTTGTAGACATCTATAACTGAATTGCAGACCTAGGTAATAGAATTAGAGAGGTCTGTAATAGGATTAAAGCGATCTGTAACAGAATTTGAAACCTCAGTTCAACCTTATACCTCCAAAATATTCTTGAATTTCAAGAATGCACAGTAAAGCCCTAACACTCTGTCTGACATTCTTCATTGGGTTTTCTCCAAACATAAACTTTTTATCTTTGCTGAAAACATCTTTAGTTTCATCATTAAGAATTATTATTGACTACTGGTTTTCAAATGTCAAGTTATTTCTCTACTTAAACATTCAAATAAGTGATGCAAGATCTTGATGCGACTTCACTGTTTGCTTTCTTATAGTACATCTCCTTAAACCTAAACTCTTTCATCTTCTAATGATAGTGATTTCAAAACATAAAAAACTGACAGACACATTAACACCATGGGCAGCTGCTGATAATATTGTGAAACTGAAGTTTGAATGTGATAAATACAGATAGAAATTGTATCATCATCCATTTTATGGGTGAGTTTTGCTTGTCCAAATTATTTCTCATGTTCTATGGATCCTGTTGTGAAGCATTTTCAAACTATTCTGAATTTGCATAACCTAATATTCCATTCTTTACAGATATTTTTCTTATATTACTTAAATCTGTAATGGCTAAAAGTATTAGCATCTGCTTCTGACTGTTTCCCATAACAAATGTATCATTTTTAACTGTAATCAATATATTCATTAGTGCACATATAGCAAATGATGTTCAATATTCATCTTAAGCCATGCAGCAACCATTATATATATATATATATATATATATATATCATTAATTGATGTTAACCTTTCTTGCTCAGGTAGTTTCTCACTTTTGACCATGCACTATATTGATGAGTGAATCATGAATAATATCATGCAAAGAAAACCTTGTTTTTTTTTTATTATAAGACCAAATATTAGTGTAGTACAAGATGTCCATTTATCATCTGGACTTAACTTGCTATTCGACTGCAAGCCATAAGGCTAAACTGAAGTGTCCCCAGTTTCACAAACTTCTTGAAATTTCTTACTCAAGTTCAGAAACTTTAATCTTTTTCTTTTTGCTTAGTTGGGAAAACTGATTCTTTCAGAAATGTCAGCAGGAACCAGGGATTAGATGAAGCATAATTCATTATATTAGAATGGGATTGGTCAAATGTTCTAAAAACATAACTGCCCTTCTCCCTATATTATGAAAACATTTCAACATAATTCAACATGACAAACAGTCTAACAAAAACCAATACTGACAGAGAGAGAATGATATAAATCATGATTTGTTTAATTAATTGAATTTGTTAGGTATTGTTTATATATTTGCATTAAAGTTGTAAAATTCTGTATTTCTAATTTGTATCGTGCATTCCCAAAGCACTAAATCTAATGTAACAGTTGGATACAGACTTCTTCAGTACTGTTGTCATCAACTCATTGATAACTGTACTTGAGTGGTAGGAAAGGCCTTTGGCTTTTTATTTTATAAGCACCACAACTGCTATTCCCCATGACGTTTGCCAATTTTAGCAAAAAGAGAACACCCATTATGCACCTATGGATTGTCAGCATTAATAATCCATGAAAGTGAAGTGAACCAAACAAGGAGCCAGAATCATACAGTGATGCAGGGCAAAACCACTATTTCACTCAGGCCCTCAACTGTAATCCACTTCAGACTGCTAGATTTGCAATCACCGAGCCGGTATTGTAGCTGATCTCAGAGCAATTAAGCCACTTGTAATCCCCATTTTTTAATTCGATTCACAGCAATGTTTTTGATACTATCAGCAACTCGCATTACACATTGTTTAGTGATTAATGCAGTGATGACAATACCCCAAGCACTTTTAGTGCGCCTGTGAACAATACATGAACAATGTCACCAGGTCCAGTTCCATATTATTTCACATAAATCAGTTTTCCTGCGTTAACAATGGGTAAATGTTTCAAATGTCCATGTACAATTGTCATTATATTAAATTATAGGTCGATTTATTCAGTTGTATCGTTAATGTTTATTCTCAAAGATCTACCACGTGCCCCATCTTCATCCACAGGGGTAAAAGGAATAAGTGTCAACCATGGCCGATACACAGAAGCTGTGGGAGTGATTGATGTCAAATCATTTGGTTCCACAGTTGGTGAAAACCCAAACAGTGTATAACCTTGAACAACTATGCCTGCTGTATCAGACTGCTTTCATAATTGGCACTGATAATGTCACAGGTTAAACTGATTTGCGTTGTTGAGGTAATTCTGACTGTCATGTGCAAAATTATATCCAGTACCGGATGCAAGTGATGAATGCAAAACAAAATTTATTTTCGGGAAGATCTTTTGGCCAACCAAGAACTGTTGTCCATGAGGACTGTCCAGTGTCAACCAGATACTGCAGAGTTTAATTGAGATGACATAGCTAAGTGTGGGCTCATGTTCACACATAGAAATTTTAGAGTCTTTACTAGTCAACACCAAAATTCTTCATCAGCATGAGGTAATATCAATGCGCCTTAAGGAAGTTCTACCATACCTAATGATGTCAACGAGCTGGTGAAAACACAAATGTGTTGTTTGCAGGCAGACCCCCAAACAGTTGTGTTCAGATATTAGAAAAACTTTAATGTAACACATGTAGAAAAAGTCACACAAATTATGGTTTTGTTGATGAGATTGTAATATTCAAGGCAATGCATTGGGTTGCATTGACAGCAACCTGTTGCATCGCAGCACACATTTAGTGTATCACACGATGTGTCTCAATTGTTTCAGAACTCATCATCGGTGTTATACAAATAAAGTTTGCCATATAAATCATTGATATCTTCAACAAGCTCATGCATCAGCGCAATATATGTTTCTGTCCATGATGCCATTGGTGAGGAACCATGGACAAATCAATGCAGCCTCATGAATGATTTCTGGTGAGTTGTTGGCAGCACGAACTGATCCCACAAGTGTTTCCAACAGATCTGTGAGGTTGTTTGGGTCACACAGCCCAACAATGTCTTCTCCTTGTTTTGACAGTTGTTGTTGATACCTTTCCATTTGTTTTTCTACCCAGTGTTTGTATTCTTACATTGTGTCAAATTCGTAAATTATATGTCTAGGTTATTGATCTGATCACTCTGCCAATTTTTCCCATTCTGCTTCCATTTCGGCAAACAAAGTTGGAGACATGTGTAAATCTTGTGCTGTGGGATAAGGTCTTCATTGTGGGCTTTGTCCTGTTGGAAGTAAAAGTAACACTTCACTTTGTGGAGCATGTTTTCTTCCGCGTATACTGTACTGGTGGAGGCACAGGTAAATCTTTGCTTTTTCACGTTCTTGATGAGTAAGCTTTTGTTGTATTTGTTGTTGTTTCAGCCACTATGATGTTCTTCTTCATCTGGTATGGGTGCAGGATGTTTTTCTTTGGGTTGTTTTCACATAGCTTTTATTTTTTCAGGTTTAGTAAGTCCATTTTCTTTCTTTGGTTGTTGGTTTTATTGTTCTGATGCTTTTGCAAGTGTTTCTTCTGTGTTTGTGCAGGTGCAGGTGCAGATGTCTGCATATATTCTGGTGTTTTTGCACATTTGTTCATGCAAGTTTTTCAGGCCATAGCAGAGCTAAATCTTTGCTTTTGGGTGCACGTTCTTGAAATGCATGTCTTTGCAACTGTTGTTTCTCATGTTTATGATGGTATTCATAATATTGTTTTTCTTCTTCCTCTGTAATATGTTCCATGTCAGGATCTAGTGTTTGCAATCTAGGACACTGTTGTTGTCTTGGCAATACATCTTGTTGTCTTGACAATTCCTCTTGTTGTGGCTGCAATGGTATTACTGGATTACTGGATGAGATTCATATATTCTCTCCAAAAAGTTTTACCTTCTTCAGCTCTTCCACCAACAAATCAGTTAATTATTGGTTTCTTTCCAGTAAACTCTCTAAATACCGTTTTAGGCTATACAGTGCTCATAAATTTATGATGTGTTCTCGACGTCATTTTTATTGCATACTATTTCTAATGGTGGAGTCCATTAAGAGTGACATGTATTGGATTTGTGAAAATGGCCTGGTGAGCTGATTCTTTAAAATAGTGAACTGGTGTTGACAACTGCGACTTCTATTCGGTTGGCTCATTTAGCATCTTGGCAACTGCCAGTCTAACGTTTTAATCAAGGGTACGGGTGCCTTTTGCAAATACACCAACAGTCTCTCCAATTTCTCCATCTTCTTTGCATTCCTCAATCGCCTGTGGCAAGAGCATAATAGTCTCTGCAGTTGCTCTATTGGCATTTTTTATATCCTTGGTGTGTTTAGCTACTTTACGAATTGGATCTGGTTTTTCTTTTGTTCCCTGTTCTTATTGCCACCTGTTCCACCTTGCGCCCTTTTAATATCCACAGCACATTTGGCAATTTCTTTTGTTGGTTTAATAAGCAGTGTAAACGTTTGCTCAAACCCTTTTGTGAGATCGTCTCATGCAGCTTGTCGTGACTGTAACATGTCTTTGACATTTTGACAGCCTTCTATAACTTTATGAATCAATTCCTGGTGTTTACAAGCTGTTTTCAGAGACTGCTTTGCATGATATTCAATAACATCACTGGTGGACATTTTATATAACTGTTATGATTGTTAAATTTTATTTTCCAAATGTGCATGATATTTTCCCTCGTGACTTTAAGTTCCAGTCAATTCATTGGTGAGTAAACTAGACATATGTCCTATGATCAGCATAAACATGTCTTGAAACTCATCCCACAGTTGGAGATGCACCAAGTCCAATGAATGCTTCCAAGACCATGCATGTCAATGCCATGAAATATCAACATGTTCATTTGTCACAAATCACATTAAGAACCTGTGCGTATCATTGAACCAACTAAATTAAATGCCAGGTTATGCACGACTTAATAATAGTTTGATATTTAGTGAGTCTAATGCCCAATACTTATCATATATAATATCAATGAGTTTAACATAATTTATGATATATAATATCAAGTCCTACATAATTCACAATAAAAAATATTAATAAACCGAACACCCAATAATTTATGATGTATAATATCAATGATTCTAACACAAAATAATATACGATATATAATAATAATAAGTGTAACATAATGTATGATATATAATATCAGTGTCTAACATGCAATAATTTATCATATATATATATATATATATATATATATATATATATATATATATATATATATATATATATATATCAGTGAGTATAAAATAAAATAATTTATCATATATATTTAATTTGAAGATCTATGACCCAATAATACAGGTTGATGATTCAAATAATTCTTTTTTTAACGTAAATAATTAAATACCATACATAAACAGTAAGTTTTAGACCCATATGTACATTAGCAAGGGTGAATAACATAGGACAACACAGTTTTTAAAAAAATTCTAAGCATAAAGCAGACATCTCGGTTAGTTGTGTTATAAACGCAGACTCAACAATACCAGTTTAATGATCAACTATTTATTTTAAATATGAAAGAATTAAATAAGTTATACACAATATGGATCAATATATACGCAAGTACTAGTGAATACCACTTGATAAGACTGAGTTTATAATAAAATGCTAAGTATAAAGGATACATCCCAGTTATTCAAGTCATATAACACTGACCTGACAATCCACTTACCGTGACCTATTTATACCCAACAATACAGGTTTAAGGCTCAAATAATTTTTGTAGAAAGAATTAAATATGATATATAGGATATGGAATGATATATACATTAGCACTAATGAATTCCACATTACAAGACAGATTTTAATAAAATTCTAAGAATACAGGATACATCCTACTAATTCAGGTTATTTTAATTATTTAACAAAACCCATCAATCTATGCACTTTGAGTATGTATGTGTGTGGGGGGGGGGGGCATAAAGTACTCTCTGTCCCACCCTGACAATTTTGTTCATGCTCATTCACTTTTGTTGAAGTTTGATATGTCACTTTGCATTTAACATCTTGACTACAAAGTTCAGTTCTTACCATTTTCCAGCAAAATGTTGTTGTTGTTGTTGTTTTGGGGCTTAACGCCATTTTTCAGCACACGATAGGCTATACATGGCGGCCAGTATTAATGGTGGAGGAAGAACCCGGGAAAACCCCGGAAAGAACCACCGACCCACGAGAAGCCCAGCAAAATGTAATCAAGTTATGTTCCTTGCTTTAAACAGACAGTTTCTGATATTTTTTCAGGAATGTGATATGGAATGATGGCATCAGTGTGTTTCAGAACTTTCCATTTTTAATTTAGTTTCCTCTTAATAATGTTTGAAGGACTTAATGGATTCAAAATTAAATCTGGTATGAGGATTTATGTTAGGACAATCTAGGTCAATTTCAATTGTTATTGTTTTATGGCAAATGTTTATGGAGTTCTGATCAATGTCTGACTTTGCTCTTTGTTCTTCAATTTTGTTTTCATTCACTAACATTTGTGACACTTCATGCACTAAAATCAAACTTGGTTCAAAACACTATGTTAAGAAAATCCATGTAAAGTTAAATTTTCACTGGTTTCCACCATATACATATAGTCATATGCCCTTGTTAGACTTCAAACTTTGCCCTTTTATTTTGTCTCTTCTCAATAACTTGTGAAGGACCTCTGATTTGGCATGAAGTGTTTAATCAACAATATCTAGGCTAGGTTTGACTTCTACTTTTCAACAAACATTTATGGAAATTTGCCTCTGCTGTCTTTAAACTCTGCCATTTCTGCAATAACATTTCATGGACTTCATGGATTTAATTGAAGTTCTGCATGAAGGTTTACATTAAAAAGACTTAAGTTAAGCTTTTAGAACAAAACTTTCAACTGACACCATATGGCTATTGCTGTACTAGGGTGCAATTAAATGCTAGCGCATCCTCCCACCCATCCATCCATACATATTATATTTTCAGTGTTTTCTGGGAAAATGTTATGGAGTTTTGGCACTTATTTGACTCTGAACTTGCCCTACAATTTCCACTCAATAACTTCTGAAAGACTTCATGGATTGAAACCAAATGTTATTATTAATCCTTCAAGTTATCTTAAGATCTAGGTCAATGCTCACTTTTTAGAATATTTCTACAAAACTTTATTTCGTTACGGCGCCTATCTGACTTGTATATATTCCCTTCAATTGCAAGTTTCAAGTTATTCTAAACATGTATGACAGTGTTAATTAATTTCCACTTCACACTTTGTATGCAAAAGGCTTTCGGATAAGTGGTAACAAACTAATTTGTATTCTATGTTTGTCTACAGGAAGCAGTGAATTCAGATGCCTATTATAGTGGAGAAGTTATTTATGTCATATAGTGTTGTAGTTATCCATGTCTTTGATGAGAAGTTAAATTTGTATATATCTCTCTTCACAAAATTAATTATTGTTGGTTATGTTAGAGGTTTACATCCATATTTATTGTTAATCTTAGTAGCAGCAATTCCTGTTAAATATGGTGTTAACTAACCCACTCAGGGATGTTAACTTCAACAAATCAGGATTTCAAGCAATTGAAACAAAGAAATTCATTACGGCTTGGAATGCTGTGTTCATAGACTTATGATATATCACTGATAGCAAGTTTTCCCTTTAACAGTCAAACATTTAGATTTGTTGCAAAATGTTTAACTCTTTAAGTAGATGCAAAGTGTTTGAAATAGAGTTAAGTATCTACAGTGTAATTTGGAATTAATTAGCTCATAATAAAATGTTTCACAAGCAATATCCTGCTTATCATATAATTGGTTGAAATTGGTATATACATTAAATCTTACTAAGGAATGTGAATGGAGAGAGGATATACAGATATAATTTGGTTATTATATTTAGGTTTTGTGTATTTGAATTTGAATGATGGAGTTGGATACATGCCTGCAGTTAACACAATCAGACCATATGTTACCTCAGCATTAGTCTATAGTACAAGTCATATGGGGTGATGAATGCGCATTTACTCATTTTAAATTAAATATAAATTGTTCTTTTAAAATTTAACACTAATTTTCTTTAACCAATGTCTATTCAATCCTGATTATTGAATGCTCTGCACCTTAACTGTCATCAAGAAACTTCCAAATGAAAATGATCTATCACTATGGATTTTTACAATGGTAGCCTTATACTAAGATGGTTTAAAATAAGAGCATGTTGAGTGGAATCGTCACAATCAAGGGTAGTACAAATTTGTTTATCAATATGCGTAGCTTTCATAGTGACATCACAATTCGCGAATTTCAATCTGGATTATACTACATCACACCGTTAAGTTCATTTTGTCAAAAAATGTCCACACTTTAACACTGATTTATCCATATGCACCTCGCGGGGCATCTAAATAATGGCCTTGCTAAGGAATATGGATGTATACAAATCCAAATAAAGTGAATACCTGCCACTTAAAGGTATGTAGAATCAAATTCTAAAAAATGACACCAATTACTGAAATAGTCTGTTTTGAATGCCTACATGACCCCTGTGACTAATAATAAAGAAGGGTCTTCAGGGAATGCTTTTCATGAGGACTGAAAGGATAATTTATAATCTAGGGGCAACCATAATACAAGGGCATTCCCAGTCAGTGACCAGACATTGAGCCATCAAAATCGTAGTGCCTGTGAACTGTGGGGTGCCTATGCTGCTACGTGCAGCTAATGGCAAACTACTTGATACAAGACCATGTGTGTCATAGCTGCATATATGTGTCAGTGTGTCATATAATAGACACACACATCCCCCCACTGAATATTTACAATGAGACATTATAGCATCAGTTGAGAATATGGACAAACAGTCAACAATTATCAAGTGTAGGAGGCCGGGTATTACAGTCCAGTGAGCAAACCCACGAGGCCATGATTGGGAGGCAGTCATTCTGCAAAGAGGAGGCAGTCACCTGGGAACTCTAGGGAAGGAAACCAGCTGGTGTGCCAGTATTCCTGGGACCTGTGAACTGAGACAGATGGTGTGCTGCAGAGTAGGGAAAAATATCAGCAGTCCAACGGGGAAACCCACTAGACCATACTGGTTAGGTAGCCATTCAGCAAAGAAGAGACTGCCACCTGGGAACTCTAGGAAGAGAAAACAGTGTACAAGTCTTTTTACTGGGATTGCAGCATAAAGGCGTCTAGAGTAGATCAGCCTTCCCAAAGACAAGTAAAGAAGTAGCCAGTGGCGGGCAGATTAAGGTTGCCTGCTTGTATGGGGTTGTCATTTTGGCTTCAAAGCACATATTTTATCTATTCGATGCCAAGATCTAACTTAAAACTAGATACTGCAAAATATAGCGTGACACCAAAATAAAATAGGAAAAAAAAACTCACAGATTGGTTTTAAGTTTTGGAAATTGATATACACTTTGCATGCAAAGTTCAAACTTGAATAAGATGAAATAAATGAAATTAATAACTTATTCACTTGTCCTAATTAAATATGTGGCATATACATTATTGGTTAGGGATTGCCCGCATTGGTAGAACTGGGCAGAATCTGACCTAATATTATGTTAAAGGCATTTCAGAAAGTTCCAGGATGCATTTGGGTTCTCTGGCTGGTACTTTCCCTCATTTGCCTCACCCGGACATGATGTATTCCTGCTGTGTGAGATACTCTTATAGAAAGGCCCAAGACCCGTACATTTAAGCATGCTGGAATGGGTCGTCATCAAGTGGTTGACCCTTTCTCATATGAGAAACCTATTTTTTATTAATATGTTTAATCCCCAAATGAGCACGATGTGTGTACTGAGTGGGGTAAGCTCGCTGAGAGCTAAACATATGAATGCATAAACACAGATAGGTGGAGGCTCTCTTTCCCTCCCATGCAACCAATTAAAAATCCAGCAGTGCTGGGATTACCATGTTGCACAAGGCCTTTAGGCCATACACGACTATAATCGAATGATAATGCAAGTGAGAATCAGCATGTAGAACTAGAATAAAGAATTACATAGGTAAAAGAAAACCCCTCTTACTTGTCTAATACCACAAGTGAAGCGCAGTTACATTAGAACAGGCCCTAAAACAGGACACAGAACAAGAGTTAACACTGGTAGAATATGACAAAGAAACAACTGTAACTGGGCACTTTATAAAAAGAAAATTCAATTACATTTTGTAATGGTTCAATAGGAAAAGTGCACAATCAAGACTTAAAACAGCACGCAAAATGACACTGAATATTGAAGTGAATGACAGAATATTATAAATCTAACTTATGTAGACGCATTCTGGGACATGCTGCAAAAGATTTAATTTGCATGAAAAATATTAAAAAAGAGAACCTGGAAACTGAAATTAATAAAACTAAAAAAAATTATTTAAAAATAAGTGAGTCTGTATTAACTTTTGCTTAGAGAGCAGTCAGAACCTTTTAAGTAATCACTGTTTTGAATATTTAATGCTAAAATTGCCGTTCTGGTGGCCTATGTGGTTAGAGCATCCACCTCAGATGTGGGAGGCTGAGGGTTCAAACCCCGGCCAAGTCATACAAAAGACTTATAAAATGTTACTAGCAGCTGCCTTGCTTGGCGTGCATAAAAACTTCCCACATTCGAGGCAGATGCTCTAACCACTAGGCCACCAGAGCGGTCTATTAAGAGGTTAGTTAGGAAAAGTCAGACTGGTTTCTGGATAATATGACTGGGTGGGACATGATTTTAAATGTTGCGACGTGATGCTGCATTGTTAGGCATCTCTGTAAACTGCCACACTGCAGACATCCTAGTGATATGACTATATTTGTTAAAACTATGTCAGAAATCTAAACCAAGCACAAATAATGCTAGATTTTGAGAAACAGGTCATGTGTTGCAATAAATTCTTTTATTTGTCATGGCAAACACTTCATATGGTTCATTTCTTGGCAAATGCATACTGTATTTACCGTGTATATTGAAATATTGTATTTGTTGTCACACCATAAATTAATTTTTTGTGCACTGTATGTTCTGGGACACATTATTTTTTCGAGTCATAAGTTGTGGGACACTTTTTAAACCATTCAATAATTACATGTCAGAAAATGCACACAAGCTTAAATTTTATTTTAAAAACTATGAAAGTGTGTACTTGAGATAAAACACTATGATCACTGCAGCATCTTATAAATCCAACTTTTCTCCTCCACATGTACGATCCATACTTTCGGTGCATGAATATGTTTTAGCTTTCTCATGCCCTAAACACTTATTATTGGAGACAACACATCTCCTGAAGCAGAAACTGCAATAACTATAGTAAGATTTGTTTTATCTGCACCAGTCATACGAATTCTGACACTTGTGTTTTTTCAACAGTCTGTCCGGGAATAAGGTCAAAGTATGCCAGAGTTTCATCCATGTTAATGATCATATGGTATATATATATATATATATATATATATATATATATATATATATATATATATATATATATACACACACACAAGCATAAAATATTGCACTACCCTTGAGAAGTATGTAATAGCACCTTGAAGTAAATCATGAATAAATGTAACCCTTTGAAATTGACTTTCTGATTGACACTGGTAAGCAAAGTATTTGCAAAATATTAAAAGATAAATGTTCATGAAAAGAAGTCTTTATGAAGGTAATGGGCATCCAAAAATTTTAATAATCCCACCTGTACGATACTTTTATGTCATATTTTTCTATTAGTGGCATAATCAATGTGATGCATATAACCTTCTTTATCATTTCATCATACCCATCTAGATTACTGTCTCTTTCTCTAAGGAAATTAATAGTAGACATTAGTGCAGTCTTACCTGAAGTAGAGGATATTTCCGATATCATGTTGAAATTTCATGAATAGATTTAATTCCTCCATTGACTCAATTTTAACATCCCCTTCTTGACTCATTTTTTCTAGCAAATGGTATGGAATCACCTATATGATACAAGGAAAACACACACAGTTTACTAACAAGATTCCTTATGGATAACATAAGATAAAACTATGGTATATTTTCACATTCATTATTATATTGTTCCAAATCTGTGCTCTTAAAATAAGTAATAGAAAAGAGTGAAGACAACAAGCTTTGTAAAATTTAGCAAATAATTTATTTCCCTAGAATACAAAGTGAGAAATGAGAAAAAAGGAACTTAAGGTATTGTGAATTAAATCCCAAAACTAATCCAAGAATGAAAGACACAAGTCCGAGTAACAAAAAGTCCTGAATAAAACTTGGTTCAAGTCCCAAAGAGATCAAAAAATTGTAGGCAATGACGTGTCTGTTATAGTCAGTGAAGTGCTGATGTCTCTTGTTGAATTACAGAAATATTACTCCAGGTTTGAATTCAGTACAAATTCCAATGAATGTCTTTATCCAAGAATTTTTTCAGCACACTTTTGTATTTCCAGAGAAAATAATCATTTGAATTCATTAATCTGAAGAACATACAATTCAGCCTGAACTGGACACAACATTACAACACAATAGCCTATAAAATTCCCGTGGGAATCTCCAAAACCCTGACCCTGATCAACATATTTACCACTTTTTATTTACCTGAATAATAATTTGGTTAACTAGCTCATACACATAGAGTATAATGTAGCTATTTTTAGTTGTTTACATAAATGAAGAAAAAAAGTCAATCATGTCAAGCAGAAATGATCAAGTCCAACAAACAACGTTACATTACAATAACTTTTAATGAAATAAAAAAAATTTAACTAATAAACAAACAATTAAATTAAATATCCATAATATTATATGGAAAATAGAATGTAGGAGTTATTCTACATTAACAAGGATTTTAATCATCATTTAAAAGCTTAGGCTCTAAGCATTCTGTTTGTGCATTTTTTCTGGAAGAATAGTTGTTTACATTGGCCTATGCAATATTCTCATAATGTTTCAGTTTTCACTTGCCTTTAGATCAAAACATTGGATATTACACTCTACAGGTATTTTGGATATGAAACTGTTTCACTTAACTCATTAACCCCTGGCACCACATTTACATGTCCGGAGATAGCATCCTACTTCTGACCTCTGCAGTGTCAAGGTCATTTAAGATACGCAAAAGCAGATGATATTACTGAACAGTAGACAGATGTAGTTCTATAATGTTACCAAATAATCTGACCTTTATACTTGCATTACAAAATATTGCAGGAAAAACATACTTTTGAGACCCAATTTTTTACACCAAAGATTTGCCCGTTGTCAGATTCAGATTTTGTGTCCAGATTTTAGACTTTTTGGCCTTTTATCTAATGCTGACCAGTCTGAACTACACACAGACAGAGGAACCTTTGCAAAATGTAGGATAAGTTGGGGATTTGGAGTAAGAAGTGGCCGGTACATGAAAATGATGGCCCAATAAGCAACAAAAAAAAAACTGTTATTCTTCTGAACATGCACAGGCGAAATAGCCAATGAAAACCAACATTTCTAACACAACTAGGCATCAGCCTAAATGAAAATCTCTAGGAAGCAGATGCATTTGGATGTATTCAGAAGTAATCACCATTTCAGGTGAAAATGACAAAAATCTCCAGGGGTTAATAAGTTAAAAGCATAACAAATGTTCATGAAGATATAAAAGTTTAGTCTATTCTGATGCACATAAGAGAAAATACAGTAACTATTTTAATCAATCATTGATATCAACAAGGAAAAACAATATCATGGGTATATTTGTTATCAAGCACAATTGGTTTTATTTTACAACTATCTTGCAATAAAGGTTGAAAATATTTGTTGTTGTCCTTATATGCATTCCATCTGTTTACTTTCTCTTAGTTTTTATATTTAAATTATTTGAATGCATTGTCTTACTGTGATGTAAGTCACAAACTCTGATAATCAAGGAATTTTTAAAACAACATTCAACAGACTTGTGTCTCTATGACTTTAAGGAAACTATCAACTATTATGTAGAACCAGGCAGCCTTGTATTTCAATGATTTTAGACACCAGGATCAATTCCTGATACTCTTTACAAACTTTCTTGATACTCAAATACCCACCTACATAGTTTGTACTCTAGTTCACTGGTATGGCAAACAGTAGTACTATCTGGGAAGGGGAAGAACAATATCAAGTTCCTTCCATGTACCCAACGTGGTGAGGCATGGAGGTGTACCTTTGCCTTTTTTTATTTAATATATGCATAGACGTGTGAAATTGTACGCTGGTCATTATCACATGGGGGCACATTTGACACCAAAACGTGCTATTTCTTAATTTTTTTTAGTTTTGCTAATAATATGTCATCAATAAGTGCTTTTTCTCTCAGAATTATTGAAATTGTTACAGATATGTGAACCTTATGTGTTTGAGAATGATATCATCTATAATAAACAAAAATCTCTATGCATGGTCTTTCAGTCAACTTCCACCAATTACAATCTCCTCCCTCTGTATTTTTTAATTGACGGTCATGCTCTTGTACACATCAACATCTGTATGTATTTGGGTCATATTTTAAAATCAATTTGGTCAGATGATGAAGATATGATCAGATGTTACAGATTTGTTGTTTACCAGAACAATAATATCCTTAATTTAGAAAATGTTCTTTAGAATCAAAATTGGATCAATCAAATCTTATTGCTACATAATGTACAATGCTCCTCTGTAGACAAACATTTAGTGAAAGAAAACTAATTACTGATTATAATAACAGTCTTCATTTGCTGTCAATCCTTCCAAGATGGAACAGTGCCTTGACCATGTTTGTAAACTATACTGTATTCAGTTTTGAAGAAGTAATGAGAAAGTATGCGTTTTCAATGATGACAAGAGTATCTATTAGTAAGAATTGTATCTTTACATCTCTTTGGAACTATGACACTCATTTAATTTTTTGTATTATTGATAAATTTTGCAAATTTCTCATTAAATATCTTACATAAGTTTGATCTTCAAAATGCCATACTTCTCGAATCTTTACAATTACCTCCTTTATAAATATTCCTACTAAAACAATTAAATGTTTGTGGATAATCATCTCTACACATGGCAAATAACCTTGTAGAAAACAAAATATTCACACATTCATAGACAAAAAAATGGTTCAAAATATTTATAATTTTATTCATCAAAAATAATTTTAATTTAGATGATGTTTTAACTGCAAAGACAGATATTAAAACTTTATACAAACGTTATTAATGGTACTAATTTATAATGGTTCCATTTTAGAATCTTTTGCTGAATAATGCGCACAAGTGTCTTCTTGACGATTAATAAACAATAAAATATATTACATTTTTGGGTAGTAAAGAGGATGAAATCTTTTTTCATTTCCTGTTAAGCAAACATGATTTAAAAGTGTTTAAATAACAAAGACAATGTTGTGCCTGTTTGAGAGTTCAATACTGACTGTACAAAACAGGTTATGAATCTAGCAAAAACCTTTCTATTAAGTGTCCATATTACAGTCCACCACTTAACATTTAATGAACTTATAATATGTAACGAATATTTTGTTGTATGTCCTCATTTCCTAATAAATTCCCGCAAATACACCCTTCCCTCACAAGGTGTCGTGATGGAGAGAAGAACGAAAATTTCCTCACGTAACTGAAGGCTGTCACGCTATGGAAACTTGCCAAGCTTGAGGTACGTTTTGATATTAGTATATTTAGTTACCTTGATGTATGCTCTGTTAAGTATTAATGTATTTCTTTCACGATTCTTTGATTAACTTCTTTTTTTTTCTTTTTCTTTTGGGGGGGGGGGGCACGAGACAGATGCCCCCCCCCCAGTTAACCAAAGAGGAAAATGTTTATGTGTTTGTGTTTTCCCCCATAGATGTGTTGCATCTGTTGTTGTTTTTAAAGGAATTTAAAATTTCAAATCCAAGTTTGAATTTAGAAATTTCGATCAGGGTATTTCTAAAATTGGCCCTAGTGTAATCTATAAGGTTGTATGTCCGAATAAGGTTTCTGTTACCTTTTCCGGGTTTCCTCCCTTAGCTCTTTTTAATTGAGCTTGCTACAGGTCCCCTATGTCCCATGAGTGCTATATGTTGGTGCTATTTGTTTTGTTTGCTAGATTTGTTTATGTGTTGGGACTTAGCTCTAAATCAACTTTATAACCCAGTTGTTCTATTTCTCCCTTGATGGAATTTTTGTTTTGTTTTTGAATTTTGTCAAGAATGCGGTGTGCTACTCTATGAGTTTAAAACCTTAGTGGTTTGGGTGTGTGTTATATAATACCGCTCTCGTATGTCAGAGATAAGTAACTGTACTCGAGATGGGGTCAATACTTTATTTATTTCTCTCATCTCGAGCAGGTTATCTTGTATTTATTTATTAGCCAAAATTTTCCGAGATATTTTTTGATGAAAGAGTAGAAGGAAGCAAAGCAAGGTAGAAGAATATTAAGTATTTAAAATTAGTATATTTTTTATAGAAAGGAAAGAGTGTTTTGGCAAGGGAGCATCCGTTAGTCTTTCCCAATTTTTATTATTTGTCCACATGATCTCATTGTGTCCACTATGTAATCCATCACTGTATATAAAGTATTTTTGTCAAAATTTCCGTCTAAGTATAGCAGATTTTGTGTCTTATATGTAGTTGTCTTTTTAATCTCATCGATTACTTTTTGTCTTTTAATTTGTCTTTATTCACATTGATGTATTGTATGTGTCTTACTTAAGTTATATTTTTTACACAGTGGGCATTTAGGCGATACTCTGATCATATGCCGCTGCACTGCGACCTCTCCTGTTACCATACATTATGCATGCATTTAAAGCAGAGGCTCTGTATTTTTAAAGATCCTAACTTAATCCAATTCCTCCATGCTAATTTCCAATTTACATATCTATTTTCCAACTCTACTTGGCTAATTACTTTTTCTGTTGCATTTTCCCTAATCCACCCGTATGTTTTTTCCTTTCCTATACCCCATAATTCTACCTTGTCTCTATATTTAATTAAAACTTCCCTAATTTCTCTAAATGTTCGCGGTGTTTCTAAAAGTCTACTTAATTTATTGTTTGTATATATATCCTTTCTGTGTCTCATGAGCAAGCCAAACCAATATGTGTATATGGCTTCCCATGCCATATCGGGAACTGCTTTTAAATTTTTAAATCTATTTATAATATTAGTGTATTTCAGTATAATAGGATGCGTAATAGATAGACCCCCCTTCCCTAGCTTTATATATAGTTTCTTTCTTTACGTAGTGTGTTTTATAATCCCATATATAGTCAATAATGGAGTTATCTAATGTTTTAAGTATGTCATTTTTTAGATCTATAGATTTCATTATATAATTAAAGTTTGCATACATGTATGCTTTTGCAACCTGAATCCGTTCCATAAGGCATAGTGGCGTTAGGGCCCAGATATCCGTGCTTTCTGTTATTTTATTTTTTAAGAGTTTAAGGTTTTCCTTTTCTTCATTTAAGCCAAAGTATATTCCTAATGCTTTGACTGTTCCCTTTATTTGGTATGGGGTGAAACCAGAGTGGTTTCCCTTCCAGTTTCCTATTTTTAGAATTTCAGTTTTGTCATGGTTTATTTGGGAGCCTGATGCTTTACCGAAATTGTTAAATTCATTCATCAAGTGTTTGAATGAATTCGCATCCCTTAGAAAGTTAGTACAATCATCTGCGTATTGTAGCATTTTTATTTCTTCCTTTATATTGGGAATTTGAATGCCTTTAATGTTTTCATTCTGTCTTATGTTTAGGTTAAGCATTTCTATTGCTATCACGTATAATAGCATGGATAGGGGGCAACCTTGCCGCACCGATCTTTTTATCTCAATTGCCTCTGTATTAGTTCCGTTGACCTGTACGACTGAAGTTATCCCACTGTACAGGATTTTAGTCCAATTTTGGAAATTTTTTCCAAAACCAAATTTCTTTAAAACTTTTTGTATATAGTTTTGTTCTAATCTATCAAAAGCTTTTTCCTGGTCGAGAAGTACCATGGCCCCTCTCTGTCCAGAAATGTTAATGTAATCAATAATTGTTCTAATATTTAAAATATTATTTTGAATGTCACGCCCTTTGGCACCACATGTTTGATTTTTGTTAATTATTTTATCCATACCTTTTTTTACTCGTTCAGCTAGAATTTTGCTGAAGATTTTATAATCGGTTTTTAGGAGGGAGATGGGCCTCCAGTTTTTTATGTCATTCCTGTCTCCCTTTCCCTTATACTGTATATAAGCGTAATCATTCCCTCCCTCATACTTTCTGTCATCTTGTCATTTTTTAAAAGTGTATTATTGTATAACCATTCGAGTATGGGCGACAACTCACTACAGAATTTACAAAAGAATTCTGCAGTGAGTCCATCTCTCCCTGGTGCTTTCCCTTGTGCGAAGTCCTTTATCACTGCCTCAATCTCGCTTTGCGAAATGAAGTCATCACATAAGGCCTTATGTTCTGATGAGATCGTTTCGCATTTAATCCCATTCAAATACTCATCTATAATTTTTTCCTCTATTGCCTGAGAGTTGTACAAATCACTGTAGTATTTATGTATATGGTTTAAAATTTCATTTTTTTCCGTAATAATTTCATTTCCTATTTTAAAAGTTTCTATAATTTTTCCCCCCTTTTCTTAATTCCTCTCTTATATAGGCCTTCTGCTTTTTTATAGACCTGTGTATATTTCCCTGCCCTAATTTCCTTCCCTTTAGTGTCTTCTTCTTTTATTTTATTCAGTTTTTGTTTTAAAATTTCTTCCCTTTCTTTTGTTATATTAGTTTTTAAAATTCCTAAAATAGCTTCTTGTTCTTTTTTATTTCTATATGCGCGTATTTGTGAATGTTTATTAGCAATATTTTTAGAAGTTTTTTTTAAGATCTTCCCATTCTTGAAGGATATCAATGTTTCTTTCATTTTAAAATTATTTATTTCATTTTGAATTTCTTTACTGAGATCCTGCGATTCTAAAATTTTACAGTTTAGTTTCCAATTCCCTTGGCCCCATCTTTTTAAGTTTATTGATTTCACTTCCAAATATATGTTTGTGATCTGAAATTTTGAAATTTTTGATTCCTGCTTCTTTATAAATCTTTTTGTTAAAATGGGTTCCATAAAATTTATCTAATTTGCTACCCTCTCCCCTTTTGTATTCATATGTAAATTCTGTTTTTAGCATATTTAGATGCCTATATATATATCTGTAAATTTATGATTTAAAAAAAAAAAATTCTATTTCTGGTTTAAAGCGCGTATCATTCCTTGTAAGATGTTGATTTTTTCTATCTATCTCATCCCCTACCCAGTTTAAATCCCCTCCCATTATTAGTTTTTTCCATACTATAGTTTTCAATATATTTATTTAATTTGTCTAGAAATTCCTGATTTTTATACTTATTCGCCGGTACATATATATTTACTAATTCTATTTCTCCAATACATATATGCAATAGTCTACCTTTGAAAATTTTTACTTCCTCTCTTTTCTCCCATTTAATTCCCCTTTTATTCTTTATAACAATTGCTACCCCACCCCTCTCATCGTTTCCTGCATAATCATTTAAAAGCAGAATTCCATCTAGTTGCTCTTCACATAGCTTTATTAGTTCCTTGTTAAATTCATTATGCGTTTCCTGTATAAATAATATATCATAATTGGTTATAGCAGCAGAGGGGGCGAATCGGACATTTTGTCCAATCGTTATTTTGCTTAATTATTACTTTCTGCACTCAACGATCTAGTGTCGTCAGCGCCTGGTAAAAAAAAAACGACGACGGTCCATCCTACACGATGGTGACGTCATTTGGTTTAATTAACACCTTCTGCGCGTCGATCCCCAGCGTCGTCAGCGTCCGGTAAGCACATCGACGACCGCGTCGATGTCATTGCCCCCTCTGCTGCTAAGTGGTTATTTACAATGATCTTACAAACAGAGTGATCACTAACTCCTCCTCCTGTAGATCAATTAGGTTATTTGACTGATCGGTGAGTTTAAAATTAATTCTCGTTAAAAACCGATCATGGCATCGCATATAGACCGGATTAATCGGATTCTCAACGATTAAAAATCCCGGAGGGGCTGTTGGTGAAAATGAATAAAGGATATATCCCTGTTGAGCTTGATTTGATTGATTGGTATCTACCTGGTAACTCCCTTCGATAACATCACACACTAGATTGATTGCTATCACCGATGCGATATTTACGTTGTATGGAGCAATATGCCTACCATCATCCCCGTTATCGTGTCTGAGGATATAAGTTGATGGACCGATAAAATCATTAAGAGACTTTCTTAGTTCTGGCGTGTTGTATCTTGGAAACTTAAAATCGGGTAAATCGGCTTCTGCGATATTATACTCGGTTAGGAATTTTTGTTTATTATCAATTCTGCTAGTGGATATTACCCCGATGATTCTTTCATTGATATATTCCATGTCTGATATAAGTTGATTTAACACCTCAACGTGTTTTTGTGCTTTTGTTTCCCGTAGCTGTTCTAGTTGTGATTGGTAAATACGATTAATCTCGATAAAAAACCTATCGATATCATTTAAATTAACCTCGGCCTCGACGACCGATCCAGGAGTTTTCTCGTACCTAAAATACCAATACATGGTATTCCTGTCTTGAAATGTAAACCAGTCGGGGGGTGACGAGTTTTTCATAACAAACAAAACATCTCGATAATTGGGATTAATCTCATGATACGATTGTTTGCCCTCGGGGTTTTCATAAGGTGGATTCTTAGGCCATCCTAGTATGGTTCTTATTGAACTGTTATAAATATCAACCATATACCCCGGTGTGCTTATTTCAATCGTCGACGATAACGTCGGTTCATGAACCGTAATAGCGATTTTTGATTCCTTTCCTGTGATCGATTTTATCCTGCGTTGAAATTCTTTATTGATTTGTTCTATTTGGTATGACCCAGTTGGTATTGTAACCTCCTCCCAGTTTGGGGTTCCATCGGGTTTATTTTTCCGTGCAAAAACCAGCGAGTTATTAGGTTGTTGTCCGTTAAATGCGTCCGCTCGAATATTAGGCCAACTGTGATATACTCGCAATTTTGCCAGCGCTATTTCCTTCACTGGAACCGGTGATGGAAAGTTTACACTGAATTCGGGTTTCGTTGATGTTATCGATATCATATTTGTTTGTACCGGAGTGGTGTTCTCCGCGATCCGCTGAAGTAATTGAAACCCTTCGGGGTTCAGCGACATTATTATTATTTGTTGTCTTTAGTGTTTAATATTAATAACCAGAGCCCATTGAGGTGGTTCCGGCTTCCAGTTGAAAATCCTCGATTTTTGACATCGCGGAGCTATACAACTGGACCATCGTGGAGAATTCAACATCGGATACGAACAAATTATCAATCGATAACGAGATCAACCCGGATAATTTCGAGTATGCGTCGGATACTATTTGATGTTTTACTGTATACTCGTTGAGTTTTTTCTGAAAACACGATGATATCTTTTTAGTGATTGCGTTGGCGACTCCAGCAACTGTTGTCATTGCGGAGACAGCGATTGGAACAGCGATCGGGGCTATCGTGGTTACCGTGGATAAAATAACACCGGTACCGGCTATTATACCCGACACCGAGTACACGACCGCGTCGATGGCGGTTATTTTACGACGGTATTTTTTTATTTTTACACGGTATTGTTCGGAAAGCGTTTTCAAGTTCGCGGAAAATTCTTTTGCGGTATCGAATCGATATTGATGTGACGTCGGTGATACCTCTGATTCAACTTCCTTGGTGGTCATTTTTATTTTAAAAGAGCTAGTGTTTTTAATTACTTAGATTCGCTGCAAATTCCACATACCATGTAATGTTTGCCCGGGCTAGATTTCTATCAACGGCATAAATTGTAAACTGTTCAGTTGCGTTCCTGTCTATAATTGTTGATATTGTATTGTTAAACCCGGATGAACTCGACGATAATATATTAAACTGCATCATTGAAACCAGTGTCAATCGATAAATACCCTTAACAGTTGCGGTAATATTTACTGTATTCTGTGTAGGAGTCCAATCGAATGATCCATGCCGAATTGTGTATACTGTGTTGATGATGTTCTCATGAGGGATTTTTATTTTTTCGAATTGCTCTGCTACTCTCGGTAGTCCGTCTTTAATCGCTTCAACATCAGTTTTAATCGTTCCTATTTCCTGTATATGCGTGTCCACATCTTTTTTGTTCGCTGCAACCCTAGTAATGAGTGTATTTATTTCCTGTATATGCGTGTCTATACTTTTTTTGTTCGCTATAACATTAATTTTGAGTACTTCTATTTCCCCTTCATGCACGTCTATACTTTTTTTGCTCGCTATAGCATTAGTGTTAATTGTTTCTATTCTCTGTCTATGCGCGTCTACATTATTTATGATCGTTACAACATTAGTTTTGATTGTTTCTATTTCCCGTGTATTCTCGGTCATACTTTTTTTGTTTGCCGCAACATCAAGTTTGATTGTTTCTATTTCATATGTATGCACGTCTATACCTTTTTTGTTCGCTGCAACATCAGTTTTGATTAATCCTATTCCCCGCCAATACGCGTCTACATTTTTTTTGTTCGCTTCGACATCAGTTTTGATTGTTCCTATTTCCTGTGTATGCGCGTCCACACCCTTTTTGTTCGCTTCAATATCAGTTTTGATTGTTCCTATTTCCTGTGTATGCGTGTCCATATTATTTATGATCATTGTAACATCAGTTTTGATTGTTTCTATTTTCCGTCCATGCGAGTCTACATTATTTATGATCGTTGCAACATTAGCGCCGATTATTTCTATTTCCCGTTCATGCGCGTCTACACTCCTTTTGTTTGTTGCAACATCAGTTTTGATTGTTTTTATTTCCTGTCCATACGCAGTGATATCATTTATAGTTATTGTAATCTCATCCAGCTTGGTATTTTTTTTACCAAAGAATTTATCAAAGTTGTCATCGATCCTGTTAACATTTTTTCGCAACGGGGGTAAATTGGCCGACATCTCCATAAGATCCGAAATAGCATTTTTTATTTTTACAAGATTTGGTTCGTCTGCCGTCGGGGGTCCCCGAAAAAATCTTTCGACAATGTCTCGCATTTCGCCGATGTGCGTTATTATCGACCTGAACTGTTCTCCCTGCAAGTTAAATTCACCACGTAAACCCTTTAACGAATCCGACATGGTTACATAATTGTTGCCAAGTGTACTTATTTTTCCATTTATCGTCAAGATGGATTCACCCGGTTTGAGTCGTCCGTCGCTGGTATACAGCGCGATAGTGTCCTCGGCGGCATCACGCTGTCGTATTAAAACGTCATTCAGTGACACATTACCGGATTTCAATTTACCCTGGCGGTCTTGAAATACAACTATTTCGCCCGGGTCAACACTTGTTAGATTCAACATATCAGCGATTTCATCCTCAATTAGTTTTTTTATGTCGGCGGCGGTCGTTTCCGTGGATTCTTTCAGCGCCGAAACCGGTCGCCCCCAGATATCAATCATTATTATTGTAAATGTTATTCTCTAAAATCCGTTGAGCTTCTACGACCCCACTAGTGTATTCGTTTACAACCACATGAGGTGGTTTTCGCGATGATGAAATCGCCGCGAGTACGTTCAATACCTCACGGCCACATATCGGTGGGTCACTTAATCGCTGTGTTGGCAGCGTGGAATAAAAAACCCGGGCTGAACACGCCCGGGCTGAACACGCCCGGACATACCGCATGAACTCTTTCGGCGGGGCTAACCCGTATGAATCAAAATAGACGATTGCACGCGGATCAATCGCGTACGCAACCCAATGAGTTCCCGCTCCGGAGGACCCATCGAGGTTAATTATGCCTGTTTCAGTATTCCTTGGGGCCGCCGGTAATTGATCCCTCATAAAAACACCTCTGAAGTTTTTTATCGCTAACGCGTTTGCGGCGTCTATTAAATCAAAATTAGACATAGGAGTCATAGACTCAGGAGTCATTGACTCCCGAGTCAATAAACGGTTCCCGGTAGTCTTAGACCCTTTCCCGAATACCATGAATACGGGGTTCCCGGTAGTCTTAGACCCTTTCCGGCCACGGGTCGTTTTTTTTTGTAGCCTTTCCCGGTTGCCTTCTTTAATGCCATTCCCGCCGCGGTACCAACGGCCCCCAACGCCGCCGCCTTAGCCACTGCTGGTGCGGCCGCGGCAATCAACGCTGGAATCGCAGCTAACAGCGGAAATATCCCACCGGTCTTTTCCATGTTTTTAATTGCTGCGGCGGAAAAATCTATTTGAACACCCTTTTTATTCTTCATCGCGTCATTGAAATGTTTTATTTGACGCGCCGTCAACGATATCTTATGATTACCACCTGCCATCTGCGACGGCTTCAGCGTTATTGTGGTCCCGCATTGTTTAGCCGACTTTGATCGTAATTTCTTGACTTGACCATCAGTCAACTCTACACTGACGACACTATACGACATTTTATTGTAAACGCGTTTGTGTTTTCAATTACATGTTTTCCACTGGCGCATCAACGATTCTCATTCGTCCACCAACACCTTCTAGCAGCATTGATTTATCGCTGAGAATGACAGCAACCGCTCTATAATTAACACCACCCGGGGCTATACGAGCTCGGAAGTGTATATCAACGACGGATTGTCTCGTTAAATCAAGATGTTCCAACGAAAAGTAATAAATCGGATACAGGTTTTTAAAATCAAGTTGTGATATTTGCAAACCAGTGTCGACGTTTTGATCACGACCCATATATGACAGCAATCGATGATACACACGTGCGATATGGTTGTCGCCGTAATTAAGCTGTATATCCTCGGATGGTTCCTGTTGTCCGTTTATTCTCAGCGAAACATCCCTGACTCCTAATTGATCAAATATCATATGGCTGTGTTCTTGACTACCCAATCGATTCCTATTCTGCAGCGCTATGAATATATGACGCGGGGCTGAAACACCCTGTTTTGACGCCAGGTGCCATGTAAACGTATCGGCGACGTTATCCTCTTTAGCATCAGTTGTTACCGCTAGCCAACTCAACAGCGATTTCCCTCCCTGTTCCATAAATGCTAACAATCGTGCTTCCGTGGTAACTGATGGAGTCAGCACCGGCATCCACAATGCCATTTTAGTTAAAATGACTTTACCGGCGGCGACACCAGCAGCACGCCATATTGCATTGTTATCATCGCCCCTTCGCGTCAGCGCGATTGTATGCTTAGCCCCATAGATAACTTTTCTGACATTTCTGCAGAATCCAAATATGTGATGGAGTGGAATCGCGCATGAAAACTTTCGGCGTGGTCCTTGCAACATTCCTACTCGTGTTGCGAATCCTAGATTGAAATCATTGTTGGTGCTTTTTATAACAGTGAAATTGTCACCTGGTTTTGCTCTGCGGTCTGGGTTAGCTGCTTCATCCTGGTCAGCTGCGGTATTTCGTGGTGTCAGCACGTTAACGTACTGAAGATGGTCAGCGTTATTGGTGGTGTCCTTCGAAAACATCATAGATGGGCCCGCCGATCTTGTATAATCATCCGAGTATCTCGCCAACCCAATTATCGTTGTTGCAACATCAACCTCGCGTTCTATTGATTCAATTTCTCGCCCGTCAATAAGATATCTGGCGCTCTCAAATAACGCCATGATACCGTTGTTGACGAAGCCAACTCGAACACGATGTTCATCTGCGTATGGTGCATTATCGGCGGCATTTGTCACGAGTTCTCCCTCGATTTCGATAAACGCTTCACACGGCAAAAAATATTTACTGGTATCTTGGACTTGAAGTTCAATTCGCGATCGTAGGTCAGGTTGCGCTGCATAATAAGAATAATATTGATAATCACGGACAGAATCATCCCTGCGTACTGGGGCGTCCATATCAAACGCGGGATCAGCGGTACGCGCAAACATTCTATTATTTATCATGTTGATGTTTTCAATTGCGATTTTTTCGTCGTAAATTCTTTGAATTTAAACCACTCCCCGCTATCGCGTTCATGAGCGCGTTGGTTGCCGCATCGGCGGATGGCGAAGTCGTCGCCAACGACTCTAATTTTTCTTCCACGGCGTTATTTATTACTTTACTGACATTTGCAGGCATCACTGTCGTTGATGGCATTACCGGTGGTTTCTGTTTTTTTCTCCTGAATTTCACCAATGACATTAGTTTGTCCCGCGCGGCTGAAAACGCCCTTCCGGCAACATCTCCAATGGCACTAATACCCTTATCACGAATAACATCAATAGCCTTCATTCCTAATTGTTTGGCTAACGGCGCTACTTTTGGAGCCATTCTTGTAAATAACCCCGCAATGGTGCTACCGAGACCATCTCCATAGTACGCGCGGTAAACAGGCAATCGCGAGTTTACCAAGTAGACGAGTACTGGTTTATCATGGTTGTAGTGTATGATCATCCTTATTAAAAACACCAGTTTTCCAATTAATCATCCACGAGTTCGTCTATGAGCGTTCGATATGCATTAATGTCCATAATACCGCCTGCAAATAACCGCTTGCAAATATCAGCGGCCTCATTGATTATTTCCGTAGAGTTATTTCCGGCTCGTTTTCCTCCAATTAGTACTTCCAGCCGTGATATATCACTGAGAACACTATTAGGGCAGGTAACGCCGTAGGATTCTTTACCAACAGGGTATCCTTTTCCTTTTTTTGGTGTTCTACTCTTAACTTTCTCGAGGAATTTATCGTAATCGGGATCACCACGATGTGGTAATGCTTCTCTATGTTTACTCGCTAAATACACTATTCTTGCCCAGTTCTCCGTCGAGGTTATTTTTTTCTTGTAACCTTCATTGATATACTCATCTCGAATGCTCTTAGTTGATGTTGTAGCAACAAAATTAACTAATTCTTCATCGTCGTCGATGTCTCTAATTTGATCTATTGCGGACTTTTTAAGAACATTACGGGGTATATTTCCCTCTTTCTTTTTTTCTTTCGATGTTTCTTCGGGTGTTTCTTCGGGTATTTCTTCTTCTGGTTCTTTCGCAGTAGCACCTAATTCTTCCTCGTCGGCCATTGTAACATAAGGTTCTTGTGGTTCGGTTATAGCGAGTGGTGGTGGCCTCCGTGTTGTAGCAGCCGCTATTTTTGCAGGGAGTGTTTCTAAAGACCTTTTTGTTTGTTTTGTCTCTGCCGCTATCTTTTCAAGCGCACCAAGAACGGGTACAGTTGCCGCTGTAACATCCTTAGTCGCTTTAGTTACCGGGGCAAAGAGTTGTTCGCTTCCAACAGTAAAATCGGTTTGCATTTGTTGTCGCGTTTGAAGTTTCTCTCTCACCCTGTCTCGTAACGGTATAAACTTTTTAAGCGCTGCTAGCCGCTCTCTGGCTAGCCGAGTAGTAAGTGATTCACCTACCATTATTGTAAATTGATCCGCAATTTTCTAATTTTCCGCCGAGTGTACCATCGGGAGCTCCACGGAGTTTTCGTCTATAATCCTTCTAATGTTTTTGATCTTACTAGAAATCTCCCGGCGTCGTTCATAAACACGTCCGAGTTTTTTTCGTATTATTTCAACGGCAGTAAATAGTCCAATGAATGCATTTGCGTCATTGTGGTACAGGTTCTCATTAATCGTATGTTGTAATCGTTTTATAAAAAAATACTCGCGGGCCAGGGTAAAACGCCCCCGTTTCGACTGTTCGTTAATAATCTCATAATCGGATAATATTTTTTCACTGTCGAGACCATCAGATAATTCAATTCCTTGATTTTTTAATTTTGAAATCTCAGTTAATATATTATTGATGTCTTCGATATTCATTATTCTTATAAAACATCTTATTTCTAATATCAAAAATTTTAATAAAATTATTGGGGTCATTTTTGACCCCGTTTTTTGTATGGACAGTACAATGCCGTAGATCTCCACTCGAGTGTTGTGGCAGATTGCAGGCATACATGGACAGTACAATGCCGTAGATCTCCACTCGAGTGTTGTGGCAGATTACAGGCATACATGGACAGTACAATGCCGTAGATCTCCACTCGAGTGTTGTGGCAGATTACAGGCATACATGGACAGTACAATGCCGTAGATCTCCACTCGAGTGTTGTGGCAGATTACAGGCATATACATATACTTAATTAAGGACATTCACATCTTGGAACCCCAAAGCATACATCTCCGGGAGGGAGGCCTAGGGTGACAAACGTCATCGTAGACCGCCCAGAAGATATGCTTGGGGGACATCACTACATGTACTTAATTAAGGATGAATATATTTACAATGAAATGATTGATGGATGATGGGACGGCACAAGACAGCACAAACATAAAACGGCGGGGCGGAACTCTACGGCCAATTCAACCAATCAAAAGCAACCCAATTAAATTAACCCGGTTGCATGATTGTGAACAAAAGACAACCACACGCCCGGGTCAAGAGCGTGGGTTAGTTTTGATTAGTTGAATTGGCTTTCGAAAGCCCCAGGCTTATAACGAGTCATCTTATATATAAAGTGACTAATACAGCGGCGTCAGTCACAAGGTGTGTGTTAATTTGAATTCCCTTGAATCGTTTGAATCCTTAAATACTTATTAATGGTGTTTCACGGCATTTAAATGAAACCAAATACTCAAATAAAACATTAAAAAAAAGAATACAGCTGTTAGATAATAGCGTGTATTTCATTAGTTTTCATCGTAAAATGATTAATTAATCGCAACATTAATTGGACTTCAAGGGACGCAACATTAATTAGACTTCAAGGGACGTAACTCTTGTCATGCGACGCTATCACAAAACGAGTTATCTCCCTTTGATGTTATATATGAAAATCGAATTCTATGACCCGTCTTTTTTGAGATCGCTGTTTGATATATTCGTTCTGCAACAAATTGTATTGAGGCGATACAAATGTCAAAATATTTTCCTGCCTCATTCATCGACTGAAATATTTTTTCCTCGTGAGTTGTTGTATCAAATGACTTTACGGGTTTTGCTTTCTTTGAGTATTTACCAGTTTGGCCTTTTTTACTATTTTCACTCTGAGAGATGGCTTGCAGATTACACAGTCTATTATTTTGATAATTAGAATCAATGTGATCAATAACGAGACTATCTTTGATCAATCCGTGGAAACATTCATAGATGATTCTGTGACAGAGATATTTTTTCCCTCCAGCAGTAAACATTAAATACCCGTGATTGTTTTTCCATCCAACCGGCTTCTTCAGTCTACGATTTCTAACAATACCGTCGCGAGATGCCTCGTAATTGACGAGCAGGGGATGCGGCTGAAATTCTTGGTCCATTTGTATAATAATACTACTTGTCTAATTTATTATTTGGTTTAATTATGAATCTTTCAACGTAGTCTTGGGGGGTTTTGATGACGAAGTCGGCGGTGGGGTCAATGACGGCGTTTTTTATTCGTTTGTCATAATAACGTTTTAACTCTCTGTATCGCTTTCCGCCACAATTGATACACAACTGCGATTTTCCTCTTACACCGACGTGGCAAACCAAGCACGGGAGGGGGCCAAGAGAACCATTACGAACGCTTTGTAAATGATACCCGCAGAATTCACCTCTACATGATTTATTGCACGGGGTTGTCGACCCAATCATCAACCATTTGCAGTGATTCATTATACTATATTCTTTCATTTAAATACTTGTTTTAATTATATGGATGAGTTCGAGAGATTGGCAGCAATTAAACCCCGGAAAAATATTAGGTTTAATCTCGATAGAGTCCTCAAGGACACACCAAAAGCGTTAATAAACGATAAAACCCTGTTGAGTAAAATACGCGATTGTATCAATGAATTCAAGCGTGATGGCGCATCTCACAGTTGGTCAACATTTCGAATTGATGGCATTGTTGATGCTACCATGAACGACAACCGCGCAGCAATGATAATATCACAACTTGACGGTAAAAGGTATTTCTTCAGAGTAAAATTCATTGTCCGGGTGGAATCAGGCGATTGGATCATGCGTGATAAATTTGAACCAGTTCTCAGCGACAAGAAAACAGTCACTGTCAGCCGCGACTCCAAGCCGGGGTTGTTAACCGGAATTGACAAACCATACTATGAACGAGCGTATCCTGAAACAGCAGTTGTTTATGGAATATACCCGTTAAATAAGAAACCTGATATCGGAAAACTGAAACCGATGAAACAGTCAACTGGGATAAATTGTGTAGCAGAACGAATAATAGAGCATTTTACAAATGCATGTCGAGGAAACAAATTGACTGATTTACGACGTAGCAAAATCAACCAGTGGGAACTAACCGTAAAAGAGCGTGGAGCAACCATCAGCGACATAGCGAGATTAGAAACATCGCTGAGATTTCCAATAACCGTTACAACAATAACCGGTGAAGTATTATACGAATCAAAGTATAAATCAAAGGGAACCCCAATCAAAATTATTGATCATAACGAACACGCGTGGACGCCCGCGATCACAATATTTCCACGGGATAGAACAGTAAAGTATATACCCGAAGAATTCCTGGGAGAACAATTCTCCAGGGATGGTTTTCTCGCGGAGAGGAAACTATTTGATGCTATTGCCTACTTGTGTAAAAACGACCCTGTATCAGTGTGGTTACTTCGCAGCGCTGAAAACGATGCGGATACCTTTGATCAGTTTGTAAGACCAAACGGCGAATTATATCGCACTGAAGCATTTCACAACAGGATGAAAAAAACCGCCATAGAATTTGAGGAGCATGATGAACAACTGCTAACAAATTGTTTTACGATTCCATCGGTTGTAGCTCATGTTGCAGCAAGGAAAAATGCGTGGAGACCAACGCGCAAGGAATTTCTGCCGGATGTACAATCCAGTTGTTTGGAGTATTATCACGGTGGATTATGGAACACTGAATACAACCGCGACGCTATGATCTCGGTTGATATGGTTGCCTGTTATCCAGCGAGTTTTCTCGGGTATGGATCCGCCGCTGAGTATTTCAAACGATTTGGACACCCCAGACATGAAATGACTCGTGTTGCTATTAATGGACCACTGCCTGATTTTGATTTAACCGGATTCGCTCGCATAGTATCATTTGAATTCGCGGCAGGACTCCATCGCTGTTGCTATATTTGGATCGGTAGACACATGGCTGAAAAGAAGTGGCTGCCAATAGCGCTGCTACGGTATATGATTGATTGTAGCATGCTTGTATCGTTGATTGTCAGTGACGCGATTATATCATATCGGGCGCAGACTGAAGTGTGGTTACCAGAACCAGAGCGTCTAGATAGCATAATTGACGAGTCCAGAAAAAACATTGATGCCGACGAGGAATATATCATCGAATGGTCCAGGAGGATATTTAACCAACGAAACCGCGAGGCAAAAGATCTCGGTAGAAGAATAATCGGTAAGTTCACACAAGGTGGAAAAAACCACGACTACAAACGATATTGCTCACGGCTGATTATAGATGACGCAGAATATGATTTCGTAATCAAGGACGCAGTGGCAAAAAATAGATACGTGAACTACAAAACAGCTTTCTTGTCCAATGGAACGAGGTTGGGTACAGTTGTTACCTACAGCGATGGAGACAGCCCAGCATACCCGCATTTGAGGGCGTCTATGCTGGGTTATGCCGCTATCAATTTATTCTCGATGATAAATAGATTCCCCGATACCGCGGTTAGAGTAGCCGTTGATTCATTTTATATTGACGTAGCGTATAAGGGAAACGTAGCCGAGTTTACTAGTCCGGACGAGAGTTGGGGTACATGGAGAATTAAAAATGAAATACGACGCGATTATTCCCCGTCAGCAGATGTCACCGTTGAAAACAACTACTTACGCGGTGATAAATTGTCAGAATGGTCTAATGCACCATCGTGTTCTGATCCAATTTGTAGACACAAGACGGTTTATTTAAGCGGCTGTGGCGGGTCAGGAAAGACGACTCGGGCAATTGAATTATTTCGAACGCGGGCAAGTATAATCGTGCTTACACCGACCCATAGACTAGCGCGAGAGATAAAACAACGAAATGTTGACGCCGTTACTTATCACAGCTTTTTTCGATACAGCGGCGGTGAGTGGACTCCTGATCGAATGGGTGAAAAATTTATTCCCGACATTATCATCTGGGATGAGATATGTACTGTTTCGTTAGATACTTTACAAATGTTTCTTGAGTGGTTGTTGCGCGCGAATACAGCGGTAATCATGTGTGGGGACCATGGCCAACCACCACCATTTGTCGGCGAGGGTCCACATGATTGGTTGAGCGGGTTCGTGGACTATTATGAAGAAACCGATACTGATTACCGAGCACTTGATGAACAACTGCGCGAGGTTAAAAAATTAATCAGATTACAGCCAGATAGAATTCAATGTGAAATAATCCGCGAGGTGATTCCGGAAACGCCGTTAAATGAATTCTGGGAAACATGGAGACCAAACGATTTGATTGTAGCGAGTAGAAAGATAGTCAGAGACACACTTCAGCGGAAGTTGTTTACGTTGCATAAGGAAAAGTTTCCAACGCGTCCAGTGCCGTTATGTTATAGATCCGCGGACACACGGCGGCAGAACATTGAAGTTGAAATTCCAGGCCGGACAGAAAAACAAATTCTCGTGCTGAATGATATCGTGCTCGTTGATATCGGTGTCGTCGAGGACGCGCTACGTGCTGATAAATCCCCGTGGACGCTAGGATACGCAACAACAATACATTCCTCGCAGGGACTAACCATCACGGACACAATTGTTTGGATAGTTGATAATCGCATCGAATGGTCGAATCTAGTCTATCTTGCAGTGTCCAGAGTACGAAGGATAAATCAGCTTCGAAGAATTGTTATTGACGAAGCCACCGACGAAGCCGGCGACAAAGTCACCATCGATGCAAGCGTCATTGATAGAAAACTCTCCGGTTACCGCCAACAGGATAAAAAAAAACAGCGGCGTTTTGATATTGATGCCGAATTAATAATCTCGCTACGACAACAACAGAATAATCACTGCGCGAGTTGCAATTGTATAATGAGTTGGCGTTATTCGGATAAAGACACTCGCCAATTTACCGTGGATAGGATCGATAACAGTCTCGGTCATGTCAAAAACAATGTGAGGTTGACCTGTCTTGAGTGTAATAGACGCAACGGCGCTAGTTAAGACCACGCGGGGGTAATTGAGTATCGTTAGGTATCACTTGTAGTTGCTCGCGTGTAAATCCGCGCTGAGGAGCAGTTGAATCCAGTCTATAGATCGGTGGTCTACCAGTTGATCGTGTTATCGTTGATATGTTATGTGTGGTAACACTCCAAATAGGATCGGTAGCCCTTTTTTTACCGCCTTCAAGCTCTCCTGGTTCATATAGATATCTAACAGTGACATCGCCAAGAATCGGCTTAGAAACGCTATTTATTTTTAATTTTCCGGGTATATACTCGTATTTAATCGCGTCGCTGGGCTTCATGTTGATTACTCGGGTAATCTCGTTATTTAACGCTGCAATTACACCTGGCAACCTTTTAACCCATTCACGAGATCGTTTTTCTTGGATGAATTCCTTCGCGTATTGATATCCAAATAACCGTTCAGCGAAAGTCCGATTGAATCGTTCAACAATTGCCTGATCACGATGTAGCGCAGTATGACCTCGTCGTATCGCGACGCTATGATGTTTCAGCGTTGATAAAACAGCGCCGCGAAATTCACTACCGGGATCAACTTGTAATAGATTTGGCCAGCGCAGAGGACCTCTTCGATAAATTCTTTCAAACGCAGCGGCTACTTCAGTTGCCGACTTTGTTTTTAACGGCTCCGCTTGTTTGTATCGACTCGCAACATCAACTACGGTTAGCGCGTATTTGTAACCGTTGTCATGCGGCAAAAATAGTATATCAGCCTGATGAACTTCATTAGGTACGCTGACATCAAAGCGCGAGAAGTTGATTTGTTTAGGCGGTGGTAGATAGATTTGCCATATAGCCTGTTTGGATAACCAATTAGCCGCAGTGGTCTTTGTTACCTTTGCAGCGCTTGCAAGCTTACCAATTGCGGCCTTCCCCTTCCAGTATCCTCTCGGAGAATAATAGATGGATTCCATGTTGTTATTATAAACGCTATCGTTTTCAATTACCAGCGCCAGAAGCTCCGCTTCCAATCATTAATTTACCTTTCATAGCCGATTTTACCAACCATGAGGCCAATTTTTCTTTGACGGATTTATCAGGAATAGCATTTAATGCGTGAATTAATTTTACATCCGCGATATGACGCTGTTGCAGATCGCTACTTTTGTAAGCAACATCATGAGCATGACACGCCTTATCGATAGCGTTTATTGGATACTCACCGGGTTTGGGCTGATTTTGATCATCGAGTCTAATATCTAATCGTGTTCCGGGGCCACAGTAGTTATATCCTGGGAGGTGTTTTTCTCCTGGATACTTTGCCCACGGTGTTCCGGGGAGTTTTGCCAATTTGGCTGCGATGTCACCTCCTCGCTTTTTTTTAAAACATCTCCGGGTCTAATAGAAATAAATCTAAATTTCTTTGTACCGCATTGTACACACTTGCCAGTAAGGGCCGATCTGTTATTTCTTGTTGTAGCGGTTGTCATATCATTTGTGCCAGTACGTACTCTACACTTCACACAATATAGATCCATAATTTATGTATAGAGATATGAATATAATTGATTTTTCGGCGACTAAAACAAGAGAACCAGTTAAGCATGTTGCAGCGTTACCAAACTCGATCCGGATGATTATCATCGGACCATCTGGATCCGGCAAGACGCAATTGTTACTCAATTTAATAATGAGATGGATGAAGTGGGATAAGTTGTATTTGGTTGCTCCTAGCGTAGATGATCAACGATGCTACGAGGTGTTGAAAGATTTCAACGAGAATGCATCAGCGATCGCTAAAAAAAATGTTATTGAGTTTATTACGGATATCAATGATGCACCGGGTATTGATGATATTGATGGCGACGTTAACAATCTAGTCGTGTACGATGATGTTATGTTAGACAATCAAAAAAACCCAGCTAGGATATTTTCCAGAGGCAGGCATAAAAACACTGACGTGATATATGTCACTCAACGATACACTCAGATTCCAAAAGTAATTAGAGACAACTGTAATATTCTTGCTGTGTTCAACGGCGTTGATACACACACGCTACGAAATATTTGGCAGACATGGTGCGGCGGTGACATGGACTTTAATGTTTTTCGAAACTTTTTTAGTCATGCTCAGTCGACCCCACATGGATTTGTAACGATAAATTTACATGATCCTCGGACACGATATCGTATCGGACTTGACCAAATATTCGGTTAGTTGTAAATAATTTTCATTGTAAATAACCACTTAGCAGCAGAGGGGGCAATGACATCGACGCGGTCGTCGACGTGCTTACCGGACGCTGACGACGCTGGGGATCGACGCGCAGAAGGTGTTAATTAAACCAAATGACGTCACCATCGTGTAGGATGGACCGTCGTCGTTTTTTTTTTACCAGGCGCTGACGACACTAGATCGTTGAGTGCAGAAAGTAATAATTAAGCAAAATAACGATTGGACAAAATGTCCGATTCGCCCCCTCTGCTGCTGTTATTGTACTAAGTTTACTAATTTTTTCTTTATTAATTCCATTTGTATTTATAGACAAAATCCAGATGTTCTTTTCCTCCATTTTTTTGTCTGTACCCCAGGTTGTCGCTGGTTATACTTATCTACTATTGTTTAATTTATTCTTCATCAGTATGTTAATTTTATAATAGAATTTGATGAAATTTTAATTTACACTGAAATTTTTTTGAAGTTTAAGTAGAAATTTTATAAAATAATTTTGGTTAGGTTATGTTGGGGGAATTGGGTCCCCCCCCCCATGATCTATTCTCTACCATTGTCTGTGATTTGTCCATGTATTCTGTGTCATTCGTGTCCGTCCTATTTTCTGTATCCATTTCATCAGTCGTATTTAGGTCCGTTCATTCCTCCGTATGTGTTGCTATCGTTTCCTCGTCCATTGCCTTTTCATCCTCTGTCCTTGTCTCCATTCCTTTGTCATTGTTTTTGTCCTCTGTATCTCCTCCCTCCACTCTTTCCTTAAGAGTTTCCCTTTTCTTTTTCCATATTTTCCCTATTGTAGTGTTGTCATTTAGTTCATCATGGTCCTTCTCATTACTCGGTGGTGTGGTCAGTGTCACTGCTTTCCGTTTTTGAATTTTTTTGTTTTGTAATGGCATCGAGCAATCTAGGGGGACCATTCCGGATATACTCATCCCTCCTTCCCCCTCACCATCTGTCCCTTCTTCACTATCTGTCTCTTCTCTTTCTTCCTCTTCCTCGTCTTCCTCTCTTAAAAAAACGTACCTATTTGTTAGTGTTATTTCTTTTCCCTTTTTGTTAGGCGTCTGATTTGGTGCCGTTTTATATGGGCTCAGATACTTGTTCCAGTTTATATTTGTCTTTTCTGCTAAGGCAGCTACATCCGAGATTGGGGGGGGGGGCTCTCCTTCTTTCTCTCCTTCTTTTTCTCTGTCGGTTTCCGGTTCGACTTCTATTTGTCTTTCTCTATCTTCCCCTTCCGGTGCTTGTACAACCTTGCTTGCATAGCTGTCTCTCTGCTTGTTGTTGTTTCATTTTTACAGTCTTTAAGGGCGTGTCCCACTTGGTTGCACATTGGACATATTCTATGATATTCGCAGACACGATACCATGACTTTAGCCTGAATCCCATAACATAGAAGTATGGGGGGATTTTTTTTGCCTCTTCTTTTTGCATTATTAGAATCCTGACCCCAGACTTTATGGGGCCAAGCCCCACACTGTTGCCATTTTGTGGGCTTTAACTTTTATTTTAAATTTGTTTTGGGCTTTCTTTACTACTTCTTCTGTATCTATTTCTAATAGTAGCCCCATGATATGTACTTCTGTCGTCTTCTGTTCTATGTACCTAGTAAAAGAGGGGCATCTTCGATCGTTGCTATTTTCCCCTTGATTTCCAGGGTTCCCATATCTAGCAACTTGTTTTTCCTACCCCTGGGGTATAGGCAGAATCTGTTGTAACCCACATTTTGGAGGGTGTCTATTTTTCCAATGTCAATTATATTATTCAGCACTGCCAAGATTTCTCCCTGCCTGGGGGTCCCATCTGCATTTCCAAAATCTATAATTTGGCATCCCTCTTCATGTACTGCAACTAATTGTCCTTGGTGCGTATACGTATTAAAATACGTACTCAGTTTGGTCCCTCTCGGCTCCTGTACTAATCTTTCTCCTATTGCAGCCATCCTAAGCCTTAGGTCCGAGTTGTATTCACATTACAGGTCCCACACCACTGTGTCACTAGTATATATGTACTGAGTCAATGTTCAGTCTAGACTGAAGTGGTCAAATGTTAAGTTTTTATGGTCACCGTCACTGCTGATATAAATATCTTAATTCCCCACATATTTATGTAAGGAATAAGAAAAAAAAACTTTGAATTGCAAACAATTATACACATGGGAGTTTATCCATACAACAGATAAATTCAGTGTTCACTTTGAATAGTCACACACAGATGCAGGAGCAAGTCATCAAAAAACACAGGGGTTCCCCGTTATAAACGAGAAATCCAAATAATAAATGCAAAATGAAGAGTGAAAAGATGCAAAAAGAAAGAAGGAAGAAAGAAAGAAAAAAAGAAGAAAAAGTGAAGAAAAAAAAGAAAATGAATAATTATGTCACGAGGCAGGATGCATTACGCGTTTTCATTGGTTGACTGAATTTCCATTAGCTACCATATTTGTATATAAATACGTCTGCATCAACAGATGAGAGCTGCTCTCATATACTGAAACGCCGACTTAAGCGGTTGTAATAAAATTAACAAAACCTTAAACCATGGCTATGGCACTGCTTCAGGTATCATTGAAGTTAATTAATACCAACCATAAAAATATTTGATGAAATATAATTTATCCTGTTTGGAAATACATTCCAAAGTACCGTATTTCTCCATCTGTGGAGACATACTTCTAAAATCTTCTCTCCAATCCTGGTAACAGTCCCAAAGAAAATATATGTAATAATATAATATGTGTGTGCAAAGAAGTAAAGTAAGGAAATGATTAACCTTACAAGCCACAAATATGAGATGTTTTACATTGTATAAATTGTGGAGTAATGTGAAGACTTGTAAACTTGTGTCTTTCTCCAGTATTGGTTACATGTCAATACCCATAGATGGGTAAACCATATGTATATATACACATATAATATGATTGTCTGTAGTGTGTGATTCCAATGTTTGTATAACATAAATCTGCTATATTTTATTTATCCTGACTTAGTTTTCTTTTGGTCAAGTGCTAGGCAGGGACGAACCTATTATTTTCTTATGAAAACGTTGACCGTATGTGGATCAAGAAAATGTTACAAACAGTAGAATGCAAATTCTGATTAGTATAAAGCAAAAGCAAAATAAGAAAAATACAGTTTGCATTACTAATTATTATAAAGATGAAATTTGATACCATGATGAATGCATGAACATATAAATGAAAATATGTGAATTACTAATGTTTGGCACTGTTCAAAATTGGTAGACAGCAAAGTTACATTACAATCATGCTGCCATACATGACAATAAACGTTCATGTGAGGGCTGTTCCAGGAAAGCATATATCCCCCCCCCCCCCCGGGAACGGCACTTAAAAAAAATTTCTGTAGGATGTTGTGTTTCGAACTATTTTGATTCCGACAGTGGAAGGTTGGTTAGGAAAATCACATCTGTTGTGGGTTGTACTAACAAAATGAGAAATCGCCGGTGGAGTTGTCAGAAAGAAGAAGAAAAAAACGAATATATATTTAAAATCGCATCTACCCCCCCCCCCCAGCGGTCTAACGTGAATAAAACAATGGGTCAGAAAATGATGCCAGTACACACGAGTGTACGTAATTTGTACGAATTTGCGTACTTTTAAAGCAGTGATACACGTTTGGCAAATTACGTCAACGCCGCGGATATAAAAAAAAAATGTGCTTTGTGCAGTATGCAAGTATTATTAAACTTTTAACTTAACTTTAAAAGTGCATTTCGCAACGTAATTCGCACTGCCGCAGCTTTTTCACAGCGCTTGATGTGACATCCAGATATCTGGATACTTCGGTTTGACATGAATGGCTGTTAAACTAAATTTGATTCGTTCACTGGCCCTGGAACATGCATTTTATGGAGTTTTAGCCTTACTTTCATCGTGGCAGTTTTACAAATGCATGTTTCCAATAAGGGCCACACAGGAAACCAAAATGGTTGAATCACAACACGGTTTGTCTTCAGATGTTTTCAGTTGGCAAATACTGGTTGGTGATAGCTATGATGACAATGAATTTCATGTATATCGGTCAGTTGGACATTGGAAAAATGTCACTGGAAATATCAGTGTGTGATTTTGAACCCACAACTGATGTTGAGTGCAAGTCCGATGTACATGTTGGATGGACAATATGCCGGTTATATTTATTAAATATACCCATGTCTAAACAAGCAGACTTTGGGAATGTTGGACTTAAAACCCTAATACAGCATTATGGAAGAGACAAATCTGGCATAAGAGGCAGCAAAACACTGATTCAAGGAAATGAATCTTTGGCAGGGTTCATGTTAGTGAAAACTGACAGAGGTCTCGGAAATGCTTATAATCATGCGTATTTGGATGCCAATTTTTTTTATATTTAGGTGGGCAGTAAAATTCAAAGATTTACCAGTCCTGCATTAATCACCTGCATAGAGGGAAAATGTGTTGATCAGTTAGCTGTGATGAAATTTACAATGAAAGAATTTAGTGGTTGAAAGCACCCACCCACCCACCCACCCCGTCATCACCATTATAAGAGTACATCAAAAGAACATGCTGCAATAGCTAAGCGGCGAGATCAAAGGCTTTGACTGGCGGCTGGGTGGGAAAATCTACTGATATTTAGAGTGCTTGAATTCAGAGGCAGAAATACCTAGAGATGTACATGTGGTCATTCATAACAGTACATCAAATAAACAACTTTAGCTTTCATTATTGTGTTCATTTCGGAGTGTAACGGAATAAGCAGTGCACGTGACCTCGGAATCATGACATGTTGAGACATAGACTTGAATGAGTATTTTGGGGTTCAACAGCAAACTGACAAAGATTGTGAGATTCAGGAGAGGGCTGAAGTTGCTAGAACTGATAGTTTGAAAGGGACATTAGCCAAGTGTAAGAAAGTGTGATGCCTGGCTTAGTGCTTTGAGTAAGACCTTCCTTGGATCGAAACTATTCAGACTCACTCTGATGAACAAGCAAGAGCTGTGTCAGTGTTATAAAGAATGTAGAAATTAAACTCTGGCAACCAATAGTTTTTATATTTGGCATAGTTTTCCGAGAGGGGACTGCAACTTTTCTTGATGGGACTCATATTTTTACCAAAATGGGAGCCATGGACTCTTAGTTTTAAAATCCTAACGAGACCTCTGGTTCAAAACTTTTCTTTTTGGGACAGAGATATCCAAGAGAGAATACCCATGGGGCCATACATGAAAGATGCTGAAAATTGCACAACCATAAAGAACAGTAACTTGTTCAAGCTAGTTATGCATATGCGTTTCAGACAGCAGGCAATGAAAGGAGTTCACAGCACAGAATAATATTTGTACACAGAGGAGGAGGATCATATTAAATTCAGATACAATTAACAGATTAATGCTCATAGGGAACATCAGAGAATCCCCATACAACATAATTACGTGTGTGTAGATCTCAAGTTGGCAGAACCACTGAGCAACAAAAGAATAAAAAGACAAACTTTTGTATCATGCAGATGTATGACCAAATGATGTACATGCTCTCTATGTGAAAAATTAAATGACATTAAACATAAGAGACTGTCTGATCTGTGTAAACTCTAAGCAAGATGGATAAAATTTGTCCTGTTTGTGTTCGGTTCTTCCTATGTATATTTTGATCATGGTGATATTTTCTGCAGACCTTTTGGCACTTAGTTCCAAGCCATCATTTGGTATTTGTATTGCAAAATGGATAACTAAAAAAGTCTATTATCTAGTACAATACATTTTAAAGCAGTATCATTAATAATAATAATAATAATAATAATGACCTTATTTAAAGAGGGTAACACAATTAGCTAAAAACTAATCTACCTTGAGGCCCTCATACAAAGGAATTTATTTATTTAAGCTGCATCTCTGAAGCCACTGGATATATTGGGTTGGGAAGAAGTAAATAGAGTGGGCATTTCTAATCTCAACTGGAATACTATTCCAGAGCAGAGTTCCAGAGTATTGGAAACTTTTTTTTTAAATAACTCCTTATTTGGTTTGGGAATTTTATACTGTTTGGTAGACATGGATTGCAGGTGGGGAGTATTACCAGGTAGCCTATACTTGAATAGTGATTGTAAATATTCAGGAGCACTATTATGAGATATCCTGTACATTAATTTGGCTTTTCTCAAACAGATTCGGTCTTTAATAGGTAATATTTTTAACCTACCAGCTAAACTTTCCTTGCTTTCTTTCTGAATTGATATTAGCCCAAATGCTCTTTTTTGAAGATGTGCCAGCTTTGCTATGTTTTTATCATTTGAATTACCCCATACTGTACTACAGTAGTCCAAATAGGGTTGTATGTAACTGTTATAAAATAGTTTTCTGTGCCTTTCAGGGAGAAAATGTCTTTGCCTACTGAGAAGCCATAAACTTGAATTGACTTTTTTACTGGTATGTTTGATATGTTCAGTCCATGATAGGTTATTATCTACCAGAACACCAAGTAGTCTACATTAACTGATGATGAAATTGATGAAAAAAATACTTGATGTCATTCTGATATAAGGATTCTTTACTAGACTACTAATCTGTTCATCCTGATTCTTTTTTTCTACCATCTCCTTTAGTCTTACTGGTACCAGTGCTTTTAATAAAATTGTAACTTCTATTTTCTTGCAATCTAAATATTTGTAGTGATGTGTTATTGTCAAAAGGTAAAATGTGCTTAGTGTTGTAAAATCTAAAACTATGAATTAGCAAGGGACTAAAGTAAAAAGTGGACAGAAATTATTGCCATATTACAGTGCTGTTAGAAACAACAGAATAGTCATACAAGATGTATTTTGCACAAAGTTGTAGTACTAGCCCTCGTACTGTCAACATATATTCTACTTAAATAATCATATCATTATCTCTGTATATTCCTATCAGTATTTTCCCAGTGGTAGTAATTTTCTGATCTGATGTTGTTCATTTCTTGCGCAATTTTTACACATAAAGAATTCTCACTGTATCATTAAAAAAACAATGTAATCTGCACCAAATTGAGTTGTTTGAGAAGAAATTAATTTTTTTAACCCAAAAATCACTGAAGCTACGAGCTCTTGCATTAAAGTCTCACATTAAATAACATTTGAAGTAGCCACAATAGTAGTTTAGGATGCAACTGTACCAATTTCACCTTCGGTATATTTAAATCTTGAATGTGATTGAGGAACATAACTCCAAAATAAACACATCAGTTTTAGAACCTGTTCATTGACTATGAATCAAGTATCCGAGTCCAACTGAATTGCTAGAAATTTTTTAATTCTTCTGACAACATCATAATTAGCTGTCAAATATGGAGTAAGCCTATAGTGTTTATGCCATCCCAACCAAGACCCCACCACAACCACGTGACCATGCCCAATGACATCACAGTAATAATCACTATACAACTAGAGATGACATCTCTTCGAGAATTTTGATTTCAGTAGAGCTGTAACAGAGTGGAACAGTAAGAAAGAGTGACAGATATTTAAGTGTTGGGAGATATTTAACAATGGCTATTCCCACCACCACCACTTCCTCGTTGGAGATCACACACACACAAAACTTGGAGTACATCCTGAAATCCTGGCAGCATCCCTGCAGAGGAGATAATCTGACTATTCAATTTTATTGGTCTCTGGTTATCCCATGGCATTTCTGTTACTTGAACATTATCTTACAGTGTGTCCATTCAGCATGGTCGATAAAGGCTTACAACCATTGAGAGCTGTTCAAGGACTCATTACTACAGGTGTGAAAGAATGAGAACCATACTATAAATCAGTGAAGATAAAAATAGAGTATATATGTGTTTGACTGTCCTTGATTGGTTGATAAAGAAAGTAAGATTTTAGTAAAAAAAACCTTTTGAGATCTTGTCCTACTTTAACTGATAAAAGTGAGGGACATTGTTTTATTAACATAATTTCCATCCCTTTACAGACCCGAGTTTGGACGACTCATTACTGAAATCAGTAGCTGACTCTTTGGTGCAGTATTGAAAGCACACATTTCAAATTTGTATAGATCCAGAAAATGGTGCAGCTGTTATGGGTTTCTTTCTTCACAAAAGCTGTCATCATAGATGTGTCTATACTGATATAAATTTGATCATGAGCGCTAAAAATTTTAAGTTACTGAATTTTAATATCGTGGTGTCTGCACAAATTTACAGTGGGAACTAAATTAGTGCAGAGTCCTGAACTCTTGAGTTTTGTGCAGAAATATGGTATCCAAGCAGAATACATCCAGAAATGTAGAGGTTTTCAATCTTGGATTTAGTCTCCCCATTGTGTTTCACACTGATATGCATATTCACAGAACATTTGTATAGTAGTAGGAAAAGTAAATGAGAAATTTAGACACATATCATAAACAAGACAAACAGTATGTGGGGGGAGAAGATCATAAAGAACAGGCTGGAATGGAGAAGTATAATAAAAACAATAATGAGTAGAAGTGTGCCTCTTTTTTTATGTGTGCAACATTAATTTCTTAGCTTAAGTAAGAAATTTCATCAAAAGGAAGACAATAAAGGGTGTACTGTTAACTAAACCAACATGAATAAGCTACTTAAAAGAGGTTTCAAATTGATTTTAACCTTCTGGTCAGTTTCTGCCCATTCTGGTGATATGTCCACTGAATCAGTATGGTTGAAAGAAATATTTGGCAAATTTAAAAAATGAAAAATCTTTTGGCAGATTATGATTATACCCTACTTCTGCCTGAGAGATGTGAATAATTTTATTTCTTGGTTTGCTGATTGTGGTTGTTGCTCAATTCAAATGCATCATTGAAAAACATTGATGCATTCTCATACTTTGTTACAAATATTTATTACAGATGCATATCATCACATGTTGGTGAATATAGCTTGAATAAGTTATAACAGTTCTAGTTGGAACAATGAACATTGTTAAGAGAAAATTTAAGTGAGCTAAAATGTAAACTTGTTGGCAGTGTGGGATGCAGGATTGCTCAAGACTTTTCCATCTCATGCTCACCCTGAAAATTCCATTTGCACCAATTGATGATAACTTTTAGGTAACTGTCAGAAAGGCATAGCTGATGATATTCAAAGGTCTACAAAAATTACTAGAGTCAAAAGTTATAAACTCATACAGCTGTGGCAAAAATGATTGACTAGTATCTTTGCTGCTGTTGCACAGTTGATTAGTTGGTTGATTCAGTGTGGTTTGATTTGGGGTTTTTTGGTGATTTTTTTACAATATATTAGGTGGAGGAAGAACCCCGAAAGACTATATATGGCAGCCAGTTTTACTGCTGAAGAAAATCCAAGTCCTTTTGAGACATCAAACACCACTTATGTAGAACCAATGACCTTCCACAAGTAACTGGCAACATTCTCATTAGCACATTGGAGGCAAGTAATCACATGACAAGCATCTTGTACCACTGCCATGGAAGCCCCTCAATTCTGTATCACAAGACAAGCATCTTAAACCACTCTGCCATGAAAGCCCCTCAGGCCATAGGTGCAACTCTCATATGAAAGACTAGAAGTGGGAGATAGAACCTGTCACAACTGGATTGAAAGTGCAGAATGTTACTACTAGGCCATCAGTGATGATTATGATGCTGTTGACAATACAGTTAACTGCAATGACATTGATTTTATGAGTGCTCTGGAAAAAATGATTCCCTGACTTTTTAAAATCTATGATATAAAAATGTTTGACTTGCTATATTTTTTTTTATAACTTTATATTAGTCTTGCAACAAGGCGTAAAAATAAGACATCGGTAACTGAAAAAGATGTTCTTACAAGAAATGATATAGTGTAAAAGTAGACAAATGATGCAACATCACTTCCACAGGCATCATTGATTTTTTTTCCCTGACAAATCATATAAGTTTACCAAAACATTTATTGGAAAAAATAATAACAATGAATCATAGAATCTGACCACACATTTAAAGCAATACAAGATTTAACTATTATTCTAATCAAAAGCAGCATGCCTGAGAACAAAGAAAAATAGCAAGACATATTGATCACTTTAGGAAACACAGAGTTTAGTAAGGATACAAATTTATGATTTCTGTATTAGAATAGAAATATCTATTATAAAATCTGTATTCATGGATGTTAAATTAGTAGGTATTAAGGACTGATCAATGGCATCTACAAATAATAAGTCACCATGAAAATCTGTGATTTCACAGTATCAGAGACATACTTGGCTGACAGACAAACAAACAAAAGAACAAAAGACTGATTATAATGAATGAATACAAACAAAAATATGCAGTAGATTATGTGATGTATATGAATTCAGTAGATTACCTCCAGTCAGCTGTCATTTAAATTGCTTCTGTACCCAACCCAATATTAAAATCGCTTCTATCGCCCACTAACTTAAAGCCAGAAATTATGTTAAAAAAATATACTTCTGTAGGGGGCAGTGTTTCTCGATTAAAACACATCTGACGGTGGATCATAATTTTTTTAAATTGCTTCTGTTGTGGGTTGGTTGAATTTGAAAGTGCCTTCCCCCCGGGGGGTATATGTTTTACTGGAACAGCCCTAGGAATATAAGTTTAGAAAAAATGAGAACTACTACGTATATAAGTATTCTATTCTGTATCAAACATTTAGAGATTAAAAATACGGTCCATCTCACAACGAGCACTATCATATAAACTTTGTACCATTAAAAAAATAGCATGTACTAACAAAAATACTGGTGTAAAGCATATTACTGCATCAACCTTTCCCAACCTTACTTGCTGCCAAAGGTGCCCATATTACAAAGGTATCAACTGAAAGTTGACATTACTAATTTGGAGTCATGGTGGTTCAATTAACTGCATGCAGGAACTCATGACAAAAATGGTTCGGTTTGAATCCTGTGCAGACCCGGTGGTACACTGTCATGAACAAGGCACTTTATTTCTGTTACATCATCACATTTACTCAAATGTGTCGGCAAAACATAATCTTTCATGTCCTGATATGTCTCTGAAAACCCAATGAAGCCAACTTCCATCATTATACATAATTATTTAAAAAAGACTATATAATGCCAATTGCAAGATTGTTTACAGATTTGCAGGAAAACAAACTTTCATTATTAAGGAGATCCACTAACGAGAAAGGTTTTTAAAGAAAAGTACAAAAAGTGCAGGTATGTTTCTATTTTGATACACTGCTAAGCTGGATAACTGATAATTCAGTAATCTAATTTAATGAAAATGATCCCTCACATATGCTGATATTCTAAGAAAGCAATATATACAACATGTTTAGAGCAAGTTAAACAAATTACCTTGACACCATTAGCCTTTAGGCCCATCAGTAATTCTTCCAAAAGAAGCCATCTCGCTGGAATACTTTCTCCCCAATGTTTCTGTTTAGATGCCAGCTCCACAATCTTCCTTTGTAAATCCTTAAGCTTAGGGTCAACAATAGTGTTGTCTATGGAAAAATCCTCATCAGCTAGGTGAAATCTTGCTGGCCTTCCTTTCAGATAGTGAAATCTAAGCTGCCTGAACACATTTTCACATGTCTCCTGTCGGTTGTCCTTGAATTCAAAACAAACTTCTCAGACTTGTACAATTAATAACAACAGCACATATGAATGGTATAGTTTCAGTCACAGACACCAGTTTACTTCATTCCCAATATTTTCAATTTAGAAAGTAAAAAATTCCATGACATTAAATAGTTAGAATTTAAATAGTTAGAATAAGGACAACAAATCTCTCTCTCATCTTAAATCTATGAGTTGTGGTTATGACAGAAATTGAAGATTATTTTTATTACTGGGTCAGTTTACCTGATGAAGAAGTTGCACTCTTTTACATCACAAAAGTTTAACTACCACATGTATGGTTTAAATGCAGCAGTGTTTTCCACATCTTCCATCTCATGCACAATATTAAAATTAAGAAGAATAAAACAACAATGTAAATCTGAGTAACATTTAATGAGAAAAGATGGGACTGAATTCAAACCATTTGATATTTTAACAATAACAGAATCATAAATATATATCAGTGTGAGATAGGCAAATTATTTGTCATATAAACACCATTTTTATTAAAAGAACTTTCAGACATTATAAGATATCTTTGTACGAAATCCCCATGTGAATATGCCTTTCTGTTCAGGTGTTGTCATAACGTGATTTTAAATTGGCTGCTATTGTGGCCATAACTAACATCAGACTTTTGCTATTTTCATTTAGACTTTATCATAAGCCTTCCAGTGATAACCACATGTTCATTTGGAGGACTAGCAATGACAAGATTTTCAAAATGTATGCTGTGGTGGCCATAATGGATGTTAAAATAAACATGATTTATTCTTTTAGGACCAACAGCGAAGAAAAAACATGCTGATATGGCAATCCATGTAGGAGGAGAAACAAAAATAAAACTTTCAAAATGACAGCTGTTATGTTCACATTGGACACCAGATCCATTTTCATTCAGAATCAATAAGACATTGCAAACCTTTTAGCTAAAATCCCATTGTCATGTGTATCTATACTGTGTGCTTAACCTTTTGCTCATGATTGTAAGTTATAAACAGATTTGTTTGTTACATAGGTAATTTATGTCCATGATTGTATGTTTTGCTGGTACACAAAGACTTTTTATAACATTTTAGTTCAAGGCCAGTCTTGTTTACAATTAGATTTTGTCTCTAAGATTCTTTGACCTCCTTTTATATCATAGGTCAAGTGAAAATGTGTTTAAATAGAGAGCTGATAAATAATTAATTCCTGTTTAAAATCAGTGTTGCTGAAATCAGAAATAATTGGAGAGAAATTATTTGTTCAAAATATTTAATGAATTACTAAAGTGCATATTGACTTTTGGATTGTTGCTGGCTTACTTTGGAATTTCCAAACTCATTCAAAGACATTCTGGACTGCATCACTTGTATATTAGGACATTCAAGACCAATGGTATACCAGGGCATTCACAACAACTGGAATTCACTCAGAGCATTCTATATTTCTGAACTTGCAATAGGACATTTAGGATTATTTGAAATTTAATTCACAATACTGTCAGTGTCTTTCTATTTTCCATCTGTATACTAAGGAAATAAATTACTCATTAAAATGTACATAAACTGTTCTTTTCACTTTCATTCTGTTACATATTTTAAGACATAGACTTATAACACTATTCTGAAATGACCACCCCTTAAGGAGATGTAGCGATAACATTTTCAAGATGACACCCATATTGGATTACCAAGCAGCACCATATTCATTTAACAATAGCTACCCATGAATCTCTAAATGTCAGTAGGATTTTCGCAACTGACTCAGCATAGTTTCTTAGTGAAATCCAAAAATGAACAGTCACATGTGGAGTTGGAATCTAGCTTTGTATACAGTACTTGAATAATCTACAACGTCAAGGTGTTTGTTCAGGTTCGCAATGGCAGTTTTGGACAAAACAGCGGAAGATGATTTAGTCATGAGAGGCAAAGTCACTACATATATAATCAACAATTTTATATGGCAGTGTAAGCCCATATCAGTCAAAGTAAATCTGATATTGAAGCACTATCACCTATGTGACCCAATGAGTAACAGGTCCTGTTGCTGAATCCAGGTATGTGGTGCAGGTTTCCCACTTATGGGAGATCATCGACACATGTTAATCTCTCATATAGACACCTTAGACATGCTTCACAGATTTTGTCATAGCTAGTGAATTACAACTGATCAATGAATACCTGACAAGCATTGTTTCTGTGACCATCAAAACTGAGGTCACAACCGAAGACCTCTTCCAGTCTGGCACATGGATAATTTAAGACCTTTATCATTTTTTTATCTATCCCCCAAACTGCTCTTTTTCTGATCCATCCCACATGCAGTTCCAATGGCCTTAAAGGCAGCTGCTTTTCCAACCATTGGAGCTGCAACTTCCAACAGCCCTGAGATTGCCAAAACAGAAATAAAATGTGCATTAACACACATATAGACTATGGTCTGCTTGAACAGCACCAGGTGTTCAAATGAAAAGTAACTGTGTGGAATATAGTGAAAACTCTGGGCAACATGCAGGACTATGTTTATGTTTTGAGCCTGGACCATGCATCCTACCTGCTCCAATCATCCCTAGCCTGAATAATTTATAAAAATGCTACAAATCTAGCCAAAGAATCTATTGGGCATATTTGATTACTGATATAACAATACATTCAAGCTAAATAGTGATACAGTCTTGTCTTTCATATTACAAACAAAATACTGGTCTGATAATTACATTCCTGCAAAAGCCACAGAAGCAAATTCTATAGCACTACTATTTGGGTCCAACTGTGTGGATTCTAATGGCATTATGTAATAGCCCACTGCAATTCTCAAAGTGGGCACATACAAGGCCATGCTTACCTATTATGGCTTCCTATCCTGTAAACTCATGATGCTGACTTCAATACAGACTTATGAAGCCTAAAATCACAGATACACATGTGTGCAAAAATATATCAATGGGGTAAAGGTCATGGAATCCTAAAAGTGTTTAGGGATTGAGAATCTGGTTCAGCCAGCTTAAAGCCCCGTTAATATACTACTCCATTCTACAATGAATTTCATTCTGATTTAGTTCTGACAGTTAAACCTAATCATATTTCAATCTCTTTCCCCAGCACCAGTTGACAGGACAAAGTTAAAATTTGTTATTCCAATTAGCTATTGATGTCTAAAACACAAACAATATAGTTCCTTTCCAATGCCCTTGTCACTTCTTTTCATTTAAAATATTGTCTGTCTTGTCCTTTGATTCTTAACAATTTTACTAACTGAAATGATATTCACAATCATTTAAATCATTCATATGCATTTATTGTATTACAATTAACCATTACTCCCATGCTTTACATTTTATTTTAATAATGTGCCAGTATTCTTAATTTTGTTTAACTTTGATTTTTCTACAGCACTCACTAATTAAGTAATGCTGCCGTAATAGTATTAAATTGTCCATAATGATGTTAAGGTACATAGTACCTTTACAATTTTGTTCCAGCTTTTTATTGTTTAGGCAATTTTCTATAAGTCTTTCAGCAAAGCTACAACATATTAGCCAAATGCAGCCATCAAAACATTTCATGGGATACCAATCCCATCTTTTTGGCATGCATTAAGTGTATGCACATGGAGAGACGTCTTTTCTGGACTTTATGAGCAGATGATGGGTGGGCATTTAGCTGAAAGCTGCCACTCATAAGGAATCAAGAAGAATCAGGTAACCTCAGTTCAAAGAATTTGGCAATCCATTATTCTGGAGTATGGGACTCACATGGAAGATCACTATCATTTCGCTTCAGGCACCATTCAGCAGGTACTAAACAGCAGCTCAAGACACCTGTCAGCAAACACTGTATACTAAGTACGTGGCATCAAGCGCCAAGTACACATCTTCCATCACTGAGCTAAGCAAACTATGATAGGTGATGGGCACGAGGTTCAGGCGTTAATTCATTAATTATATCATAACAAACACATTTCTAAAACTAAGCATATTTCTAGTAGCATGCCACCGATTGTGCTTCGTGTACAGTTTTAGTTGTCATATAGTAATATCCACTGGTTCACTCCCATATTTCTATGAATTAAGATGTCATATAAACAACATGAATCATACACAATTATTGTGTTCAATATGTACATGTTTATCCGCCTCGGATGTGGTAGGTCACTGGTTCGAACCCCAGCCGAGTCATACTAAAGACTTATAAAAAATGGTACAAACAGCTGCCTCGCTTAGCGCTCATCATAAAAAGGTTAGTGTTAGGACTGGTCAGCCTGGTGTCAGGATAATTTCGCTGGGTGTGACATGATGCTGCATGCCTGCAGCATGATGCTTCAGTGCTAGACATCACTATAAACTCACACTGTAGACATCGTAACAATATGACTGAAAAATTGTTAAAAGTTACGTACAAAAATCCAAAATACACACACAGAAATTATAATACGGTGTGATGATGAACACATTCAATCTATAACAATTACACTGTGATGAACTGCATGTAAACTTACCTCCTTAATCTTATCCATGTGTGTTCCCACTAGAATCACAGGAGGACTGGCTGATTCAAGCGATGGTGCACATGAATGTATAGAGTTCAGCCAAAGCTCTGCAAGTTCTGAAAAGAACAGAAAGCTTCAGGTTTGGATACACCATTGAAGAAGATACCACTTGAAAGAGGTTGATTGAAGATGATACCAATTATGCCAATTCAACTGACAACAATAAATTAAAGAAAATACCAATCATGCTTATGGTCACATTTTATTCACTGCAACTTAAAAGAATGCATGCAATGTCTATTACCAATTCCCTCCAGGAAAATTAGGTACTAGTATCATACACAGTAATGGGCAGATATAATTGTAACCCTACAGGAAAATTAGGTACTAGTATCATACACAGTAATGGGCAGATATAATTGTAACCCTACAGGAAAATTAGGTACTAGTATCATACACAGTAATGGGCAGATATAATTGTAACCCTACAGGAAAATTAGGTACTAGTATCATACACAGTAATGGGCAGATATAATTGTAACCCTACAGGAAAATTAGGTACTAGTATCATACACAGTAATGGGCAGATATAATTGTAACCCTACAATCAAGGATCAGGAAAAGTAACCTCATTGCAAAGTTTTCACCATAATTCTTTCAAGGTCAACTCATCCACCACAAAAAAATGAAGTGTAACAATTTAGGATAGCTACTGTTAGCATTCCATTATTATATGTTTATAAGAAATCTCTATTTATTTCAATAATTTGTATTTCCAATAATATTAATGTTGTATATTAACATTTTAGTGGTTTAAGTCATGATCGCATGTCATTCATATTATGTTTGTTGATTTTCATTGCAACCTATGCCACAACCATCCCTTTCACTGTTTTACCATACTTTTAATTTACCCTTTCCTATCTAAATGCAATCTCCCATTTATGTTATTTATTATATGTTACTCCACATGACAGTCTTTTGTTTAACGTAAGGGAATTCATAAGGTCCTGTGAACATGTTTTCTAGCTGTTGGGCAACACTAAGTTGTAAAATATGTTTAAACTGGAGGGACGAAATAGAACTCAACTGAAATTTCTGATGGAATACCATGAAGGAATCTATAGAAAAATGTGACTTATCTCCAACTACTGGACCATGACACCCAGTTCACTGAGATTTAGCACCTCGGACAAGATTATTATTTATTTATTTGTTTATTTATTTATTTTTAAGCTACTAAACATGAGCAGCTGGATTATGGCCGAGGTATTTTATACCCAGCCAGTCCATGGCAAGAGAGTTGAAGCATCTGGAATTTCACCCATTTACCTTTTTTATACATTGTTATTAAATATTTGCACAAATAACAACAAACAATACACAGCATACATACAACTCAAGTTAATTTATTTTTTACTGCATTTTTTATAATGCTAATAGGCTAGATTAAAATAAATTTACAAAGTGGTTATAACAAATTAATAGCAATACACTAGACTTGATCAAGAATAAACGAAATACCTATCACTGATAATGTTTATACAGATTATAGAAAATCCCTATCTTGGACTAACATTATGTGAGAACTTCAAGTAGGAATCGCATTTTATCAAATCAGCTAATAAAGCCAGTACTACATTGGCATTTCTAAAAAGAAAATTCAGAGACAGACCACAGACATGTAGACTAAATGATTATCTAGCAATAGTCAGATCCATGTTAGAGTATGCTTATGTTATCTGGGATCCATAATAAACTAAATATGTTGATAGAATTGAGAAGGTTCAACACCAGGTAGTAAGACTTGTATCTGGTGACTACAAAACCATTGAAGCAAGATGCGTCACAAAAAGGTAACTGACATGGGTCTACCAACACTCCAAGACAGGCATAGTATGATCCATTTGACATACCTCTAAAAGGTAGTCAAGGGATTAGTGCAGGCTCTCACCAAATATATTTTTTTAAAAAACATTAAGACAAAAATGCCAAATTAAAGACAAAACTTTTCCAATTTTGAAACTATATACATTGTTAAAAAACTAGTAAAAATAGCAGTAGATGTTTTGTACTTGAGCTATGTAGAACAGAAAAATTAAGAAATTCTTTCTTCGTAAAAACATGTGTGGACTGGAATCATCTGAGTGGCAGTGTTGAGTGTGGGCAATCAGTGGAGAGCTTAAAGACAGTTTGTATACAATTTTACTAACTTTTTAGTGGCTCTCTCTTACTGTGCAATTTTACGCTATTACTTGCCCTGCACTGTACACATTCAGATTCAGAAATCATAATTAGCATCCCTTTTCATGAAGGCAAGTACAAAAAAATGGATGAATCAATCACAGTGGTAGCAGTGATGTTTGATTCAATAGCAGGATGGAAGTTTATTAAACTATATATATATGTATATATATATATATACATATATATATATTTGCCTCGATAACTCGAGCACAATGGGATCCAAAAACATCGACCACACTATAAGCAAGGGCAGGAGTTACCAATGGTACATGTAAAAAAATGTGATGCCATCCCCACTAGACATCCAGAAAACTGCTCAGGTGAGGCTGAGAACTTGGCTGTTTAATGACTGAATCTTCCTTTTATAATCGCATTTAAAATAACTGTCAATGCACTTTTTCTAAAGATGTTGTTTGTTATTTCTTATAAATTACATTTATTTTCAAGATGCCCAGTATCTGAAAATTCATTCCAACTGGTTTCAACAACCATCATGTGTACACAAAAACATCTCTGTACTACGTTAATGCTTTTTGTTGTTGTTGATTAGCCTGGTTGACTGAGTGGTAAGCACAGTGGAGTCTGATGCAAGGAGGTTAAGAAACTGGAGACCAGACTAACCATTGATATACCACCAATCAAGATTTCTTCTTTAAACAACACATTTATTTTGTGAGACAATCATCTATGTCAAAACTCAGATTTTGCATTGTTAAGCTAGTAAAATATTTATGCTGTGATTTCACTGCAAGTAATAGTGAAACCTCGTATCATCCTTGAGGATATCTCTATGTGCCAATTCTGGAATTCTCAAATACTTGTTTCTCCACAATGGTCCGTGTCTGTGAAATAAAGCTCTTTATTTTTCAAAGTATTTATTTTGCTTCATTGCCTTGCTATCTTTGATCCTATTTATGACTAAGTAGGTTAATTTAATGTAGTCTAATTATATTACATGTACAAAAACATATGAACAGGGTTGCTAGAGCTTAAGCATGTAGGATTTCCATTCCTTTTAACTTTACTTTTGTTCCACCTTTTTAATTTGATACAAAAGATTAAACTAATATGATAATACAAAGGAGTTCATCCTCTAATTCAGTCCAACAATACAACCAACACTTCCACAAATCAGATATCATACACAGCCTGGACTTAATTAAGACCTCAGAGAAACACTCACTAACATAGCTGTGATGGTAGATTCACACATTCATTTTATATTTAAAAACAAGAGGACACATTGCATTTATAATTAAACTTAAGAGGGACTAAAAGACAGAACTAAAACAAATTTCACTTTATAAAAATAATAAAATAGTTTCTTTTTATTCATTAAAGTATTGCCTCCACTAGGCATGACATTTTCATTCAACAAAACTGTGTTGAACATCGTTAGTTACTTTGTGCTAAGAATGTTCTTTGGAAAGCAAATGTAACAAATTATATAATTTCTTATAAAAAGTTGAAAAGTTCATAATGTTGATTAAAATTACCAAGTTATATCTACCATTTTTGACAGTAAAACAAGCAATATATCAAAGTTTCAGTTTTGATCGCGATTTTCTTCAAGCTCAACAAATAGGGATCAATGATTTGGTATTATTTGAAGAAATAAATGGCATCTAAAGCTGAGCAGCATTATAAGTGGGTTCACAAATGATCAGGGAATGAGTAATTGAGTGTGTGTGTGTATATCTGTGTGTGTGTGTGTCTCTCTCTCTCAAAACAGCCAGGACTATAACCAGGCAAGAGTTGTCATTACATCAGCTGTGCATACTTTATGACTATGAGACAGGAAAGTCAAGAGTTTGCACAGACTGAAAGGAAATATTCTTTGTTTTGTTATTTTTCCTTGAAAACACTTTGTGCAGACTGACAGGAAATCTTTTTTCTTCTTAATTTTCCTCGAAAACAATTTGTACAGTCTGACAGGAAATATACTTTCTTTTCTTATTTCTCCGCAAAAACACTATAAAGTCTAGAAAAATATTATTTTTCTTACCACTAACGAACTTGTCCAGATTTCAGTTAATATGCATGTGTGGTATATACTGGCGTATAAACAGGTTCACATATTAGCCGATCCCCCCATAAAACTGAATACGTATAAACACTAGAAAGTGTATGACCGGTGTATAAGCCGGCCAAAAGAGTCAGAGACAACATCACAAGATGAATGTGGTAAGTTCTAAATGCATTTATGAAGGCAAACTTGCCTTAGCATAAATTACCTATATAACTCTCTCTGGGTTGGCATGTACAATGCTACATAGAAATGGTATAAATTTGTTTGAAAAGTCAAGAAATTTATTTAATTTGCTGTTTTCTTAATGTTTTTGCCTAATTCAGATTCATGTATAACTTGATCAGACAATGGCATGACTTGAACATTAGCGGGTTGCAGTAACACTACCTCTCTTTTTTGACTCAATTGTTTATTTATGCGTTATTACATTAGTCTTTTTATATCAGTGCACCAGTAATTATGAGAGCTTTTTGCCTTGAAATTGCAAATGCCACACTCATTAAAATATTATCCCAGTATGACAACAATGAACAGCAATAGGGTTTGATTCAATGCTCGCAATTTGGCTAGTGAGCGTATTTACATAAATGAAGCCACTACATGTACACTGTAGTTTTGAACATGCACTGAATGAGTGTGTGAGTGTGATTTGGAATTTTAACGTAGCTTTAACAATTTTTCAGTCATATCACTATGATGTCTGCAATGTGCCAGTTTATAGTGATGTCTAGTACTGGGGCATCATGCCGCAGACATGTAGCATGATGTCCCACCCAGTCACATTATCCTGACACCAGGCCAACCAGTCCTAACACTATCCTCTTAATGCTGAACGCCAAGTATAGTTGCTGGTCAAAATTCCCTCTTAACCCAAGCCAGTTTCATGGTTATAACGATTAACTGGCCTACAATGATGTCCGAAAACAAAATACAAATCTGCTAATTATAAATAAAGGAGATGCCAAAACATCCAGCTTTCCATTGTGTGGAAAATTATGATTTTGTTCAGTCAAAACACAAAAGTAAAATAGATCAATGATGATCTTAGTTGATCTATATTCAGAATTTTAGCCTCTATTATTATCATACTTTCATGAACACGCAACAGTTATGCTAGTTGTGCTTTGCACAATTGAATTTATGTACATTTCATAAAGATTACCTCAATTTGTAGCATCGCTTATATCATTGAAAAATAGAGTAACTCGTGAGCGCTTGGATCAATGTAAATGAAAAAGCTATTACCAAATAGGTGAAGTGTTATCTGGAAGAATGCAATCGAAAAAATGAATAAAGCAAAATCTGCATCTAATATGTTTGGGAATAAACAATGATTAAAGTGACGCTAGGCATGATTTGCACCGTGTAAGTACTGTACATTACAGCCTGGTCTCCTGGGTAAACTCATACCAGCCCCTTGAATTATGAAGTTTTTTGTTTACCTTTATTTAATTTCATGTCGGAGAAATCAGGAAATATGCACATGCAAAATAATAACAAAAGCAATCATAGTAGTTTATAACAGTTTAGTAAGTCTTCACTGAGAATATATTTTATTCCCATGCATATACATCTTAGGACAAGGAAACTAATTGTATTTTTGTGTCCCAAAATTTACAGCCATTATGGGAGTCAACCAAAAATAATCTTAAAAACTTTCAAGTTTATACCTTGACCTGCAGATAAGCCGACCTCCCTACTTCCAGGCCTTTATTTTTTCCTAAATTATTCATCTTATATGTGAGTATATATGGTAGTTTTCATCACTGGTTGCTTTTTATTATTTTAATTTTAAAGCTTGCCTAAAACTGCTCAATTAAGAAGGTAAAATGCGGTCAGCATTAATAAGCATTTTATTTTTGACACATTAGTGACACATTCTTCAAACAAGGAGAATCACGAAACATTTTCATGGCAGGAACACCTTTTTGGCTTGGTGCAAACAATGAGAACACTATCTGAAGAAAGCTAGGATTTCAGGAAATACACTCTTAATGAAGCATATTCAAAATGAAAAATGTCTATGTTAAGTGCAAATGATTACAATAACTTGCAGTAAGGATTTGGATTCCATATTGTATCCTTCACAGAGAGAGAGGGAGAGATAGGTACTACAAACAGTTAGTAATCATAAATGCCTTGGATCATGTTCACCTATTTTTTATCTGTATTAGGCATAGTATGCAATAGGAAAAATTAACTGAAAAAGAAACAAAAGGTAAAATATTAATTTCAACTTATGCTCAAATTTACTTGCTAATATAAATATACATGATGTACAGTATTTATATACAACAAATGGCTATATCCTGATCAAGAATCAAGTAAGTTTTGAGGTTTTGCATAAATGATTCTGCTTGTAAATCTATTTGTAAATGGTAAAAAAAACACGAATTAATTAATTCTGCAGAAGGGGAACAAAAGGATAAAATGCTGTAGTTCTCACTGTTTAGAACAAAAGGTCAAATTATACCTTTATAAGTAGTTTGAAGCAAAGCCATTATTTATTTTAAACAATTAATCTGAATAATGCAAAGATTGGAAGGGGCCCCAAGTGGCCGAGTGGTCTAAAGCGCTCACCGTTACAGATCACTGCCATCTCACCTCTGTCTGCGTGGGTTTGAGTCTCAGATTTGGCCAATGTGGGTATGTGAGAAAGCCTGCCAGTAGCTTCTCGTGGGTCGGTGGTTCTTTCCGGGGGTTTTCCGGGTTCTTCCTCCACCATTAATACTGGCCGCCATGTATAGCCTATCTTGTGCTGAAAAATGGCGTTAAGCCCTACAACAACAACAACAACAATGCAAAGATTGGAAGGCAATAAAATCAATGCAAATAAATGATATTAGCTCTACTGATCAGTTTAGAAGATTTTTCTATCACTAATTTGTTTTTCACGAGAATGAAACAATGGCACAGCCTATAGTTATACAGTATGATTCACTTGTCAGAGTACATTGTTATTATCAACATAATGGCAAAGAAAAACAAACCTTTAGAAGAGCTGGTGTTGTGCTTTTAGGTTATCAGTTCGTATATGAAATTAACACGTCAATCGTAAGGAAAAGAAGCTGTGTTATGGCTTCTATTGTGCTAGGTTAGGTTTTGTCCAGAAGCGATTATCTTCAAATACTGTACGTGTCAAACTTGTGTTTAGGATGGCTTTGTGCAACCAACTGTATAAATAAATGAAATGCTACTATGATAATTAATGTAAAATAGTACAGTTTAAAGTAAAATAAAGATTTAATAATGCTTTTCTTCGCAAGATTTTTTGCTTTTGCAGCAACCACCAGAAGTATGCATTATCAAGTTTCAATACTATACTGTAATGGTTGGATGTTGGAAGAAATGGTACATTATGATAACGATAGTGTGTGATCATAGTAACCATCAAAAACTGTGTGCTTTTATTTCACTTTAGTCAGATATGAACGTGATTCTGTCATCAATTTATTTGACATAATCTTTTTTACTGCAGGGAGCACACTATCACACACATTCAGATGATCATTAAACAAGTATACTAAGAAAACTACAACAGAAATAACGACATGAATACATCTGTAGACTTCAGTAACATAGAATTTAAAAAATGGATTTATTTAATTAATAGTTTGCATTGCATTTTCATATTATAAAACATTTGATTTGGCATTATGTACATGTATCACACAACCTTCAATAAAACTAGGAAATCTATAATTAGCTGAATGATAAGTTTACAGACAGTACAAAAGAGTAAATTCCTCCCAAATCGATAGCAATTTTGATAGATGATACACCTCACTCACTCTCTCTCTCTGGCATGCTTGCTGGGGTAATAAACAGTAAACCATACCCATAATATCGATACCATGTACAATCCAAGGCAGTCATCATATGTGTTTCCATGACAAAGCATGGTGTACAGAGATATTATCAGCAAGACACTGTAGCAACTCCAGCATCAAAAGCTGAAAGATGGTGGAAGGTTTTTGTTTTAATCCTCTCGACTCTCATTCCACTCCTACTACAAAGCGTGTGCATGGGGTTCCCAAATATCATGTGTGTGTACTGTAACTGTGACATACATACAAACATACTTACATGCATAAGTACTAGCCTATCCATGTTCCATCATTTTCTTATGGTGATAAGCAACATAGCCAGATTTGAACTAAACTTACCATGAACTTGATACTGTCTTTTCCCTTCAATATCAAAGAAGATATCATCATCTGTCACATCATCTGTCAGATGCTGAGTAAAATCTATAACCAATAAGTAAATGGCTCGTTGTGTCAAGAAAGTTTGATGTGTAGTGTAGTAAATGTATTGACCGGCAAAATCCCACATTGCCAATGGTGAATACTCTTCTCTACTTCTTACTAGTTTGTCAGCATTTTCATTTAGAAACTGAAGTATATTCTTCACTGCATCCGTACTGATGTTCATATCAGTATTTCTTAAACTTTGTTCCAGTATTTTCTCCTCTGAAATGTTACTGAAACTTTTCTTTTTATCTCCTGGCAAGATTTTGCTGCTTGCATTTGAACCTTCATCATCCTCATCGCTATTCTGATCCTCTGATGAATTTGATGAAGATGATTTTCCTCTCATTTGATCTGTTCCTAAGCATGGTGTTTGCTTTACATCATCCCTACTTGAATCTTCATCAAATACATCTAATGGCATGGATGAGGACTCTTGGATGCTTATTTGGTCTGTTCCAAAATTTCTTGGTTCCATGTGCTGAATGTCAGATTCCTCTACATCAGGAGCTGTCTTCACCTGATGCATGCCATTGCTGTTTTCCACTTCCTCACTGTCAGGTACCTGGCCTTGATTATTCAGAAGCTTGCAAAAGCGTTGCAGTTTATCGGATTGTTCTCCATCTGGAATACGAAATAGGAGAGTGGATTTTAAGTATTATGAGTGACTCTAATCCACTGCATATACAAAGAAACCAACATAAACTTTCAGAAAGTCATCCAAAGATTTTTCTAGCATTAGTAAAACAATTGGCAAATAATTTTGCTTCCAGTTATATATATATATGGTATTGACAGGTACAGGACCAAGCGTAATTTTGCGCTACCAACTAAAAACTATTGCAGCCATCTAGTTCCTTACCAGTCCATTCCTAATATATATATATAAGCATGACCCGTCTTCACCACCTACAATGAACAGAAAGCAAACAAATATCTTTAGCTCCCATAAGATGGACAGATTAAAATTTAAAAGATGACTGTCATCCAAAAGATTCGTTCATTGTATGCTCATAAGAATCTTAATCAGACATATGTACATATAACAAGGCTGAAGAATCCAGTCACACCAAATACAATCAATCCAAAAGTATTTCAGACCAAATACAATTTTTGGCATAATGGTAAAGGTGGGTGGGTGACAAAATTATCAGTATCTCAACATAATCATGCCTAAGAGATATTTTAATCAAGTATCATTACATCGACTATGAGACAGGGAGGAAAATGTTATATACGTTTGATTGTATAATCCATTATGTAGATCAGCGTTCCTAGAGAAGTTACTGCTCATATGTGCCAGGCTAAACAAAACGTTAATTCAATGACCACTCAATCCAGACGGGGCTGCCATCTCATCAGCAAATGAAGCTATTGAGGACCCCCTTATTAAAATGCTGAGATGCTTAATCTCAGATTTATGTGTTACATCAGGGCTTCATATAATGCCATTCTACATGAGCATTTACCATAGTATATGCCTACCCATTCCTAGAAATACGCTGTAGTACAGGCAGTTTGATCTACCTGCACCAAGTACAGTTTCATTATATGTACTGTGGGTCAGTTATTTTTCTAGGGTGTAATCGTTCAGATTCTGTCAAAAGATGTATCATCTACTTGCATCACAGATTCATTATGCAAGTCTTTGTACAATAATGTGGTGTTAGCAAGTAGTGTGTCATTGTATTCCTCTTCAATGTGATCATTCAGATTCTTTCTTGGGATGTTTTCCTCTTGAATATGAGCAATTAGATTTCTTCAAAGGAGGTTTATTCCACTGCAGGAAGGGTACCTATTTTCATGGTGCTAAGTGTTTCAGAGTCTTTGGAAGATTAAGACTTCATCCTAGGTATATACGTCAATAAGTCGTATTGGCAATTCCGCCTTAAAACTTTGGCAGTTCTGCGTTATCAATTATGTCCTTCAGTCATACTGGCAATTCTGCCTCTTAGATATTACATATGGGAGACCCAAGGAATGTTATTATATAAATATGCATAGTTTAATAATCATGTAATAGTTATTTCATTAAAATATCACATAGACTACTTGTCTATTATTTCTTCTTATGCTATAATGTACGTTATGTATAGTTCATAGTGGTCTAAGTGCTCACCTTTACTGATCACTGCCATCCTATCCCTGTCCATACAAGATCATGTATCGAGTTTAGCCAGTGTGGATATGTGAGAAAGTCTGCCAGTAGCTTTCCATGGGGAAGTGGTTCTTACTGTGATTTTCCAGGGTTCTACCTCCACCAACCTGCTGGAAAATGGCATAAAACCAACAAAAACAACCATCAGTCCATAAAATTGTGCATGAATATTGAATGAATTAGCAGTTTTAGTTCATAGTATACTTGTACATTGTTCCATCTATTTATTATGATATCTAAAGTAAATTACACTGAAAACTTTACACTTTACCTTTATCTAGTTTTACCCATTCACCAGTTGCATGGGAGACTCTGCAGCGATGGATATGCACATCAATTCCTTCAGTACTTTTTCTCTCATCAATGTTTACGTCATCCCCCAAAAGTCGCTTACACAATGTTGTTTTTCCGACTGCAAATTGTCCTACAATCTGGACCCTGATGTTATAAACCTTCTCTGTTTGATCCCTCAGAGCTTCTTTAAACATCTGAATGGATTCTTCATTCATCTGCAGGATTTCAGCTGGAATAACTGTTTCAGACATAAAAACTTGATTGATAACATATACAAGATGCATGCAAATGCACCAGTGGGAACTAGCACATTCAACATTCTGAGGTGTGGATCATTTGCAACCTTTAACACAAACTATTCTCCAGTCTCATAAATATTATTTTGATCTTCTGTTAGCACTGGAATACAATGATCTCCATTTCTTGTTGTATTAATGTTGTATTAATGCAAAAGCAAGTTATATTAATATGTATGATGTCCAGTAGTTATTAAAATCACTTTTATCCTGGATATACTATTAATTCCAACATATGTGTGTCAGTTTGTTTATTATTTATTTTTTATGACCAAAATCAATTCAGGCATGATTTTTTGAGTGGCAAACCTCAGCAATTCAGATGCAACCTTGACTCGTTATTATGCATGCAATTCACTCACTATCATTCATACCTTCACCTCTGTAACATTTTTCAGAAATTTATTTATTTGTTAATTCTTCTCCTTCTGCTAACTCTTGCAGTCTTTCACATTATGTTGTGTTTTTCTCCATCAAAAATAGGAATATTAAACATAAATACATTGTTTTGTATGACTTTTCAATTGTCTTCAATATCTGAAACACCTATGGCTGATTGGTTATCAATTATATCTATCTTTTTTTAAATTAGTATAGTATAAAAGATACTTGAAAAACTTTTTCATCTTCAATTCCCTGCTCTGACTGTTGCAAATCTATGTTGGTATGAAGTGCTCCAAGTAGATACTATATATGCTTTGTTAATATATTTTAGGCCTGGATGAACTCCTACCAGTAAGACAAAGACTTTTTCCCCACTAGAGTAAAATAATCTCCAGTTATTCAAACATTATTTATTGTTCAGAAACTTTCTTATATTTTTTACCATCCTTTCCCACCATTCCAATAACGTTTTATTGTTATAATCTTGTTCTAACCTAATATCATTTTCCAAACCAAACATTCATAAACATCTTAAATTCTTTACTCGCTTCCTTCATCTGCTGTAATTCTTTGTCATTAATCAATTTATAAATACTTTACTTGAAGGTCCTATCTGTTTTATATGGTATATTAGTTTTAAATTGGTGCTGAAGTTGTATCTTTTTTAAATGTTGTTAGTTTAACAAATTACATATTCTACTAACCATATTCTTCTAGTTTTGTTTCCTCACACATTCTATGTTACATCAGTATTACTACCCTTTCTAAAAGACTTCTGCTCTATCTCAGGATCTTTCCCATTTACTGGTCTGTGTGTTGGTTCAAAATAATAATGAATATTTTTAGTCTTATTTTATACCACACAAGAGTTGGTGATTGGTATTATAGGCATTGTCCGTAGTTCTTCAAACAATGCCTTGAAGAATATTCCAGAGTGTATATTATCTAGGGTAAGGTAATTTTAAAATTTGTTAACAAATTGGGTTCAATAAAAGTGCCTAATGTGGACAGGTATAGAACAAAAATGATATATATGCATTTTGTTAGGCTAGAGTGCTGTTTTTCGAAGTAAGAGCAAATTTTAAAATTTCCAAGTAATTTATCTAGTTATTTTCAACAATCAACTGAATGTTAGAACTAGTATTTGTTTTAAAGAACTTGTTTGCATACTCATAGTATACAGTTGACACTTACAAAGAAATCTGAAAAACATGCAATAATTTTTGTGGTGTATCTGGTATGAATATTATGATAAAAAGCAGTTATAATGTTTGAATCACAATGTTTCACACACTAAAATTACATGAAATAAGCTATCATAGCTTATCCTACCTTAAAAAAATAGTATTATTGCTGAAATTGGATGTCAAACCCTCACATACTGCTGTTATGAAAAAGTGTCCCTGTTGGAATTACATCAAAATCTCTTTCTAATTCAAAAGAATCACTTGATGCCATGTTATTCTATATAACAAACACTAGAAAACTGCCAAGGTAGCCTGCATAAAAAGTGAAAGCAAATTTCTCAATTAAAATTAATTTTCTCCTAGAATACATTCCCTGAGCACTTTAAGGTTAAGAATATCAACTCTTCTCTATCCCAAATCCAGCCTTGCCAAAAGACTAAAAATCATCTTTCCTGTCTATCGTATATAGACAATGGGCAATAACTCTTCCCTAGTACCGCCTTGCACCAAGAGGTGGCATTAATTTTCAGCTGAACAGAACATTGTATAATGGGATGCTTGCACTGCAGAGGACAGGAGGATATTAAAGTAATGTGATGGGTAAGTGTTCTAAAAGAAACAAAATTTACTAAAAACAATTGATTTCTTCTTTGAATATGTTCCCTGATCACATTAATATTAACAGAATGAGTAACAGGCAGAAGGAATGTTGAGCATGTAACCTATTCCTTGGGTAACATCGGTGGGAAAAAGGAATCTACTTTGGAAACAATGGGAGTGATTTAAGCCTATTCAAGTCAAAGTTGGGCAACAAGTCAGAGAGGTCTTTGTTATGATCAAGATCCTCCCTGCCATGATGATGGAATGTGTCTATTATCATAGAACAGTAGCCCATATTATTCAGAGCCAACTCTTCAAACAGCCAAAGAAAAAAGTCTGCTACTTGTGTGACAGAGACACTCAAAGGCAAAATATTGTTGAATCTATACCAGTACCTGGAAACATGCTACTTCCCTTGGTATGCCTTTAAAGTGGAGGGCCTTCTAGCTCATGCAGGTCTATCCACAACTGAAGGATTGAATTGTTTCAGCAACAAGGATTTCCAGACAGGAGCCAAGCATGAAGAAGAATAGAGACCAATGGATCGAGGGACAAATCTGTACGGAGAATCTGTCCCTTCCTTGATAGAGAATCACCCAAGACAGAGTATGCCTGGAATGTATCTGACATGGTTGTCAATGTTGCATTGTGCAAACCAATGGTGGAATTCCAGACAAAAAAGCAGTGTTGGAATGATTTGGCCATGCTTGAGGAGGTATGTAACTACCACTGAGTTGCCTGACATGCTGAGCACATCCTTGTTCTGGGGATGGTCGCTCAAAAGTGAAAGGCTTTGATGTTATGACCGGTGTCAGCAGTGTCAAAGCCCAGTAAATTTATATATATATATATATACAGAGTTGGGCACCCAAACAAAGTTATTTGTGTTGGCACACACTCGCATCCAGTATTCAACAGATATTCCTGCTGTGAGCCAATCATGACTACCACTGTGCCTATAATGATACAATCATGCTCATCATGCTAATCCTGTAATTAAGTAGCACTGAAAAGGAGTGCCCCTGAAAGAGCAAGGCTATCAGCAATGGCATACATAGAGGCAACCCAGTAGGATATGATGTGCTGCAGCAATTGACAATCTGAGGAAAAGTAGTCAAGAGGATGATAGGGTGCCTGCCTCTGTAAATCCTCCGTCTTGCCACTGAACATAAGAACTGAATCAAAGAGAGTGGTTTGCAAGGTCAGGACATGATGAGGCCTGAGTGAGTAAAGTGCAAGCACAAGATCACAGTTAGCAGAAGCTGTCAAAGCATTCAATAATGTATGGTGGGCCACTTGGATATTCTAACCACTGACTCCCTGACCTCGTCTGCAAGTCAAAAAATTGCCAGAAATTCCAAGTCCAACAATTGTGATGTGTCCATGATATTACAAACGAAATTCAAAGTAGTGCACAGAATAGCCTTATCCACCATACAGTAAGCAGGTGAAGTCAGATTGACCCCAGCATAGCTCTTGCCTAATGCCCAGAGATCTGTTGAGAACATGTAAGAATGGGTTTTGTACCAGCATAATGCTTAGCTCACTCCCAGAAAACAGACTGGAATTACTAGGATAGCTAATCATGGCAAAAAGTCTCAGAGATTTCCTTGATTTTTCATCACTGCAGAAGAAGACTGAGGAAAGGGTCGACTTCTTCGGGGTCAATATCGAGCAAGGACTTAATCCTGTATGCTGGTGTAGAGGAGAAGGTGGTTAACATTCTGAGTCCAATATCACCTGACAAATTTCCTCTACACCTACCTTCAAGTATATACCCTGTCCACTAAATGGTGGAATCTGAGCATGAACTGTCATCAGAAATATCCACACACTCATTGTGCATTGTGTAGGTCGACCTGGTCATAATCAAGAACTATATCAGGACAACACATACCCGGAGGCATAGATGAGGCATAGCCATCATCTCTAAGACTGTCACAGTACTAACCAAGAGAGTAAGCAGCGAGTAAATGGCTAGCCACATTTGTATGATGTAGAAATTGGATCAAAATTGGCTCGTAGAGGTATTGGACATATATAAGGCATTATAAACCACAGCACTACCAGAGCAGTGGTAATGATAGGCCAATGGACGAATCCATGGCAAAGTTTATGGACCATGGCTTGACTTGGTGAGGCCTAGTAACAGATGGTTGGTCTGTCCAGCTGGTATCCGATATGGCATCAAACTAAGTGCAGCTAGATGGCATGGCTCATTTAGAAACACCATGTGCTAGGATTTACAAGCCTTAAGGCCATGCCTGGTCAGGTGGTGGAGGGACGTGCACAAACTTGGTGGCCTAGAAATGGGTAAAACAAATCAATCCAGAGTGTTGACATTTTCAGTTAAGAAAAGATGATATGGAAAAATAGACCAGAATTAATCAACTCTGTCATTGCTTGCTGTACCAGACAATGCACTTTCAACTTCAGAGACAGCACAGACAGTGAAGGAGAAGTTGCAATGTTCTCCAATGCCCCATTTCAGTAGTAAGAGTTGGTACCATTAGTCATCTTTTCATTGGGAGGAGGAGCCTAATGGCATCCCCAATCAGGCTGGTGAATGACTCTGTATAAGGGTGAATGCACAAGATATCTATACTGCTTTTGCAGTTTCCCTTAGAATTGTTGACTCTGTAGTCGCTGACCAATTAGTGCACATGATGCAGGTAGCCAACAATGTAATTATTAATTTGAAATCACAAGGGAAGAAAAGAAAAGAGAAATTAAGTTATATGTTTTAACGTCAGAGATTCCTGCAACATCAGAGTGCTGAATAAATAGACAGCATGGATGAACGTAAACTACAAACACGGTCTAATACAAAGCAGCAGGGAAGACTATGCAGTCAGAAAATGCAAAAACCCATGTAGGTGAAAAAATTCACCTATACCCCAAATTCAACAAATAATCTATACCACCTGCATAATAAACTGTAATGCATCTGAAATTAACAAACTCCTTAATGAATGGAATGAAAAAACACAACAATCCACTTGGTTTTGTGAGGAAAGTCAAAGATGTTGTCAATTCACTTTGAAAACTTACAATGCCAGTTGTCGGTAGCAAGAGAAGGTAATAGGCGAGAGTTGTTGCACTTTGTAAATATAATATACAATATAGCCAAGGAAGTCATTCTTTTTTCATCTTTGGGAGGGCTGGATGCGGGAGGTAATAGAGCTAATGTTCCTAACATTAATGTGATCTGGGAACATATTCAAAGGAGAAAGATATATTAATGTTACCATATTTTCTGTATGTTTTCATCCTTAACAGAAATAAACTTTCATGAGTATTAAGATCTAGCCTTATGAATGGTAGAGATAAACATATAAATGTCCAGTTCTTGCTTCATCAGTTGCTATTTTGAAGTATGTGTGCTTACTGATTGATAAGGACTCTGCAGCTAAAATTTGTGTGGCTCTTGGTGGTTCATTAACAAAACGGGTCTAGATTATAAAATGAGGTGTTTACTTGTATGCATCCAAATATTCACATGTACTGAAAGTGTAATCAAATTAATAATTTCTTGAGTATTTCAATTCAAGGTAGTTTAGGGATATCTTTGAACACATTCATGCAGTATTAACAAAACCATATTTCACACTTAGTGTCATATTTTCATCTCTATAAAGTATGGGGATCAGATGTGGCTTGATTGGTGCAAACATAAGCCAGAGTATAACAAAAACATCTGAGCTAGATGACAGTCATCAAGGTCTCAGGATCCATCTCTAATGTAACCGTTGTATCTCAATAAACATGGTCACACATGCAACAACTTATTTCTGAACTGCTTACAAAATTGAGTATTATATTGCAAAACATCACAACATTAGATGAGCACATACAACTGCAATCAGCCTAATCACAATAAAAATTAAACCAAAAAAATTTAATCTTAAACCCATTGCATACAGACACATCTGACTTATATGTGCAATCCATAATTTTAAAAAAGCAAAAGGTCTGACCCTATAACCAAGTTTTTGTGATTAAGAAGTGCAAAAAGAAAAAAAAAACTACATTTGGTAGAAGTATAAATATTGTTTTCTACGATTTTCTTTTCAAATGAATAAAGTTACCCTGTGTGCCAGCTTCAGGATCATTATAGCTCTCAACAACTGGGGTTACTTCCATCTCATCAGTTGACATCTGTTTTCCATCCTAGATCAAATGCAGAAGAAAATACTGTTCACTGTATTTTTGTCCTTGACTGCGTTTTTCTGCTTTTTAGTACCAGACAATTTTATCACATCTTTATCTTTATTAATTTGTGCACTATGCAGTGATAATTGTATCGGACATGTTATGTTTATTATTCAAGCATTCCATATTCTAAACCTAAAAATTGCATTAAAGTCATAAATTGTTCTCAAACACTCATATGACAAATGGGATTCAGGACAAAAACAAATGCACTGGTAAATTCTTGCTTGACATATATATAACTAAGGCAATAAGAGAGTGACAAATACAAATAATAAAGGGAAAGATCAATGTATAACATACAACAATTTATAATGCAGCAAATATGACCTTTATTAAGTACAAGAGGTGATCCAATGAAAGTGAACATCATACTTCATTCAGACCTCCAAAATTGGTAGCAATATTACAACATTTTGGACCCTGAAGTTGAAGCTAAAGTCAACTTATATAATACATTTCTTCTTTGTATTAGCCTCTATTTAAATATGTGAAGTCTGATCGACACTGGATCTCAAATAATGTATCCAGAGTGGTCACTTTCTCATCTAGCATATGCAAGATCACCACATTATTATACATTTAATATTCATTGTTGAACCTCTCCATGATCTTCATGATTAAAATTTAAATTTTATCAAAATCTGATCATAAATGTGACTACCTGATTGATCATATTCATTACTGAACTTGTCCAAATTGTTAATAATATAAAGTTTGATCTGATACATCTCCATCAGTCTTATGGACTGCAGATTGTAAAAAATAATATTAGCCAATCTGACTCAAGATTAACTCATCATTTTGTATGGATCCCGCTAATTTATTAACTCATTTGAGATTTTGTTGACATACACCAATATTCTAAGAAATCAGAAACATGGACTCCACAGCGGTGATTAGCAACTGTTCATGAATGTTTGATGCACAATTCACAGAGAGCCATACCATAAATACACTTGTCCTTAATGCCAGGTGAGCTAAAATGGAATAACAGTGGGCTACTCTGAACATGTTAAGGTGACATAAAAAAAATACATTTCTGGTTACTGTATTTTGAAGGTGACAACTATTTTATTTGTTCTTTTCAAAAAATATTCTTGAACCAACTTGGATTTTGAAAGTTTTGAATCTTTTGTACCAGAAGTAGACAGAATTCATGTAACATATATTTGTATCTTTGTGTAGTTCAGACGAAAATACCACAAATGACATATTAAAAAATTTAAATCTTTAAGAAAGAACTTCTCAAAATATAATAATAATAATAATAATAATAATAGCGCCTAATCTTTAGAAGCTCTAAGCACTTTACAAGATTAGACAACACCTATAAGATAAAAAACATGTAATGATTTGATTACAAAAACAAACACCATGAAATTAGAAACCATTAAAACATATGCTGAGAATATTTCAGGTACATTATTAGGTCTTTAAGTCTGTTCTTGCAGTCGAAATAAGTCAGTTTTGAGAGCCCTCTTGAATGTGATCACCGTGTCTTTGTGTCGATGTTCAGTGGGCAATTCATTCCATGATGCTGGGCCCTGGTATGCAAAAGAACGCAGTCCATACGACTTTGTTTTCATAGTGGGAATATTGAGTATACGAGTGTCAGAAGAGGAGCGTAAGTATCTTGCTGGTGTGTACACATGGGTGAGATCGGATAGGTATGTTGAACTACAGTCCGACAGTGCAACGTAGCACAGAGAACAAATTTTGTGTTTGATTCTGGATCGAATAGATAGCCAGTGTAGGGTACAGAGCAGCGGGGAGGTGTGCTCTGATCACAGTACTCTAAGTATGATCCAAGCAGCTGTGTTTTGAACTTTTTGAAGTTTCTGGAATAGATATTGAGATGAACAAGAATTGAGTTACAATAGTCCAGTCTTGAAAGTACTAATGAACATACAAGTGTTTTAGTGACATCAACTGAAAGATATTTGCGAATTGAGCTGATGCGTCTCAGCTCAAGATATGCAGCCTTACATATGTTCATGACATGTTGGTGCAATGTGAGAGTACTGTCCAGAGTAACACCTAGGTTATATACTGATTGTGTGAATTTAATGTTGGTGTTGCTGATATGTATTGTTTGAGGTAAAGGATGTGAATGAGAAAGTCTCTGTGTTGTGATCAGAATGGCCTCAGTTGTATCATCATTCATCTGCAGCTTGTTACATGTCATCCATGATTTCACATCAGAAATGCACCCCTCTACACCATAGATGGTAGCACCAACTTCATTTGGGTGGCTAGACTTGTATATTTGGATGTCATCAGTGTACAATTGGTGAGACACTGAATGATGATCTATGACACTTGAGAGCGACTGAGTGTACAGAATGAAGAGAACAGGTCCAAGAACAGACCCTGTGAAACACCACAACATAGATCAACTGGGCTGGAGTGTATTCCATTTGCAGATACAATTTGTGTCCTGTTGACCAAGTAGGACTTGAACCACAGTAAGGCTGTATCATGAATGCCAAATACATGCTGGAGACGGTGAAGTAATATATCATGGTCTATTGTGTCAAATGCTGCAGACAAATCAAGGAGGGCGAGCACTGTAATCATTCCACTCTCCAACATAGAGAGAATGTCATTAACTACTTTCAGAAGAGTAGTTTCAGTACTGTGGCAAGGGTGATATGCAGCTTGTACATTGCTAAAAAGACTGTTTGAATTTAGATGAGATACAACCTGGGATAGAACAACCTGTTTTAAATTTTTTTTATATGAATGGGAGATTAGAAACTGGGCAGTAGTTCTGAAAATCATCATGGTCTAGTGTTGGTTTCTTTTCAGCAGAGGTTTTACAATGGCAGTTTTGAAAAATGATCGGAATTCCATGGATGAGAGAGAGGTATTAATAACATCAGTCAGTGAAGGCAATACTGGATCTAAGCACTCAAGCAGCAGTGATGTTGGAATCGGATCAAGTTCACATGACTTTGGTGCAGTCTTCATCACGACTGTACGTACAAAATCCATAGAGACAGGTTCAAATGCTGCTAATGGTTGCTGCTCAAATTCTGTATCCCAAATGTATGGTGATGATGAGTCAAATGAAATTGTGGTGTCAAGCTTATCTCTAATGGTTTGTACTTTGTCACAGAAGAAATTTGCAAACATGTCTGGAAGGTCGACTGGAGAGAAGGTAGTTGGAAGTGGTGTTGATTTGTTCCTTAACATTAGCTTGTTAGTAATCTCGAAGAGCTCTTTGCAGCTGGAACTTTCCATGATCTTGGTAGTGTAGTGGGCTGATTTTGCTGCATGGACTATATTTGTGACATTCTTCTTAGCGGCTTCATAGATGTGCTTATGAATAGTGAGTCTGGTGGAAAGCCAGAGCCTCTCAGCTTTACGGCGGTCTCTCTTAGCAGTATGAAGCTGGTCCCTAACACTGCTATACCATGGAGAACACTTCTGAATTGATACTATGTACTTGGTAGCTGGGGCATGTTTGTCAAGCAATGAACGCAGACAGTTATCGAGGTGTTCTGCAGTAGGAGGTAAGCAAGTTGTAAGGTTTGCTTGGATATCGTGCATTAGTTTGGTTCTATTTATAATACGGAGGTTTCTCTTAGTAGCAGATAAAGGTGGAGGGTTAGGGACTGATATGTTAAGATGGGATATAATGCAGAGGTGATCTGATGCAAGGTCATGGGATACCAAGGAGGATCGTATAATGTTATCATCAGGTCTATGAAGAATCCAGTCTAAAATGTGAACATGTTTATGGTTGGGTTGTTTAACTGACTGGTTCAGGTTGAAAACATTAATGGAATCTACAAGTATTGATGTATTTAAGTTTCCAGGACAGTCAAAGTGAAAGTTGAAATCTCCAAGAATAATCAGGTTGCCACCTATCAAAATTTCCATAGTCTAGGACATTCGGAAACTGCTCCAAAAAGACAGAGTCAGCCAGCTTGTTTTTTTAACTAAGAGGAGGGTGGTATAGGCAGAAAAAATGAACTGACCTTTGCTCCAGTGTGAGTGTGGTTTGGACTAGTTCAAACTATGTGGTCAAAATTGAATGTTGTGGTGTAGTTAAGATGTTTTATCATAAAGAGTTCTTTGTGATGACAGCAATTCCACCTCTGCGAGAATTACGGGGGAACAACTTGATGGAGTAACCAGTGGGTGTTAGATCCTCACACTTGGGCTCATCACCTAATTTTTTAGCCATGTTTCTGTCAGCAAAAATATGTCAACATTTTGGTCATTGATAAAATTAACTATTTCTGTGCGTTTTTCCGGTGGTCCTACTGACTGGGCATTGCATAATGCAATGCACAGAGGTATTTCTTGGATAGTTGACACAAAGGTTGACGAATTAATAGGGATTTGAATTAGGTTATCTAAATTAACGGTCAAATTTTTTTTATGGCTGTGCAGAAATCAGGAAGATAAATGGGATTCTTCTTCCTGTTCTGCGCCAGCCAGCTTTGAAACGTTGCTTTTACTGCTTCTGTTTACATTTAGGTAATGATGAATGTAGTTCCAGTTCGTTTAGTCTAGAGCACAATATAGTGTGGAGAGCCAAGGAGTAATCATTTAAAGCAATTAATGAGGGTCCATCATAGCATAAATGGGTTGACTGGCGAGTATCACGTGATGGCGATTTGTTGAAAAACAGTGGAGCAAGACAGCTGAGAAAAAGTCTAATTGTTCTCATTTGCAAAACAAGGAGATGAAGAAACACATACGAATTTAAAAGCCAATACATAATGAACACAATAATGAAGATGAAAACAGGCAACAAGCACAAATATCATGAAAACGTCAATAAAAAACAGAACAGCTGCTTCAAGCTGGTTAAGCAATAGCGGCCATCTTGTATCATTCATCAAGATGTAGCAAGAAACAATATGTAGCAAGAAACAAACTACAGTTAAGAAAGGAAAGAATAAACAGGAATACACTTCTGATGAAACAATGCCATGAAACATTTTCTAATGTATCCAGCAGGTACATAATAGTGCAATTCTCAAGTGTCTATCAAAGGGAACCCCTTTTAATCAACTTCAGAATTTTCATTCCGTACACTGTCGTTATTGTAAACCACATCTATAAAAAACATATTTGCTTTCAAAAGAAAGGATCTAGACATTTTACTGATGATACTAAACAGTGAATATGATGAAGAGAACAGACAAGATGTTCATCCTGTGGATACCTAAAATCAAGTGACAACAAATTAGCTTAGATCAAAACCGATTACAATGGACATGAATAAATACAAACTACAATTTCATGACTTTTAATTCCGATACATTTTCAAAGCAATGTTGCTTCCATCCTATATTTCTGCTTATTCTAAAATAAACATCTGAACTTGTAAATATTTTTATTCTGGCAAATTGGTGACTGCTTAGCAAACTCCAGCCTCAGTTTATGAATATATGTGACATTCCTCTACATTAGCTTCCTGGAGAGCTTTTGGTGTTTGTGGCACAGCAACACTGTGGAGGTTACATCAAGCAAGTTAAAGGTCTCACTACAGATACATGGTAGCCCATCTAAGCTGATCAGCAGTACTTTTGAATTTGACAGTAGATTATATTCCCTCCCAATAGGTGCATCTCCCAGGAAATATGACAATACAAAATTACCTGAAATGGCTGTAAAGAAATATCATTCCCACCAAAGAGCTGGAAGTCTTGATCGCAATTTAATGAACGAAAACATGGACAGCATATGCACCTCCAGACTGATGCAGATTGTTTGGCCTGCAAATCTTCTACAAATAAAATAATATTATCAACACAACAATAAGACCACTATATCAACCTTGGTGAAAAATATCTGCAGTCAGATGGCCAAACATGATACAATAAAAGAATATTTAGTAATGAAGATTCCATCACATATTTCTATCACCACTGCATAACTACTTCAAATTTATCATCGACTACTCATATCCCAATTGTAAACCAGTACTCAGAGATAAGGTGCCCATTCTGTTTTCAAAAAACAGAAAATAGTCTAACAGTACAGCTCATGTGTGTTTTCAGAACCCCATACATCCTGGTGGGAGACTTAATCCCTCTAATTATGCTCTGTGATGGAGCAATAAAATACTAATAAATCACCACTGTTCCTAGGCTGGCACACTGATGGCATCTCCAGAGTAGAGTCACTTATCAGCATTTTTTATCAAGATTTCTACATCCAATCAAGGAAGACCACCCACTGACAGACTGACAAGTCACGCATGATTAACAATCAAATACCATTTCACCAATCAGTGATCATTATTTAAATCATATATATGGACCATACAAATTAATCTGAAAAGTCCTGTCTATTTTGTACAATTAGAAAACTTACACGCCAACTTGACAAGAGGTCCACCTTGTTCAGCTTCTCTTGAACAGTGGAAATTTATTATACTATTTAAATATGAAAAGTAATCCTCCCAGGTATGGTCAATTAAATTCCATCAGGGATGAATTTCTAATTCCAACTGTGGTATTTTTTTTCATTTCATTCATCACATAAAAACTTTCATTCAAATAAAGCAATGAATGGTATTATTTTTCTACCACAAATCAGAAAAAGACAATGGTTTTCAGGCATTTACCTACCTTTAGAAATTTAAATGGTCTCCCCCTAATAAACACTTGACTTCAGTAGATGTTTAGCAGAAATCAAGGCAGTGACCACTGTAAATACTGTTATAAAATGTTAGAACCAGAATGTCAATTTCAGCTTGGGAAAAGTGCATTTCTATAAAACTTGTCAAGTTGCACCTAATACATTAAGCTCAAATTATGTACCTGTCATTCACAATGGAGATTTTACTGATTAACATTGGAACAGTTGATGGATGATGACTGATGACCACCAATGGAAAGTTTGAAACGGAATGTGTGATTTACAATCAGATACTATTTCAAGGATCAAGTGATCTTAATATCTATAGAAAAAAACTCATCGGGCCAGATCAGGGTCCCTACCCCATCCCCACCCAACTAGAAATAAAAACAGACACACACACACACACATGTAGTCACTTGAAATTTTACTGTTTTATTCCTGCACATGTTTATTGAGTATTATGCACACTTTGAGTAAATACACACATAGACATTTGCTCTGGTGCCCTTCTGAGGAAAGTTGGGGACCTTTCTAAATCTTGGAATACCAATCAACATTTTACCTGATTCAGTCTTACTCATGCATGGAGTTACTATATGAACGTGTGCTATACTGTTTCACATCAGTCAAATATGTGACTTTATTGTAAATTGTTGGACATGTATTGTTCAATATTGTTCTTTTCACTGCAGAATACAATAATACTGAATTTCAGATGATACTTAACAAAGCATATTGCACGAACTGCAACAGAAATAAGGAAATGAATGTGTCTGTACATTCCGATTACACAGTATTGCAAGATTTTGTTAACTATTTATTGTGCCAAATCTATACCAAACATAGAAATTGGCTAAATACTATTGAAAGAAATTAGTCTGCATGTTTGGGTGATTTTTTTTTATTGATTTTTTTTGTCTCACTAGCTAAATGCTCTAATATTCACAAACAGTAAAATATGACTGATCAGTTTTTTCAAAACATTAAAAATTTTGTTTTATATTTTCCTTTTAAGAACAATCAAATAATAGGACATCTGAATAATAATAATAATAATAAAATATAATATATAATATAAATAATTATAATTATAATAATAATAATAATAAAAATAATAATTTATTTATAGAGGGTGGCTCATTAGTCCAGTAGTCCAGGGCTATTCTCCCTTGAGGCCCTCTTAAGGAGAGTATAACAATGCACATTATATGAAGGCAGCAATAATTACTGTTTATTTTAACATGTTTAGTATTAAAATACTAAATTCCATTATCTATTAGAAACTCATTCATGCTTATGACATCTCTTCTTAAATACTGTACTATTTTCAGCAGATTTTACATGTAGTGAGAGCTTGTTCCACAGAACTGTACCGGAGTATTGGAAAACCTTTTTTAAATTGCACTGTTCTTGGTTTTGGCGCATGAAGTTTTCCATGGTATTGTGCCTGAATAAATCCTGAAGATACTCTGGTGCAGCTCCATGTAGACATTTATATAAAAGAACTGCCTTGTAAAAATCTATCCTTTTATGTATTGTGAACCATCTGAGTTCTATAAATAATGCTTTTGAGGGATGATCAATAGATGCATCTAATATTATGTGTGCTGCTCATTTCTGAAGTTTATAATTCCTGTCAAGCTCAGATATAGCACAGTTTCCACATACATTTGAACAATAATCCATTGTTGGAAGAATATATGACTTGTAGAATTGATTGCAAGTTTCATACATGAATGCAAACATGCAGAATGCCTTAAATTTGTTGAACATGTTAGATTTGACATTTTTCCACATTATTATTCATTTCAAAAATACAGTGAAATCAGATTAATTAGAAACAATATTAAACTTCTGCTATCAATCATGGAATTATAATTTGAACTGTAAAACACAATGTACCAAGTCAGATGGCTTCATGTTAAAAATATGCTTTCTCATGGTGAAACTGACATAGTCTTCTGATGCTAGTTTTATAACAGTTTTACAATGGTCGTTATCTTTATTTCTATAGAACATCAACTCAAGATCAGACTGTCAGATTTTCGTTTTTTGACTAGATTTCTAAAGCAATGAAAAATAAATGTATATATGCATCATTCAAATGCAATTTAAAATCTGTTTCTGTTGATGCCTCTTACAATATATGAAGCTTTATGTCTATGTTAATAATATCTAAAATTTGATTTGGCATCATATCTATTAAAGTCTTCATTAAAACTAGGAAATGTGTATAATAATCATATGGATAAAATTGGCATATCTCTCTCTCCCTCTCAACCTCTAAAGAGCATGCTTGCAGGAGTCATACACAGTAAGCAAAGCCCTTTGATACAGACCATGGCCAGTTCGCACTGGTCATCCTCAAACACTCATCTAGAAAGCGTGTTGTGCAGAGCAATGCACCATGAAATCCACAGCAACTCTGTCAGGATGAATGAAGAGATGTGGTTCTCTTAATATGCTCTACTAATGGTTCTTAAATACACGTGAACTCTACGGAATGTATAGTTGAGTTTGTTGTTACAGAAATATGATACTGACATCAGGCACATCAAGGGAAAGATAATTTAATAGCAGATGTACTTTCCCATGTATAGAAATTTATTATTTCATGTACACTTGATATAATTTATACGAGTTCTTTCTAACCTCGTGTATAATTAATCTATGGTAAAAAGAAAGCTTTATCATATAAATATTTCTTTTTCTTTATGGATGGAAGTGTTATTTATATTTGATTTAATTTGTATTTGATTTAATTTAATTGTTTGTAAGTTTAAAAGCCTTTTCATTTTTAATTTCATTACATGTCAGGGTAATGTAATTTTGTTTACTAGGAATCTGACATTTTCCAGAAATTAGTCCGACCCGATTGTTTAGTCGTAAGCACCAAACTTTGTATCTTTTGCTGACCTAGTTCCTGGCTTTGGTTGAGAAGCAAGTAAACAACTTCTTTTCCTTATTTGTCTTTTTGTTGGATACATAGAGTGAGATCAATGCTGTATTGGAATACGTGACCTTAGACATGTAAATAGCTTCTAAACTGTTCTGGAATGTGATCACGTTCCCCTCATACGGGTATCTATTTTGCATCTTTTAGACTTATAACCTTTGCCTATAGAGAAATTAGTTAGTTGTGCCTGTACACTTGAAAGTGTTTGTTTGTGACCAGTTTGGAGTTACATTTAAATATTTATTCAAATTATTTTGGATCCTAAAAGATTAATTATGTTTTCCAGAAAATAACTGAGTGCTCACACAGAATTGGACAAAGGCATTTCTTAAAATTTTATTCAGACATTCAAACACTGGAATCTTGTTTGTGAATCAACAAGGAACTGTAGACACAACATCACAATACAAGGCCATTTCTAAAGGTCACCTAGCCTTTTGGCCTGGTGAGCTACATGTAATAAGAAAAGCTTAAAGATCATGCACAAGTATTGTCAATAATGGATTGAATCTTTTCTTATAAGTGTGGATGTTTACATAATCAAGCCTTAGGTAAAATAAGAAAATGAGCATATAATAAAACGTTACTGCATTTGTCTGAGAAAATATGAATTCGTTTTTATGAATACACTGCACTGCAAATATTGAGCAGTATTTCCATCCAAAAAACTCGTTCATATTTCACATACAAATCCAGTAATCTATATTTACTGATTCAATTCGTTAATTCTGCTCATTTAAATGCCTCAAAGATTCATCACCGATAATGATGCCCTATTTCAAAAACAGCTTTCCAGCACAATGACCATATATTATGCTCATTTACAATCTGATGTTTTAATATGTGCTTCCTGTTAAAATGTTGGTTTTCCTATAACATGAAATGTCAAAGCAATAAATGTCACTGGATCTGGTTCTATCAAACAATACTAAATTTTGAAAAGAATCATATAAATACATTTTATTGCCCAACTGAAACAATCAAAATACTTTGTATACAACAATTTACCTTTTGATAAGGCATCATGCTTCTTCGTAGCAGTTTCTTTGATTTCAACAATATCTGGAATAGAGAGATTCATTTCTGACATTTTAATGCCTTAATTCCTTAAGGAAAACTATGAAAAAATCTATAAAATAATGTATGCACAATCTTAATTATTTTGTGTCTGCCATCACCAGTTAAGTCCCTTACAGTCCTTATTCTTCCTGCACAGAAGGAAGCAATGCAAATTGTTTTACCAATACAGTGCAACAGGTCAATATATCTGATTACAGGATTATGCACAAAAAGATAAAAAGTTCCTATCAATGACATTAAAATTAAAAGAATAAGGACAACAACTAACTTTAATTAAAGAAATGGAACATATATATATCCTTCTAACTGTTGATTCATAAAAGAAGCTTTTAATTCGCACGCATGCAATATGGCCTCAAAAATATGCATATATCAATGTCATTATTTACATTGATGATAAAATCATACATTGTAAGTCAGATCACAAATATGCTTCCTAGAGTGGTAGCAAGCTCAGGCAATCAGATTACATTATTAATATCTATGGACCTCACTCAATATTTGAAAATATTCAATATCTTTATAATTTTCAACATTTGATCAGAACTCAACGAGACATGTGCAAAAGTTGAGCTAATTTAAGCCCATGTTTCACTCTTTATCAAAATCAAAAGTTTGGCTTTCAGAGGGTCAGAAAGTTCTGTCAATCACATGGACATTCTCCACATTAGTATGTGTGGATTTCACACACCAGGAAACTCATCCAAGACCTTAATAATACAAGCATACATTACACGCTTGATGAATACTGCATCAGCCATATTACCCACAGAATGATAATAAGGTTAACCAATAGAATACCAAATCACTCAACATGCAACGATCTTGCTCTTTATAAAGCACTTCTGCAATTTTGATGATATTTACTCCAAGCTGTACTGAAATCAGTTGAGAACTACAAATCCCAAAAAGGTAAAATGCAATTGTTTATGGACAGACAACAAATATAGACAGGATGCCATTTCTAAAGGTCACCTAGCCTTTTGGCCTGGTGAGCTACATGTAATAAGAAAAGCTTAAAGATCATGCACAAGTATTGTCAATAATGGATTGAATCTTTTCTTATAAGTGTGGATGTTTACATAATTAGCCTTAGGTAAAATAAGAAAATGAGCATATAATAAAACATTACTGCATTTGTCTGAGAAAAATATGAACTCGTTTTGTTGGATGAATACCCTGCACTGCAAATATTGAGCAGTATTTCCATCCAAAAAACTCGTTCATATTTCACATACAAATCCAGTAATCTATATTTACTGATTCAATTCGTTAATTCTGCTCATTTAAATGCCTCAAAGATTCATCACCGATAATGATGCCCTATTTCAAAAACAGCTTCCCCGCACAATGACCATATAGTATGCTCATTTACAATTCTGATGTTTTAATATGTGCTTCCTGTTAAAATGTTGGTTTTCCTATAACATGAAATGTCAAAGCAATAAATGTCACTGGATCCGGTTCTATCAAACAATACTAAATTTTGAAAAGAATCATATAAATACATTTTCTTGCCCAATTGAAACAATCAAATACTTTGTATACAACAATTTACCTTTTGATAAGGCATCATGCTTCTTCGTAGCAGTTTCTTTGATTTCAACAATATCGGGAATAGACAGATTCATTTCTGACATTTTAATGCCTTGATTCCTTATGGAAAGCTATGAAATAATCTATAACAATATGTATGCACAATCGTAATTATTTTGTGTCTGCCATCACCCACTGATACACTTACAGTCCTTATTCTGATCACACATATGGTTCCTAGAGTGGTAGTAAGTTCACCAATAATGATGCACTATTTCAAAAACAGCTTTTCTGCACAATGACCATATATTATGCTCATTTTGAATTCTGATGTTTTAATATGTGCTTCCAGTTAAAATGCTGGTTTTGCTATAAGATCAAATCTTTAAACAATCATATAAATTGTGTTGTATATTCAAATTCTCAACCTTTTACCAATTCCTTGACAAAGATAGGTCTAAACATGCATCATTGGAACTGGTTCCATCAAATGAACAATACAAAATCTGTAAAAGAGAATCATATAAAGAAATTTTATTGCCCAATTAAAACAGTGAATACTTTGTCTAAAACAATTTACCTTTCGCTAAGACACCATGTATCTTCGTAACATTTTCTTTGATTTCAGCAACATCTGAAATAGAGATCCATTACTCAAAATCTGACATTTTATCATCCTTGATTCCTTAATGAAAACATGAGAAAATCTATAAAAAATGTATGCATAACCTTAATCATGTTGTGCCTGCCATCACCAGCTTATCCACTGCCAGATCTGTCTCTTTCCACACAGAAGGAAGCAATGCAAATTAATTAAGTAATACAGTGGAAAATGTCCTTATATTTGAATCTAGGATTATGCACTATAAGAAAAAAGTTCCTATTAATTACATTAAAAATAAATGAATAAAGAAAATCATTAAGTTTGAGAAAAAATGGTGCCAGATTATAAGCGAGAGCAAGACACATTACAGTGTGACTGGTCGATGTTACACGACAAAAATGTTAGAGTTGATGGATCTTTGCAAGCTTTGCAAATAAGTATAGTGCACATGATCTAGAAATGATGACATGCCAAGGATTCAAAATTAGAAGATAAACCCTACAATAATAAATATTATTACCATTTGTTGCTTTCCCATCGAGACCTGAACAAAATGCCGTTTGCAAATCTGAATAATTATTTTGGGCGTTAAATGCATGCATGCCAGCCATTATGCTTTTGTGTCATAATCATTATGCCTTTTTTCAACAAATTACATTTTATGTTCTCCAGTACATGGATTAAGCTGTTTTGGTAAATTAAAAAACAAAATAAATCTAAATCAGTAAAAAGTTGTGTTTATCATTTTTAGTATCATCTCTTTAATTCCACTCTTATAAATTTGAGAATCTGCTATCAAAAGGTCACTGCTGAGTAAGAAATTTCCATTTTCTATTTATTTAACTATATATGACCCAGTTTGTTCCCAAGAAAACAAATGGGTTTCATCAACTTGACCTTAGCCTCATATATTCATTATATTCATATTAAAATTAGGTAGTGGACCCGTCTGTGGTTTTATAGCAAATGGTGCCAGATTATAGGCAATACACTTTACAGTGTGACTGGTGGAAGATACATGACAAAAATGTTAGAGTAGATGGATCTTTGCAAACTTCAAAACATGTCAGATCAGAAAAAGGACAAATCAGCACCGTTTTACAAACTTTAAAAGAAGAATATGAGAGTAATGAAATACAGCATTCAGGATTGTGCACAAAAACGCTCATTGGAAAATTTTCAATTAAATACACCTTCATGAAATTCTGTAATTAAGATGCCTTGCCCCATATTTTTGTTTTGGAAGGTGCTACATATTAATGTCTAAATAACGTCCTCGAGTAGCGTGTTCCCAAGTTGACTGATGGGATATCAATTTTAATAGATGAATATTTAAAAGAATTACATATAAGTAAAACTGACAATTCTGCAACTGCTGAAATCATTAACAAAGGCTGATCCATTTTGTGCTAGTGTCAAGACTGAATTCTTTCGGAACTCATGGTTGTGCCCTGCATCTGGTATGGAGCAGTATTTGAGTCAGTGGCGGCAAGGTACTTTGGCTGCAAGTCATGGCGCAAATGCTCCTTTATTTGTGAATTCCATGGGCCATCCATTTAGTAGGGAACTTTTTTCTGTCATACTTAAAGGTCCTGCTGGCAACCATGGGCCAAGATGAGCAAAAAGGCATCTCATCATTTGTTTCGTATTGAAGAAGCCACAGCTGCACCTGCCGTTGGTTAGGAAGACCATCTAATTAGGACTTTAGAACAACGGTCTTCATCATGTTGTATGCTCTACATCAGAGTTCACTCTAACCAACTCCTTTCTGCTCAGTAACAGTTATGTACATCCATTTAGTATCATGCTTTGGAAACCAGTCCTTCCAAAAGGATTTTCACATTACAAACTGGCATCCTCTTGGGGGCTCTCATTTGATATTTTTTAATATAAAATTCAAATTGGCATTTTTCCCCAATCGGATACTCATAAGCCATACTAACAGCATAAAGGTCATGCCCATTAAATACAATACTTTCACAGTTTAAATAGGAAAATCTAAGAATATTTTCTTCATGCTTGGATCAGTCTAGCTATTTCACAAATCTGGGATCAACCCAGAATACACTCTTATGTGGGGATCAGCCTAGCATAGATTTAGTTAAGATGGGATAAGTCCAGAATACATTAGCATGCTGGGATCAGCCTAGCATAGATTTAGTTAAGTCCAGAATACATTAGCATGCTGGGATCAGCCTAGCACATAGTCTACTTAAGCTGGGATAAGCCCAGAGTACCCTGTAATGCTGGGATCAGCCTGGTACCGAATGGGTTATCAGCCTTTTACACTGAGCTGGGATCAGCCTAGCACCAATTCTACTTGAGCTGGGATCAGCCAAGAATACACTGTAATGCTTGGATAAGCCTAGCACCGATTGGGAATCAGTCTTTTACACTGAGCTGGGATCAGCCTAGCACCAATTCTACTTACGCTGGGATCAGCCCAAAGTACCTTGTAATGCTGGGATCAGCCTAGCACTGATTGGGAATCAGTCTTTTACACTGAGCTGGGATCAGCCTGGCACCAATTCTACTTCAGCTGGGATCAGCCAAGAATACACTGTAAAGCTGGGATCACCGTAGCACTGATTGGCAATCAGTCTTTTACATTCAGACTGGAAAATCATTATTTCACATTGAGCTGGGATGAGCCTAGCATGAATTCTACCTGAGGTGGCATCAGCCCAGAATACACTGTAATGAAGGGATTGGCCTAGCACCGATTGGGAAATCAGTCTTTCACACTGAGCTGGGATCAGACTAGCACCTATTCTATCTGAGCTGGCTTCAGCCCTCAGCCCAGAATACACTGTAATGCTGGGATCACCCTAGCACTGATTGAGAAATCAGTCCTTCACATTGAGCTGGGATCAGCCTAGCACCAATTCTATTTGAGCTGGCATCAGCTCTCAAACTAAAATACACTATAATGCTAGGATCAGCCTAGCACCAATTGGGAAATCATTCTTTCACACTGAGCTGGGGATCAGCCTAGCACCAATTCTTTTTGAGCTACATCAGCCCTCGACCCAAAATAAACTGTAATGCTGGATTCAGCCTAGCACTGACTGGAAATTAGTCTTTTAGCATTTTTCACCAATCGGATACTCATAAGATATACTAATAATGTAAAGGTCATGCCTGTTAAATACCTTACTTTCACAATTTAAAAAGGAACATATAAGAATATTTTCTTCATGCTGGGATCAGCCTAGCTCTATTCCACAAATCTGGGATCGACCCAGAATACACTCTTAGATGGGGTTCAGCCTAGCATAGATTTACTAAAGATAGGATAAGCACAAAATAGATTAGCATGCTGGAATCAGCCTAGCACACAGTCAACTTAAGCTGGCATCAGTTCATTTACATTTCTCAAAGACTCATCATTGATAATGATGTCCTATTTCAAAAACAGCTTTCCTGCACAATGACCATATATTATGCTCATTTACAATCTGATGTTTTAATATGTACTTCCTGTTAAAATGTTGGTTTTCCTATAACATGAAATGTCAAAGCAATAAATGTCACTGGATCCGGTTCTATCAAACAATACTAAATTTTGAAAAGAATCATATAAATACATTTTATTGCCCAACTGAAACAATCAAATACTTTGTATACAACAATTTACCTTTTGATAAGGCATCATGCTTCTTTGTAGCAGTTTCTTTGATTTCAACAATATCTGGAATAGAGAGATTCATTTCTGACATTTTAATGTCTTGATTCCTCAAGGAAAACTATGAAAAGATCTATAAAATAATGTATGCACAATCTTAATTATTTTGAGTCTGCCATCACCAGTTAAGTCCCTTACAGTCCTTATTCTTCCTGCACAGAAGGAAGCAATGCAAATTGTTTTACCAATACAGTCGAACAGGTCAATATATCTGATTACAGGATTAAGCACAAAAAGATAAAAGGTTCCTATTAATGACATTAAAATTAAAAGAATAAGGACAATAACTAACTTTAATTAAAGAAATGGAACATATATATCCTTCTAACTGTTGATGCATAAAAGAAGCTTTTAATTCGCACGCATGCAATATGGCCTCAAAAATATGCATATATCAATGTCATTATTTACATTGATGATAAAATCATACATTGTAAGTCAGATCACAAATATGCTTCCTAGAGTGGTAGCAAGCTCAGGCAATCAGATTACATTATTAATATCTAAGGATCTCCCTCACTATTTGAAATATTCAATATCTTTATAATTTTCAATGTCTGATCAGAAATGAACGAGACATATGCAAAAGTTGAGCTAATTTAAGCCCATGTTTCACTCTTTATCAAAATCAAAAGTTTGGCTTTCAGAGGGTCAGAAAGTTCAGTCAATCACATGGACATTCTCCACATTAGTATGTGTGGATTTCACTCACCAGGAAACTCATCCAAGACCTTAATAATACAAGCAAATATTACATGCTTGATGAATACTGCATCAACCATATTACCCACAGAATGATAAAAAGGTTAACCAATAGAATACCAAATCACTCAATATGCAAGAATCTTGCTCTTTATAAAGCACTTCTGCAATTTTGGTGATATTTACTCCAAGCTGTACTGAAATCAGTTGAGAACTACAAATCCCTAAAAGGTAAAATGCAATTGTTTATGGACAGACAACAAATATAGACAGGAGGCCATTTCTAAAGGTCACCTAGCCTTTTGGCCTGGTGAGCTACATGTAATAAGAAAAGCTTAAAGATCATGCACAAGTATTGTCAATAATGGATTGAATCTTTTCTTATAAGTGTGGATGTTTACATAATTAAGCCTTAGGTAAAATAAGAAAATGAGCATATAATAAAACGTTACTGCATTTGTCTGAGAAAACATGAACTCATTTTGTTGGATGAATACACTGCACTGCAAATATTGTGCAGTATTTCCATCCAAAAAACTCGTTCATATTTCACATACAAATGCAGTAACCTTTAATTACTGATTCAATTCATTAATTCTGCTCATTTAAATGCCTCAAAGATTCATCACCGATAATGATGCCCTATTTCAAAAACAGCTTTCCTGCACAATGACCATATATTATGCTCATTTACAATTCTGATGTTTTAATATGTGCTTCCTGTTAAAATGTTGGTTTTCCTATAACAAGAAATGTCAAAGCAATAAATGTCACTGGATCCGGTTCTATCAAACAATACTAAATTTTGAAAAGAATCATATAAATACATTTTATTGCCCAATTGAAACAATCAAATACTTTGTATACAACAATTTACCTTTTGATAAGGCATCATGCTTCTTTGTAGCAGTTTCTTTGATTTCAACAATATCTGGAATAGAGAGATTCATTTCTGACATTTTAATGCCTTGATTCCTTAAGGCAAACTATGAAAAGATCTATAAAATAATGTATGCACATTCTTAATTATTTTGAGTCTGCCATTACCAGTTAAGTCCCTTACAGTCCTTATTCTTCCTGCACAGAAGGAAGCAATGCAAATTGTTTTACCAATACAGTCGAACAGGTCAATATATCTGATTACAGGATTATGCACAAAAAGATAAAAGGTTCCTATTAATGACATTAAAATTAAAAGAACAAGGACAATAACTAACTTTAATTAAAGAAATGGAACATATATATCCTTCTAACTGTTGATGCATAAAAGAAGCTTTTAATTCGCACGCATGCAATATGGCCTCAAAAATATGCATATATCAATGTCATTATTTACATTGATGATAAAATCATACATTGTAAGTCAGATCACAAATATGCTTCCTAGAGTGGTAGCAAGCTCAGGCAATCAGATTACATTATTAATATCTAAGGATCTCACTCAATATTTGAAAATATTCAATATCTTTATAATTATCAACGTTTGATCAGAAATGAACGAACATACGCAAAAGTTGAGCTAATATAAGCCCATGTTTCACTCTTTATCAAAATCAAATCAAAAGTTTGGCTTTCAGAGGGTCAGAAAGTTCTGTCAATCACATGGACATTCTCCACATTAGTATGCGTGGATTTCACTCACCAGGAAACTCATCCAAGACCTTAATAATACAAGCATACATTACACGCTTGATGAATACTGCATCAACCATATTACCCACAGAATGATAATAAGGTTAACCAATAGAATACCAAATCACTCAATATGCAACGATCTTGCTCTTTATAAAGCACTTCTGCAATTTTGATGATATTTACTCCAAGCTGTACTGAAATCAGTTGAGAACTACAAATCCCAAAAAGGTAAAATGCAATTGTTTATGGACAGACGACAAATATAGACAGGAGGCCATTTCTAAAGGTCACCTAGCCTTTTGGCCTGGTGAGCTACATGTAATAAGAAAAGCTTAAAGATCATGCACAAGTATTGTCAATAATGGATTGAATCTTTTCTTATAAGTGTGGATGTTTACATAATTAAGCCTTAGGTAAAATAAGAAAATGAGCATATAATAAAACGTTACTGCATTTGTCTGAGAAAACATGAACTCATTTTGTTGGATGAATACACTGCACTGCAAATATTGTGCAGTATTTCCATCCAAAAAACTCGTTCATATTTCACATACAAATGCAGTAACCTTTAATTACTGATTCAATTCATTAATTCTGCTCATTTAAATGCCTCAAAGATTCATCACCGATAATGATGCCCTATTTCAAAAACAGCTTTCCTGCACAATGACCATATATTATGCTCATTTACAATTCTGATGTTTTAATATGTGCTTCCTGTTAAAATGTTGGTTTTCCTATAACATGAAATGTCAAAGCAATAAATGTCACTGGATCCGGTTCTATCAAGCAATACTAAATTTTGAAAAGAATCATATAAATACATTTTATTGCCCAATTTAAACAATCAAATACTTTGTATACAACAATTTACCTTTTGATAAGGCATCATGCTTCTTTGTAGCAGTTTCTTTGATTTCAACAATATCTGGAATAGAGAGATTCATTTCTGACATTTTAATGCCTTGATTCCTTAAGGCAAACTATGAAAAGATCTATAAAATAATGTATGCACAATCTTAATTATTTTGAGTCTGCCATTACCAGTTAAGTCCCTTACAGTCCTTATTCTTCCTGCACAGAAGGAAGCAATGCAAATTGTTTTACCAATACAGTCGAACAGGTCAATATATCTGATTACAGGATTATGCACAAAAAGATAAAAGGTTCCTATTAATGACATTAAAATTAAAAGAACAAGGACAATAACTAACTTTAATTAAAGAAATGGAACATATATATCCTTCTAACTGTTGATGCATAAAAGAAGCTTTTAATTCGCACGCATGCAATATGGCCTCAAAAATATGCATATATCAATGTCATTATTTACATTGATGATAAAATCATACATTGTAAGTCAGATCACAAATATGCTTCCTAGAGTGGTAGCAAGCTCAGGCAATCAGATTACATTATTAATATCTAAGGATCTCACTCAATATTTGAAAATATTCAATATCTTTATAATTATCAACGTTTGATCAGAAATGAACGAACATACGCAAAAGTTGAGCTAATATAAGCCCATGTTTCACTCTTTATCAAAATCAAATCAAAAGTTTGGCTTTCAGAGGGTCAGAAAGTTCTGTCAATCACATGGACATTCTCCACATTAGTATGTGTGGATTTCACTCACCAGGAAACTCATCCAAGACCTTAATAATACAAGCATACATTACACGCTTGATGAATACTGCATCAGCCATATTACCCACAGGATGATAATAAGGTTAACCAATAGAATACCAAATCACTCAACATGCAACGATCTTGCTCTTTATAAAGCACTTCTGCAATTTTGATGATATTTACTCCAAGCTGTACTGAAATCAGTTGAGAACTACAAATCCCAAAAAGGGAAAATGCAATTGTTGATGGACAGACGACAAATATAGACAGGAGGCCATTTCTAAAGGTCACCTAGCCTTTTGGCCTGGTGAGCTACATGTAATAAGAAAAGCTTAAAGATCATGCACAAGTACTGTCAATAATGGATTGAATCTTTTCTTATAAGTGTGGATGTTTACATAATTAAGCCTTAGGTAAAATAAGAAAATGAGCATATAATAAAACCTTACTGCATTTGTCTGAGAAAATATGAACTCGTCTTGTTGGATGGATACACTGCACTCCAAACATTGTGCAGTATTTCCATCCAAAAAACTCATTCATATCTCGCATACAAATGCAGTAACCTATAATTACTGATTCAATTCGTTAATTCTGCTCATTTAAATGCCTCAAAGATTCATCACCGATAATGATGCCCTATTTCAAAAACAGCTTTCCTGCACAATGACCATATATTATGCTCATTTACAATTCTGATGTTTTAATATGTGCTTCCTGTTAAAATGTTGGTTTTCCTATAACATGAAATGTCAAAGCAATAAATGTCACTGGATCCGGTTCTATCAAGCAATACTAAATTTTGAAAAGAATCATATAAATACATTTTATTGCCCAATTTAAACAATCAAATACTTTGTATACAACAATTTACCTTTTGATAAGGCATCATGCTTCTTTGTAGCAGTTTCTTTGATTTCAACAATATCTGGAATAGAGAGATTCATTTCTGACATTTTAATGCCTTGATTCCTTAAGGCAAACTATGAAAAGATCTATAAAATAATGTATGCACAATCTTAATTATTTTGAGTCTGCCATCACCAGTTAAGTCCCTTACAGTCCTTATTCTTCCTGCACAGAAGGAAGCAATGCAAATTGTTTTACCAATACAGTCGAACAGGTCAATATATCTGATTACAGGATTATGCACAAAAAGATAAAAGGTTCCTATTAATGACATTAAAATTAAAAGAATAAGGACAATAACTAACTTTAATTAAAGAAATGGAACATATATATCCTTCTAACTGTTGATGCATAAAAGAAGCTTTTAATTCGCACGCATGCAATATGGCCTCAAAAATATGCATATATCAATGTCATTATTTACATTGATGATAAAATCATACATTGTAAGTCAGATCACAAATATGCTTCCTAGAGTGGTAGCAAGCTCAGGCAATCAGATTACATTAATAATATCTAAGGATCTCACTCAATATTTGAAAATATTCAATATCTTTATAATTTTCAACGTTTGATCAGAAATGAACGAACATAACGCAAAAGTTGAGCTAATATAAGCCCATGTTTCACTCTTTATCAAAATCAAATCAAAAGTTTGGCTTTCAGAGGGTCAGAAAGTTCTGTCAATCACATGGACATTCTCCACATTAGTATGCGTGGATTTCACTCACCAGGAAACTCATCCAAGACCTTAATAATACAAGCATACATTACACGCTTGATGAATACTGCATCAACCATATTACCCACAGGATGATAATAAGGTTAACCAATAGAATACCAAATCACTCAACATGCAACGATCTTGCTCTTTATAAAGCACTTCTGCAATTTTGATGATATTTACTCCAAGCTGTACTGAAATCAGTTGAGAACTACAAATCCCAAAAAGGGAAAATGCAATTGTTGATGGACAGACGACAAATATAGACAGGAGGCCATTTCTAAAGGTCACCTAGCCTTTTGGCCTGATGGGCTACATGTAATAAGAAAAGCTTAAAGATCATGCACAAGTACTGTCAATAATGGATTGAATCTTTTCTTATAAGTGTGGATGTTTACATAATTAAGCCTTAGGTAAAATAAGAAAATGAGCATATAATAAAATGTTACTGCATTTGTCTGAGAAAATATGAACTCGTCTTGTTGGATGGATACACTGCACTCCAAACATTGTGCAGTATTTCCATCTAAAAAACTCATTCATATCTCGCATACAAATGCAGTAACCTATAATTACTGATTCAATTCGTTAATTCTGCTCATTTAAATGCCTCAAAGATTCATCACCGATAATGATGCCCTATTTCAAAAACAGCTTTCCTGCACAATGACCATATATTATGCTCATTTACAATCTGATGTTTTAATATGTGCTTCCTGTTAAAATGTTGGTTTTCCTATAACATGAAATGTCAAAGCAATAAATGTCACTGGATCCGGTTCTATCAAACAATACTAAATTTTAAAAAGAATCATATAAATACATTTTATTGCCCAATTGAAACAATCAAATACTTTGTATACAACAATTTACCTTTTGATAAGGCATCATGCTTCTTCGTAGCAGTTTCTTTGATTTCAACAATATCTGGAATAGAGAGATTCATTTCTGACATTTTAATGCCTTGATTCTTTAAGGAAATCTATGATAAAATCTATAAAAAAAATGTATGCACAGTCTTAGTCATTTTGTGTCTGCCATCACCAGTTGATACACTTACAGTCCTTATTCTTCCTGCACAGAAAGAAGCAATGCAAATTGTTTTACCAATACAGTCGAACAGGTCAATATATCTGATTACAGGATTATGCACAAAAAGATAAAAGGTTCCTATTAATGACATTAAAATTAAAAGAACAAGGACAATAACTAACTTTAATTAAAGAAATGGAACATATATATTCTTCTAACTGTTGATGCATAAAAGCTTTTAATTTGCATGCATGCAAGATGGCCGCAAAAATATGCATATATCAATGTCATTATTTACGTTGATGATAAAATCATACATTGTTAAGTCAGATCACAAATATGCTTCCTAGACTGGTAGCAAGCTCAGGCAATCAGATTACATTAATAATATCTATGTATCTCACTCATTATTTGAAATATTCAATATCTTTATAATTTTCAACGTTTGATGAGAACTGAACGAGACATGTGTAAAAGTTGAGCTAATACAAGCCCTTGTTTCACTCTTTATCAAAATCAAAAGTTTGGCTTTCAGAGGGTCAGAAAGTTCTGTCAATCACATGGACATTCTCCACATTAGTATGTGTGGATTTCACTCACCAGGAAACTCATCCAAGACCTTAATAATACAAGCATACATTACACGCTTGATGAATACTGCATCAACCATATTACCCACAGGATGATAATATGGTTAACCAATTGAATACCAAATCACTCAATATGCAAGGATCTTGCTCTTTATAAAGCACGTCTGCAATTTTGATGATATTTACTCCAAGCTGCACTGAAATCAGTTGAGAACTACAAATCCCAAAAAGGTAAAATGCAATTGTTGATGGACAGACAACAAATATAGATAGGATGCCATTTCTAAAGGTCACAAACAAACTGGAAAACTGGTGCACATGTAATGGCATGGTGGTAAATACTGTTAAAACTAAAATATTACTTATCTCAACACGGCAAAGAAGGACAAATCTTGATAGTGATGAACTATGTCTGACATGGAAGGGTACAAATCTGCAAATAGTCTGTCATGATAGGCTACTTGGTGTTCTGGTAGATAATAACCTATCATGGACTGAACATATCAAACATACCAGTAAAAAAGTCAATTCAAGTTTATGGCTTCTCAGTAGGATAAGACATTTTCTCCCTGAAAGGCACAGGAAACTATTTTATAACAGTTACATACAACCCTATTTGGACTACTGTAGTACAGTATGGGGTAATTCAAATGATAAAAACATAGCAAAGCTGGCACATCTTCAAAAAAGAGCATTTGGGCTAATATCAATCCAGAAAGAAAGCAAGGAAAGTTTAGCTGGTAGGTTAAAAATATTACCTATTAAAGACCGAATCTGTTTGAGAAAAGCCAAATTAATGTACAGGATATCTCAGAATAGTGCTCCTGAATATTTACAATCACTATTCCAGTATAGGCTACCTGGTAATACTCCCCACCTGCGATCCATGTCTACCAAACAGTATAAAATTCCCAAACCAAATAAGGAGTTATTTAAAAAAAGTTTCCAATACTCTGGAACTCTGCTCTGGAATAGTATTCCAGCTGAGATTAGAAATGCCCACTCTATTTCCTTCTTCCAAACCCAATATATTCAGTGGCTTCAGAGATGCAGCTTAAATAAATAAATTCCTTTGTATGAGGGCCTCAAGGTAGATTAGTTTTTAGCTAATTGTGTTACCCTCTTTAAATAAGGTCATTATTATTATTATTATTATTATACCTAGCCTTTTGGCCTGGTGAGCTACATGTAATAAGAAAAGCTTAAAGATCATGCACAAGTATTGCCAATAATGGATTGAATCTTTTCTTATAAGTGTGGATGAGTGGATCATACTCATTTTTTTTCCAGTTTGAAGGACAATCAAATGAACAACTATTTACCATTCGAGGTGCGGGTTTTAAAGTCATTATGGTAAAAATGAAATAACACAATTTAAATTTCAACTGCCTTGGAAAAAAATTTAATGATATAAATAGGTTGTGCATGTATATGCTTGGAATCAACACCTACATTCCAATTATATAAGAAACACTTTTAAAAAAATAAAGTGTAATATTTTATTATTCACCAAAGAATTGATAACCACATCATTGTTATACACTAAATATCAAAGTTTTAATATCTGATACTTCTTAGAAACACTCGCACACATACACATATGTGCCTTTGTGGACATAAAAGCACATCAATACAGTTAAATAAACATTTCCCACATTCTTGTGCTAATCAAGCTCATTGCAGTGGAAAAAAAAATCAACTTTCACAAACCATATATACACCAACACAAGTCCTGAAAATATTAACTATTTCAATGACAACAAAAATAGTTCAATACTATAAAGTTGAGTCAAAAAGCAATACCAATATGTGTAAATCACATTTTTATATTTTCATTGGGGTCTGAATAACAAATAGTTATTAAAAAAACTTGAAACTTGATAATCCATGTAACTGCAAGTTATTCAAATGGAGAACCAAACTGATTAGTTCTAATTCCAGGCCAAGTGACATGGGGCAGAAACCATGCATAGTGAGAAACGTCTCCATCTAAGATGGAAACTACTATATATACTAAAAGTATGTCCCAGTGGAAAAGGTAGTAAAAGTGCAATGAGAGCAGGTAGGTCTTCCTATAATGCACAAATGTGCATACCAAATGCAATAAAATTAAAAATGATGCATCAAAATCCAAGCCAATGGGTCCTGTAGGACACAATAAAAATTGCTGATGAAGTCGATTTCCAGCTTGCTGAAAAGGTTGAGGTTTCTCGAAATGGAGGTATCAAGGATTTTATATGCTATCTGTTGAAGTCATGCTCATTAATTATGCATTGTGTTCATTTCCAAGTGTAACCAAATAAGTATAGTGCACATGATCTCGAAAGGGTGACATGCTAAGGATTCAAAATTAGAAGATAAATCCTACATTAAATATTATTACCATTTGTGGTTTTCAATTGAGACCTGAAATGCCGTTTGCAAATCTGAATAATTATTTTGGGCATTAAATGCGTGCATGCCAGCCATTATGCTTTTGTCGTAATCATGTGCCTTTTTTCAACAAATTACATTTTATGTTCTCCAGTACATGGATTAAGCTGTTTTGGTAAATTAAAAAACAAAATAAATCAAAATCAGTCAAAAGATGTGTTTATCATTTTTAGTATCATCTCTTTAATTCCACTCTTATAAATTTGAGAATCTGCTATCAAAACGTCACTGCTGAGTAAGAAATTTCCATTTTCTATTTATTTAACTATATATGACCCAGTTTGTTCCCAAGAAAACAAATGGGTTTCATCAACTTGACCATAGCCTCATAGATTCATTATATTCATATTAAAATTAGGTAGTGGACCAGTCTGTGGTTTTATAGAAAATGGCGCCAGATTATAGGCAAGATACTTTACAGTGTGACTGGTGGATGATACACGACAAAAATGTTAGAGCTGATGGATCTTTGCAAATTTCAAAACATGTCAGATCAGAAAAAGGACAAATCAGCACCATTTTACAAACTTTAAAAGAAGAATATGAGAGTAATGAAATACAGCATTCAGGATTGAGCACAAAAATGCTCATTGGAAAATATTCAATTAAATTCATGATCATGCAATTCTGTAATTAAGACGCCTTGCCCCATATTTTTGTTTTGGAGGATGCTACATATTAATGTCTAAATAACGTCCTTGAGTAGCGTGTTCCCAAGTTCACTGATGGGATATCAATTTTAATACATGAATATGTGAAAGAATTACATATAAGTAAAACTGACAAGGTTTGGTGTCTCATTATTCCTGGCATTATAATAGATATTTATCCACTTCATGTATACCCAACATGCTTGTGAGAGGGGACTGCAACTTTTGCTGGTGAAACTCTTATTTTCACCAAAATTCTAGTGAAACCTCTCTCTCTCTCTCTCACACACACACACACACACACACACATGCATGCATAGACACACAACCTACTGTATAAACTATAAAGTGGAACCCTTTAACATCTTGTAAGGACCCTAGAAAATTCAAATGTGGGGATCCTTGGGACTCCATATAAAATCGATTTAACAGAAGCCCTGTCAGGATACTGAACTGTTGCAAAGATTTTGGTTTCATTTCATAAACTGAAGCTGAACTTAAATATTTGCAAGCCTGCAGTGGGATGTTTATATTTTCATTGAGACCAATTCTCTCAGCTAAAATTTCATGTCATCCTTTATTACATCACTTTTTTGTACATTCTATAGCAGTCAGCCAGGTTACAAGTAGACTCAGAGATTGCATCTTGAGGTTACTGTTCAATGACCAGTGCACTTGTAACTTTTAACATTGATTTTGCTGTGAATCTGACCCTTGTGATTGTGCATTTGTTTTATGATGCCAATGTTTTCACAAAGGTATTGAATGACACAAATTATATATGTTTAAAGATACATTCAATCTTGACTGCAAGTCTAAACATTTAAAATTTAGTAACGCTCATTCCTGTAAGTCAATTTTTTTTAACAATTTGGACTGAAGAATTGTGTTATAGATTAGGCAGCATTTGCCTTTACAACTGTATGTGTCTGCATATGTGGTCTCAAGATGCCTTTGAATATAGTGATGGTTTCTTCTGTATACAACCATGGAAACTTCTTCAGTTATGCTTTTGAGATGGTAATATAATTTTTGCAATGCTTCTAAGTGATCTGTTATCAGTTTAGGGTATCAGGGTTGTAAATAACCAATAATGGAAACCGTTTGTTTGGTTTCATGATTTTATATACAATTACAATTTAACATGTTAGTTAATATATTTCCAATGTATTCAGCATTTCCTTCTTTCTCGCTGATACTGAATTTGGTCTTGTTTATATTATAATAATGTGATTAATGAAAATGTAAAATGAATGATTTTATAGAGAACTAATCATTATCGTTTAATAAAAAATACTTGCAATGTAGTCATGTAATGCTTTTAGAACCGAAAAGCAATGTTTATGTATGTTTCTCTCCAAAGAAATAAGAATTTTTACTTCCTTCTTAACAAATGACATTTAAAAAGAATGAACCTAAGGAAATATGGAAATGAAACTCTTCTGAAACAACTTTAAAATAAATGGTTTTCACTATCCTAGAACAAAATTCATCTTTTAACTCAATGTGAAATGAGTCAAAATGGATATGGAACCAAAGACCTTCAATATCAGATTAGATCTGGTAGGTTCTCTTTGGTAAATGAATGAAAAGATGCTAATAAGATTATGATATGCTCATTTTTCTTCGCCGTTAACTTTACATTGTCAGAATCATGCAGTATTTTACAATATTAAATGCGCGTGCAATTCGTATTGAATTCACGTGAATAAAGGAACTACATTCTATTGTAAACAAACAATGGATGCAGACACCAGCACTTTTATTTACTGAAGTATCATCAATTTTCTTGGGGGACCAATTTTCGTAGTTTTCATTGTTCACCCAAACCATGAATTTAAATCCCCAATGAAAATGAGCCACATAGGATAATGAGCCCAACATATTTCCTTACAGTGTTCCATTCCCAGAGATTAATGCAGCTACTAGTATCTGATAAATAATAATAATAATAATAATAATGAGGACTTTGTATAGTGCCTAATCTTTAGAAGCTCTAAGCACTTTACAACATAAGACAACACCTGTAAGATAAAATACATACAATGATATGATTACAAAAGCAAACACTATGACATTAGAAAACATTAAAAAACATGCTGAGAATATTTAAGGTAGGAAACATTATTGGGTCTTTAAGTTTGTTCTTGCAGTTGAAATAAGTGAGTTTTGAGAGCCCTCTTGAATGTGATCAATGTGTCTTTGTGTCTAAGTTCAGTGGCAATTCATTTCAATCAAGGTCAATACTGTAATCTGGTAATTAGATATTAGCTTTAACACGTGATTGTTTTACTTTTTACTTTAACCTTTTGAAGCAAAAAGTATAAATCATTTTATATTGTTTCAAGGCACAAGTTTGATGAGGGTATCTGATTGCTGTAATTTTACACTCACTGTCTTAAATCGATATGTGAGGTAAGTAAGGATAGAGAGAAAATACAGTAAAAGCATAAGGTATTCAAACAATAGTAATACTGAAAATGAAAGAAAAGATAATACAAAATAACAATATATGAAAATTAAATTTAATACTTATTCAAATCGATACTTTATTTGAGTACAACTGTTGTTGAAACATTTAAATCCTTCTGAAAGTACATTCCATATTATAAATGCATTTTTAATCCAAAAGAACACCAATTATGTAAAATACTAAAAGTATTTCTTCAAACACTATTATTAATGAGAACTACAAATCCCAAAAAGGTAAAATGCAATTGTTGATGGACAGACAATAAATATAGACAGGAGGCCATTTCTGAAGGTCACCTAGCCTTATGGCCTGGTGAGCTAAATGTAATTAGAAAAGCTTAAAGATCATGCGCAAGTATTGCCAATAATGGATTGAATCTTTTCTTACAAGAGTTGAATGCTGTGAAATTTTCTCCGCAAACAAAATCACATCTCCATTTCTGCCAAAGAAACTTGACCAGATAACACCTGACATTCCTTTACCGTATATGTAACATTTAATTACCATAATTAAATTAAAACAAGGAATAAAACAAAATATACCATGCAGTATATGTGCCCCCAAAGAACTAATTCAGAATAAATATTTTATTCTGCAAACAGTGGTACATGCATTAAGACAAACCTAAGGAAATATTAAATCACTCAATATGCAAGGATCTTGCTCTTTATAAAGCACTTCTGCAATTTACATGATATTTACTCTGGGCTGTACTGAAATCAGTTGAGAACTACAAATCCCAAAAAGGTAAAATGCAATTGTTGATGGACAGACAATAAATATGGACAGGAGGCCATTTCTGAAGGTCACCTAGCCTTATGGCCTGGTGAGCTAAATGTAATTAGAAAAGCTTAAAGATCATGCACAAGTATTCCCAATAATGGATTGAATCTTTTCTTACAAGAGTTGAATGCTGTGAAATTTTCTCCGCAAACAAAATCACATCTCCATTTCTGCCAAAGAAACTTGACCAGATAACACCTGACATTCCTTTACCGTATATGTAACATTTAATTACCATAATTAAATTAAAACACGGAATAAAACAAAATATACCATGCAGTATATGTGCCCCCAAAGAACTAATTCAGAATAAATATTTTATTCTGCAAACAGTGGTACATGCATTAAGACAAACCTAAGGAAATAAGGTTGAGCACAAAACGTGGGAAAAATAGTTGCCACATGCACATTAACTTGTGACTGCAGATTTGAACTGTTAAAATGAAGTCCATGGCATCGTAAGTAACAACAAAATAGGCATCATTTATTTGGCAATCAATTGCTGATGCTTACATACACACACTGTCGAACATGGTTTCTTTGAAGTATGTCCTAAGGATAAGAATTACTGTTTATTAGTCACAATGGCTTTATTGTTTGTGTACTTAAATCAAAACTTTAGCTATTTTGCAATTTAGCCAGAGCTGACCAGAATATGCAAAACGGGCTTGTCCTGGGGGGAATAATAAGGCGTATCACAGGGAGAAAAAGCATGTTCCATGTGCGCTCACACATTGGGCAAGGGGGTTGGGTCAATAGTCTGCCCCACCCCCCCAGTTTCTAATGTCAGCCAGTTAATGTGAAACCTTGACCTCTTTTCTTTTAATCGCTGATATTTAAACTGCCAAAGGGATAGTTTTATATCAGTTCCAATCATTACCGATTAATGTTTATACATACTACCTGTACCATGCATACACTCAAAGTTTTTTTTTTAATTTCTAATTTTTTTTAGGATTACTGAAAATTGTGTTTTCTTGAAACATGACAGGTTTAGAATCTTATTTTTAGCAAAACTTCCATTTGATTCAAATCAGATCTAAATTTCACCTCGGGCAGTGGTGATTTGATTTAGATTTGATTTAGATTGTGCCGTGTTAAGGCATGTATGTCAACATCTTGAAAATATATTTACTCATTTCACCTATTTTCGTAACTCACACGTTTAACACTTTTCCCAGGATTTAAAATGTCCTAAGGTATGTCTGGAACAGTGCCAACTTTTAGTCTAGGCCTAGCATTTGTGTATCTTTGAGCTGCCATTTTTTCATGATTCCTCTCATAACATTACTTTGAGAAATGTAACGACCACAGAGTGCTGTATGATGTTGCTTTGAAGTCGACTTGTTTGTAATAATGTATCCATTCTTTCATTATGCCTTATCTTTCGGAAAAGAAAAAAATGTTGTCTACAGGCTTTTCTTAATGTTCTATTACACTCGTAAGCAACGCAAAATGGCATTGTCTTTTACTATGGCAACTCCCACTTGGGCTGCTGTAGTTGCTACTATGACGTCACATCCTGAAAGTAACCGAATAGGCGCAGAAATTTTGCATACTAGGTCACGAAAATTCAGCTCCTAGAAGATAGGCCAATATTTAAATATTGGCACTATGGTCGCAGATGATATTTCAGAATAACGTTTTCTGCCATAGTGCTTTTATTATTATTCTAGGGGCCCACGAGTGGCCAAGTGGTCTAAAGCACTCTCCGTTACGGATCACTGCCATCTCACCTCTGTCTGCGTGGGTTCGAGGGTATGTGAGAAAGCTTTCCAGTAGCTTCTCGTGGGTAGGTGGTTCTTTCCAGGGGTTTTCCCGGGTTCTTCCTCCACCATTAATAATGGCTGCCATGTATAGCCTATCGTGCTGAAAAACGGCGTTAAACCCTACAACAACAACAACAACAACGTTATTATTCTATATTTCCATAGGTTTCTGGTCTCCTTTAATGTGAAGTAAATTTCCTGCAGTATCTTTCATTATGACCTTAAAGTTTTCAGAATGAATGTGATGTATTAAATATAACAGATACATACACACAAACACTAGTTATTTTTCTCATGCGAGAAACCTATTAAATGATCAATAATTGAATTCAAATATGCTTATGACTACTAGATTTGAATATGATCTTATTCTGTTTAATTCTGTCAAAAGATGTATGTATTCAATAAAAACTAAATACTATAGTTGTGGGGTTTTTTTTTGTTTGCTCATGTGAGCAAGATGTTACTCACATGAGCAAGATCTTGCTGATAAGCATGCCATTTTCACATGAACAGACTTGCTTATGTGGGCAAGAAATTTTTCATGTTAACAGTTCCTGCACATGTGATTTTCTTATTAAACTCTTTTTGCTCAGGTGAATTCTACCTAATTTGCATCTTAAAATGCACATGAGATTAACCTAAGTTAGATGTCACATGAGAATCTCGTGTAGAAGGGTCTACAGTTTTGGTGTGGGGGCCAGAATGTGAAGATTCTCAAATGAAAACCTTAGAGGGTCAACTATGTAAGCCTGGTACCATGTTATCAGCCTGAATCTAGTGCAGGACATCCCAAGACAGATTTTGGAAGAGATATCATTGATGAAAGAACATGGTACTTCCAACTGGATAGATATTTTAAGAAATGTTTTTCAACAACAAATAAAATCATTAGGTTTGCATCATTTGAGAAGACATATAATCGTGATCAAGAGCAAATATTTCATTTCTTACTAAAATGGTGAGTACCTTATGTACATATCTTACCTTTTGCAACACTTTCTCCTTTTTGCTTTACATCACCAAGTTCCTGCTTTAAGCCATCAACTTGCTGCATTACACTGCCAACCTGTTGCTTTACATTTTTCACATCATCTGAGAAAAATAACAGTATTGTCTATAGACATTCTACATGATATGAATTGGAATCTTTAATTATAAGACACAAAGCTTTTGAAAGATGAATTTTGGAAAGTATATATGGCTTGAGTATCACAATTAACAGCATATAGGCAAACTCGATAAACTGATGGAAGGATTGGAATCCGAATCAAAACTACACTTGTCTATCAATCCGTCTACCCATACATATATTCATCTAAATCAGACCTGCGCACACCATCTAAATGCTTTTCGGAATTTTTGGAGAAATTTTAAGTAGTTCATGTCAGTTTTCAGTATTCTTGACAAGTGCACACTACTGGTATTGCACCAAATTACCAATACATCCTTATTCCATCTTGTAACCAACTGTCAATGCAAGGAATGATTCATAGTGCAGTTGGTCCAATGTTTCCTACGCGAAAAGAACAATGTAATTGTCAATGTGAGGAATGATTCATACTGCAGTTGGTCGAATGTTTCCTACGCAAAAAGAACAATGTAATTGGAATTGATTTTCTAGCCATGTCGATTTCTTTCTGCTTATCTTATTTTATGTGGCAAGACAAGTCATTTTCAACACCACTCCCAACGGAAATACTGTGTCACAAAGTCTGCGGGAGGCATAAGTATCACCCTTTCTGCTAGCAGAAATGAACTACCAGGTCTTGCTGTATCGAGACATCAAATAAAGATGATTCTTCTTCTTCCACTCTATTCCTCATAGATGTTATCTTAAATTCATTTTCCAAACCTCACTCAGACATGCTGTTTACACTACACATGGAGCACAAAGATGCCCTATACATGTGCCTAGTCACAGCATTTTACACACAACCCTCATATTTAATATAGAGCTAACTAACCCTGGCGGTTTTTGCTTTATCATTTGCACTTCTTTTACTTTAGTTTCGCACTTGCTAAATAACTATTTTTCGTATTATCATCTTATACAAAATTGGATTTGGCACCTGAAAGTCATATTTCACTCTTTGCTTTTTTTCCCCATACAAAATATGCGGAGGGTGCACAGGTCTGCCTAAATGTACATACAAGTGTTTGCTGTTCACTATTTCTCTGTAGCTATGTCTCACAATCTTCAATTCCTAATATTTTGAGGTAATAGTATTCTTGATATATTTTCTAATATTGATATAGCATGATTAGTTTCCTTACATATCGTTTCACAAACGTAAACTAACGTCTTTGGAATACCTTAAGGTGTGATTGGCTAACGAGTAGAACAATACTGTTATAAATCTTTAAACCCATCACATTGACAAGTGTAAACAAGTACACAAGTAAATATTATTTTCTCTAAAATTCTACCTTTAAAATGAGGTAAAAAAAAAATAGGAAAGTAATATACTGGTAGACTTGTTCAAATATATATTGTATGCAATGTCGAAGTTGCATATACAAAAATTACATACTTCAATCTTACTGGCTTTGATGGTTTCATCAAGAAAAATATTAATAAAATATAAAATGGAAAAGAAAGCAGAATCAATGGCTTCAAATGGTAAATCTAATTTTGTTTTCTTCCAGGTTTTGTTTGGCTGTCACTTCTACATTTTCCTTAAATACAACTAAATAGTTATCATGTTTAAAACACCCAGTTTGGTTCTAAATACTGGCATAAAATGAGTCAAGTTCAGTAAATGATGCATAAATAAATGAAAAGTTTGCATTTTGCAGGTGAAGCTTAAAATTCAATTTTCAAAACCTCGCCATAATTATATTTGTGCATTAATCATTTTTTTATTAACCATGTATACAAAAATTAAACAGTGGCCCAAAATCATGCTGAAAATTTCAGCAAGAAGACCACAATGATTTCATATATGAACTTTTAAAAGGCAAATATATCTCAAGAAGACAATTTAGATTTCCACCTTGTAGAATGTATTCATATCCTGCTCCGTGAATAACTTGAATTATGGATTAAAGCATGCTCTAATACCTGATAAAACAGCAATTTCCTTCATTTTGTCAATGTACGTATCCTGAAGGGGTTTGTCCATAGTGCATGTAAGAATGGTATCAATATCCCTTATGAAATCACATTTCATGGATTTGGAACTAAAGTATGCATCAAACCTGCTGACAATGTTCTTAATATCACTGCAAAGGTTGTTGAAATCTGCAGTGTTTATGTTAGCCTGTGTTGCATGGCCATAAAGAGTATTCCTGAACTCTCTTACTCTCTCTATGTCATCGCCCAATGCTTTTCCACCTGGGGGTGGGGTTTTTCCCCACTGTGTGCTTGGAGCTGGGACCTGGCTACAAAAGTTCCTTATTAATGTGTAAAGTGAGCTGACATCAAACTTTTCGGCAATGGGAATCTCAGGTGAGGAAGGAGATATGCCACACAACCATTTATTTATCTTTGCATCAAGTTTTCCCAATTTCTTTTGATTTGCCTGAACTCTGTTCGGTAGATCAGCTGTAGGAATTTCATGTATTAGCACCTGCCAGAGAATGTCTCTTAACACATCAACCACTATTCTGCAAATGCGTGCAAAGTGTGTTGTCTCCTGGCTGGATGTGTAACAGCCACCACTGGAACTTGCCATGGTTATTTTGCTGATATGGTCCTACCTGTCATATCTGCAGAAAAAAAATATCATGTATGATTTAAAACCGCCATACATATTCATATATATATATATATATATATATATATATATATATATATATATATATATATATATATATATATAATGAATCTTTAATTTATACAATGCATGAATTATTATTAATATCTGCCTCTACAAACAGATAAGGCCACAAAAATTATGTTTCCTATTGTACTGATTTTAAAATTAGGGCATTTTTTAAAACTATATATATATATATATATATATATATATAAGGTACTAAGTGCTTCAAGTACCGGGCTAAACCAACTCAATTAGATATAGAAATCAATTTCGGAAATTTTAATTTTTTTTAAATGTTTGTAAAAAAGAAAATCATGATAGACACATTATATATATTATAATGATTAGTATGAATAATGAACTGGTACATAGATGCACAAATCAATTTTGGAGATTTTAATATAATTTTTACCCTGGGGGAAAATAAGTGCTAGGATCAGCAATGAAAAACTGGGACAGTCGACCAACCAGAAACATACATTTTTGTTGTGTGCCTAATCTGACATAGCAGTGGTCTTTTAATACAGGTTCTACTGTAATACAATATAGAACCTATTCAAGAGTAGCAATAAAAGGACTGTTAAAATGGGGCTCAGCACCATTTTAGTTTAGGACCAACAAAACACATCTTCTTGATTGGCTTTCCAATTTTTGAGATGGCTGCCATGCTGGCCATATTTGGATATCAGAAACACACCATTTAAGACAAAGATAAGAAGATACAAATTCTTTATTTCAGACTACATAGTCCACACATCTAAATTAAAATATAGATATAAAGTAAAAACATTGTAAACATAAAAAAACATAATATCACACATACAAGTATACAGATACATCATATGCTACACAATTATCTGCACCCTGCATTGTTAAAAATGAAATTAGGTGGTGATTTAAAGAGTAATTTTTTCCATCTGCTAATAATATGAGAATTTAATTGAATGTCATAGTTCAAAAGATATTTTAAGATACAGTTCTTACTACTAGATATTCTTGTCATCATTGAGAATAAATACTTTCTCATTACTTCATCAAAACTGAACACATTATAATTTACAAACATGTTGGAGGCACTGTTCCATCTAGGAAGACCTAATAGAAAACAAAGACTATTATTATAAACTATTATTATAACCATTCATACATTCACTAAAGTTTGTCCACAGAGGAGCACAATACATAGTGCAGCAATAAGACTTGAATAACCTAATTTTGATATCCAATTAACAATTCTTAAATTTACATAGAAGCATGTTTGATCGAATACACAAATATCGGTAATGTCTCATCATATCGTCATTATCCGACCGATTGGATTTCAAAATATCATCCAAATAGGTATAACTGTTGACATACATACATACTGGGGGAGGAGATGGTAATTTGAAAGAAGCTGATTGAAAGACCATGCATACTGATTTTTCTGTAATTAAGATCATATCATTCTCAAATGCATATTGTTCACATAACTTTAATAATTTCCTTAAACCTGAGATAGAAGGACTTATCACTGACATATCATCAGTAAAACTAAAATTGTTAAGAAACAACACATTTGATGGCAGATGTAACTCCACCTAATACTGTCCCAACTTACGATTTAACTCATATTACATATATATATATATATATATATATATATATATATATATTAAATAACAAAGGGGAAAGAATACCCCCTGCCTCACCCCACTAGTTACATGTAAAGCGTTTGAGATTACACTTCCCCATCGCACATAATACAACTGTTTGCCATACCAGTTAACTAAAATATGAACTATGTAGACAGGTATTTTAATATTAATCAACATTTTAAAGAGTGTCAAATGATTGACCCTATCAAATTCCTTACTAGCGTCTAAAAAGCATGCAAACACTGGGCTGCCATGTTCTACATAACAGCTGACAGCTTCCTTAAAGGCATAAAGGCATAAATCTGTTGAATGCTGCTCTTAAAAACCAAACTGATTACTGGAGATTGTGACTTTGCAGCATGATGCATTCAAATATTTTTGAAATAATAGCAGACCTGCCAACTCTTACGATTTTGCCCTAAGTCTTACGAAATTTACCCATAAAATACGGACTTACAAGCAAAAACTACAGACAAAATGATCACTGCCGAAAACTCCAGAAAATTTGTTCTTCCATGTTTGATTTGGATTTCATATTATTAGAAGCAGTGAAATTGGTCAGTGAACCAGATTAACTTTACAGCAACACATTGGATGCTTTAAACTGCACACATTTGTTCATGCGAAGCGTCTACATGATAAAACTGTTCATCATAGAATTTTTTTTTAAATGGCATCCAGCAAGCGATGCATGTTTAAGACTAAAAAGGAAATAAGCCTCTTGAAAAAATGTTAATAATTAACACAGAAAAATAAAAAGGAATATTCAGATTCTTGTGAATGAAAGCTGGAAGGGACACAATTATGTTTATTTGGACAACACGAGCCAATTTCGAGTATGACTCATGGCAGGAAATATGATTGCCATCGTCATATGAAATGAAAAAAAGAATTTCCAAGAATTACATCAAGCCACTGAGCTCCATAGTGTTTGGGACTACAAATTGTGCATCTGTACTAGTGGTAAATAAAGTACATGTATACTTTACAAAATTTTCAGTTGAACATAATGTTTATCATCACTGCATGTTCCGAATACCAAATTTTTAATTATGTTTTCCAGCTTTAGAGTAACAGTTTATGGTATTTTGCTACACATTACTGAAAACGTAAAACTTACAGAAAAAAATCAACTGCCTTACTGAGATGGACCCGTCAGGGTTGGCATGTCTGTAATAGTTGTGAGAGCTATAGGTCTGTAGTTATATTTGTCCACCAGATTACCAATTTTGCTTTTTAGTAGCAGTATAATTGTAACTTTTGTGAAATCATCTGGTATAAAGTTATGCACAAAAATACAACTAAATAAAATCATCAACAGCACATGAAGCCTAGCATATGAAAATTTAAAATGTTCCCCAAATAAAAATATATAATCCTGGATATTTACCACCTTTCTGTCTTATTATTGCACTTTGGATCTCATATAATGTGATTACCTCAATACAAGCAGAAGTGGTATTCAATGTTGAGAGCACATGCTTCTTATTCAATTCATTTTGAAAACTATTGAGTAAGTCTTCAAAATGAATTTTTCCACATGTTGCATATATTATTCTGAGCATGGTTCCCATCAATGCAAATTGGTACTTTATTGGAAGCTGACATAGCATTTTGTTTAATTGCTTCCAGAATTCACATTGGTCGACATTTTCATATTTTTGTGCTTTTTTTTTTTGTTGTTGTGGGGTTTAACGCCATTTTTCAGCACGATAGGCTATACATGGCGGCCAGTATTAATGGTGGAGGAAGAACCCGGAAAACCCCGGAAAGAACCACCGACCCACGAGAAGCTACTGGCAAGCTTTCTCACATGTCCACATTGGCTGATATTTTTGTGCTAGTGAGTCTGCCATATGTTTTACTTCCTCCTTTTTACATAATCTAAGAGCACACTTAAATTGTGCTCTTCTTTGGCACATTTGGTTAATGAGATGGCCATGATGAGGTTTACCGTTATCACACCACATAAGGTAAGCATTTCGTGCAAAAGTTGTGTAGTTCTTTGACACAGTCATTCCAGCCTGATATAACCCGGTGACCATGGTTGGATTTACTAGTCAAGCTATTACCAGAGTTCGACAAAGCTTTTACTATATCAGCGTATAATCCATTATCTGTTTTATATGCACATGATTAGTGCAGCCATGGTCATTACAGTTCGCAACACAATGTGGGATCTCAATCTTGTTCAATAAGAATCCAGATGTCTGAATAATATAATTTAGTATTTCGTCAGAAGTAAGGTGTGACCAATTGTTGTATTTCAAGTTGAAGAGTTCAATGGGGCAAGAATCAAATCTCAAAGAGTAACTAAACAGAATTTTCAATATATCTACTGTGGTGGCATTACTGGACATCAGATTGGCACAATTTTCAATTAGGACCAACTAGGTATTATAACCAGTCTTTCACTCAGAAAAGCCCATGCTGATATGACCATTAAATCAGGAGTAAACCTAAGATTTTCAAGATGACCACCACGGCAGACATATTAGACATCAGATATGCACCATTTTCACGTATAACCAACTAGACTTCATAAAAAAACTTCTGGTGAAAAATCCATGGCAATATGTCAAACCAGAGATCATAATAACTATTTAGTGAAAACAACATGCTGATATGTCTATCCGTATGGAGGAGTAGTAATAACAAGATTTTCATGATAGCTGCTGATGTGGCCATATTGTATGCCCAAGCGGCAGTATTTTCTTATGGGTCCAACAATTAAGTTTTAAGTAATATATGGCGGTGAACTGAGTTTCCAACTTAATTATGAAATGTCTGCAATATGTACTGCAATCTTCAAATGGAAATAGAATGACTGGAATGACTGGCAAAGAATGATCTTTTTTTTAAATTGCACTTAAAGAGTAAAAGTGTGTAAACTCATCTAAGAATTAAGTTAAATATTAATCAGATCCTTATAAGGATGAAGCTGTATGCTGAATAATCACGAGTTATAAATACACTTATATACACTTTAAGGTAGCCTAATTCTACAGAAAAACCGGCATTGTCATTTAAACATGCATATGATGAAATATACTCTGGCAATTCATTTTATGTTGCTGTAATGCATATTAACTGTTAAAAAAAAACACATATGATTTATTAAAGAATCAGAGCAGCCAATAAAACTTCTCAATTTATTCCCTATGTGCAAGTATTCTCATTCTCTTTGTATCCATATGAAAAATAATATATATATTAATAATACAAGAAAGAATGAAATATACGCATAAATAAACAAACAATAAATATGAGAACAAAGTAAATTATTAAATGAGTGATTCATTTTAAAAGATACATCAAATTAATCAACTGAAGTAACAAAATCAACACAAAGCTGAATGAATGAAAATTATGACCATCTTAATGATAAATAAGTATGTAATACTAAAACAGATAATTTAAGTACTACTCCTATTGCCTAATCAACTGCCCAATGGTTTACTATTGCTATCAACTAATGTATTATACTGAACTATCACATGTTTAGAATAACGAATAGTTCTCTACTGCTATTGTCTAATCAACTCTTGTAGTTATACTGAATTGCAACATATTTAAAATTACCAGTAGTTTGCTCATAAATATGGACTGGAGCATATTAGAAATTCTGTCATAAAAATAAACTGTAATACCTAAGAAGTTCACTAACTTGTTCAAAACTGTTCAGTAGGGACTAACCCACTAATCATTCTGACATGTACTAAGTGCCCAGTTTACTCATCCCTATGAAATTATTTTAGAACGATTGAAGGTTTTTCTCTCATAAAGAACGAAAACTCTGCTCTGGCTTACACAACCAAAAGCATACATGGTCTGACTGTGTGTATGTGACTCTAAAGTTTTTTTATTATGTTAGGTGAAGCAGATAAAAGTAAATCTTCCAATTTGCAACTCTTTGTCCTCCAAGAAAAGAGGAGTGGTAATAAAACTGACTGGGGTAAAAATATATATATGTCATACGAGCAATGCAAATAGAAAAGAATTTCACATTTGCAAAGAAATAGCAAGAAACCCTCAATGGTAAAGACAACAGTAAACAAAAATGAATGGATATTAGAAATTATAGTCATGTTTATACCTCTACTGCGCAATGAAAATAAATTCTATATATTTTGTGGATAATGTAAGATAAATAACAACTTCAATTACACAAGCTTGTTAATCACGAATGAACATTACTGCAATGGCCTACATTTACTGATATGTACTGAATCCACTATGAAAAGTGAAGGCTGAATACATGTATTTCATAAATTTATTTACCAATAAATTCCATTACATCTTCATCCAAGTTGGTCCCATGCCACACCTTCAATGACATGTCAGTCTATCAGTGATATTGAATTGGGCCATGGCTGCATGAACTGTCATCTTGGAGAAGGTTGCTGCATATTGTCTACCATTTCTGGCACAAAAATAAATGATTGTATTAAAATGGTGTTCTGCTTTACAGTCACTAACCAAATGGCAGCAGCAAGTTGTTCTATGGGACGTATAGGACTCCACTTAGACTGGGCTCTCCAGTAGTTGTAATAACTGCTTGGGTGGTTGCTATGCCACAGCCAAAACATGAAGCCAAATATTCTGAAACAAAGCAAAATTATTATGCAAACCAGTATACTTTGTGCTCTAGATAAAACAAGCTTTGTCTATAAACCAGTATACTTTTAACTGTAGATAAATACAACTATCAACCATTAAGGTCAAATTTTAAGATACATTGATACTTTATTCACAATGATGCTAGAAATACTAATATTGAAACACAGGATACAATATGATAATGTTCAAACTTCCTTCCATTAACTATTGATGATTTATATTCCCCACTGGGATATTAAATCATCTTGCAATGTTATCAATCCAAAGCAAGTAGTTAAGTCTTCTCATTAAAAAACCCTTTCCAGTTAGAAGTAGCAATAAAAAAAAATTCAATCCGAAGCAATGGGGATGTAGAGTCAGACTAGTTATCATAGTTATTCTTCTCATTAAAACCCCATGCTGTTATATCTCTCCAGATAGGACAAGCAGCAATAAAAAGAATTTCAGAGAGCAACCATCATGGCCACATTTAATGTTAGATCAGAACTATTTTTATTTAAGACCAACTAGACTACAAAAGAATTCAGTCTATTGATGAAAATCCCAGTTGATTATATTCCAATATGGCAGAGTAAACATAAAGTATTCAACATAGCTACTGTAAAGGCCATACTGGATGTTAGATAATGACCATTTTCATTTAAGACCAAACAGACAACATCCATGACATCTAGGATTAGCATTATACAATTCATATCACGCATGATGCTATACCAACTTCAGATTGCATCATTCATTGTTTTGCCTAAAATACAAGTACTGTCCACACCAAGTCATAGATGTATTCACAGATCCAGTCAAATATGTATTTTAGTCATTCCTGGTTTAAACTGAGATCATTTCCCTTTATAACTTACTTATGCCATTCCCAAGTCAAGGGTCGTATATACTGACACAGCATCATATCTTTAAATCAACAATTTTAAGCATCATTTTCATTATCAGTGACCCAGAATTAGTAAAGTTCGACTACATTTATTTCGGAAGCATTTTAGCAGTAGACCAAGATGCAACATATTTGTCAACTCTTCAGTCAAGTTCTAGTATTGATCATGGCAGTTCTCAACTTGGTATATCTTGTGTTTTCTGCATCAGGGTCAGACAGGAATCATGTCACAACAATCATCTGTGGATTCTGAATGAGATGAAGAAAGAATATTGGTCTGGTGAGACCAGGGTCAAAAGTAAACCAAGTTAGGCTGGGAGTAATGACTGGTCAGGCGAGGCCAGAGTTAAAGGTCAGCCAGGTACAGCTGAGGTTAAAAGCTGGTCAGGTGAGACCAAAGTTATAGGCTGGTCAGATGAGACCAGGGCTACAAGTAAATTTTAACAAATAATTTATTTCCCTAAAATACAAAGTGAAAAATGAAAAAAAAAAGAACATATGGTATTGCAAATTAAATCCAAAACTAATCCAAGAATTAAAGACGCAAGTCCTAGTAATAAAAAGTCCTGAATAAAACTCAGTTCAAGTCCCAAAGAGATCCAAAATTGAAGGCAATGACGTGTCTGTTATAGCCTACAAAGTACTAATGTGCCAACAGTCTCTTGTTGAATCACAGAAATATTATTCCAGGTTTAAATTCAGCATAAATTCCAGGGAATGTCTTTATCCAAGAATTTTATCAGAGCATGTTTGTATTTCCAGAGAAAATAATCACTTGAATTCAATATTTGAAGAAAATAAAATTCAGCCCACACTGGTCACAACATAATAATTAAATAATATAATGCTAGATGTTAAAACTCGACTGGTAAAGTCCTCACAGTCACAAGATAATATAGTTATCTGCTTGATCTCAGGTCACAATTATAATTTTCTAAAAACAGCCATTACCAAAATGGAAAATAACCTTCTAGAATGATCCAATAATAATAACAATAACAATAATAATGCTTTATTTATAGAGGGTGACTCAATAGTCAAGGACTATTCTCCCTTGAGGCCCTCTAAGGAGAGTATAGTAATGCACATTATATGAAGATAGCAATAAATACTGTTTCTTTTAACATGTTTAGTATTAAAATACTAAATTCCATTATCTATTAGAAGCACATATATGTTCATATCTCTTCTTAAATACTCTAATATTTTCAGCAGATTTTATATGTAGTGGAAGCTTGTTCAAAATAACTGTACCAGAGTATTGGAAGCTCTTTCTAAATTGTTCTGTTCTTGATTTTCGTGGTAGATTTTCATGTGATATTGATCTCAACTGGTATCGTGTTGAAAAAGGCCTGAATAAGTCTTGAAGATACTCTAGTGCAGTTCCATGTAGACCCTTATATAAAAGAACTTCCTTGTGAAAATCTATCCTGTCATATATTGTGAACCATTTGAGTTCTGTAAACAATGCTTTTTAGGGATGATCAATAGATGCATCTAAAATTATGTGTGCTGCTCGTTTCTTACGTTTATAAATCCTGTCAAGCTCAGATTTAGCACAGTTTCCCCATACATTTGAACAATAATCCATTGTTGGAAGAATATATTCCTTGGAGGGGGAGGACAAATGCAATACAAGTTTATTTCATTTCTTAAGTCTTGGGACATATGACATAGGTGAAAAAAAGTTTCACCATAAGTTCTGGAACAGAAAAAAAATTATTATTTTATTGTGTCCCAATATATATGGTAAATACAGTAACACTATTTAGAGGCTTATTTTCCCCTTTCGATTTCGACATGCATCGCTTGCTGGACACCATTCTAAATATTTTACGATCAACCGTTTGATCATGCAGACACTTTGCATGAAAAATATGAGCAATTAAAAGCATCTGAGGTACTGCTGGAAAGTTAGTTTGCTTCCCTGAATAACTCTCTCTCTCACACTAATAACATGTTGATTTTGTACGTTTGTACTGTTAGGTTGTCGTGTATCGTGTGTTCTGTAAAACTTAATTGGGTACAATCCCTTTATGTCATGTACAAACAAATAAACAAATTATCTTGAGCCACACATTTAGAATGTAAAAACCTTAATTTTACCAAAGCATTAACATTCAACATAGACTGTACATTTGCTTTGGAGCTGCATCATTAGTGGACAAACATAACTCTGAATTGCCATAAGGTTCCTTACCTCAACCAAAGGTAGCTGAGAACAGCATAACCTAAATATTCATACTGTATATTAAATAATTCTAACATATCAGAACAATGTTCATGGAATATTATACACCAATGAGGTCAGGTACCGTCAGGGCCGATTGCACTGACAAAACATGTGACAGTTTTGCTAACAAGATTTATATTCCAGAAAAATGGTCTGTAGATTTCTAATTTTATGATCATCTTTCTTTACAATAATTGCTTGCAGCAACAATCAGTCAGATAGATAGATAGATAGATAGTTGACATTGTAATGCATTCATTTTGAATATATATATATATATATATATATATATATATATAGAGAGAGAGAGAGAGAGAGAGAGAGAGCAAAAGATGAATGGGTGATATTGTAATGCATTCATTGTTAGCAAACTTTCAGCGAACAATTCTTAAATTGTAAAGAGGCTCTCACCTTTACAGATCACTGACATCTCACCTCTGTCCTTGTGGGGTCAAGTCTCGGCTTGACCAAATGGGTGTGAGCTTTAGCTAACCCAATATGGATATGTAAGAAAGTTGTCCAGTAGCTTCTGGTTCTTGCCAGATTATTACACCACCAAATATACTGACCACCATGTATGGCACATCTTGTGTTAACAAACAGTATTAACCCGCAAAACCACAAACAATTCAGTTGTAAAGCAAATGGCATGCTGACAATGTGCTTTGATTGATTTTTATGAAGATAAAGTTAAAAAGGGACTGGACCAGGATATATATTAATGGGATTTGATAAATTCCTTAAAAATATGTGTGTGTGTGTGTGTGTGTGTGTGTGTGTGTGTGTGTGTGTGTGAGGAAAATCTACGGTTTATTTTTTACCATAAATAGATTATATTCTTCAAATTTTCAATCTTCAGGGCGATGTAAACTTCCAAACAATATGTTTACATATTGATTATTGAGATGACACTGCTGAATAGAAATGTCCAAATGCCACTGCAACTTAAAAAATGGTACTAACAACTGCCTCGCTTGGCGTTCAGCATTAAGAGGTTAGTGTTAGGACTGGTCAGCCTGGTGTCAGGATAATGTGACTGGGTGGGACATCATGCTACATGTCTGCGGCATGATGTCCCAGTGCTAGACATCACTATAAACTGCCACATTGCAGACATCGTAGCGATATGACTGAAAAATTGTTAAAGCTACGTTAAAAATCAAAATCACATCACATCACCCAAATGCCACTGCAATAAACCGCTGTGAATAGCCATGCTATGGTAACAGGTCTCAAGTAAATGTTATTGTGGTCATGTAGGCAGACCTTGTAGGTAGATGTATTCAAATTCAATTAAATATTAATTGTTCTTCTTAAATTTAAGGCTAAAATATTTTAACCAAAGTCTATTCAATCTAGACTGTTGAATGCTCTTCACCTTAAATGACATCAAAAACTTCCAGATGAAAATTGTGGATTATTGTGGACTTTTACAATGGTGGCCAATTACTAAAATGGGTAAATACAATAAAGTAATCAGACCAGTTTGTCCAGCTGGATAATGATATATGGAGGGGAAATATCGCCATAATTGTATGCATGCATTTTCTATATGCAACATTTTCTATTGCAGAACAACATACACATTCCCTGGCTGTGGGCATTACCGAACAATGGCCACAGCTGCACCTAAAGTTTTCTTTAATGCATAGTGTTAATGCTTCTCAAATTTATAAAGACAGTAGCAGAAACTGGCACAATCTGACTAAAGTTAGGAACACATAGAACACTTAGTATTGTAAAATTAAATTAGATAAGAAAGAAAAACATTTGAAAGTACCCGCTTTGTAACCATGGAATAAAGGATTTATACCATAGTTTATAAACATCAGCTATTAGTATACAACTGAAAGATCTGAAATTCAACTTATAATAGTGTACTTGAAGTGAAATGATACATCAGTGACACGTAAGATGATTCATGGTACACTGCATACGATATGACACATTATTGATACATGTATAAACTTGATGGTCATTCCATCTTTAGAAGGTCTGTCAGTGGTAAGTGTTGCTCTTTTATGTGATTTCCTGGTTTTATTTCCAGTATGCAGATTACAGATATATACTTGCATCTATTTATATGCTATTCTCATCCATGACAAGACAACAAAAACACTTTCAGACAGACTACCTGTTAAATGTCAGTGATTGGTATTGAACATTGTTTGCCAGATATGAAAATTACAGTTTACTTTTAAATTGTCTGTGCTGTAAGATGGCTTGTTAACCTGCATTTTCTATATTTGCTGAATGAGTAGCAGCAGAGGGGGCGATCAGACCACTTAAGGGAACGGTCACCTTGTGTTTGGATCAAAAAAAATAATGACACTTCATAGAGGTCAAATACCACGTCTACGATTATTGTTTGTCCCCAAAATAATTGTAGACGAGCCCCCTCTGCTGCTATAATAATTAAATCATTATGTTATAATAAAATGGTACATCCGGAATCTCATACTGCAAGAATAGCTCGAGAACGATTAGAAGCAATCAAAAAATTTCTTCCTGTTAGAGATTCATTTAGAAAAAATCTACAAGCGCAGCAAGAAGCACAAATTGAGTACGAAGAAGACACTAAAAAACTGTTTAAGCCCGTTACTGCAGCTACTGAGAAAGTTACAACAGTCATCAAGGAAGATCTTCTTCCGGTATCAAAACAAACAGCAGAACAAACTGAAAAAATAGCAAGAAGAACTAAACAGACAAAGAAGATTTTACGAGATCTTCCACCTGGCATAGCCAGGGAAATAGCTGCAGCTCAACCTCCACCTGTCGGTGAAGAAATACTTGAAGGCGTACTGAAGTCGCCGACGTGAGAAAAGAACTTGCATCTGAACCCAAACCAGTAGAAGAAAACTTAGAATTGATTGCAAAATTTAGGAAAGGGGTTGTTGAAGAAATTAGAAATACTGAAAGAGAAAAATTACCCGAAAAAATATACAATGTAATACCTAACAAATCTGGTTTTTTAAACCCTCCTCATGAAAAGGCAAAATATGATAATATTGTTAAATGGATATATCGCATACATGCAAACAAAAGACGTGTTGAAAGTAATGATTCGGAATACAGAGCTCTTTATAAAGAAGTGGGAAGACTTTATAGAGAGGAACTGGAACAATTCTCCCAGTATCAACTTCCTTCACCTCTGCAACAAACAGAACAACAACAATCTTCTTTGCCGCAGCAAAGGTTGAAGCCGGAACTTAAAAGGTCTAAAGAGCTACCTGGAAAATCAAAAGAAGAAAGATCACCCTTAAGACTATTTAAGAAAACAGCAGAAGAAGGAGCTACTGGCAGTGGTTTGGAAAATAATTTTGTTTGTCCTGATACTCAATGATGTATCACGGTTAGAAGTTCTTATAGGGGGAAAACGTGCGGGAAATAATTCACCAGAAATAACCAATGAAGCAGCTGATATTTGTCGGCAATTATTTCAAGGTGGTATCATGGATATTGGCGTTTACCGAGAGCTTATTGACGAGCTCATTGATGATTAGTCACCGCGATTAGACAAATGGTAAATAAAATAAGATGATCATACACAATAATCATCGTAAATCCGTATCGGTCAGAGCGGTAAACTCACGATTACCAGTCTATAGGGCTATTTACGGAGATGGACTTGGTGATGTTATTCAGGGATTATTTACAAGGTTAGCCCCAAAAGCAGCGCCTATTGCAAAACAATTATCGATGAAAGCTATTGATATTGTTCGTGAAAAAGCTCCTGGTGCAATTGTCAATATTGCTGGGAAGGCGTTCTCGGCGATCAAAGATAGACTAGCACGATTAATAAGACGAAAACAACAACCACCAGTAAAACTGGCAAGTACTGAAATTATGCCCGCAGACGTGAGTAAAATAATAAATCAAGCTGCAAATCAAAAACTAGCAGCATTAGCAGATCGGGGACTCGGTGAATCGGGAAATAATATTTCAAGTTTAATATCAGGAAGTGGAACTTCCCGAGGTGGAACTTTACGAACGCGGTAGTCAATGTGTTAGACGAAAATAATTATAATAAAATGTTCAAGCGCGTATCCGACACAGCATTTGACATGGAAGCACCTGTCCTTAAAGATGAATCGGTACGTGATTATCAGTTTTATTCTTATGACGCACGAACACCAGATCAACGTGGAAGAATTGAACTACAAGTTCATGACACAAGTAGATATTTTCTACCCGCTGAGGCTTTTATTGAGGTAGAAGGTACAATCATAAAAACGGATAATACTAATTACTTAGATCCATTAAAAGTTGGTTTCGTCAACAACGGGATCATGGCATTATTTGATAGCGCCACGTATATGATTGATGGAAAAACTATTGAATCGATTGAGAAAGATGTAGACGTTGCTACAACAATAATTGGTCTAGCAAGATATTCTGATGATTATACAAGATCAGCAGGTCCCACAATGATGTTTGTGAAAGATAATTCTAATAACCCTGAAAGCGATCCGTATAATATAAGACGACCAAGAAATTTTGCCAATAACGCGGATGCCGATGTGTGGCCGATGGTTCATGGTTCTAGTGAAAATTTCAACTTGGGATTTGCAGCGCGTAGAAATATGTTGATAGGAAACAATAGAAAATTTTCATGTACAATTCCACTATCGCATATTTTTGGATTTTGCAGGAATGTTAAAAAGGTTATTTTTGGAGCTAGACACACTGTTGTTCTTGTAAGAAAGGTTAATGATAACGATGCACTTTGGCACCCGGCTGGTGATGATGGTAAAGTAGTATTATCGAAACTTTCACTGTGGATACCGGTAATGACTCCAACGATCGCAGAAGAACAGAAATTAATTTCTTTCATGGACACAGGTGGTAAATCCTTGTTGTCATGGTTAACAACAAACACAGATAGTATGCAAACTAACGTTAACGGTCAGTTTACATGGCATATAGCATCAGAACAAGGTGTTTCTGCACCACGGCATATTTTTATTGCGTTTCAAAACCATAATCGTTTAGGTAATCAAGTTCACTCTCATATGATATTTGACCAACTAGGTCTTACAAATATTTCCTTGCGGATAAACGGACAACAAGAACCAACAGAGAATATACAACTAAATTATGCACTAAATCACATAGGACGTGCATATCATCATTTGATGTCATTCATGGGACATGATCAAAATGTAGATACTGGGTTGCAAATATCACAATATGATTTCAGGACGTTGTATCCGATTTATTATTTTTCACTGGAGCATCTTGATCTATCAAAACAATCTGTCGTTGATATACATCTTAAAGCAACATTAAATACAGGTGGTGTTGATTACAGAGCAATCGCGGTTATACTTAGCGATAAAGCCATGTTACTTGAAGGTGGTAGTGGTCGAATGAGGGTCGTTGATGCACCAGTGGAAAATCTTTAATTATTATTTCGAGCGTGGTAAGTATTTATCATAAAATGCCATATCATCACGTTAGTGTCAGTCTGACTCCTGGTCAGATTAAAAACCTTCAATCAAATTCAGCAAAAAACTGTGGAATGAAAATATCACTAAAGCGAGATCAGATCACGGGTGGTCAAAATAAACTATCATTATCAGAACGCCAGCTTAAACATTTCAATGGCGCTAAACAATCAAAAACAGGCGTCAAACTCAATCTCTCTGCGGGTGCGATTAAGGACTCAGTTAAAACTGGTGGTATTTTTCCACTTCTCGCGGCTATACCAGCATTAATAGCTGCTGCCGCGCCAGCCGTAGCAAAAGCAGCCGCGTTAGGTGCTGTTGGAACAGCTGCTGGAATGGCTCTAAAGAAAGCAACAGGAAATGGATACAAAAAAAGGGATGCGGCTTAAGATTGCCAGGATCTCGTTGGGGAAAGGGTCTGAGGCTTCCACGTTAGACGTTCCAGCATCAAATTTTGATTTACTTGATGCTGCTAAACGATTAAAAATAAAAAACTTCAGAGGTGTTTTCATGCGAGATCAATTACCAAAACAACCAAACAAACCAGAAACAGGTATTATTAATCTCGATGAACGTTCTGGACCTGGTACTCATTGGGTATCATACGCGGTTGATCCACGTGGAATCGTTTATTTTGATTCATACGGGTTAGCTCCACCTGTTGAATTTATCAAGTATGTTGCACCACTCCACGCAGCAACCTCTGGTTGTAAAGTTTGGTATTCAACGTTACCCACACAAACAATGACAGATCCGCCAATATGCGGTCGTGAAGTAATTAATGTACTTAACGCTATATCAAAATCATCCAAACCACCACATAAAGTCGTGCATGATTATACAAGCAACCGCTTCGTTGCGCGTAAAGCGTTTTAAACAACAGGTCTTATTATAATGGTTGATATTTACGGAAGATCTTCTTCACGTGTTAAAAGAACATCCGGCGATGTTGATTTGTCAAAGTACGCGACTAAGGATGACCTCGCTGACGTTATGAACCTGGCTGGAGTTGACCCAGATGAGGTTGTTATTTTTCAAGATTGATATGGTAAACTAAAAACGAGCAATATCAAATGGGATAACATAATTCGACGAGTACTCGGTGCAGTTACGGATAATATACCCGTGTTTACTGACAGCGGCAAAATCAGGGATTCAAGTATGTCACTTAAAACCATCAGAGATGAAATTGCAAAAAGTGTTCCTAATCGCGTAAAAAATACCGGTGACATAATGACAGGTGAACTTAGCATGAACGGAAACAAAATAGTAGTTTTAAGAGATCCAACATCCGACGAAGACGCAGCAACAAAAAAATACGTCGACACCGTAGACGGTAAATTATCCACGTTACGGGCCGAGTATGATGTTCACGCAGGCGCTTTTGGAAGATTTCGAAGAAATTTTCAAAAAACCGATGATGCCATAGATAAATTCTTCGGCACTCCACACGCCATTGACATGAAACTCGTTGATATCAAAACTAACCTAGACACGATTAAACAAACACAGCAAGACATCATAGCGGGATTCCTGAGATCGTCAATAAAACCAGTCTGATTAAAATCCCAGCCGGAATAACTCCCGGACATATCACAAACATCGTATACACAGTATCATCGGGATTTGCAACATGGTCGCAGCAAAATAATACAATCAAATATACCGCAACAGTCACTGGCGTGTACAGGTTGTCCGTGTTCAGTGCTGCGCGATTTGAGATCTTCACAATGTATCCATGGCGTCATTCCACCGACAGGTTTTCCGGGGTTGCATCTGTTATATTAAATAACGGAACTGAAGAAACATTTATTCTGGAAGCAGCTGATAAGAAATTAACCGCAACATCTTACTGGTGGTGTTTGGAATTTGTAGCTGAAACACCTCAATTGGTTACTGCATAAAAATATAGGGACGGTGCACAATACAGATACAGTCAAGCGCGTGAATGGCAGGCGGTGCTAAAAGATCAAGTCGAACAATATACAGTAAAAGTAAAAAAATATCGACGACGATTAGTTATCGTTGATGTGATTATTTATTCAGTATCCGCTGCTGTTGCTGGAACGGGTGTTATATTATCAGCGGTGACAATGATGGCACCAGTAGCTGTAACTATTTGTATTTCAGCAGCAACAACTATTGCAGGTGTGCTTAATATCATCGCAAAAAAAATATGTACTTGCACGAACGAAAAATTATCCTATTACATAATAAAATTACACACAGCGACGGTAGCATACTCGAAATTATCCTCGTTGTTATCAGCAAGTCTCAGTGATGGAATTATATCTGATTTCGAGTTTTCAATGATAACTAAAATATACGATGAAGGTATCGGTATTAAAGATACAAGTATTAATAATGACGGAATTACTCCAGCAGATCGTGACTAACACAACCCCGCACAAGACAACGATGATCTCGGTAAGCTCTATTAATCCTGAATTTAATATCAATTTTCCAACTGCAATTCGCACTAATGAAATTGCACTAGCGCAATTACGGGTATATTACAGCTGGCCAAATATCAGATCAAAATCATTTCATGGTACACCAACAAATAATTCGCTCGTATTTGCTAATAAAAACAAACCCGATGGAACACCTGACTGGATTGTTGCTGGAATACCCACTGGTAGTTATGAGATCGAGGAGATCAATGATGAATTTCAACGTAGAATAAAATCAATAACAGAAAAGGAAGCGAAAATATTTATTAATATTCATGAGCCGACGCTGTCCTCGACGGTAGAGATACATTCTCGTGATTATGCCGTTGATATTTATCAATCTTCAATCAGATCCGTACTAGGTTGGCCTTGTTCCCCCGGTATATGAAGGACCACCAGAACCAAAATTAATTGAATTTCTTACTGACGAAGCCAGGTTTATAACAACTCCAGAATACCAAGATTCGTATCCATGGGTTAGAATGGAGGATGGTACTTATATTATTCGTGGTGATGGTAAAAGATATCCTATGACACCGTTTTCTATCTATGATTTTGATGCAAAAACTTCAACTAATATTGTTTATGAAAGATATTTCAGATTACATGCTAACAGAATTAGAACTGAATACACAACTACATTAACGAAACTAGCACAGTTGTTTAAAAACTATATCCTGGAATATCCTAATGACGATCTAAGACATCAGATCATTGCAACGATACAACATTTAAATCAAATTGTATTAGATCTTAAATATTTTAATCAGACCATTATTGAGGTAATAAATGCTCATGATTATATAGATACAAGAGAAAAAAATAGTATCAAACAAGCATACACTGATCATTATAAAATAACTGAAGCAGAATTATTAAAATTTACACTACCAGGATTTGAAACCGGCGAATTGATAAGATCACTCAACGATCTTATCACGGAAAGTTTTTTCTGAAATACTTAATGCATGGAGAAAAATAGCCCCACCAGCAACTGTTCTTAGATATAATAATGATCCACTCGGCGGTGGAAGACACGTATCTCCGGGAATCGTTAATATAACATCGACAATCATGGTTAATCTAGTTTGTGACGTAATAGAAGGCAGTTATCAAATAGATCTTGGAAAATCAAATCAAGCTCAACAAGGATATATTTTATATACATTTACACCACAAGTTTCCCCTGGAAGTTTAATCGTGCAAGTACCAACCAATCCTGTTTATTTATGCACGCATAATCAGTATTTGTCACGAATAAATTTCAAACTCACAGACCACCTTAATCGCTTAATTGACCTACGTGGAGAAGAGCTTGTGATAAATTTATATGTAAAATCGTAGATCTTTGATCAAGAATCTTCGATTCTAAATTAATCCAATAAATATTAAATAATGTACCAGCACGTGAGGGTTTTTATACATGACAAAGAAGCACTTGAAAATGCCATCAGAACAGCGTTTTCACAAAACACAGAACAATTTAATGTTGATTTAGTTATTGATGAATACGGAAGCGAGGATTTCTTATTAACACAAGAAGTTAGATGAACTCCGTCGAGAACATATTATCGAGATCATTTGTGACAGAGATCAGATTCTAAATTATGCACACTCCTGTATTAAAGTCGATCAACTTAAAAAAATAATTAATAAATAAAAATATTGGTGCAAAATATATCTGATCAGGTAATTGTGTTGAAAAATTCATCTTTTTTGAATATTTTTTTTTTCTGAAAATTTGATCATTTCACATAAATCTGAGTCATCAACTAACACATCAAATTCAGAATAAACAATAATAATTCAGAATAAATAATAATAATTCAGAAAAAATGATAAATCTGAGTACCAACTAACCCATCAGAATTATAAATTTGATCATTTCACATAAATCTGAGTACCAACTAACCCATCAGAATTATAAATTTGATCATTTCACATAAATCTGAGTACCACCTAACCCATCAAATTCAGAAATAAATATAATAATTCAGAAATAAATATAATAATTCAGAATAAATAATAATAATTCAGAAATAAATATAATAATTCAGAAATAAATATAATAATTCAGAAATAAATATAATAATTCAGAAATAAATATAATAATTCAGAAATAAATGATAAATCTGAGTACCAACTAACCCATCAGAATTATAAATTTGATCAGGTCACATAAATCTGAGTACCAACTAACCCATCAAAATTACAAATTTGATCATTTCACATAAGTCTGAGTACCAACTAACCCATCAAAATTATGAAATTTATTGGTTTGCATGATTCTGAGTACCAAGCAGCCCATCAAAATTATGAAATAAATAATAATTCAGAATAAATAAATAATAATTCAGAATAAATAATAATTCAGAATAAATAAATAATAATTCAGAATAAATAAATAATAATTCAGAAATAAATAATAATTCAGAAATAAATAATAATTCAGAAATAAATAATAAATCTAAGTACCAACTAACCCATCAGAATTACAAATTTGATTGATTTGCATAAATCTAAGTACCAACTAACCCATCAAAATTACAAATTTGATCATTTCACATAAATCTAAGTACCAACTAACCCATCAGAATTACAAATTTGATTGATTTGCATAAATCTAAGTACCAACTAACCCATCAAAATTATAAATAAATATAATTACAAAATAAATATAATTTCAGAAAAAATATAATTTCAGAAATAAATAATAATTCAGAAATAAATAATAATTACAAAATAAATATAATTTCAGAAAAAATATAATTTCAGAAATAAATATAATTTCAGAAATAAATATAAATTTCAGAAATAAATGTAATTTCAGAAAAAAAAAATAATCTCAGAAATAAATATAATCTCAGAAATAAATATAATCTGCACGTGGTCAGAGCGAATTATTTTCACCAGAATTATTACTTTGGACGGGGTTGCTCGCTAACATAAGTTTTCTCAATAGTCTTATGCGAGTACTAATTGTTTTCTTTTCCTCGTACTCGTGGGATAACAACGATCTAATTCTTTCTACTGCGGCAGAGAGAGGAATGAATTCCTTCACCTGATTATCTTCTACGGTAGCTAGCGACTGAAACATTGCTGCCTGAATCCATTTCATGAGCTTGTATTCAGATGATAGTGTGTGTATTCCTTGGTTTTTACGTTCTTGTAAAATCTCAAAATCAGAAACTATTTTTTCAGGATTTAGTTCATTAGATATATTAACTCCATCTTTTTTCAATTTTTTAATAGCAACAATTACATCATTGATATTTTCATGGTTCATTATTTAGTATATAAATCTTTAAAATAAAATTTTTTTTATCCCTTTAGAACCCCTAGCGAGTGTTTAGCGAGTTCGTCGGGATGTTTCAAGGACGGCACAAACATATATTATGAAATGTGAACCTCTATTCGAGTCTTTTAGCAGGTTCATTAAGTATGCAATGAATGAATTAAGGACAGCACAAACATATATTATGAATGAACCTCTGTTCGAGTCTTTTATCAGGTTCATTAAGTATGCAATGAATGAAATGAAATATATATAATGAAATGAATGAATGAAGAGGCCATTTTCTCCGCTGAGAACCCACCAAATAATCAACCCGTGGGTGGTACAAAACATGTATCAACCACCAGTTGATATATGGGTGGTGTTTCTCGCGGAGAGAGGCTGGCGGTGCCCCAATTAATTATAAAAATCGCTAATATGCGTAACCACCCGACCAATTGTCAGTCATGGGATTCGATCCTGGACCGCGAGCGTCACAGTCCAATACGATACGGATTGAGCTATCGAATTTTTCTAACACTATATGTTTCGGAAGTTAATATATAGCTGAAAAGGAACTAATTTCGAATAATACAATTCTGAATTCAAGAAATACGTTTATATAATATAATTTCACCAAACAAAGCTGAATTAAGGAATTCCCCCCCCCCCAGATCATCTAACTGCTAGATTTTTGTATCCTCCCTGTGACAATTGCTAGATTTTTCCATCCTTCCTATAACATAACTGCTAGATTTTTCCATCCTTCCTATAACATAACTGCTAGATTTTTTCATCCTTCCTATAACATAACTGCTAGATTTTTCCATCCTTCCTATAACATAACTGCTAGATTTTTTCATCCTTCCTATAACATAACTGCTAGATTTTTCCATCCTTCCTGTGACAATCACGAGATTTTCCATCCTCTCTATAACTGTTCAGTGGAGAAATATATTTACGAGATTTCCCACTCGTAAATCTGTGTCATAGTCAGGGGAGTATTTAGTTGCTAATATTACTCGAACCACACATACGCATAAATACACACGTACACAATCTCGCATTATATTTCTGCACTGAACAAGGAAAATGCAACTGATTTTTAATTCCAAATACTATATGCACGTATTTCTGTAATCGAGTAAATGCACGCAGGATCCCTGTGCTGTGCTGTAGATCTAAAATTAACCCGGCACGATCGATACAGACTAGACGCTGGATTCTGCACTCAGTAAGCTGGAATATACATGTCGGTTTTCTGTAGGTTAGATAAAATATACATATATTCTACGTGTTGCGCTGTTCTAAATGTTTCACGAAAAGAACAGAAAAATACACGAACTGTATATTTTTTGTAAGTTAGAAATCATAAACGGGTAGGCATCACAGACCTTGGATGTTGTATATGATTACCTCCCTTTATGAACCAAAAAATAAGTAGTATAATAATGACAATTTCTGACCCCCCAAAAAATAAATCTAATTCGAAGTAGAGATGATAATTATTGATACTGAAAGGTGATTTTCTGTTTATATTTTTTGAGAAAGCAGATCTGGTTATATTTTCTGCGATAAATTGTACCAAACGCGGATTAACATCAAAGTATTTCGCAGCCGCGCTCATAGACTGAAATGTAATTTCTTCACCGGTTTCAATGTTTGTGGACTTTACTACCCTTCTAGAAACTGTCTTACATCTTCCAGTATTACCACGTGCAGAGTTCACGCTTTGCCTGACAACACGAAGGTTAGATAAGGAGTTGTTTTGAGGATCCCCATCAATATGATCAATAACAAAACCATCTTTGATCACTCCGAAGAAACACTCATACGTAAATCTATGACACAGATAATGTTTCTTTCCCCCCCCCCCGCATGTGAACATTAGATAACCAACATTAGTAATATAACCAACCAGTCTTTTTAACCTGCAGTGTCTGATCATATCATTAATATCTGATTCGTAATTCTTGATGACAGGATGTTGGATAAATTCATTTTGCTCCATATATGATAATATTATTTGTTTAAATCATTGTTTGTCTGAAAACTTAGTTAGATAATCCTCCACGGATTTTATAGCATTTTCACTATTATTATTCTTTTTGTCATAATATCTTTTAAGCTCTCTGTATCGTTTACCACCGCACTTTCCACATAATTCTGTTTTTCCTCGCACTCCAGCACCACATCGCAGACATGGTATTGGTCCTAAGCTTCCACGGTTAACGCACTGCATGTGTTGTCCGCAAAATTCCTTTTTGCAAGATTTATTACAACGAGTCAGTGAACCCACCATGAGCCATTTGCATTGAGACATTGTATACATAATATTCTTTATTTAAATATTTGTTTGAAATATAATATGAACGAATTCGATAGATTATCCCGAATAAAACCCTTAAGTGGAAATAGATTTAATCTTGACAGAATATCTCCTGGCCTACCGATACGAGATTTGGTTGATCCGAAAAACAGAGGTTTGATTAATAAAATTCACGACGCCAAGAAAGAATTTCACACAGATGGTGCATCTCATGTCTGGTCAACGTTCAAGATTATACGCAACAAAAATATCATCAACGCTATGATGAACGACAAACGAGCAGCAATTATCATTAACTATCTTGATAATCGCAAGTATCTTTTCAGAATAAAATTCGTCATGTTGACAGAAACAGATGATTGGATTATCCGTGACAAATATGATCCTGTCCACGGTAATAAAAAAACTGTCGTACTAAGTAGAAATTCCAAACCAGGTCTATTGACTGGCATTGACAAACCGTATTATGAACGAGCCTGTGACCGTGGTTATTTATGGAATATATGTGATAAATGAAAAACCCAGCGTTGATAAACTATCACCGATGAAATTTTCAAAAATAAATTGTGTGGCTGAACGAGTAACAGAACATTTTACAAACGCGGCCCGTGGAAACGGTCTAACGGATAAAAGACGTAAAATAATAAACACGTGGGGAGATATGGTTAAAGATACCGGTGAGTCTATCAAAGATGTAGCTGGGTTAGGAAAAATATTAAAATTTCCAATAACCGTAGCGACGATAACAGGGGAGATTTTGTATGAATCAAAATATAAATCAAAAGGAGCCTCAATTACAATTATTGATCATAACGCACACGCGTGGACTAACGCAGTAACAGTGTTTCCACGAAATCGAACTGTTAAATGTTATCCCGGAGGTATGTTTGATTTTATTAACGAAATAAGTAAAAACGATCCTGTGTCAGTATGGTTATTTCAGAGTTCTAACGACGAATCAGATATGAAATTTGATCAGTTTGTGAGACCAAATGGCGTTATTTATCGAACAAATCCTCTTCACGAAAAAATGAAAAATCTTGCACTGCAATATACTGATGACGCTGACGAATTATTGAGCAGCTGTTTTACTGTTCCGTCAGTTGCGGCTCATTTTGCTAGAAAGAAAAATTCGTGGAAACCAACTCGGTTTGATTTTCTCAATGACATAGTATCCAGTTGCGTCGAATATGAACACGGCGGATCGTGGAATACTAAATACGATCACAGAGATGTTATTTCAGTTGATATGGTTGCGTGTTATCCCGGAAGTTTTCTTGGATACGGAGATTGTTCTGTGTATTTTGAGCGATTCGGTCATCCGACGCACGAAATGACGAGAGTATCGATAAATGGACCATTACCGGATTTTGACCTAACTGGATTTGCTCGTATCGAGTCATTCGAAATGTCTAAAGGACTTCATCCAATTTGTTATGTTTAGTTTGGAAAACATTTTTCAGAAAAAATGTGGACACCAATAGTACTATTACGGTATATGCTTGATTATACGATATTAACACGGTTGATTGTAAGTGAAGCAATTATATCATATCGAAAACAAACCGAGGTTTGGTTACCACATTCGGACGAAACCGATTCGAAGGATCTTGGTAGAAAAATAATTGGCAAGTTTACACAAGGAGCAGCATATGATCACAGACGACATTGTGCAAGATTGATCATGGACGATACTGAGTTAGATTTTATAATCGTTGATACAACGAACAAGAACACGTTTATAAGTCGAGAAACAGTTTTCTTGTCAAATGGAAATAAACTAGGTACAATTGTGAGCTACATGGACGGTGAGTCACCTCAGTATACTCATTTAAGATCATCGATGCTCGCGTATGTTTCAATAAATCTATTATCGATGATAAATAAGGTTTCTGCGCATGCCGTCAGAGTTGCTACTGATTCGTTTTATATCAATAAAAAACATTCAATACTGTTAGAAGGATTAAACATAGGCACTCATACATCGTGGGGTTCGTGGAGAATAAAAAATGAATATATGCTCGATTACTCCAAATCCGCTGATGTTGCGGTTAAAGATATTTACTGTAAAAAATATCAAACGTTGACAACTTCGTTGTTACCATCGGTATACGATCCAATAACTAGACACAAAACGGTTTATCTAAATGGACCTGGCGGTTCTGGTAAAACCACTCGAGCTATCGAACTATTTCAGAATTCAGATATGATTGTACTAACACCTACACATAGACTAGCGAGAGAGATGAAACAACGTGGTGTTAATTCCTGTACTTATCACAGCGTGTTCCGATGGAAGGGTGATACATGGACATCTTTAAGGATGGGAGAGAAATACATTCCAAGGATCATAATATGGGATGAGATATGCACTGTACCACTAGAAACATTAAAAACATTTCTTGATTGGTTGTTAACAAGAAATACTGCCGTGATAATGTGCGGCGATCATGGTCAACCACCACCCGTAGCTGGACCATCTCCACATGATTGGCTGAAAAATTTCGTTGACCACGCTGAAGAAGTATCTGATGATCATAGAGCACTTGATGCAGCGTTGAAGGAATTTAAAAAGTTAATCAGACTACAACCGAATAAAATTCAATGTGAAATAATGCGCGAAATAATTTCAGAAACACCCATGAAAGACTTTCTGCAAACATGGCGACCAAACGATTTGATAGTTGCAAGCAGAAAGATAGTTCGTGATAAACTTCAACGGGAATTGTTTCAGTTACAACGAGAAAAGTTTCCAACGTTGTCAGTTCCGTTATGTTATCGACCAGGAGATACGCGACGGCAAATATCGACGTTGATATACCAGGAGAGTCAAAGAGGAAACAGAATCTTGTATTGAATGATATTGTTGCAGTTGATGTTGATGTTGTTGAAGATGCTCTACGTGCTGATAAATCCCCGTGGACGCTTGGATACGCGATGACGATTCATTCATCTCAGGGATTAACTATTACTGATACAGTTGTTTGGATCGTTGATGATCACATCGAATGGTCGAACCTGGTTTATCTCGCAGTGTCTCGAGTTAGAAAAATATCTCAATTGAGACGAATCGTCATGGACTCGTCAGTGATTAATGATGATGATGTTGACGGTAATATAATAAGAAAAAAATTATCTGGTTATGAACAATGTGATAAAAAAAATAAACGCGACTTTAACCTTGATGTTGATTTTATTAATGCGCTGAAACAACAACAGAATAATCATTGTGTAAGTTGTAATTGTATAATGCTATGGCGGTATCTGAAAAATGATCCAAGACAATTTACCGTAGATAGAAAAAATAACAATCTTGGTCATACACGAGAAAATATAATGTTGACCTGTCTTGAATGTAATCGACGTAGAGGCGCCAGCGCCTTGGGTGCTAGTTAAGTGATCGAAATCACCGAAGTGATTTTGGTGGTAATTGTGTGTTATCGGGAATTATCTGTAATTGTTCACGCACAAATCCACGTTGAGGAGCAGCCGAATCCAGTCTGTAGATTGCGGGTCTACCTGAGGATCTTGTCACGGTGGATATCTTATGTGTGGTAACGCTCCAAATAGGATCAGTTGCTCTTTTTTTACCGCCTTCAAGTTCACCGGGCTCGTATAAATACCTAACAGTGATATTACCTAATAATGGTTGTGCTGAAAAATCACGTTGTTGTGTAGGTATGTGCGCGCTTGTAATTGCATTAATAGGTTTCATGTTGGTCGTTCGAGTAATCTCATTATTTAATGCAGCTATCACACTTGGTAATCTTGCCACCCATTCACGAGATCTTTTATCCTGAATAAATTCCCTCGCGTACTAATATCCAAATAACCGCTCAGCAAGTGTTCGATTAAATCGTTCAACAATTGCCTGATCACGATGAATTGCAGTATGTCCTCGTCGTATTTTGGTATTATGTTGTTTCATCAACGATGATACTGGACCAAGAAATTCCTTGCCAGGATCAACCTGTAGCAGCTGTGGCCATCGTAGACCACTTTGTGATCCACCACCTCGTTGATAAATTCGTTTAAACGCGTCGGCTACCTCAGTTGCTGTTTTAGTCGTTAACGGTTCTGCATCTTTATATCTACTTGCAACATCAACAACAGTTCGCGCGTATTTGTATGTTTTTCTACGTACAGTATCATGTGGTAAAAACAGAATATCAGCTTGATGAACCTCATTAGGAACACTGACACTAAAATGAGCAAATTGAATTTGCTTAGGACGTGGTAGATAAATTTGCCATATTGCTTGCCTGGACAACCACGCTTTAGCAGTAGAATGTTTAACCGCTGCTGCATCAGCGAGTTTACTAATTGCTGCTTTACCCTTCCAGTATCCAACTGGTGAATAATAAATCGATTCCATTTATATATTACCAGCCCCCAGTGCTAATTTACCTTTCATCGCGGATTTTACTAACCAATTAGCTAATTTTTCTTTTATATTTTTATTTTTTATAGCATTTAACGCATGAATTAATTTCACATCTGCAATATGCCTATTTTGTAGATTTTTACTCTTATAAGCTACATCTTGAACATGACAAGCTCGATCAATAGCGTTTATTGGTTCCTCGCCTGGTTTTGGTTGATCCTGATTATCAAGCCTGATATCGAGTCGAGTACCAGGACCGCAATAATTATATCCTGGTAGATGTTTTTCTCCCGAGTATTTAGCCCATGGAGTACCTGGAAACTTTGACATCAAATTAGCAATATCACCACCGCGCCTATTAGGTAAAAACGAAAATTTCTTTCTACCGCATATAGAACATTTTCCACCATATGCTATTTTTTTATTTTTTGTTATAACCGTAGCTAAATCAGTGGTTGGAGTTTTAACTTTACAGCGTAAGCAATATAAATCCATAGATATTTTATACAACATGGATATAATTGATTTCTCAGCGACAAGAAAACAAGAACCTGTCAAGCACCATCCTGCGTTACCAAATTCCATCAGAATGATAATAATAGGACCATCTGGAAGTGGAAAGACACAGTTGTTACTTAATCTTATAATGAGATGGTTAAAATGGGATAAATTATATTTGGTAGCCCCATCAGTTGATGATCAGCGATGTTATAATGTACTTAAGGATTTTAATGAAAACGCTAACGACGTTATCGTGTTTATAACCGATATTGATGAAGCACCATCAGTTGATTGCATAGACGGACTTATTAATAATTTAGTTGTATACGACAATGTGATGCTGGACAAACAATCAAACCCAGCCAGGATTTTTTCTCGAGGTAGACATAAAAATACCGATGTTATTTATGTTACTCAACGATACACACAAATACCAAAAGTGATCAGAGATAATTGTAATATTTTAGTTGTGTTTAATGGCGTAGACACACATACGTTGCAAAATATTCATCAAACCTGGTGCAGCGGTGACATGGATATAATTAAATTCAGAAATTTCTTTTTACGAGTGCAAGCTACTCCGCATGGGTTTATAACAATAAATTTACACGATCCTAGAACAAGATATCGTATTGGACTTGATAAAATATTTGGATAACAGGGGTGATGATAAAATTAAACTGAATTAAAAAGATATCATTAATATAATGAACAATTGTGCGTGGCTGCGTCAAGGAACCACTAATAAATGTGATAAAAAATGTCGTGGAGAATATTGCAAAAAACATAATTATCTTATAAAGAAAAACCCTCATGCTGGTCCACGAAGATGTGTTGGATGTAACAACGGCATTAGAGGATTATATCAGATTTGCAAAAATTGCGGTGGAGATCGATACAGAAGTTTAATGATATATTACAGAAAAAGAAAAAACATAAATCCAAAAATAGAAAAACCACCATCAGAACTTGAATATTACTTGAAACATAGAACAAAATCCCAGGATTCAGATGAAGATTCCCAAGATTCAGATGAAGATTCCCAGGATTACTGAGCAGCAGAGGGGGTTCGTCTACAATTATTTTGGGGACAAACAATAATCGTAGACGTGGTATTTGACCTCTATGAAGTGTCATTATTTTTTTTGGTCCAAACACAAGGTGACCGTTCCCTTAAGTGGTCTGATCGCCCCCTCTGCTGCTTGAGTGATTGACTAGCATGCTGCCTATTTTTGTCCATCCAACTAGTTCATCAGACTCATATTTAACACCTTTCTCTAGCTCACATTCACCAATTGGTATCTCCATTAAGACTTTTCCCAGGTCCATTAAATTAATTGACTTCATAACTTTAAAAATTATTGTAATTATAACTTTAATCAGCCAATATTTGCTGAGTAAAATCGACATACGAAGATAAATCACACTGGAAATCAGCCATGTTGGATTTTCTCTGTACCCTGTATTTTAAACACATTTGTAAAACTTCCTTGCAGCAAGTTCAAACTATGACATAATACATGTTTCAGGGCACAATGTACCAATCAAATTTAGTTTAACAACCGTTTGTGTCATGTGACTAGCAGTGCAAAGGGCGAGTGCCACATCGATTTCATCAATGCTTTAGTTTTGTCTTGCCTGTCGACAGAATAAAGACATACCAAATGTTTCAAGTGCAATTTGTTGCAGGGTTCATAAAACGTTTGGTTAAAAGGATTTCAGCTGTTTTCCAGACCCCTCTGGCACATGTATTCAAGTCTGTGTCACTATAAATGAGCATGTAGTATCTGCATGATTTAAAATATTATCCACCAATCATGAATAGATGATAGGTCATACATATCTCACCAACTGCACTGAACATGGAAGAGGATGCTCCATCTAACCCCACAAAGATATATACAGGCGCAACACATGAACATGTTCAAGCAACAACCAAAATAAAAAAGAGCAACCAAAAATGCCATGCTTTTTCCAGACTAATAGGGCAAGATTTTTTTCCCCATACTTTTTCCAGACTTTGTACAAACCCTGTTCTGAGAAAATAAATAATTCTCCAATCTATTTCATGCAGGTAGAGCCCGATGTAAGAACGCTCAAGTTGGCAAGGCAGGCTAGTAAGTGGCTACCTTACATGCCAACACCACATTCAAACTTTTTAATAGGCAATCTGAAACTATGGCCTAGCATAAAAAAGTCTAAATATCAAAAATGGGATGGCAAGGGCCAGAGGAAACCCAGACTACTTTGTCAAACAAGCTGCTGCAATAAAATAATTACCATGGAATTTGGGGTGCAATGTTACAAAACACGTCACGTGGTCTTCCTTTCTAGATGGAGACTAGTATTGTCAAGTCTTTTCATTTTAACTAACAAAAATGAGTGCTTGTGCATGCAACAAATGAATTCTCTCTTTAAAGATAACAAGACAAACAATTTTTTGATGACTACTGAAGATTAAAATAAGTTACATACTGCAGATATCGTTTTGTATTGATTTTCCACCACCTGTATCGATATTTGTATCAGTACAGCAAGAAATCATTGCATCGATATATCAATGACGTTTTTAACCCCTACAGTGTACAGATAATTAATTCTATTTTAATGTCATGAAGGTATGGTGATTTCCTGTCTATTTGAACAGAGATGCGCTAAAGAGAAAAATTATACTGACTCCAGAATGACAATAAACCAGGAGTTTATAAGCTTCCACCTCTAGGAATCTGAAATACAGTAGAATTGCATCCATAATCAGGTTACAGGTTTTCAAAGGTTACAACTGTGATAATAATAATAATAATAATAATAATAATAATATATCCGGTGTACCTTTTAATTATCAACATATTCATTTTTGTCTGTCCCTAAAATGCAATATAAGGTAGCTATAACACAGGTGAAAAAATATGTTTGTAAAATGAACAGCTGACTAATGATCAATACTTTAAGTATCGTTGGATACATATATTTATCACATCGTATGGCCTTTGACCTTATTTGGACAATAATTACCATGTCCATCAGTCTATTTGGTCTTTCTTCATCAGCAGCTTCAAATTTGTCAGAGTTAGAAATATATGGTTCAAACTGATGCAGATTAATTTGTGTGCCTGCCATGGAACTTACTGCCCCATCTACACCATTATCAGAATTATCCTCTGAGATTCCTTCCTGACCATCTTCGAATGGCAAAGACACAAACATCAGTGACAATTCACTTGCTTTAGGATCATAGCTTTTATTTTGAATTTCTAAGGACGTTTCCAAGACATAATGATACTGTATCAGCCTTTGTTTACAACAAGTGTTCAAAATGGGATGTGACACTTTGTTTTCACTAAATAGTGGTAGTGGTCAGCGGTTGCATTCGGTTATTATCATAAACAGCTATGAACGCAATATTCTACTGGCTCCCATGCAGTTGTTACTGATAATTTTGCAATCGGTTTTTTTGTTGTTTACATTTGTATTTTGAATATATATTCTCATTCACTAAGAAATAAATGGAATAAATGAAGCTATACTGTTATGGCATTTATTTTATCTAATTTATTATTTATAAATTGGTTTGATAATGGTAAGACTTACAATACATGAAAATAAAACCATCTTCTGCCTGATTATTTGCACTTTTAGAGACACAAGCTATGATAGATGCAACCCAGTTTCAAAGTTTAAAAAGCAATAAGACATTCAAAAATATTGAGGTTCTGCACATTAACATCACTAAATCTATTTTTAGTCATAAGTAATTTTTATCATGATACTAATATGATTTTTCCTCAACTTTGATTAATTTGGCTTTTACTACAAACTCCAAGATGAAGATTATGATGAATATAAGAAAAAAAGTTGGAATTCTAATAATAATTTTTATGTCACTTTTTCTACAAACTCGAGTTTTTAATGTGCTGTTGATGTTGCTTTGAAATAAATTATTTTATCCGGTGCACGTTTACAATAGTATCACAGGAAAAAAGAGGCTTCTGTGAGGTGCATCAAAATGGGTGACGTTCAACATGATCTTCAGTTGGCAGGGGACAGTTATTATGCACAAATTTAATGTTGCATACACCTGCCTAATATAAAAATTCATAAAAAATAAAATACAAAAGTGAGGTAAAAAATGTCCTTATTTTTTGGATATGTATAATAAAGCAACACATAAGAATATCATTCATTAATTGATCTGACAAGTCAATGGAAATTTCTGAAGAATAAAAAGTTAATGCATCCCACCCCCAAATTTATACCTGCATTTTTCATGTCTGAAGGCTATTTTGAGAACATGTGGTTCTCAGATTGCAAACACAAGCCCTTTTCTTGCGTGATAATTTTGAAAAGCATTATGTACTTAACAAATCTGATGCTATTCAAAATAGTTGTCATTCAATCATTTTTTGAGATATTCTACTTGTCTTGAACGAATGTATCTACTGCTGTAAGTTGCTAGTTCTGCTTCCCAGCCGACTATTGTTATTTCACTGGATAAATACTTTGCAGTTAGTCTGGTTCCCTGCTTAGTATGCTCCCCGCATTGCTCTCCGCTATACTGATCAGGCCCACTCCCAATAATAAAGTTTGTCTGATGGTATTTTACGCTCCTTCACCACCACCCAAGGTTGTAGGTTATTGTTGTTGTGGGGTTTAATGCCACTTTTCAGTACATGATAGACCATACATGGCAGCCAGTATTAATGGTGGAGGAAGAACCCGGGAAAACCCCAGAAAGAACCACTGACCCACAAAAAGCTACTGGCAAGCTTTCTCACATACTGACATTGGGCGAATCCAAGACTTGAACTCACACAGACAGAGGTGAGATGGCAATGAATTGTAACGGAGAGCGCTTTAGACCACTCAGCCACTCGGGGTCCCTGTCCCTGGTTGTAGGGAATGCTATACCACTTTCTTTCAAAAAATCAATCTGAAATGGAACTGACTGCAAGAAATGTCCAATGTAAGCCAAATTGTCAGCCTATTAAAAAATAGTTGGTATTTTGGTCTTAAACTTTCACAAAATGTGGGGTTGTCATGTTCAACAATACATCAATATCAATGTAAAATTGATCAAACAATTGATTTAAAATGAAACATTGAGATGATGCTGTCTAAAATATTCAGTGTTTGGCAACATTTGCCTCCCCCCCCCCTTACTGAAGGGATTTGATATTAATATTTGGCCAATTAAGGATGTCATCTATCACCTTATACTAATTCCTACATAATAATTATCAAGTAATCGATAGCAAATGGAATGTCCTAGATGATACAGTCGAAATGGGCAATATTTGACAAAATGTCGTCACTTTCAAAGAGAGCTGTTCTATCAATCCTAATATTTCACAAAATTTGGGCTGTCGTGGAAAACGATATATACATGTTGATATAAAACTGGTCAAGGAATTTATTGCAACTAGAAGATTTAAGATGACGCAGTGTGAAAAGTGCAATATTTGCAAAACAATCGTTACCCTCACCCCTGGTAAAATGGGGAATATATTCTCGTCTTAATCTTTGGCAAAATTAAAGCTGTCATACGTAACCTCATACCAATTTCGATGTAAAATTTATCAAGTACTCGACTGGAAAAGGCATTTTTGAGATGACGTAGTGAAAAACGTGCAATATTTACAAATTAGTGTTGTGTGTATCCCTATACTTCGTCTTCACCTAATTGTAGAAATATATGTAAAAATACCTATGTAGCCGATTTGCTGGTTAAGCTTGAACACAAGATAACTACTGCTATAGTTAAAATCGAAAGTATTAGTGAAGTTCACACTGTGTCACTAACAAACAGATTATTAAAACAATAAATGTGCCACGGTTAGATTACCGATATCTCTCCATGTGAGGCCAGTTGTTTTGATCACGTGACAATATGGCATCGGTGTTCGCCTGATTTAGTATAGGGAGCGCTCACCATCTATTATCTACTTTTGAGAGAGTGACGTATATAAGGTGAAGCTGTTTGCATTTAAAACATGCACAATGGAGAGAATGGTGGCATACCTCCATGCTACATTAATGTAATGTGGATGATATTTCTTTGGATATTGTACTTTTGGAAACTGTACATGACTTAAACACAATGCTAACTTAAATGAATGCTCCCTTGTGCTAAAAAAATCAGCCTGAATTTGTCTGAGGGGGCAGGGTCCAGTTTTTATGTACAAATTTAATGCCGCAATCAGCGACCTAGTATAAAAAATCATAAAAAATCAAATACACAGTTGAGGTCAAAAAGGTCCATATTTTTGGATACCTATATTAAAACAAAGCATAAGAATATTATTCACTTGACCAGAGAAGTCAATGGCAGTTCACAGCAGAAGAGGATCATGCACCCCAACCCCTATTTTATACCTGCATTTTTCACATCCAAATGCCATTTTTGACACCATGTGGTGCTCACAGTGCAAACGCAAGCCCTTTCCCTGGATGAAAATTTTGAAAAACATTGTCTACTAAATAGTTTGATGCAATTCAGAATAGTTGTCATCCAAGCCGTTTTTGAGATACTCTAGTTGCCTTGAACCCACATGTTTACTGCTATGGGAGGCTAGCTCTTCTTCCTAGCCAACTATTGGTATTTCACTATCAACATACTGCACAGCAACTATGGAAGGTGTACATGCCTGACATCAATTTCAAGAACAACACAAGCCCAAAACACCTAGTTCACAAATATATCCATATATATCAATACTAAACAATAATAGCTGACAAAGTCACACCATAGCCTTAAGTTAAGAAATTTGCCAGGGGCCAATTTACAAAACTGGACCCTGCCACCTGAAGTACACTATCCATAGCAGCTATTAAAATAGGGAAAATGAATTTTGCCAGACTAGACAATACCAGCTTCTGAAAAGGCAAAGAATGAATTACCAAATATATAAAATGTAAAAAAAAAGTTATCATCTCTTTTTTATACAATTTACCTCTATAATAATAATAATAATAATGACCTTATTTAAAGAGGGTAACACAATTAGCTAAAAACTAATCTACCTTGAGGCCCTCATACAAAGGAATTTATTTATTTAAGCTGCATCTCTGAAGCCACTGGATATATTGGGTTTGGAAGAAGGAAATAGAGTGGGCATTTCTAATCTCAGCTGGAATACTATTCCAGAGCAGAGTTCCAGAGTATTGGAAACTTTTTTTAAATAACTCCTTATTTGGTTTGGGAATTTTATACTGTTTGGTAGACATGGATCGCAGGTGGGGAGTATTACCAGGTAGCCTATACTGGAATAGTGATTGTAAATATTCAGGAGCACTATTCTGAGATATCCTGTACATTAATTTGGCTTTTCTCAAACAGATTCGGTCTTTAATAGGTAATATATTTAACCTATCAGCTAAACTTTCCTTGCTTTCTTTCTGGATTGATATTAGCCCAAATGCTCTTTTTTGAAGATGTGCCAGCTTTGCTATGTTTTTATCATTTGAATTACCCCATACTGTACTACAGTAGTCCAAATAGGGTTGTATGTAACTGTTATAAAATAGTTTCCTGTGCCTTTCAGGGAGAAAATGTCTTATCCTACTGAGAAGCCATAAACTTGAATTGACTTTTTTACTGGTATGTTTGATATGTTCAGTCCATGATAGGTTATTATCTACCAGAACACCAAGTAGCCTATCATGACAGACTATTTGCAGATTTGTATCCTTCCATGTCAGACATAGTTCATCACTATCAAGATTTGTTCTTCTTTGCCGTGTTGAGATAAGTAATATTTTAGTTTTACCAGTATTTACCACCTCTAAGTTCAGGAAGTGAAAATGACCAAGAAGAGCTAGCACTTTACAGCCATCAATCATACACCAAAATAAAGGGAATTAAAGGTTCTTTGAATTATACCATAGATATAAAAAGTCTTTTTTAAATAGCCAGCAAATTATGCAAAATACGAAACTGTAGAGCACCACCACAGTGGAGGACTCACAGTACTATAAATTCCACTCCAATGGTAAACATATGGAAACACTATCATATTCAAAATTCAACAAATTAATATTTTTGGGTGCTCATAATGACACCTATAATTCTTCATGCACAGCTAACCTTGGTGCAAGTTTATGTGTGGAGAACACCATATGACCCGTGGCACTTTGTTTACATACATGTGCATGAAACACGTGTCATTGGTTCTGCGCCAAATGAATCAGGTGCTACTTTCAGTACTGAGTTCTCCCGAGTCAAGCCTGTAAAAATGCTAAAATTGCATCAGTAGAAACTTGTCAATATTTTTTTTACATTACATATAGGATAAGCTCTCAAAAGATATTTTTCCTAACATCCGCATAACATGTTGCTGTGTTGTATTGTACTTATTAGTGGCTTATTCTTGTTATTAAAATAATTGTTTTCTGCGTTTGTATCTTCATGTTATCTTTCTATGGCATGCATGCTACACAAAAGAAACACAAGCATGCTGACATCAGCAAGTATGACATCACAGGGTATCAAATTACATGACGTATTGTATTTTCATCTCTCATTGGCTATAAGACAAGTTTTAAGTGTTTTAAATTTCAAAACTGCATTTCTTTTCTTGCTGACTCTCACAGAAATAAGATGCAGTGCATCCCTATTCACATCAATCAAACAAAACAAATAAGTGTGCCACATGACAGGTCAAAATGATACGAGGCCATTGCCCTTTTGTGACTAAAACAAATACACACACCCATGAAGCATCAAGAGATGCTGATATTCCAAACTTATTTAAACTATCATCACATGTGATTCATGACCCCCAAATGTTAATAAAAAGGTATAAAAGCCAAGGAAGAGTTCCATAAGCTGTATTATACTGAATAATTAAATAACATAGTGCTACTTTTTAGTATAAAACTATGGGGAAGGGTGAATAAGCAAAGAATAGACAGAGTAATTTCTTCAAGCCTGGTAATGTTCCCCACAACAAAGGGGGTGGGGGGAATGTATATCAACCCAAATAACACATCAACATGAGGTATGTTACATAAGGACATCAAGAGGCAAATTTGAAAAAGCTATCCAAAGTTCCTATAATGCTGACATTGATGTTGGAGACAGAAAGTGTATGCACAAACTGTTATGACTCAAGCTATTAAGTATGCTGGAGGTGGAGAAATGTGTGAAAACTTTGCTATGCCAAGACAAGTTCATGTCTCTATGCAATATGCAGACACTGATACAAATTGTCACTGAATACACTACTTGTTAAATTTAAGTAATAGAACTGAATTGCATATTGAAGTTGTCTAATACATAAACATATACCTACATTTACCCAAAGCTCATAAAAAGTTAAGAAAAAGTCTGAAAATCATTACTGTGGCTGCTTTCCACTATAAGCAGTGTTAAATTACTTACTTTTTAATATAAAGCTGAAAAAATGCATACATTATTGAACAAAAGAGAAACAAAGCAAACATTGCAATCACTCAATTACAGTCAAAGGGGAGGTAATACACCTTGATTTGGCAAACCAAATAGCAAGCTCTAATTTACAGCTAAATGATTCCTTACTATTACTTGATGGTAAGAACAGAGCAATGTAGGTTTTATAAATAGCTTTTGTTTCAAATATGAAACCATATTTCTGACATGAAGCTTGTTTTCATTTATTCACAACAACATATATGGTGAACAAAACACATATCGCTTAGTGCACGCAGTAATCAAATGTTGAGATTTGGAATAATGTGTTCTGAGACCACAAGTTGCAACACCCTGAGTATGAAGGTTTTCTATCATGGGACTTGGTACATGAAGAAAAAAGAGATCTAGTTTGGTGGGAGAGAGCAGTATGTTCACCATGCAGTTATACATCAAGAATGTTTCAACTGTATGAAGAGAGGTTGGGGAAGAAAAACTGCCTGTGTAAAGAATGCAATACAGATAGGACTTTTGCAGAGTTATATTTGGAATGAAGGGTTGAAAACTATTATTTTAAGTGAAAATATCCCTCCCTGCTCCCTCAACAAAAGGAATGCAGAAAAGTTCCAATACTGTTTACCCAAAAATGTAATGTACCAATATGAGAAACATGCTGAACATAGAATAGGTGTCAAGGAGTTTAATTCTAGGATAAGAAATAAGACCGGTATAATTGATATTCAATGTGACTCGACATATAATAATTCAATTTACAGGTTGAGGCAATGCAGCATGTGCAGTTTTGTGCACAGTCCTTATTTTTACAATGTTCTCTGCTTTGATCTGCTGAGTGTGTCTCTAAAGTTAAATGATCAGTACTGATACATAAGTGATTGTGACATAAGTGGCTTACATATAAAATCTCTCCCACCCCCACCCCCATTTGGGGAATTGTTGCATGTGTTAAATGGTATTCAACCATATAGGCCAATCTATGGGTACCATCATATGAAATTCTGCCATCAGGCCATACTATGCTCTTTTCCCTATGGCCTGAGCTTTCTACTTCCACTCTCCAGTGTATAAAACCATCCCCATCTGTCTTTTGTATAGAATTTTTCTCCAAAATCACATTCAAACCATGATAAAAAGACTCCATTATGATTGTCATATGTAAAAACCACCAAATTGATACCCTGTATGCACGTGGTAACCATGGAAACAACAAACTCCTATTATGGTATAGGTCGCATATAGGACTCACGGTACTAATTCCACTCCAATGGTAAACATATGGAAACACTATCATATTCAAAATTCAATAACTTAAAATTTATGGGTGCTGATAATGACACCTATAATTTTTTGTGCACATCTAACCTTGGTGCAAGCTTATGTGTGGAGAACACCATATGACCCGCGGCAATTTGTTTACATACATGTGCATGAAACACGTGTTATTGATTCTGCACCAAATGAATCAGGTGCTACTTTCAGTATTGAGTACTCCTGAGTCAAGCCTGTAAAAATGCTAAAGTTGCATCAGTAGAAATTTGTCAATATTTTTTTTACATTACATATAGGATAAGCTCTCAAAAGATATTTTTCCTAAAATTTTAATTTTCATTATTAACCAATTATGGACCACCAAACCTGTAAATACTCTATTATTTCTTCACCCATTTCTAGACTGGTTCACAGTTCTTCCGTATAATTAGTACCGTGTGTCCTATAACCAGATTTAATTTTTTTTGAAAAAGTTGTATTTTACTCCTTGATATTAGAGCATAATTGTAAGAAAGAATTGGCCATGCTTGTGCATGGATAATAGTGCAATAGCATTTTATGTGATACCAATATCTGTAGTTAAATTGCATCCGCATTACATGTTGCTGTCTTGTATTGTACTTATTAATGGCTTATTCTTGTTATTAAAATAATTGTTTTCTGCCTTTGTATCTTCATGTTATCTTTCTATGGCATGCATGCTACACAAAAGAAACACAAGCATGCTGACATCAGCAAGTATGACATCACAGGGTATCAAATTACATGACGCATTGTATTTTCATCTCTCACTGGCTATAAAACAAGTTTTAAATGTTTTAAATTTCAAAATTGCATTTCTTTTCTTGCTGACTCTCACAGAAATAACATACAGTGCATCCCTATTCACATCAATCAAACAAAACAAATAAGTGTGCCACATGACAGGTCAAAATGATACGAGGCCATTGCCCTTTTGTGACTAAAACAAATACACACACCCATGAAGCATCAAGAGATGCTGATATTCCAAACTTATTTAAACTATCATCACATGTGATTCATGACCCCCAAATGTTAATAAAAAGGTATAAAAGCCAAGGAAGAGTTCCATAAGCTGTATTATACTGAATAATTAAATAACATAGTGCTACTTTTTAGTATAAAACTATGGGGAAGGGTGAATAAGCAAAGAATAGACAGAGTAATTTCTTCAAGCCTGGTAATGTTCCCCACAACAAGGTGGGGGAAATGTGTATCAACCCAAATAACACATCAACATGAGGTATGTTACATAAGGACAACAAGAGACAAATTTGAAAGCTATCCAAAGTTCCTATAATACTGACACTGATGTTGGAGACAGAAAGTGTATTGTACAAACTGTTATGACTCAAGCTATTAAGTATGCTGGAGGTGGAGAAATGTGTGAAAAACTATGCTATGCCAAGACAAGTTCATGTCTCTATGCAATATGCAGACACTGATAAAACTTGTCACTGAATAAACTACTTGTTAAATTTAAGTATTAGAACTGTATTGCATACTGAAGTTGTCTAATACATAAATATATACCTACATTTACCCAAAGCTCATAAAAAGTTAAGAAAAAGTCTCAAAATCATTACTGTGGCTACTTTCCACTATAAGCAGTGTTAAATTACTTACTTTTTAATATAAAGCTGAAACAATGCATACATTATTGAACAAAAGAAACAAAGCAAACATTGCAATCACTCAATTACAGTCAAAGGGGAGGTAATACACCTTGATTTGGCAAACTAAATAGCAAGCTCTAATTTACAGCTAAATAATTCCTTACTATTACTTGATGGTATAAGAACAGAGCAATGTAGGTTTTATAAATAGCTTTTGTTTCAAATATGAAACCATATTTCTGACATGAAGCTTGTTTTCATTTATTCACAACAACATATATGGTGAACAAAACACATATTGCTTAGTGCACGCAGTAATGAAATGCTGAGATTTGGAATAATGTGTTCTGAGACCACAAGCTGCAACACCCTGAGTATGAAGGTTTTCTATCATGGGACTTGGTACATGAAGAAAAAAGAGATCTGGTTTGGTGGGAGAGAGCAGTATGTTCACCATGCAGTTATACATCAAGAATGTTTCAACTGTATGAAGAGAGGTTGGGGAAGAAAAACTGCCTGTGTAAAGAATGCAATACAGATAGGACTTTTGCAGACTTATATTGGGAATGAAGGGTTGAAAACTATTATTTTATGTGAAAATGTCCCTCCCTGCTCCCTCAACAAAAGGGATGCAGAAAAGTTCCAATACTTTTTGCCCAAAAATGTAATGTACCAATATGAGAAACATGCTAAACATAGAATAGGTGTCAATGAGTTTAATTCTAGGATAAGAAATAAGACCGGTATAATTGATATTCAATGTGACTCGACATATAATAATTCAATTTACAGGTTGAGGCAATGCAGCATGTGCAGTTTTGTGCACAGTCCTTATTTTTACTATGTTCTCTGCTTTGATCTGCTGAGTGTGTCTCTAAAGTTAAATGATCAGTGCTGATACATAAGTGATTGTGACATAAGTGGCTTACATATAAAATCTCCCCACCCCCACCCCCTTTTGGGGAATTGTTCAATGTGTTAAATGGTATTTAACCATATAGGCCAATCTATGGGTACCATCATATGAAATTCTGCCATCAGGCCATACTATGCTCTTTTCCCTATGGCCTGAGCTATCTACTTCCACTCTCCAGTGTATAAAACCATCCCCATCTGTCTTTTGTATAGAATTTTTCTCCAAAATCACATGCAAACCATGATAAAAAGACTCCATTATGATTGTCATATGTAAAAACCACCAAATTGATACCCTGGATGCACGTGGTAACCATGGAAACAACAAGCTCCTATTATGGTATAGGTCGCATATAGGACTCACGGTACTAATTCCACTCCAATGGTAAACATATGGAAACACTATCATATTCAAAATTCAATAACTTAAAATTTATGGGTGCTGATAAATGACACCTATAATTCTTCATGCACAGCTAACCTTGGTGCAAGCTTATGTGTGGAGAACACCATATGACCTGCGGCACTTTGTATACATACATGTGCATGAAACACGTGTTATTGGTTCTGCACCAAATGAATCAGGTGCTACTTTCAGTATTGAGTACTCCTGAGTCAAGCCTATAAAAATGCTAAAATTGCATCAGTAGAAATTTGTCAATATTTTTTTTTTACATTACATATAGGATAAGCTCTCAAAAGATATTTTTCCTAAAATTTTAATTTTCATTATTAACCAATTATGGACCACCAAACCTGTAAATACTCTATTATTTCTTCACCCATTTCTAGACTGGTTCACAATTCTTCCGTATAATTAGTACCGTGTGTCCTGGAGTGCCACGCAGGGAGCATACTAAGCAGGGAACCAGACTAACTTTTGCAGTGACTATATTGGGCTGAAATTTGGAATAACGCAACAATTCGGAATTCCAAGTTGTTGCGCTCTTTCTCAAGAAATTGCGTGACCGTGTCAAGCGATATAAACAGACCTAGTGGCTGGATTTTGTAATTCAACATACATGGCCGAATTGTTGCACATGTCAGAAATTGAAGAGAAGTAACTAAGCAAGTTAAGTGATTTTGGATCAGTTCCATTTTTGCCTTTGTATAATGGAGGATGTTAATAGAGAAATTTTTAAAATTCCTTTTGCAGGGAAAGTTACTTGAATAATAAGACAACAAATAATTTTGTGATAAGGTTATTTTGACAATAATGTATTTTATATATTAGATGGGAGACCTAACGATGTGTCAGGTTTTTGAAACTATTTATTAAACAGTTAAATTTTAACATTGTACTGTATTGACTTCTGAGAAGCTGTCGCAACTGCATAGCCCCGATGGTATTTCAGATCATATTAATACCGTCACTAACATACCATCTGCTCTTGTGGAGAAAGTATAACAAACTTATAGCTCATTTACAACAGACTGAACCATTTCAAAGAAGTTTACAGTGTAAGAAATATTCAATATAACAGATGACAATTTCAACCTGTTAATGAAGATAGTGTACAACTAGTTATGACTAAATCAAGCTAACAAAACATGTTATGAAAAATATCCATCCTGCAACTCATATCAGCACTTTCAGACTTCTATACACTAACATGTTTACAAACAAACGTTTTAAAGAAACCTAAAAAATATTTGTATAATGGAGACTCATTTTGGTCCTTGTTTGAAATTCTAATCCATGTATTTCACATCTTGGATTGAAGTGTTGTTACAGCAATACAGAATATTCCTTGTTAACTAGACTAGATGTGCTATAAGATGATATAGCAACTTAATGGGTGTGAATTGCAAGTAAATCATTATGTTCTTGTTATTTTTACCAGATGTAGTATATACAATGTACAGGAAACCAATAATAGATTCACAGTGTATGATGAAACACAAAACTCATAATAATATAACAACAAATAAATGAAAACATCCATTTTATGTATTAAATAACAACACATTTAGTCTGGATTATGTCTAAAACTGAAACCAGATTTACATTATAAAAATTCATAAACAAATACAGTAGAAATAGCCAAAAGATATAAGATGTATAAAGAATTGTATCATAATTATGAAACAAGTATGAAAATATTACACTAAAAATCATCAAGGAATGCATACAATATTTATTAATGTAAACACACAAAAGAATCTAAAACAGACATTTAGGATTACATCACTGTGATTCATCAAGACTGTTAGCACATCAATACTATTCTAGGCTATTTCAGGCTGTTGGTACATCAGCATTTCACAAACAGAATTCATTCAGAACACCATTTGAATTCATTTGAAATACTCTACACTTTTTGACTTGCGATACAACTGCTTGGACTATTTGCAATTTAATTAAAAATACTGTAAGTCATTTTAAATTTTCACTTTGACCAGTCCACCTTGGATGAGAGAGGTTACAGGTTCGAACCCCAGCTGAGTCATGCCATAGACTTATAAGACTGGTACTAGCAGCTGCCTTGTTTGGTGCTCAGCATTAAGGCTAGTGTTAGGACTGGTTGGACTGGTGTCAGGATAATGTGACTGGGCGGGGCATCATGCTACAGGTCTGCAGCATGATGTCTCAGTGTATAACACATAACTATACACTGCCACTGTAAACCTTGTAGTGATATGACTGCAAAATTGTTAAAGCTATGTTAAAAATCCAAATTATACACACACACACAAACACACACACAAATTTTCACTTTGTATTCTAGGGAAATATTTTTTTTTTAATTTTATAAAACCATTGGTTTTCATTGTTTTCTGTTACTGACTTTCAGGCCAAAGAGTCCTAACAGTGCATCTTGGCATAAATATGAATACATATTGAATTCAGTACTTGGACACCTTAGATCACCTTCTCAAGTTTGATCAAATATTTTAAAGCAGCTTGTATTTCTTCATCATCTTCAAGGTACTGATACACGTAATAGCAGTTGTTGAAGGCATCCCCATCTTGAGACTGAGGTCATCATCCAGGACTTTTGTCAACAGAGAATTAGTTCTTAATAGGTGTATTTGTTGTCAGTCTGATATATATAAAACTGTAAATACGAACGCAAATAACATTCATAAAATCATCACGTAGATGTTGTTGTACCATTTGTACCACATATTAAATGACAATACATTTAACACAGCATGAGATTTCTTCTAAATATTTCTCAGCTGTAACCGTTGTAACAAAATGTGCCATACCTTTTACTACTCATTTGTTGTAAGGAAGATATCAAAGAAAACACAAATTTATTTTTCAGTCTCTTTGTATGTCTACATGCATACTTTATACTGATCCAAGACTCCCTTAAAGACATTTCCAACATTTAAATCAGTCTTCCTAAGATTAAATTCCCAAAAGTGGCATGCAAGCATCATGCAGCAAGTTGAAATAACCCCATAGCAGTGAAATATGGAAAGATTGCCAGTAGCTCCAAGCGTGTTCGTGGTTTTTCTCAGGATTTTCCCAGATTCTTCCTACAATGGCCAGCATTTATAGCCTATCATGTTCTGAAACAAGTGGCATTAAGCCCAAAACTAAAACAACTAGAGGGTCCTGGCTGATCCAGTGGTCTAAATTGCTCACCTTTACTCACTGTCATTTCAAAATGGTATTTAAATGTTTCAATTTCCAAAATGGCATGCATGCACCATGCAACAACTTGGAAAAAATATTCATGACTGTGAAATATAACTCTTTGGGGGGATAGTAACAATCCCTTTAGATGTTTAATACATTCCAGATATATCTTTCATGAAACGACTCTCTTTACGACATCAGGCAACAGTGTGTAGTAGTTTCATATTGGTGAAACTTTACAATGGTCCAATCAGATCTTTCCTACATTCAAGCTATTCCTTTAGGACTAAAGTCAGCAACACTAAATCCAACTTATTACAAATATAATACAAAGAAATAATATTAGTGGTTAAATCAATCAACCAATCAATCAATAAAAATTAAAATATATTATTTTATTTAAAAAAATTACAAACATGTTTCAAGAACAAATATTTTTTCAAACATATATTTCAAATACAAATTTTTTTGAAAGATACTTCAAGTACAATTATTTAAAACAATGCCATGAAAAAGAAAAATAAGATTAAATAAATAAAAAGATTTGAAACAAATATTAAATTTTTGAAAACTAGCAATTAATTTGTTATTCCAAGTTATTGCGCGCAATTTCTCAAGAAATGGCTATTCCAAGTTGGTGCAAACGACCATGCAATTTCTCGAGAAAGAACGCAAGAATTTGGAATTCAAAGTTCTTGCGCGCAATTTCTCAAGAATGGCCAATTCCAAGTTTGAGCCAAATAACTACATGAGGTGTATGTACATGCCTAATATAAGTCTCAAGAACAAAACAAGCCGAAAAGTAGAATTCACAAATATGTCCACATCTTTAATTATTACAAAATAATAGCTCAGAAAGTTACACCATACCTTCATGTTACAAAATTTGCGAAACTGTCCACTGCCACCTCAATAGAAAGGGTCGACTTGATCACAGCTCCTTAAAGAGTAAGAAGCAATGCATGTCATTTCTTAACCATACTTTGCTGAAATATCTAATGTACCCAAAATAATGAGAAATATCACTGTAACAAAGTATATTTCTGAAAAGGTGCATGTAAGTAAAACTGGGGGAGGGAGGAGGGAGATGGGTTGAAAGTAGCTTAGTACTAATATTAGTGCCCTTACTCGTACCTCGTACCTCCTCAACCACAACAAATCGAGCTGAGGCTACGACATCGTAGCTAAAACTGAAAGATAACTCATTCACCATGGCTCTACTTGATTGATCAACAATTGAATCACATCCATATTTGTGCATAATTTTTAGATTTTAAAATGATCAATGACATTACACACTTCTACAAATCTCAATGACAATTATTTAAGAAACAACAACCTGTATTGCTATGTGGCGTCGGTGGAAGAAGGAAGTATAAACTCTTAGGAAAACTTTTATCACATGACTAATTCTATCGATCCCATAGATGGCGTTCTACAAAAAAAATATTATTTTGCAGAGGTGGTTAGAATTTTAAAGAAAATTAATATGCCCCGGTTTCCTCGCTGGTTATTCTGACTATTAAAAAAAATGACCTAGTATATCTTAGGTATTATTCAAAGAACCTTTAATTCTCTTAATTTTGATGTATGATTGATGGATGTAATATGGGTTATAAAGTATACAGTACATCTTGTCACAAATATTACTCCATTACAAAAAGATTCTGTGAAAGTTTAGGCTTTAAACCCGACAACTACACAGTGCCGGGTTACCAAATAGGCCGAGTAAGCACCGACCTATGGGCCCCGCGACAGCGGATCAAAATAATATTGTTAAATATTCATTTATGCAAATGACTTTGGTTGAAACGATGGTTTTCATTGGACATTGTGGTTATAAAAAAAATATAACATTGACGTTGAGAATTTGGCTACTAGAAATTTAGCATTTTGGTATCTGACCGGTAGTGTATATAATTTAACCGTTACTAATAATTCATTGTACGTTTCATTTCAGCGCTGATAATTACATTTTAGTTTGTTTACTATTTAAATTTTTTAAGTACTATTTGAAATTAGACCTCCATTGGTGGCGTTATCAATTTTCGCGGATTGGTCGAATCGCAGGTTATTTCGCTAGTAGTTTACTTTTTTATTGTTATTAGTATTATTATTATTATTATTATAACCGTAACTATGAATTCTTTGTACGTTTATATTTTTTAATTGACACGTTTTTAAATTAGAATTGAAATTATACGATACGCCTCATACACATTTATGACCGTTATCAGTTTTCGTGGTTTTGTAATGAGATTGCATTATTTTATTTGTACGGCAGTACCCGTAGTAGTATGTATACTAACATCGTTACTATGAAATAAGTTACATTTAATTTGGGTACTGGCAATTACATTTCTTTCTAATTAATCCATTTTAAGTTTATTACCGTTATTAATTTTCGAGGACTGGTACAAAAATCATTGAAAAACCCACAGGGGCTCGTATCGTTGCCTACAGTTGCACTGTCATACATGTACTATATTGTATTTATTATATAGTACATTAGACTGAGTTTCCTCTGACCCTTGCCACCCCATTTTTCATATTTGGACATTTGTGTTGGGGTGTAGGGGCCCTACACCCCAACATAAATATCCAAATATCAAAAATGGGATGACACAGGTCAGAAGACATTCTGACTAATGGTACATGTATGACAGGTCAATTGTATGCAACAATACGAGCCCCTGTGGAAAAACCAGTATGGTGTGGCCTAGCTTCTGACGATATTGGTTCTATGGTATCTCAATATTTGAACTTATCAGTATTTATTTTATCTATTGCGCCATGTATCGTGTACTTATATATACCACATGACCATAAGTTACTAGTTCTGGTTTATTTTGGGAAAATGTGGGGATTACTGATGAGTACTCTATTTTATAAATAAACCCATGAATATTACTGTCTCAAAATAATATCCTTACCCTATGTTCTCCGATATAATCAATATTTTCTTAAAATTGCTATCACTGTAACAAATTGTTTAGCCAGTTTGTTGTCTGATAATGTGCATTGATGTTATACAAGAGTTAGATCACATGATTACTGTGATGGTCAAGGACTAGGAGATCGAATCCACACCGATTGTTGTTCATTCTCAGCACCAATCCCAGAGCATTTCCAATCATCATGGGTCGTTATTTACAAATGCATTTCTGTAATTCTTTCTTATAAGTTTATGTTACTGTAGGGCACAGGTGGCATAATGAGTGCCATAGAAGTAGCTTCCATTTTTCAAGTTGATTACATTAAGTTTCAAACATTAATACATGTATGTGCCATCATCAGATTATTTTGTTGTTGTTGGTCTTACTGCGATATCAGAGTAACTCCCTTTCATAACAATGCCTGTACATAGTGTCTGTTTATTGTTTATTTCCCGCAGGCATCTGATTCATAGTGGAAAATAAATTAATTTTAATATAAACAACAACAAACAGACTTAAATTATATCTAGAGGGTCATTGTCTTTATTTACTTATTTACTGATTGCAGACTTTATGACCTGAAATATCATAGCAGTCATGTATAGTAGAGAACAGAAAATCAAAACAAAAGGAAAGAAATAATTCAAATTTTTCAATCATTTTAAATCAAAAACTGAATTGTCTGATTCTTATAAATTATGTGACATACTACACAAGTTTTAAGGTCCATTTTGGTCTGCTTAAATGTTAAATATACATTACACAGCTACATCACTCAAATGTGTGTTACTGTAGTAGTTGTAAAGGCTTTGCTGGGTCTGTATACTGGTCCAAATCTGCTCATATCCTATATGTATCAAAATCCATCCAAAAATCTCCTAAAACAAACATTTTACAACCTTGATGGTAATCATATTAATATTTTACAGTCAGCTGATCATTAACATCAGATGTCTGTTCAGCGGATGCAGTTGAGTGATAACTTTGTTAGTGCTCATCCATATCTGTTGACAATAACAATCATTACTGTTCGAGTTTTACAAATAACACATACATATAAATATACATTTGCCTGTATATTATAATATGTGTTTTGTATTTTTGACATAACTTTAACAGTTTTTAAGTCATATCACTACGATATCTGCAGTGTGGCAGTTTATAGTGATGTCTAGCACTCGTGCATCATGCCCGAGACATGTAGCATCATGTCCCACCCAGTCACATTATCCTAACATCAGGCTGACCAGTTCTAACACTAACCTCTTAATGCTGAGTGCCAAACAAGGCAGCTGTTAGTACCATTTTTAGAAGTCTTTGATATGACTCAGTCAGGGTTTGAACTCAAGACCTTCCACATGTGAGGCGGATGCTTTAATCACTAGGCCACCAGAGCGGTCGCCTGTATATTATGTAATAATTTATGTACTAGTAAATCTTGTGATAATGACATGATTAGTTCATTCTGTCACTTTATTTATTCTGTCACACTAATAGGTTGTGCATAAAGTATGCATTCATTGAGTGGAGGTGGGGGGTGTTGAAAATTTTTTAAAAAGCATTAGCTTGTATATGTGGCAGGGTGACTGTTAAGTATGTTCTGCAGCGGTAGGGGTCAATATTCCTTGATAACTGTGATGTTTATGAAGAGTAGTCAAGTTATAAACATAACTAGCAGATGAGTTAGATGCAAAGTGGCTGGTATGCCATGTCAGGCAGAGCCAATATCTGCTTAAAATTATGAAGTGTGATATGTTTAATTTTATTGCACATGGTGTACTTTGTGGAAGACATATTTTCCTCTTCATTTTCTGACATGACCAGTTATTTTATCTCATGATTCCGACAGGTTATGAATTCCAGATCCTGGTGCCTCATGCAAATTTGTAAAGCCATACCTTACCAGACTGGGACAGTGTATTGTATTTGGATAGACACGTGGATTGCCTTTTTGACACATATTGTCCTTTACTTTTATAATAGTGAGATTCAGAAGCGTGTCTTAAATTTAATACAAATCCTAGGCCAACATGAAATGTCACATGATCGCACACACACCTTACAAAAATTGTCACCCAAGAAAATTACTGTTATGGTTCATGATTTGGATGATATCAAGGCTGATGATAAAAATGTGAGGTCCAGTCATTCCAAATGATGATAAGGCTGATAATATTCCAATTTTCCACAGTTGATGTCAAACTTTTAGTCACTGGCTGATATTTGACTATTAAAGTTAAGGTCTACTAAATATTAGCAGCTGTCACTTGTTTAAAACTATTATTAGAGATAAATATTTACATTTTCCTTCGAAAGCATTGGTTATGATTTCTGTACGATTCAAGCTATTACTGTTATAGTTGATGTTAATACTGTCCTACTTTAATTTTCAAAGTTCGTTTTACATGGTATTAATTTAAACCTCTGTTTATTTGTAATGACTACTAATAATTTCATCTTTTAAAATTAAATTGTTTCAGCTATTCTTGAAAAGGGGTGGTGACTCAGCAATGTACATACACATGTGGGATACAAAAATGTATGCTGTGCAATGAGTAAGGGGGAAGGGGGTAAAAGCATAACCAATTGTTTGCATATGGACAACTCAGAATGTTATTATTGCCAGAGTAACTGTTCTTGGGTAAAGTTATTGGTTCGATGAAATGGTATTGTTAACATGTTTTAACAGCTGACCATAATGTCATTATAGTTGATTTGTGCATGAAATATCATTCTACATTATAACTATTTTCTTTTCTTTTTATTAACTTTGTTTGCAGATTTGTGTAAATTTCGGCTGATTTTGGTAATTATATGGACTTTTACGAATGGGCCTTGTCACCTGATAGTCGAAAAGATGTTCACCTGACCATTCCTCTGATAAAGGTGTGTAGATGAGTCAGCAGCTAAGAACAAGCTGAGAAATGTGATGCTGCAAAGGTATATTTTCCATTAAATATATCATAGATGACTCGTATTATCATCCATCCTTAAGCTGTAGATCAGCATTTTGAATTATGTATTATTTTTAACATTAACATGAAAACTTTGCAATATTTTTGTGATTGCTCCAATTTACAATACACTAAATCGTTTAACCTTCTTTGAGCAACAATTATTCATTTTTCGTACAAACACTAAAGGCATTACGTGCTGCATTCCTGGATTAAACTCATTAATTCCTTTATGTCTTAGATATTTCACTTTGAATTGTTCGCATGTAAATATAAGTTATTGCACACATATTGTATTATTAGTTGCAGTATTAATTTTAATCCTTATGGGGGGGTATTCATAGTGATGATTTAGTGTCATTTAATAATCAGCTTTACATGCTGGGTATGCAGATGAGTTTGACAGTTTATAATCATCTGTTGCTTTTAACTACTGCTGTTCTAGTATATTGATAGCCTCTGTATCACAAGTAGAGCCAACTTTTACCTAAAGTTAAGAGTGAAAGCAATTTTACATTGTAGGTAATAAGTACAGAGAGAGAGGGGGAGAGTTCACAGGCATTGGACAAACTGAAAACAACTTAGTATGATATATCACAAAAGATTACAGTCTAGCAAAGAATCTTACAATTGCCAGTCACGAAAATATATCATGTGTTAATTATACCAGAGACAAAGAACTATGTCCGAAAATCTTAGAAATAGACAGTTTTGTAATAAGTCCCAGATGAAATCAAAGCACACAGTACTGTGATAAAACTAAATGTAACAACACAGTTTTCACTAAAAAAATACGCCTTGTCACTGACTGTGCACAGCTTCTAACTTACAGAGAACTGTACCAAAGGGACACTGTTACAAACAGTAACTAACATACCTTCCAGTCAATAAACAAACAATATGATTACACTATTGAGCCAGCAGGAGGGGGGTATGTGTTAAGAAAGGTAGGGACTAAATTTTGAGTACTGACTTAATGTTAACTCAGATGTAAATAGTAATCACCTAGATTTTCTGATACTTACAAATAGACTTGGTACCTCGTGCAATTAAATGTGACCTCTGCTTTATGTCGGTGAAATAAATTAGGTAAGATGGGTATGTTTTGATTCCTTTTTGTTTCCACCAATGGTATGCAAGGTGTTCAGACATCTAATGCAAAATGTTTCTTTTTCTTTCATTTGTTCAGTGATCCAATAAAGGCAGTGAGCAATTCCAGAAGGATTATATCATCAAAGGTAAAGGGAAATGCTGCGTTACCAGACTACATTCAGTTTTTTGGGTAAGTTAATCAGTATGACGAATGTTTATTTGGATTAAGTTTTTTTGTTTCTTGAACACACTGGACACTGCACACTTTCACTGCAATCATTCAGGTTGTTGTTGTTGTGGGGTTTAACACTATACTTCAGCACGTGATAGGCTATGCATGACGGCCAGTGTTAATGGTGGAGGAAGAACCCAGGAAAACCCCAGGAAGAACCACCGACCATGAGAAGCTACTGGCAAGCTTTCTCACATACCCACATTAGCCAAATCCTAGACTCGAACCCACGCAGACAGAGGTGAGATGGCAGTGATCTGTAACGGAAAGCGCTTTAGACCACACAGCCACTTGGGGCCCCCGCAATCATTCAGGTTCATTTATATGGATAACACTCCAATTTCATGTATTTGAATGCAGTTAAAGCAAGTTTTGGTCTGAATTTATATTATGCAAGTTAGAGGCCTCATTTGTCTCAATAGCAATGTAATGAGCATTGTTGACAGCACTTTGATTTTAGTTTACTTTTTTAACATCAATTTTTATTGTTTAAACTGCTGAAAAAATTTAGTTCAGTTTATCAGTGTTCAATGTTGCTTCATTGCAAGGTATATATTTATGGGATACTTTTTGTCTCTGTATTGTATAATCAAAAAGTTAGACTGTAACATATGAAAAATCTACTACATTTCACAGCTTTTTAGAGAGAAAATTACGGTGGTTCTAATAAATGGATGAACTATATTGAACATATACACAGATACATTTTATCATTATTGTTATTGCAGAGGCTTCATTGTTTATCATTATTACTATAAATTAGTGCTACTTGAATTTTAATAATAACTGTATATATTGCACACAATAAAATAATTATTTTTTCCTGTACTAGAACTTATGGTGAAGCTTTTATACACCTAGGTCATATGTTCCAAGACTTAAGAAATGAAAAAAATTTGTGTTTAATCTGCACCCTGATGTTGCAGTAAAATCGATAAACAAAATGCTTATTTGATAATAAAATGAAAGAAATTAACATTGTATTGTTATCACTTATTCCTCTCTTTTTTTCCATCGTGAGCATTAAAGAAAAGGTATCCACAAACTCCATAAATGTAGCGTAGACATCCATACTGTAGCACATATCATTTACATCAGATAACACAAGTCACATTGTTCACTGACATGAACAGAGAGAAACAAATCGTGTTTGGTTCTACTCACAGGTTTGAATGTGTTATCTGACTGAACATGGGATCCAACAAAATCACAAACAAGAGTGAGAAAGTGAAATGATTGCTTGAAGGTATGTGTCATTCACACATGATGCGGTGTTATCTGCAAAATAAACAAGATTATATTATATTATATCCAGTTCAATTATATGACAGTATCTTGCAAATAAAAACCATTATTTGTCATTTCGCCAACAGGTCAAAAGGTATTTTTATTGTAAAGCAAGCTGACCCTGGAAGCTGATTTTGGATACTTTAAAGCTGATTATTTTATAAAGGGTATCAATAAAAAGTTGGTTTTTTTTCTCAAAGCAAGCTGACTTTGGATTCTTTTAAATGATGGATATTTGACCAGATCGTCTGTAGGAGATTAGGTTGTTTGAAAAATCTTGTTTGGAATTTTATTGGCACAGATAAATTCAGCTATAAAATCTTTTCGTTACAGGACAAGATTAGAATTATTTGCATTTATTGTTATTTTTATATACTGTAGCAGAAAATGTTATTTTCTATGAGATGCATATATATATACTATTTTAGGTGGGTTATAGGCAGAATTGTTGTTCTCATATTCACGTTGTGGGCAGATTGGAATCTACCCACAACCAACGTCATCTTTATCTCCACTATTATCCCAGATTTCAATAGCATACATAATCGTTTCTAGATCTTAAATCTCCTACAAACATGTATCTACTACACAAGTGATTGCCTTTTTCATGTTTAATTACGATTTCTAGTGTATTGAATTGAATTGAATTATATATATATGAGTTACTTCCTAAGGCTTAACAGGCACAGCGAAAGATTGACCCGGAAGTAATTCCTTTCATATTGTCTGCCCGTTCTCATGTGAGGGATCTCAACTGCCCAGAACATAAGTTTGCAGGATGAAAAATCCGCCTATAAGTCGCCTATAGTCATATATATATATATATATATATATATATATATATATATATATATATATATATATATGTGTGTGTGTGTGTGTGTGTGTGTGTGTGTATATGTATATATAGGCAATATTTCTTATTATAGAAGAAGTATTGAGCAGTTACAACTCTTAACGCATTTTGAATGATATCTTTTAAAATATCATAATAACTGGCCTCTAGCCATGAATGTTTCGTCTTTACTGTGTACTAATTATTTTATTAAAAAAGGAAACAATATGTTCACTCCATGTAGTGTTGACTGCACTCTCCAAATAATACTCTTTCAAGGGGATTTAGAGTATCACGCAGGTACAGTACAGTGAATGGCTCCATCACTCGGAATTGGGGGTGGGGTGAAGGGAAGAGGAAATCGTGTAAGCATATTGAAAAGGCCAATGGTGGCACTCTACAGTTTCATATTTTACACAGGGTTAGGATTTTAAAGAAAAAGAATTTCCCTGGCTTTCCTCACTGGTTATACTGGCTATTTAAAAAAGACCTTGTATATCTTAGGTATAATTCAAAGAACCTTTAATTCCCAATATTTTGGTGTATGATTGATGGGTGTAGATGTGCACCTTACAAAAAAGTGCTAGCTCCACTTGGTCATTTTCCCTTCCTGAACTTCAAGGATAAATTGTATAAAAAAGAACCGATAACTTTTTTTACATTTTATATATTTGGTAATTCATTCATTGCATTTTCAGAAGCTGGTATTGTCTAGTCTGGCAAAATTCATTTTCCCTATTTTAGTAGCTGCTATGGATAGTGTACTTTAGACTGATTTTTTAGCACAAGGGAGCAGTCATTTTAGTTAGCAGTGTGTTTAAATCAGAGGTGGGCAAACTTTCCAGTACAAGTGCTGCATTCACAAATTTACACCTTGTCATGGGCCTCATAGTTCATTAAGTAAAATAATTAATATTTGAAATAGCAAAAACAAAAGGTTTTTCTAAATAACATCTAGTTAATTTTTAGTTGTTAATATGTTGTTAATATTTGAAAACTTAAACTTCAAAAGAAGCACATTTATTTGATAAACAGAGTAACATAAACAGAGTCAGTACGAATGATGACTTGTTCCTAGGCCGCATGAAAGCCCTTGGCGGGCCATAGTTTGCCCACCCCTGGTTTAAATCATGTACAATTTCCAAAAGTACGATATCCAAAGAAATGTCATCCACATTACATTAATGTAGCATAGAGGTATGCCAACATTCTGTCCATTGTGCATGTTTTAAATGCAAACAGCTTCACCTTACATACATCACTCTCTCAAAAGTAGATAATAAATGGTGAGTGCCCCCAATAGGAAGCCAATTATCGATGGTGGTAAATAATCAAATACCCACGTTTTTCTTCCTTAGTTATGTATATGAACATCGCTTTTAGGTAATAAACTTGACATCTGAATAACATCAGCTGTACAGTCAATTTGCAAAGTACTTACTTTGAAATGCTACTGTCTTGATAGGACTACACCACATTTATTTTAGTAAAGGAAATACAATTTTTGTGTTGCATCAAAGTTGGACAGCAAGGGTTGTTAGAGTTGCATCACATATGCTATAATTTTGCTACCTACTGGGACAACCCATGCAACTGGAAATTACTGTTTAGCATGTTTGTGCCAGATTCCATTGAAAATCTTCATATACTATGACAATTTTGCAGAATGGACTTATCCAGATTTTGGTCATCGTATTGGAATATACTAAAATGTTAGGTTTGTACAGTTTGTTTTCAAACTGAATTATATCTTTTGATAAAACCAAATTTAATAAATGCCAGTGTAAGCTTATTTGGCACTTACTTTAGACAAGTTTCAAAATGACACTATTCCCTCCTGTTACTTGTGAAGTAACTCAATGCTGGATTCATGATTGCTTGGTCGCCACTTTGATTCCTTCACCAATTAATTGGGTTGGCTGTTGTAGGTCTGTAATGGGTTTTAACATGACATCATTCCCGTCCAGTTAATTGGGTAGTGACTCAGTAGTTAGTATGCTGGGTTCATGAGCATTTGGTTGCCAGTTTGAATCCTGCCTCGATTAACTGGGCTGGCTGCTGTGGGTCTCAGAGCAAAGAACTTGACTCCCCCAGCCATAGCACTGAATAGTCAAAATGTGATGATGTGCCTTTAAGCACTATTGCCAGCCAATCAATTTGGGTAATTTAGGCCCGTAATTCATGGCAGCTGAAGAAGGATTACTGTCATTAGTATTGGTAAAAACAAGGTCTGACAAATAAACTAATATATTTTGCCGAGTCATTAGATCAAGAAAGACTGTTTCTTGTTCGTGTGTAAATAACTTATGAAGATCTTATGATACTTGTTTTTATAACAGGTAGAGTTGCCAGATTGCAAATGCTGATTTTTGTGATATTTTTGAAAATTTTATCAGAACTTTATATTGACTGCAACCATGTCAACACCACATACATTCTTTCTTTGGCATACCTGTTTTTATGTTATGGGGCCCTCTTGGTACATCATGTAATTTAATTCTCTGGTCCACCCATTAAGTTTAACAGCCAATCACTATTTTAATAAAGTAACTTAGCACTTTACCAATTTCATCTACTTCTAACAATTTACTGTTTTATCAAAAGATCAAAACTTTGGTACTAATGAGTGATATCACATACTTCCCTAGTCTTGGTCACCACGATATTTGCTTTGTGTCAAGGTATATAACTCCCATTGTTTTGACTGCTATTTTTGTGCAGGTCACCACATGACATTGTCTCTGTAAAAATGAGATGTGGCATGCATGATTAAATATGTGTATGATAGTGAATGCATAACACTTTCAGAAAAATTTCAGTAGATGTATTATCATGTGTACTTGTATTTTTGGGATATCAAAATGTATTGGAAGGGTATTTATTATTGTTTATTTTTTAATTGCTTGATTCATTTAACACAAGTGTGATTGGTTGTCAATGTAGACATATTTCACAAGAGACAAACAGGAATATCAGTATTGTAATTAGCAGCCATGAACCCCTATTTTATAACATCAAACAACAGATAAAAGAATAAAATTACAGGGATTCTTGAAACAAAAGATTCAGCCCCTAATGCAATTTGTTTTCTTTTTTCTATAGAACCAGCTTATCACGTGGTCACATTGCATCGAATACGGTTATGATAAAGCCGGTATTATGGTAGGCAAGAACAGCTCAGTTCTGACCATAATTCGCTCAGAGTCCAGCAGGGAACTTTGAACAACAGTACCATGCAGTCTCAAATGAATGCAAAGACAAACACAAATGACATTTATATTTTCAAACTCTAAACTGCATTTGATTAAGACTATACTGTAATGTCCATTAGATTTTAAAGAAGAAACATTGTGCATTTTTTTAAATGTCTTTTTGGTGGTGATTCTGTGAGTGCACATGTGTGTTTGATTGGTGATAATATTTGACAATGCTAAGTGAACCAACTATATTTTGTTTGTAAGCGTATTAAATGCTTTAAAGAAAACACGCGTTATTTTCTTGTATTAAGGTTTGAATTTCCAGTCATCTTCAATAGATTTATATGAAAAGAGTTTAGTCTGAATTGGACAATCATGTTTTCGGGTGGTGGTGAGCACACTGGCCCCCCCCCCCCCCCCCCCCCCCCCCCGCAAAGACACGTTTTTGAGTCTCAATAACCATCTGGAAATATGGCAGGTATGCCATTGTAAAGCCCTGTGTCCGTCTGTCGACAGTTGCTTCTTACCATCCTGGAATCCATATTCTGATCCAATTTCAGTCAAACATGGAATATATGTGTATATCATCAAAAGTTCAATAATAAGTAAGATGCTTGCATATTAATGAGTTGGTCCGATCTAAACTTGTTACCACTCTGGAGGCCCTATATTTTTTATCTGATTTTGATCAGACTTGGAATATATCCTTATACCATTAAGATCTCTGACAAGATTGTTAATGACCAAGATCCATGCATGCTAATAAGGTGAACTTGCATTTGATTGGTTGAGCTTGTTACCACCTATGGAAGCCATTTTTTATCTTATTTTAATAGAATTGCAATAGGGATTTATATTATTAAGATCTTGGATGGAAGAACAAGAGCTACATATATTAATCAGATAATCTTGAATCTGACTGTCTTAGATTGTTACTACTCTGAAAGCCACATTTCTAGTCCGATTTTGATCAGGTTTGGAATATATGCTTAAATCATCAAGATCTTGGTCAACAGTGGCAGATCTAGGAATATTGTTGGGGAGTGTAAACAAGTAGGCATAGGGTCAGTAGGATGGAAACTATGGTGGTGGCCCAGGAGGCAAAGGCCCTGGAAGGTCCTGCATTATAAGTGCTTCCAGGAAGAACTTTTAACGATCTATACATTAAACGAAAATACTCTTGGAAATGTTGCATTTGTTCATTCTCATTATTGTGGGGGTGGGGGTTGCATGTCATTAAAGGTCAAGTTCAAATTAACATTAAGTGAGATCCACGCATATTAATATGGTGATCTTGCATCAAATTGGCTGTTCTTTTTACCTTTCTGGAAGCCTTTTTTCTGATTAGATATTTATCTGACAAGCAATAAGGTTTTTATCATCAAGATCATGAATAGATCTGGTATTAAGATCCACACAGATAATCCTTTGCATCTGATTGGCTGACCTTGTTACCACTCTGGAGGCCAGATTTCTGATCTGATTTTTATCAAACTTGGAATATACACATATATCATCCAGATCTCAGATGGATTTGATAGTGAATGAAATTAACACATATTAATAAGGTGATCTTGCACCTGTTTGGCTGAACTTGGTACCACTCTGGATATCATATTTCTGATCTAAAGACTAAAAGACTTCTTATGATGTCTGCTTTGTCCTAAATAAAAATGGTGCTGATCAGACATCCAGTATGGCCATCATGGCAGCCAGTTTGAAAAATCTTATCGCTACTGTTCCTAGATGGATGGTTATATCAACATGTGATTTTCACTAAAAAGACTTCTTATGCTGTCTAGTTGGTCCTGATTGAAAATCGTGCCAATCTGACCTCTAATATGGCCACCATGGCAGCCATCTTGAAAATCTTGTTATTGCAACTGCTGCAGAATGGATGGTCATGTCAATGGATTTTCACTAAAAGACTTCTTATTTTGTCTGGCTGGTCCTGGATGAAAATGATGCTGATATGATGTCCAATATAGCCGCCACAGGAGCCATCTTGAAAATCTTGTTATTGCTGCTACTCCTGAATGGAAAGTCCTATCTTGAAGATATTGTTATCTTTACTCCTCTCCAAATGGATGGCTATATCAACATGGGGCTTTCACCAATAGAATTCTTAAAATACCTTGTTGGTCCTAAATGAAAATGGTGCAAGTCGTATGTCCAATTTGGCTGCCACGACAACTGTCTTAAAAATCGAAAGTCTTTAGTGAAAACCCCATGTTGAATGAATGATCATTATGATGGGTTTTTCACCAAGTCCTAAATGAAACTGGTGTCAGTATTACATCAAAATATGACTATCACGACGTCTGACTTTAAATCTTGTTGTCACTACTCCCCTTGAATGAATGATCATTATGACACGTGGTTTCACCAATACACTTTTAATGATGTCTACTTTGTCCTAAGTGAAATTGGTGCCAAGTTGACATCCAATATGAGTACCACAGCCGCAAATTTAAAAATCTTGTTATTCCTGAAGGATATGGTAGATGGTTTTAATACTAGACAGTTAAAAGGAAGAAATTGTCTTATCTTGAATTCCTGGAAATTCATTTTGCCCAATAGAGTGTCAGTCCCATTGAGGGACTCTATTTATATTTTATATTTCATTTATTGCACTTTTAGAAGTTAGTATTGTCTACTGTTACAAAATTAATTTTCCCTACTTTAATAACTGGTAAAGTTTGTATACATTTGACTATTTCCAGTTCATTTCTCAAGCACATGGGTGTGGCCATTTTTTGATCCGCCATCTGCCTTAGGCAGCATGCAGTTTTTCTCATATCACTTATAAAAACATTTTCAGTCACAGTACATGAAAGCAGAATAAAGGTGTGTTAACATTCTCTCCGTTGTGCTTGTTGCAAATGCACACTTCACCTTATACCAGTCCGGTTTTAAAAAGTAGGTAATACCAATATAGCAAAAAGTTGCATGTTTGTGGTTGCAGAATTCTTCCTCTTGCAAGAATGATGAAAACCATATACAAAATAAATTTTAGATTACAAGATGCATATGTTTCAATAGAACAGTTTATAAACATTTGCAAACTAATCCAACTTAGAGATTCAAGCGGATAATTTGTAATTTATAACTGAAGAAAAATTATGAAATATAAGTACTGTTAGAGGAAATGTAGAATTGTTGGCTAGCATAAACTGTGTGTAATGTGGTAATGAAGGAGCAGAGTATAGTTGCACAATTTTATTTTATGTAAAGTCATGTCTGAGTTTATAAATATAAATACACCAGGCACCAATCTGTCTACAAGTGCAGTGGTGTCATTCAGGTATCGTTACACTTTATTCTGCCTTCCAAATTGTTTAAATGCATTTTTAGTCACAGCCAAAACACAGACTGTTCAATGAGATGAGTCTATATACCGTAAATGTATTAGACATTCATACTCCTATTGTATCTTTAAAGTAAGGTTTACACACAATGCTACCTGGTGATAACAAAACAGTTAAAAACTATATTTGTATCCTCTTTACAATTGCAAACGGTTATACAAAACACATTTACAGTGTATTTTGAATTTCCAAAGGTATAATTTAAGTAACCTGGAAAGTAAGCCGTGAGATCAGTGTAACATTAAAGTGTATCTCTCTCATTATTAGAGTCAAAACAAGACAAAGGGATACACTTTGCAAGTATTGTTAGAAAATTATGCCCATCCACTAACTCTGTGCGTACATTTACTTTAATAAATCAGTTTGACCAGTGTACTTCACTTCTGGAATTATGGAACATCAATGCTATTACACCAGCCGCCAGTGCTATAGTTCTGTTAAATTAGATATGTTGTGTTTTGTTTTATAATGTTTGGTATACTTGTGTTCCTTGTGTTGAGATTGATATAAAACACTCTTCACAATACAGTACAAATAACGTTGTATACATCCTCAATTTATTCAAGTAAAGTGGCTTGAAAATGACGAAGTCGCCACGAAATATTTAGTATGGTAATTTATCATCAAAATATGTGGAAGCATGTCAACAAGGCAGGGGTAGAGGCTCATAGCCCGTAAAGTAGCTTATCAAAGCGATATTTAGGAAAGAATACCAGCTTTTTTATTTTGCGTTTTTATACATACATAATGGCATAGATCGATTTAGATTGCTGAGAAACATATAAATTAGTAGTAAATTTGTGCAAATCTGTGGTTGTAGATGAATAGTAAGACTTATTTACCTGTAAGGAAAAATTATGTATCGGTGCACGGACAGACAAATGAAGAGTTATTTAACTTGATACCTACACATTTTATATACTGTTGGATAGCTTAGACTCTATGCTTTATATCTATAGTATTATCACCCATTTACATGGAAACATCATACCAAGGCAAGGGTACAAGCACATATCATGAATATTTCTATCCGTAATGTCCCTTAGCTAAGCATTATTGAGGAAACAATACCAACTCTTTTATTTTGCATTTTTGCACAAATCTAATGACATGTATCGATTTAGGTTGCTGAGAAACATATAAATTGATATCAAAATTATTCAGATCTGTGGTTGTATATGAATAGTAAGACTTATTTACGTATACAGAAAACTTATGTATAGGTGCACGCACAGAGAAATGAACACTTATTTAACACGATACCTACACGTTGTATATACTGTTGGATAGCTTAGACTCTATGCTTCATATGTTATCAAAAAAATTTGTGGAATCGTTGCAACAAGGTTAAATTGTGTGAAATGAGCAACTGCTTTTCTGAAAGATGGGACACTAAACCGCCAGTCCGACACTTTTTTGTGGTAACTCTGTTGCTTGATATTGCTCTCACCAGGGACTTTGTGTTAAGCATCGTAGATAGGATCACAGTGTATCGTTGGCAGTTTTTGCTTTTACTTTGCGGCTAAATCCAAGTGGCTGATAGTTCAATATAACTGTAAAGAGGGACCATACATCAAGCCTGTTAGTAATGTTCACTTTGTGTATTCAGTGTGAAATCTAACTTGACTCTCCTAGCTGCCTGAGCTCCCAGGAGGGAGGATGCAGGTTCGCCAAATTAGCATATTGAGGAAAATACGTTGTCTATTTCAGCAGCTTCATACAAAGTATATATGCTGACTTACTTTCATGGTGAGAACAGGAGAATGACTGAAACATGAAGGCAATCAACATGCTAACAGATTTAAGATTGAGAAAATATTATTTGTTGATTAAGTGAATGACAATGACATTAATATCAGTCAAGTAGAACAATCATTAATATCAGTCTTATAGAACAAGGAATTGTGGTTATTTGTTAACTGAAAGGGGCCCGAGGATTTGTTCAACAAACTAAATGTTTCATAGAAGTAATGCCATGTTTGTGTGTAACACTCAAGTTTGGCTTTAGTTTATATTCTGAATTTTAAGTTCAACTCCATGTGCGTTTTCATTGATGTAAGACATCTAATGGAAAAAAGTTGCCATAAACTTCCACATGATTCAAGAAAAACAGACTCTTTAATATTTAACAGGGACACATGCCACCAAAGTTCAGTCCCATCAGTATTTGTATTGACTTAAAGATGTAGGCTCACATCTTTCCTTCAAAATACTTAATACACTTCATGGTGAGCTGCCAATGTACTAATAATGACATTAGTGGTTAAGCAGGGAAGAGGTTTTGAAACGATACATAAATCATCTTCCAATAATAGAAATCTTTTTTAATCTAAATAGAAATTTAACATGAACAAGATGACAATTAGTTCCTTTAAGATCATATTAAATAAACAACAAAAATTACATTGTACACAAAATACGATTACATTGTAACATGTAAAGGACACATACAATGCAAAGCAGAAACGTAAGTAGTATGCACAAATACTACTACTACAACTAATAATAATAATAGTAGCAATCCAAGTATTATTATAGTCTGGATAAATGTATCAATGGAAAATACCACATACTGAGACAAAAATGCTTAAGAGAAAAAAATAAAGGTGAAAAATAGCTCAAGTCGGTTCACTGCAGAAAAGGTGAGTTTTCTGAGCTTTCATGAATTGTGTCGCAGTTACATTATGATTAAGTTGAAGAGGCAGACTATTCCAGAATGTTGGGCCCTGATAATCAAAAGGATGATTTCCAATGTATTTTAATCTAACATTGGGAGTAATGATGATATTAATACAGGAGATGAGTGCAACTGTCACGAACTCAACAGTGTACTTAGGGTTTGACATATAAAAAATGTTTTAACAGAGAGGTCACTTTTTATTTAATCCTTGATATAACCTGAAGCCTGTGAAGGATGCCACGAATAGAAGGTAAGTACTCACTGATAGGAATTCATTGACAAAATAAGGAGCATTTTGTACCTTTTGGATTTTATTTTTATTTTACTATGTACTGTGGTAAAAGCAGAGAGACTGGAATCGAAATAATCAAGTACAGAATTTATAATGCAAAGATACATCTTGAGACGAATCCAATGATACCTCGTTGATGAAAATCAGTTGAGGCTTTTGTGAGAAAATTGTGTTCTTGTGACTTACGGTAGTAACATACGAACAGATAGTGCCATTTTGGATATCATATTCACTGAAATACTTGTCTCATGGAGCCCAATAGATAGGTATTTCGTTCCTGAAATTCGGTCGAGTAGTTTATGAGAAAATTGAATTGTTGTGATTTCCCGTATGTTTTGTTTGTATATGTTATGGTTAGGGTTTTCTGGTATTAACGTACGAATGGACCCAACGATTTTGATGCGCTTTTTGTGCAGTACGTGTGTCATAGTGCCCGATAGATAGGTATTTCTGTCATGAAAATCGGTCAAGTGGTTTGGGGGAAAATTGGATTCTTGTGATTCCCCATATGTTTATCATAGGTTAGGGTTAGGGTTGCAGTTTTATGGTAATACGAAAGAATGGACTCGGTGATTTTTATGGTCATTTCACTGCAATATGCATGTCAATGACCCCGATAGATAGGTACTTGGTTCATGAAAATTGGTCGAGAGATTTTGAAGCAAAACTGAAACATTTGTCATGTTGTGTTAATTTTTAGAGTTATATATGAAGCAACTTTGTTAAGATAGAGAGCTTGATTTTTGTTTTTGCTAAGTTATAGCCTTTCCAATAAAATGTTGACTGTGTCGTCTGTAGATGAATTTCGTCTTTTTCGGTGAGCAGCAGAGAGGGTGAACAGACCCAAGAATTCCGACAAAAAAATAAAACCTCCATGAAAAAATCATCTCGTAGAAAGGTCCAGATTTTTACAAATAAACGTTTCCTTGAGATGATTTATTTCTGTAATGGCTGATTATATTAATAAAACCTTAGTTCGAAATAGTAGCTGAAAAATAAAGTATTCTACGTGTTTATTTATTTTTTTTCTACTAGACGACCAACATTGGTAGGCGCCCTCTCTGCTGCTATCCAAATATTTTATCAAGACCTACACGATATCTTGTTCTAGGATCATGTAAATTTATTGTTATAAATCCATGCGGAGTAACTTGCGCTCGTGAAAAGAAATTTCTGAATTTAATTATATCCATGTCTCCACCACACCAAGTTTGATGAATATTTCGCAGCATATGTGTGTCTATGCCATTAAACACAACTAAAATATTACAGTTATCTCTGATCACTTTTGGTGTTTGTGTATACCGCTGAGTAACATAGATCACATCTGTATTTTTATGTCTGCCACGAGAAAATATCCTGGCTGGATTTGTTTGTTTGTCTAGCATCACATCATCATACACAACTAAATTATTAATAAACCCATCAAGATCATCTACAGACGGCGCTTCATCAATATCGGTTATAAACTCTATAACATCGTTATCTTCATCCAGTAATCTTGCATTTTCATTGAAATCTTTAAGTACATCATAACACCTCTGATCATCAACGGATGGTGCTACCAAAAATAATTTATCCCATTTCAACCATCTCATTATCAGATTAAGTAATAATTGCGTCTTATCCAATCCAGATGGTCCTATGATAATCATTCTGATGGAATTTGGTAACGCAGGGTGGTGTTTAACTGGCTGTCGCTGCCGAGTTGCTGAGAAATCAATTATATCCATATATATTATAACATGAATTTATATTGTTTACACTGTAAAGTTAAAACTCCAACTACTGATTTAGCTACGGTTACAACAAAAAATAAAAAAATAGCGTATGGTGGAAAATGTTCTGTATGCAGTAGAAAGAAATTTTCATTTTTACCTAATAAGTGCAGTGGTGATATTGCTAAAATGATGTCAAAGTTTCCAGGTGCTCCATGGGCTAAATACCCAGGAGAAAAACATTTACCAGGATATAATTATTGCGGTCCTGGTACCAGACTTGATATCAGGCTTGATAATCAGAATCAACCAAAACCAGGTGAGTATCCTGTAAACGCTATTGATCGAGCTTGTCACGCTTATGATGTAGCTTATAAAAGTGAAAATCTACAATACAGGCATATTGCAGATGTGAAATTAATTCATGCATTAAATTCTATAAAAAATAAAAATATCAAAAAAAATTTACTAGTTGATTAGTAAGATCCGCGATGAAAAGTAAATTAGCGCTAGGGGCTGGTAATATATAATGGAATCAATTTATTATAGTCCAAGAGGATACTGTAGAGGCAGAACAGCAATTAGTAAACTTGCTAATGCAGCAGTGGTTAAACATTCTACTGCTGAAGCGTGATTATCCAGGCAAGCGATATATCAAATTTACCTACCTCCACTGAAACGAATTCAGTACACGTATTTCGATGTTAGTGTTCCTAATGAAGTTCATCAAGCAGATATTTTATTTTTACCACATGATACTGAACGTAGAAAAACATACAAGTACGCGTTAACTGTTGTTGATGTTGCAAGTAGGTATAAAGAGGCAGAGCCGCTATCAACGAAAACATCATCTGAAGTATCTGATCCGTTTGAACGAATTTATCAACGAGGGCCATTACGATGGCCACAATTATTACAGGTTGATCCTGGTAAGGAATTTCTTGGTCCAGTATCATAGTTGATGAAACGACATAATACCAAAATACGACGAGGTCATACTGCAATTCACCGTGATCAGGCAATTGTTGAACGATTTAATCGAACACTTGCTGAGCGGTTATTTGGATATCAATACGCGAGGGAATTTATTCAAGATAAAAGATCTCGCGAATGGGTTGCAAGATTACCAAGCGTGATAATTGCGTTAAATAATGAGATTACACGAACAGCCAAGAAAAAATACTGGGTGATGTTACAGTTAGATATTTATATGAACCGGGTGAACTTGAAGGTGGTAAAAAAAAGAGCGACTGATCCTATTTGGAGTGTTACCACACACAAAATATCTAACATAACTAGATCTACTGGTAGACCAGAAATCTACAGATTAGATTCGGCTGCTCCTCAACGTGGATTTACACGTGAACAACTACAAATAATTCCTGAGGATACACAATTACCACCTCGATCACTTAACTAGCGCCTCTACGTCGATTACACTCGAGACAGGTCAACATCATATTTTCTCGTGTATGACCGCGATTATTATTTTTTCTGTCTACGGTAAATTGTCTTGAATCATTACTCGAATACCTCCACAGCATTATACAATTACAACTTGCGCAATGATTATTCTGCTGCTGTTTTAAATCGATAATAAATTCAACATCAAGATCAAAGTCGCGTTTATTTTTTTTATCAGATTGTATCCGATTAATTTTTTTCTTATGATATCATCATCGATGATGTTAAATATATTAACGATTTCAGGAATTATAATTCTCCGTAACTGAGACATTTTTCTAACCCTTGATACCGCTAAATAGACTAAATTTGACCACTCGATACGATCGTCTACAATCCAGACTCGTGTATCAGAAATAGTCAATCCCTGAAAAGAGTGGATCGTCATAGCGTATCCCAATACCCATGGAGATTTGTCAGCGCGTAATGCATTTTCGACAACACTGATATCAACAGCGACAATATCATTTAATACGAGATTTTGTTTCTCAGTCTGCCCTGGAATATCAACATTAATATTCTGTTTTCGTGTATCTGATGGTCTATAACATAACGGAACGGGCAATTTTGAATATTTTTCTTTATGCAGCTGAAATAACTGCTGTTGTAAAGCGTCTCTGTTTATTTTTCTGCTTGCTACTATCAAATCGTTGGGTCTCCATAAATTCAAAAAATCGTTCATTGAGGTCTCTGAGATCACTCCGCGTATTATTTCACACTGAATTTTGTTTGATTGTAATCTGAATAATTTTTAAACTCTTTTAAATTTGCATCAAGAGCCTTATGATCATCATCTATTTCTTCGTAATAATCAACGAAATTTTTTAACCAATCATGTGGAGATGGTCCAACAATTGGCGGCGGCTGACCATGATCGCCACACATTATTATAGCGGTATTTTTCGTCAACAGCCAATGAAGAAACGTTTTTAATGTATTCAATGACACCGTACATATCTCGTCCCAAATAATTATTTTGGGTATGTATTTTTCTCTCATTCGTTCAGGGGTCCATGTATCTCCGCGCCACCAAAAGAAACTATGATACGTGCACTATTGTACTTGCCGTTGTTTCATCTCTCGTGCAAGTCTATGTGTGGGTGTCAGCACGATCATATCTGAATTTCTAAAAACATTAATTGCTCGAGTCGTCTTGCCGCATCCACCAGGTCCAATGAGATATTCTGTTTTATATCTAGTTATTGGATCACTCACCGACGGCGCTTTCGACATTTCTGATGTTTTATTAAAAATTTCTCATCGGAACATCTGCTGATTCTGTATAATTGTGTAATATTTCTTTTTTTATTCTCCACGAACTCCATCGTTCATCACTACTTATAAATTCCATACCAGATTCTAAATATTTACTCGAAATATAAAACGAATCTGTTGCGACTCTGACTGCGGTCTCAGGAAATCTATTAATCATCGATAATAAATTTATAGAAACATAAGCCAACATAGAAGATCTTAGATGAGTATACTGTGGGGATACATCATTTATGTAACTAACGATCGTACCCAATTTTGTTCCGTCGGATAAATAAACATTTTCTCGATTTACAAATATATCTCTGTTGTATCAGCGATTATAACATCGTATTCGGCATCATCTAGAATTAATCGTGCGTAATGTCTTTTATGATCATATGCACCACCCTGAGTAAATTTACCTATAATTCTTCTACCGAGATCTTTTGCGGTTTTTTCGTTATTTTTAAGTTTAATCTCGAGAATTTTAGGAGCTTCTTTGATAATATCATCTTCGGAAACACCAGGACATTTTTCCTTAAATTCTTTAATAACTTCATCGAGACTGATAAAATCTGGCATGGGCAACCAAACTTCGGTCTGCGCGTGATATGATATAATTGCCTCACTAACCACCAACGATGTCAGTATCGCACAATCTAGCATATATCGTAATAAAACTATAGGCGCCCAAAGTTTTTCACAAAAATGTCTACCAAACCAAACATAACAAATCTTGTGAAGATTTTCGTTAAACTCGAATGATTCAACACAAGCGAATCCAGTCAGATCAAAATCAGGTAATGGTCCATTAATAGCCACTCGCGTCATCTCGTTTGTGGGGTGGCCAAATCTTTTAAAGTACACAGAACAATCTCCGTATCCTAGAAAACTTCCCGGGTAACATGCAACCATATCAACCGAAATAACATCATTGTAATTATACTTGGTATTCCACAATCCGCCGTGTCCGTATTCGACGCAACTTGCGCGTACGTCCTCGAGTAAATCAAATCGTGTTGGTTTCATTGAATTTTTTTCTTTAGTGAAATGAGCCGCAACAGATTTTCCGTAGAGTGCTTGCACTCTAAAAACTTCGCGAGATTTTTCATTTCGTCGTGGAGGGATTCTGTTCGATATATTTCACCGTTTGGTCTAACAAACTGATCAAATCCACCTTCCTCATCACTTTTAAATAAACATACCGATAAAGGATCGTTTTTACTTATTTCGTTGATAAAATCAAACATGCTTCCCCCCATATCTGGGGGGTAAAATCTAACAGTTCGATCACGTGGAAATATTGTTACTGCGCTGGTCCATGCGTGCGCATTATGATCAATAATATTTATTGGAGCTCCTTTCGATTTATACTTTGACTCGTATAATATTTATCCCGTTATCGTTGATACTTTAATTGGAAATTTTAATATTTTTCCTAATTCAGCAACATCTTTTATTGTAGCACCGGTATCCTTAACTGAATCAGCCCACGAGTTTATTTTTTCACGTCTTAAATCAGTTAATCCGTTTCCACGCATCACGTTTGTAAAATGTTCTATTACTCGTTCAGCTACACAATTTAACCTTGAAAATTTCATTGGTGCTAGTTTATCAACGCCGGGTTTTTATTTATCTCATAGATTCCAAATCCTGCAGAAAGGAATTTTGTTGGATGCACTTACAAGGTATACGGCGACGAAGTCTAGGACCAATACCGTGTCTGCGATGTGGTGTTGGAGTGCGAGGAAAAACAGAATTATGTGGAAAGGGCGGTGGAAAATGGTTCAAAGAACTTAAAAGATATTATGACAAAAAAATAATAGTAGTGAAAATGCCATAAAATCCTTCAAGGATTATATATCAAGATTTCAGACAAACAATGATTTAAACAAATAATATTATCATATCATGGAGCAAAATAAATTTGTCCCACATCCCACAATAACAAACTACGAATCAAATATTAATGGTGTGATTAAAAATTGTATGTTGAAGAGACCGGTTGGTGTTGTTACTAATACTGGTTATCTAATGTTTACTGCTGGAAAGAAACATTATCTCTGTCATCGATTTGTGTATGAGTGTCACAAGGGGTTAATCAAAGACGGTCTTGTAATCGATCATATTGACGGGATCCTCAAAATAATAGTTTATCTAACCTTCGAGTTGTTACACAGAGCGAGAACTCTGCACGTGGTAATACTGGAAGATGTAAAACAATCGGAAAGAGGGCGGTAAATTCTACAAACATAGAAACCGGTAAAGAAATTATATTTCGTTCGATATGTGCTGCTGCGAAATACTTTCATATTCACTCGTATTCGGTACAAAAAGTCGAGGAAAATATATATAAAACTACCTTCTCAAAAAAATATAAACAAAGAATCACCTTCCGATATCAATAATTATCATCACTACATCGAATTATATTTATTTAATATTTGGGTCTATAGTATACGAGCAGACTACTTACCTGAAGAAGGGGGATAACTCAGCTGAGCATACTCATGTAACTGAGTTACTTCCCTTTGACCGTGTTCACGATCGCAAGCGGAAAATTGCTGTAATACATCTATTTCAAATTTGCGATGTATTTTTAACCATCTTCGTCGTAATTAATACACGTAGAAAGATATTTATGGTTTCTAACATACAAACAGAAAAAAATAACTGCATTTACATTGTATATTAGTAGATCTGTTGTAGAGATACATTTATCATTTTGATGATGTGGAAAAACCCAAGAAAAATTCCCCAATTATGGGTTTTTCCGGGTTCCTCCACTATATATACTGGCCATATACGTTACGTTTTTGCCTCTAAATTGGCTAGTGTGTGGTGGCAGACTAGGAGTTATGGGGCCGCCTCTAAACGTACTAGAATGCGATGGCAATCTAGGATTTATGGGGATTGATGTTGTGTTTTGCCTCTAAACTTGCTAGGCTGCGGTGGCAATCTAGGAGTTATGGTGTTGTACTGTCTTTATATGTATCATTGAACTTGCTAGGCTGCGGTGGCAGACTAGGAGTTATGGGATTTATATGTATCCTCTTATGCCCGTTGAACTTTGGTAGAATGCGGTAGCAAGCTACGAGTTCTGGGTTGTGCTGTCCTTAATTAAGATTATATGTTCCGTGTATCCTCTAAACTTAGTAGAATGCGGTGGCAAGCTACGAGTTTAATGGGGATTATATGTTGTGCTGTCTTTACCAAACGCACCCTCTTGGGCCTCTAGACCGTTGTTTGACGGGTTAGGGGTTCTCATAGGGGGTTAGTGTTTCGTGTGCCCGTTGAACTTTGGTAGAATGCGGTGGCAATCTGCGAGGTTAATCAAGCTGTAAATATGTAAATACTACGTGTTGTGCAGTTCTTGAAACATCCCGACGAACTCGATAGGGGTTCTATAGGGATAAAAAAAATTATTTTAAATATTTATATATTATATAATGAACCATGAAAATATCAAAGACATTATTTCTGCTATTAAAAAACTAGAAGAAAATGGAATTAGTATATCTGATGAACTAAATCCTGAAAAAATAATATCTGATTTTGAAACATTAGAAGAACTTAAAAATGAAAATAAGTATGTTCTATCATCTCAGTATAAGTTCATAAAGCGGATTCAGGCAGCTATGTTTCAGTCACTAGCTATGGTGAACGATGATCAAGTAAATGAATTTATTCCTCTTTCTGTTGCAGTAGAAAAGGTCAGATCGAGATTATCCAACGAGTACGAAACAAAAAAACAAAAAAACAAACAATCTGTACCCGCATAAGATACTTAAGAAAAATTATGTCAGCAGGTAACGACCAAAGCAACCCTGCCTGAAATATTTTATTTCTGAAATATTATTTTTATCATAAAATCTGATTGACATAATTTTGAGTAATCACCCAAAAATATTTCAAAATAATAATAAAATTTTTTTGCAGTATATTTTGGAAATTTGATTGATTGGCGTACCAATCACCCCATCAGAATTGATTTACACGAATTTGAGTACTAATCACCCTGTCAATAATAAAAAAAATATTTCAGAATAATAATAAAATATTTCAGAATAATAATAAATTATTTCAGAATAAAAAATAAAATATTTCAGAATAATAATAAAATATTTCAGAATAATAATAAAATATTTCAGAATAATAATAAAATATTTTTTGTACTAGTTTTGGCAAAACTGATTGATTTACACGAATTTGAGTACCAACCACCCCATTAGAATTAATTTACACGAATTTGAGTACCAACCACCCCATCAGAATTGATTTACACGAATTTGAGTACCAATCATCTTATCAGAATTAATAAATTGATTGATTTGTATAAAAAATAAAATATTTCTGAATAAAAACATATTTCAGAATAATAAGATATTTTTTGCAGTTTTTTTTTTTTGCAAAGCTAATCAATTTGAGTACCAAACTACAAATCAGAGACACAAACTGATCGAATTCATAAAAATAAAATATTTCAGAATAATAATAAAGTATTTCTTTCCTGAATAAATTGTTTCAGATTGTAATAATTATTTACAAAACTGATTGATTTACACGAATTTGAGTACCAATCACCCCATCAGAATCAACATTACACGATTTAAGTACCAAATCACCCTATCAGAATTGATTTACACGAATCTGAGTAACAGTCACCCCATCAGACACACTTTGCATAATTTTAAGTACCAATAATAAAAAATATTTTTATTTATTCTGAAATATTTTATTTATTTATTCTGAAATATTATTTATTTATTCTGAAATATTATTTATTTATTCTGAAATATTTTATTTATTTATTTAGAAATATTTTATTTATTTATTCTGAAATATTATTTATTTATTCTGAAATAGCATTTATTTATTCTGTAATATTATTTATTTATTCTGAAATATTATTTATTTATTCTGAAATATTATTTCTTTATTTAGAAATATTTTATTTATTTATTCTGAAATATTATTTTTTATTTAGAAATATTTTATTTATTTATTCTGAAATATTATTTATTTATTTTGAAACAATTTATAAATTTGGAAATATTTTATTTATTCTGAAATATTTTTTTTTTAAGTTGATCGAGTTTAATACAGGAGTGTACATAATTTAGAATCTGATCTCTGTTACAAATGATCGCGACAATATGTTCTCGACGGAGCTCATCTAACTGTTCTTGTGTTAATAAGAAATCCTCGTTTCCGTATTCGTCAACAACTAAATTAACGTTAAATTGCTCTGTGTTTGGAGGTTGTGAAAACACTGTTCTGATGGCGTTTTCAAGTACTTTTTTGTCATGTATAAAAACCCTCACGTGCTGGTACATTATATAATATTTACTTGATTAATTAAGATTTCACATACAGATTTATCACAAGCTCTTCTCCACGTATGTCAATTAAGCGATTAAGGTAGTCTGTGAGCTTAAAATTTATTCGTGTTAACATATTATTGTGACACCGCAGATACACAGGATTAGTTGGTTCTTGCACGATTAAACTTCCAGGGGAAACTTGTGGTGTGAATGTATATAAAATATATCCCTGTTGAGCCTGATTTGATTTTCCGAGATCTATTTGATAGCTACCATCGACTACGTCACAAACCAGATTGACCACGATCGTGCTGTTTATATTAACGATTCCCGGAGATACGTGTCTGTCGCCGCCATGTGGATCGTTATTGTATCTGAGAACAGTTGGAGGTGGGGCTATTTTTCTCCACGCATCGAGTATTTTAGGAAAAAATTCATTGATGATGTCATTGACAGATTTTCTCCGAGCGTCCGGGTTATAATCGGGAAATTTGAACGTCGGCATATCAGATTCCTTGTTTTTATATTCATCAATTAAAAAATTTTTTGAAGCAGGAGATGATTTTAAAATTAGGTCTATGATTTTATTGTGATTGCGTTCCATATCTTCTGCGATATAATTCAGAACTTCTATTTGTTTGATAATTTCCCCTCGTGTCTCGTGGGATGTTATATCGAAAAGATACTCAGTGAGGCGTTCACGTAGTTTATTTAGTTGCTTTTATGATCAAGATTGGAAACGTCAATAGTTCTTTTAATTTCATGTTCATGAATATGGCCAAGGAGTTTATCTTCTGGTAAAGCTGAAATTATGTCACCACCATAACCAATTAAATCATCCAAACTAATATCCCAAGTTTGAGGTCCACGCCACCACCACCAAATTTCTGTCATTTCAATATCGTGACGAGAGCCATTTGTAGACGTAAAATCAGATTTTATTAGTTCAGGTGGTCCTTCATACACTGGGGGAACATCCGGCCAACCTAGTACGGATCTTATCGTGGACTGATAGATATCAACGGCATAATCAGGAGAATGTATCTCAACCGTCGAAGACAGCGTCGGTTCATGAATGTTAATTGATATTTTTGCTTCTTTTCCGGTTATTGATTTTATTCTACGTTGAACTTCCTCATTGATTTGTTCGATCTCATAACTACCAGTGGGTATTCCAACATCTATCCAGTCAGGAGTACCATCTGGTTTGTTCTTGTTAGCAAATACAAGCAAATTATTTGCTGGTGTACCATTAAATGATTTTGATCTGATATTTGGCCAGCTGTAATATACCCGTAATTGAGCCAGTGCTATTTCCTTTACTGGAATTGCAGTAGGAAAGTTAATACTAAATTCAGGATTAGTTGAACTTACCGAGATCATCGTTATCTTTGGCGGAGTTGTATTAGTCACGATCTGCTGGAGTAATTCTGTCATTATTAGTACTTGTATCTTTAATACCGATACCTTCGTGATATATTTTAGTCATCATTGAAAACTCGAAATCAGATATAATTCCATCATGAGACTCACTGATAACAACGAAGATAATTTCGAGTATGCTACCGTCGTTGTGTGTAATTTTATTATGTAATCGGATAATTTTTCATTCGTGCAAGTACATATTTTTTTGGTGATGATATTAAGCACACCTGCAATCGTTGTTGCTGCTGAAATACAAATAGTTACAGCTACTGGTGCCATCATTGTCACCGCTGATAATATAACACCCGTTCCAGCAACAACAGCGGATACTGAATAAACGATCACGTCCACGATAACTAATCTTCGTCGATATTTCTTTACTTTTACTGTATATTGTTCGACTCGATCTTTTAATGCTGCCTGCCATTCACGCGCTTGATTGTACCTGTATTGTGCACCATCCATATATTTTTATGCAGTAAATAATTGAGGTGTTTCAGCTACAAATTCCAAACACCACCAGTAAGATGTTGCAGTTAATTTCTTATCATCTGCTTCCAGAATAAAAATTTCTTCTCTTCCACTATTTAATATAACAGATACGACCCCGGAAAACTTATCAGTTGAATGACGCCATGGATACGTTGTACATATTTCAAATTTTGCAGCACTAAACACAGACAACCTGTACACGCCAGTGACTGTTGCGGTATATCTGATAGTTTTATTTTGCTGCGACCATGTTGCGAATCCAGATGACACCGTGCATGCGATATTTGTAATATGCCCGGGAGTTATTCTGGCTGGAATTTTAATCAGACTGGTTTAATTAACGAACTCAGGAATCCCCGCTACGATATCCTGCTGTGTTTTTTGATCGTGTCAATGTTGGTCTTAATATCAGAAAGTTTTATGTCAATAACGGGAGGAGTTCCAAAGAACTTATCTATGGATTCATCGGTTTTTTGATGGTTTCTGCGAAATCTTGCAAAAGCGCCTACGTGAACGTCATACTCGGCCCGCAACGTGGATAATTTACCATCTACGGTGTTGTAGTTGACGTCAACGTACTTTTTTGCTGCTGCGTCTTCGTCGGATGTTGGATCTCTTAAAACTACTATTTTGTTCATAATTTAGTTGTATGCTCTCTGTTGGTTCTTGTTGCCCGTTTATCCGTAAAGAAATATATGTAACGCCTAGTTTATCAAATATCATATGAGTACGTTCTTGATTACCTAATCGATCATAGTTCTGAAAAGCAATAAAAATATGCCGTGTTGCAGAAACACCCTGTTGTGATGCTATATGCCATGTAAACTGACCGTTAACGTTAGTTTGTATACTATCTGTGCTTGTTGTTAACCATGACAACAAGGATTTACCACCAGTGTCCATGAAAGAAATCAACTTTTGTTCTTCTGCGATCGTTGGAATCATTACCGGCATCCACAGTGAAAGTTTCGATAATACTACTTTACCAGCATCACCAGCGGGTCTCCACAGAGCATCGTTATCATCACCCTTTCTCACAAGAACAACCGTATGTCTAGCTCCAAAAATAACCTTTCTAACATTTCTAAAAAATCCAAAAGTATGCGATAGTGGAATTGTACATGAAAATCTTCTATCGGCTCCTAGCAACATATCTTTATGTGCTTTAAATCACAAGTTGAAATCTAGATTAGAACCATGAACTACCGGCCACACATCAGCATCAGCGTTATCGGCAAAATTTCTTGGTCGTCTTATATTATACGGACTATCGCTGGGGTGACCAGAATTATCTTTCACAAACATCATTGTGGGACCTGCTGATCTTGTATAATCATCAGAATATCTTGCTAGACCAATTATTGTTGTAGCAACGTCGGCATCATTTTGAATTGATTCAATATTTTTTCAATCGATCATATATGTGGCGCTATTAAATAATGCCATGATCCCGTTGTTGACAAAACCAACTTTTACTGCATCTGCGTAATTAGCATTAGTTGTTCTTACTATTGTACCTTCTACCTCAATAAACGCCTCAGCGGGTAAAAAGTATCTACTTGTGTCATGAACTTGTAGTTTAATTCTTCCTCCACGTTGATCTGGTGTTCGTGCTTCATAAGAATAAAACTGATAATACGCACAGACTCATCTTTAAACACAGGTGCTTCCATGTCAAATGCTGTGTCTGATATACGCTTGCACATTTATTATAATTATTTTCGTCTAACACGAAGATTACCGGGTTTGGAAACTCCACTTCCTCATATCATGCTTGAAATATTACTCCCTGATTCACCGAGTCCTTGATCTGCTAACGCCGCTAGTTTTTGATTTGCAGCCTGATTTATTATTTTGCTGACATCTGCGGGCATAATTTCAGTACTTGGTAATTTTACCGATTGTGATCTTCGTCGCAATAATCGTGTTAGTCTTTCTTTGATTGCCGAGAAAGCCCTACCAGCAACATTAACAATTGCACCTGGAGCTTTTCACGAACAACATCAATAGCCTTCATCAATAATTGTTTTGCAAGAGGCGCTACTTTGGGGGCTAAAGGTCTAAACAACCCCTGAATAACATCACCAAGTCCATCTCCGTAAATTGCTCTATAGGTTGGTAATCGCGAGTTTACCACTCTGACCGATACGGATTTACGATGATTATTGTGTACTATCATCTTATTTTATTTACTATTTATCTAACAACTAGTCATCAATAAGTTCATCTAAAAGTTCTCGGTAAACGCCGATATCCATGATGCCACCTTGAAATAATCGCCGACAAATATCAGCTGCTTCATTAATCATTTCTGGTGAATTATTTCCAGCTCGTTTTCCTCCTATGAGAACTTCTAACCGTGATACATCATTAATGATATTATCGGGACATAAACCAGAACCTTTTTTAGGTTCATCTTGAGGTGTTTTAAATACTGGTGGTTGCATTACCGGAGAAAATGATTCAGTGATGACCGGGGGGGGGGGGGGGGCTCAGGTGAGTCACTTCGAAATTCACGTGGTGAATCTACCGGTGTAAATGTCATTATCGGCGCAGAAATTATTTTACGTTGTAAAGGTGGAGGAAGCTGATATGAAGGTTCCTGCTGAGAGAGTTGTTCTTGTTCCAGTTTCTCTCTACGAAGTATTTCTACTGCTTCATAAAGAGCTTTGTATCCCAAATCATCACCCTTAACCTGTTTTTTTTTTTTTGTTTCTATATACGCGATATATCTATTTAATAAGATCATTATCTTTTACTTTTTTATGACCGGGTTTTAAAATACTAGATTTGTCAGATATATAATCTGATATTTTTCGGGTAATTTTTCTCTTTCAGGATTTCTAATTGCTTCAACAACCCCTTCCTTAAATCTTGCAGTTAATTTTATATTTTCTTTTACTGGCTTGGGTTCAGGTGTATGTTCTTTTTTCACGCCGGTGACTTTAGTACGAAGTTTTCCAATTTCTTCACCAACGGGTGGAGGTTGAGCCGAGGCTATATCAGCTGGAAGATCTCGTAAAATCTTTTTTGTTTGTTTAGTTCTTTTTGCTATTTGTTCAGCTTGTGCCGCAGTTTGTTCTAATACCGGAAAAATACCCTTTTTCCTCTTCTCATCTTCCTCCGCAATATCTCCCCATATAGTTTTTTCAACAGCCGCTGAAATTTTCTCAGTAGCTGCAGTGACGGGTTAAACAGTTTTTAGTATCCTCTTCGTACTCAACTTGTGCTTCTTGTTGCGCTTGTATGTTTTTTCTGAAAGAATCCCTGACAGGAAGAAAATTTTTGATTGCTTCTAATCGTTCTCGTGCTGTTCTTGCAGTATGAGATTCCGGATGTACCATTATTTTGATATAACAATTTTTTAATTAATATAGCAGCAGAGAGGGCGCCTACCAATGTTGGTCGTCTAGTAGAAACAAATAAATAAATAAACACATAGAATACTTTATTTTTCAGCTACTATTTCGAACTAAGGTTTTATTAATATAATCGGCCATTACAGAAATCAATCATCTCAAGGAAACGTTTATTTGTAAAAATCTGGACCTTTCTACGAGATGACTTTTTCATGGAGGTTTTATTGTTTTGTCGGAATTCTTGGGTCTGTTCACCCTCTCTGCTGCTCGGTGAATATTTTAGTAACCCCTTTGAATTGCTTGCTTACATTGGCCCTACCAGATGAGCTCGGTAAAGACGCATGCTGAGACCCCTTTCCTATGAAGGTAGCTTGAGGGCTTATGGAGTTACTTGGATTCGAGTGACAAAACAGACATTGTACGGCATAAATTGAAATAAAGCCCGTCTTCAAAATTAGCACCGTAAGACAGTCCGCTTGAGGTAAAATGGCCAAGTTGCCACATCACTATTTTCTGATTATATCGATACCGCCTTGGAATTTTAACATGCGGTTTGCTTTGCTAAAGCGGCCTTTGTGAGACAAGCATAGAGATGGTTCGTCCGCCTGTCTGCGACCTACAATGCACCCTATAGTGTGAAATGAGTGCTTGGTACTTAGGTAGCGGACAGATCATCGGCTTTCTATGATACATATGTTCAAAGATGCGTCTTGATGAGAGTAATCCAAAAATACATCGTTGGTGAAAACCGGTCGATGCATTCGTTAGAAAATAGGATTCTTGTGACTTAGGGTTAGGGTTATGTGCTTCTGGTAATAATGCAAGAACAGACAATACGATTTGACAGCAATACGTGTCTCATGGAGCCCGAAAGATCGGTCCTTGGTTCATGAAAATTGTTTTACTAGTTTGGGAGAAATTATGATTCTTGTGATTTCCCATAGATGTAGCATAGGTTAGGGTTAGGGTAACAGTTTTCTGTTAATAGCCTACGAACGGATGGGGCGATCTGGATGCAGTTTTCACTATGATACATATCTCATTGAGCCTGATAGATAGGTAGTTAATTCATGAAAATCAGTCCAGATAGTGGGATGACAAAAATGAATTTTGTCATTTAGAGTTAGGGTTAGGGCTATCTGTGAAGTAACATCAATATTTCAGTAACTCATATGATTTTGTCATGTGGTTTGCTTTGCTAGATCAGCCTTGGCGAGGCGTAATTTAAAATGGTTCGTCTGTATGTCTGTACAGCGCCCCCTATAATGTGAAATGAGTGTTTGGTGCTGTATCAGGCTGACGGATCATCGGAGTTCTACGATACATATGTCCCTTTTGTCATAAGAGGTTTCCTATGATGGATAAAGGTAAATCTGTTATCATAGTTAGTCATATCAAAGTTTTATCTTTGGTATCGATGACACGACAAGTACTAGTCTTGCTTCTTCGTGGTGTTTACGCCAGTTGCACGAATGCAAAGTTTTTCTTTTATAAAATTTAAATTAATCTGCAGTTGCTAATTCCTATTGAAAAATATGTAATAAACAGGTAATGACCATTAAATGTTGTCTTCTGCTAACATCTTCAACACTCCCAGGACTCATGAATACGATGTTGTCAAGAACATTCTTGCATCGGTTATTTTAATATATATATATATATATATATATATATATATATATATATATATATATATATATATATATATATATATATATATATTAAAGTAACCGTATCGATATTAATTATGAACAATTATAATTTTTTTTGAATAAATGTAAATAATTACTTATTGGAGAATTTGTAAATTATTAGTGTACAGGGGCTTAGACGTTGACATTACACGTCCGTTGAATTGAAAACTGTTCTTTATCGCCATGCGGCTAGAATAGTGACCGGGGTATATATGACCAGGGCTGTGTGTGTGTTTATGTCGCAGTCACTAATATAGGATACGAATACAGGTTGGATGATAGTCATTTTCTGAACGTACGTGCTTGCAGCGTTTGTTTACGCACCTTATCACAAGGAAGACATGAACTGGTATTTACCTAGGTGTAACGCAATTAGTGAAGAATTGGTGTCAACTATGTTTTTTGGGGCCATACGGATAAAGAATAAACCAAAACAAATGTGCACATACACTAGAACTAACAGGACACACAGCATGCAGTACACAGACGCTCAAAATGTAGATAACAGAAGAGACAGTATGATATACAGAGCGAGCGAGAGACAGTGAGTGCGTGTGAGAGAGACAGCACGAGAGAGCGAGAGACAGAGCAAAAGAAAGCTTGAGAGTGAGAGCGATTGAAAGACAGCGAGCGAGAGACAGCTTGACACAGGTACAGAGAACGAGCGACCGAGACGCAGATCACGAGAGACAGAAAGCAAGAGCGTGAGAGAGCAAGTTAGCGAGACAGAATGAGAGATATCAAGCAAGAAAGCACGAGAAGTGATACAGGGAGAAGACGGACAGAAAGCGCAAGTGAGACAGAGCAAGAGGGAGAGAGGGATTGAACAAGAGAGACAGAGCAAGAGACAGAGAGAGCACGAGACATACATATGGAGACAGATTGAGAAAGAGACATATATAATCTATGTTGTGGTTTGGACCGATACAAGGAAATCCCAGTCAAGGGGTTACATTATTTGCTTCCCCACGAGGCATGCCGAGCGGGAGACAATATTATGTAACCCCTTGACTGGGATTTCCTTGTCTCGGTCCAAAACCCAACATAGATTCTTTTTCTCACCCAATAATATCCTTTAAAGTAAAAACGAATTTCTCACTTCTGAAAAATAGTTCACTCACAAATATTTACATGCGGTGTATTAATACAAATAAGGACTGTGGCATGACCATGTCATCCAAAGTACACAGTAGTCATGCTTGAGCCCCAAAATATAACTTAAAACATTGCATAGTGTTGTGTTATTATTACATTTAATATGTGGATGTTATATGAAATTAACAGGAAATAGCTAATATGTATTACAAGAAAATGTTTAAGTTTCATCAGATCCAATTTAGAAAATAATATTGTAAATAATGGAACGATACTGGGCCTACACCTCTTTTGTAGTAGTAGAGGCTATTATTATAACGAAAAGTTACATGTTGCATGTGTTCATGCTTGGGTTATTCAAGGGGTAAATAGTGATATGTGTCACTCTCGTATATAGCTCTTCTTTTTAAGTTTTATATAGTTGATAAGAGAGTTGGGAGGCTATGAAGTGTGTAGGTCTGTAGTCTGTATGCATAGACCAGTGTTTTCTGTCATAGTTCATTTCACACAGCATTGAGAATTTCGTCCTATCTGTAGCACATTTAATTTCGAGGTCAGCGTCATTAAATATTGCAAACATTATATTGTTTCACATGAAGTATCTAAAACTAGTTAGGTAGCTTTAGCTACATTTAATGACGCTGAACTGAAAATGTACTGAGCAATGCCTGCATATAGGATAAAATTTGCTATGCTCTGTGGAACGAACAAGTAGAATATAAAAAAAAAACTCGACATCTTATACGTATCTTTACTCAGAACGTTTTTGTATGGTATGTTCTCAACGTTAGATTGACCTTAAGTTACTATTTTTATTATATATTTGTTGTTGTTATTTGATTTTAGAAGAACTACGTCAGGCAGAAGACAACAAGGGTTTCTTTTTTTAAAGTAGTTATGAGAGCTTGGACACCTTGACTGAGACGACTGGTCTGAGATGACTAGACTGAGATAATAAAAGTAAGGTTAGCAAAACAGCTTGATTTTTCTGTCGCTTGGGTGAGAAAAACAAATAATAGCCATTTGAAACTTTCATTATGTATTCCCATCCACAACGAACAACATACAATAATTTAGAAAACATGAATTATTTTTAACAATGGTAACATCAATAGAGCGGTTCAAATACAAATATTGAACAAAAGTGTTCATCTCATGAAGACGTTTGATGAGTTTCACTAAAAAAACGATACAATAGACGACAGCTGATAATATGAAAAAGAAACATTAGTTGGTCAATTTTGGTCAATACTAAAATTTCAAAAAGCTCCGGTCAATTTCACGTCGACGTCATATAACAAAGCAAAATCAAGACCCATTTATTCATGGAATTGAAATGTGCATAAAATGTTGGGGTTAACAAATGAATTACTGATTATATACCATGATGAAAGGAGGGGGGAAAAACCCAATAATGTGTAGACTACCTTCAGTTTAAGGATCTGAGCAGTGATAACCGTTAGCTATGTCATAATGTCCAGTAGGAATTGACTTGCAGTCACTCTAGAATTAGTACTCGTGGAAGAAAAAAATAAACAAAAGGAAGACAAATTGTCCAATATACGGAAATATTCTGAACTGGAACAGCTATCAAATTTATTACATCAAAGAAATGAAAAGATTTCCGACTCTCTATTAAGTTTTTTGTTGATTAATACCACAACTGTTGTTTCAGTTAACCATCATGACAATAAATAAAGAAATGACATCAAGTTTATGTGTGTGTTTTAGAATTTTAACGCATCATTAAAAAAATTTCAGTCATATCGCTATAATATATGCAGTGCGACAGTTTGTAGTGATGTCAAACACTGGGGCATCATGCCGCAGACTTGTAGCATGATGTCTCACCCAGTCACATTATCCTGTCACCAGGCCGACACGTCCTTACACTATACTTTTTATACTAATCACCAAGTGAGCTAGCCGCTATTGCCATTTTTATAAGTCTCTGATATGACTCGGTCAAATGTCATTCATTCTGACCAGCATGTACAATACCAGTACATTGTCTATTTACTGAAATGTATTGGTTAGGGCTGAAAGCAGACACAGCTATTGTAGATACAAACAATGGAAGCAGACAGTACTGTTTTCCACAAGAACAAATTTCACTGACTGGAGGATAGGGTTTCCCCCAAGTAATCTGCTGTTTTGAACCAGTCAATTGGTTCCTTGAAACCATTGTATGTGCGACTATGATGGCTTTTCTTCAGAATACATTTGGATGGATGGTTTTCTTATAGAGCCTGTGCAAGAAGAAGAAAAGTTGAATAAAATGTTATTAAAAAAAGAAGCTTGAAACTAAACTGGACTATAACATGGAATATGATAAAGAAAGAAATTGAACTTCAAAGATTCTTGGCTGCAGATGTTTCTGTAGCACGATGCCAACAAAGACTGAATAATTGCAGGTTGTAATGCATGTAAGATATGGCCCTGATACCAAGGAAAACAAGCGGATTGTTTGCAGGACATTTTATCACAAGGAAAGATGCACTGTTAACAAATCAAGAAGTGCAAAGCACAATACATATCAATTAACATGTTTTAGTGAAAAGGTCAAATCTGATATAGAAGATGTTGTGGGTGATTTAGATAGAGTAATCAATAAATATAATGTGAGCCAAACTGAGCTTTACAAGTATCTGTTTAACATATCATATACTATAGCAATGCTGAGAAAATCTTTTGCAGAAGATAAAGTTGTTGTGAGGTACAAATAAAAAACCTGTGAATCGGATGACCTACTGGAAAAAGTTCGAGGATATAATATATAGAGCTAAATTCTTATCTGTACTTTCAGATGCTACTACTGATTCTGCAGCAGTTAGAGACTGGGAATGCATTCTTGTTAAAGTTGTAGACCGTAATAATAAAAAGTACAAAACTAAGAGAAACTGAAATATCCAGTGTATTTTAGCTGTCACAGATCTCAACTGCATGTATTTATATGGTGCAGCTTAATAAAAGTAAACTTTTTAACAGTCCTGTCTTCCACTATTTGTTTTCACTATGAGAACAATGACAAGAGAGTCATTTATATAGACAAGCCAGCTTTCAATTTACTTGCCCATTGTCAACTTGCTCTTGACAAAAGTTCTGCATCCATGTTTTCTCTCTGTGCCAATAGTATTTATGTATTCTACTTAGAAATAGAATATAATACTATGTACTAGTGTTGAACGAATAGTTTGTGGGATGGATCCCATAACTACTGCTACCTTTGCATGGAAAATAATAATAAAGAAAACAAATAATAATAAAACTACCAAATGGGCATACAAGCAAATGTGATGCTATTATCATTAAACAGTGACACTATTATCATTAAACAGTGACAACAGTATTCTACTCTTCAATATGGCTAGAGTGTTAAAAACCTGAAAATTTGTATACTATACACATAAGGAAGCTTTTATCACAATCACAAATAAATCTTATCTAAATCCAGAAATTTTTGGTTAACATCATACCTTTAGCAAGGGATCCTAATATGTGTACAAATAAAATTTCAAAAATAGGATGATAAGAAGGTATTTAATGTACACTGTACACATGATTATCAAAGTTTAAAAATCTTGCGTTAAGTAAAATTCCAAAAGCAAAAGACATTTATAATAACTATATTTCGATGCATTTCCTTAAACTTCCAATTTTCATTTCATATATTATAAATAGGTACTTGTATTTTAAGTAAGGTAAATACGAAAACTCCCCCCTCTACACTGAACAAATTTGGAAAAGTGGATACATTGATAATAGCATCCTCAAACAGTTGAAGGTGCTTATTTGTTGAATCCATGAAATGGCACTCTATAAACTGAGTGATAATGTCATGTTCAATGCAAATGGCTTTATGAGATATTTCCAGATTGGTTGTAAACATAGTTTTTGCAATGGTAACTTCCTATAAATCACATTTTCTTTTACAACTGTAGTGTTAGCATCTGGATGATGTAATGAGGTTTCCTGCATTAAAGAATTGGGGATGGGAGATATAACTCCTATGTTGTCACCATTTGTCCAGTTTTTTCCATAGAAGCTGTATCTTTAAAAAAATCTGCAGTTTGCTACTGAAATTCCTGAGCACTGCATTTGTATAGCATTCAAAAGTATTTGTTGTGTTCTTCAATAGTATATGGACACTGGAGGCATTTTGAAATATTCATCCAATAAATGTAAATACAATTTGGATCACTATATACAGAGAAATAAAGTGAATTGTGCCTACAACCAGCACGTCTTATATCTTAATTTTAAAAATGTATAATGTGATGTAGTTAAGTTCAGGAAGAAAAAAAGTAGATTTTTCCTCATTCAAAAATGGTGACGACTGCCATAACCCAAGGACCCAAAAGAGCTGAGATACTACTTCTGGGGAAAAAACAATACATGTGAACCTATGCTGGAAAATGCAACCAATACAACTTCATATCACAAATTTCCAAGTTCAAAACACCAAATATATAATACATAAATTTTAATGCATTTATGTTGCCAAGAGGAAAATTTAATGGATTAAATTCTGAACAGTTATTTCAAAGTTTGGCATAAATGCTTTAGAAACATGCACATAATCTCCTCCATTTCCCTTATATGATGAAATTGCCTGCACAGGTAATGTTTCTAAAGGAAGTCTTCCTTAGTGAATTTCACAGGACACTCAGAACAGCTGAATACCTATAATGAAAGAACAGTTTCAACAGTTATAATGTTAATGCAAAAGGAAAACGAAATAAATGTTAACCATGCTGCATTGTTTTAAATAACAGTTTATTATTTACCATATTTCTAGAATATTGATTGAAAAATTGATCACATCTAAAGATAAGAGTTTACCTTTACTGGTCATTTGTAAATGCAGTAGTCGCAACAAATATGGGATACGAAAATAAAAGATCAAACATTTTTTCTACATACCTTTGCAGGGGCAATTCTCTTCAATAATCTTTTCATCTTTGGCTACTGGTTCGTAAAGGCAGCATGAATGTGTTGATCCTTTAAAAAAAATTATGTGATGGCAAGAAATGAAAGCTACCGGTAACACACAAAAAATGTCAACATTAATATGGTCAGTAGTAAAAGTTGCCTACAGCATCATTTAGTGCATCAAAATTATTTTTATATGTAACTACCGTTCTAATTACCACATCATCCATTAATTTTTCCAGAAGTTAATTCTCAGAACAGACATTACTTTCACCGTAGTTGCATTAATAAAGTATAATACCCCAATTATAAGTCTTTTCTTCCATTATTGCTTCAAAAAGAATCTTTCTGATTGATACAATTATACCGTAGCATTGAATAATTTGCCTTGTATGTGTTATGAATAGCTGTTTGTGATATTACAGGAATATCAACACCAACATTCACTATTATCTCATACTGACCTAATCAGCAAGGTATATATCAGTGCACACATTTAAAAGGATATCTTCCTTCCAAAAAAAAAAAACCTGAATATAATGAAATTACTCAGAGTATCAGCAGTAACTCCTGATAAAAAAGAAAAAGACACCTGTTAAATAAGAGACCATACACACGTGTCTCTGGAAATATAAATGTCGAAATAAACGCGCCTTTCAAGAAACAAACAACAACTGAAAACTAAGAAAATGCCATCAATATGATAAGGATACACACATGGGCTGTAATGGAGGAATTTGGAGAATATTCATGTAGATCAATAAAAAAAATTAATTTGTAAGAAATATGCATGCACATGTACTTTTCATTATTATAAACGTTTTGCAAATATATATGCAGTTTATGAACAAACTATAATATACATTGATATTACTGGCACCTTCAGTTTTCTCCTAGCAGAAATGAATAAGCCATTATCAATGTATGTTGGTATCTATATTCAGTATATAATCCTTAAGCGTTAATCATGTTGTAACAAAGCAACTTCACAGCCATCGGTAAATTACTATCAACCAACATTAGCATCATTCTCATTATTTTCCTACTCAAGTAAAAAATCACTGTAACTTTCGCTGGTCATGGCTTTGGACAGATATTGTTTGTATTGGTTTCTTTTACAAACACTGAGTCACTGTTAGTATTGACAATATTAAAAACTTTGGTGTAATGGTGGTGGAATTGAGGTTTTAATACTAATGTTGACACTTAAATGGTGGTATATGGTTGACAGTATTAATGGTTGGGAAGTAAAATGGATACATCCAGGAAGACCTGCCAATCCTAATAAGGCATAAGTATCGTAGTAGATTTTCTCTATAAGTTAGGTCAGTTTTCAGGAAAGGTATAATACAATATAATGTTCTGTTATTGTCAATCTGGAAAATATGCATTTGAAAAGTCCAGAAGTGTGATTCAAGGCTGATGTACCAATGGAAAACATCGTGTTCAACTCGTGTTAAATAAAAGAAAAACTAGATCAAAGAAAATTAAGAAATCATAAGTTTAACTATGCCATAAAATATTGATAACTGATATGATCATGGAATCTACGTCACAGATATAACTAAAGTGAACCAAAAACATGTATCTGTTAATTTCAAGACGCATTTCTAATGACAATTATTGTAATATCTCACCAATGGCACTAGACATAAATGCAGATCAGTAGTTATTTTTGATAACTGTCCTATAGGTAAAGCTTGTTCCGATTCTTCAATGGAATGAAAAGAAAACTGTTTCTGCAAAAGTGATAAAATTAAAATTAAATTAAAATGTTTAAATATGCAGTTATTTTCATTGCAATAAAACCTAAATATCACGTATGTTCCAGAGAACAGTAGATAAAGAAGTGGAAATCAAAATATATTCTGAACATTCAATTGTTCTCCACGAATTACTCCTATGATAATCAAGATGGCCTTAAAAACGTAACAGTGAATAAACAACTGGATATATAATGGTGGTGGGGGGGGTCTCATTCACCAATGGTAAGGTTTTCACAACTTATACATAAAGACATTCATGGTAAGTAACCCAAAATATGGTTAGGTTACCAAAAATAATTGTTTTTTATTTATCACTAATGCTGTAGTTGGTTTTAAAAGAAAATTCCTCTTCCAGCTTCACATGCCACTGCTGAAATACATTTCTTCAATAATGGTTAACAACCAACAAAAATAACTTCTCACTGTTACTATGCACAATATTATTTTAATATGTTACACAGTATATGAAATATTTCAGCCAAATAAGTACAATTCTAATAATGAAGCAGTTAATATTGTCATTGCAAAGTTACTATAATTATGATTAAGGTCTTCATAAGGACCAAAATACTGTTATCTGCCACAATAGATTTTTCATTTTCAAATTAATTTTACATAGCCCAGCTTATTTAATTTTGTTTGTGATGTCACCAATTTGTGCTGACAGTAGCATGTAATTCAAATTTTCTAATACTTCAGTGCACTATTATTATGTTTAAAGGACTACATTATACATGAATGAGAAAAGAAATATCTGACAGTAATTGAGTCAAACTTTACAATGTAGAGAAACAAATGCAAAAGCTTTAAGATGTAGCCTTCAAAATGCATCATCAAAATCAAGAAATTTAGAGCAACATCCTCACTGACATTCACTAATATCTCATGCTGCTCTAATCTGCATAAAAACTATATATCAGCAAAAACTTTGCAATGGTTATCTTCCTGAGGAACAAAAAGATTAATAATACCAAATTTCACAAAGTATCAGCTGTAACTCTTGATACATATGTAAAGGACACCTGCTACAGTTAAATAAAAGACCATGTAAATGTGTCACTGGAACTATAACTGTAAAAAAAGTACAAGTCTTTCAAGAGATAAACAAAGAAAAATAAGAATATGCAAACAATATTATAAAGATGGCTACACACATCGCAGTAAGGTGTGGAATCTGGAGAAGAATATTCACTCTAACAACATTTTTGTGAAATAAAGATGCATACAAATTTAATTTCCATTATTATTACCATTTTGCAAATTTACAGTTTATGTAAAAAGTGTAAGATAGGTTCATATTGCTGGCAATGTCAGTTTTCCACATACAGAAATGAATAGGCCATTCTCAATATATGTTCAGCACATAATTGCTAACAGTTTACAATTTTCAGATGACTTAGTAATCATAATGTAGCAAAGTAGCTGTACAGATATCAGTAAATTATTATCAGCCATCAATAGCATCACTGATGATTATTTTCCTGCTCAAGTAAAAATATCACTTGGAAAACGGGAAAATAAAGACAAGAAATATAACAATATTAAATAGTAACAACATTAACAAAGCATGTAAACTGAAGCTGCATTTACCCAGGTTCCAATAGTCTGCAATAATCCACACATAATGTATGTATTAATGAACACATACAAATTGTATAAACTTGAATCAAATACATGATCTGTGCACAGATTTTGTTTTCGTATGAGTGAACAGATTCAGTTTTATCGTCTATAAATAGACACGCAGAATAGGTTAATATATGTTTTAACTAAGCTGCAGGATTGATCATAATCTCTATAATTGGAAAATATAGCAGGCATGGCCTTACATAAGAGATTCAATGTACAGTACCAAACCTTTATTTCTAAGATGGCCAAATATTAGAATATTTAGGTCTCATGTAAATTTTGGGCAAAAGATAAATCAATTATTAAAGCAGTAAACAACATTTTATGAATAATTAATGTAAAAATGATATAAAAACAAGAAACATTTAGGTTATAAATTATAAAATTAATTGAAAAGTTAAGTACTCACAAAATTGTGAAACCGACTGGCTGTCATAAATACCAACAGGAACCCCAATACGGTTTTTATACCTTTGTTAGAAATTGAAAATTTCAAAATCCCCATTGCTTGAGTGTTGTTGGTATTCTTTTTAATGGTTTTAGACTTTTGCGGGCCAGGTAAATGTCTTTTTTAATTAAAAAATATTGTTAGTAGTAACAATAAAACAAATTTCATTTCTGACGTGTGTACATTCTTAAAATGAATTGAAAGAAAAAAGAAGCCAGTTTGGTTCATAATAAACACATTTTGTTTTGACTGAATAATAAATAGTAACTTTAGAAATAATAGCCATAAAGAAGGTAGTAAACACACTGAGCTTTTGTACTATGAATAAAGATATGCCACACCTAATGATTCTATTATGGCTGAAGAAAGGATAATTTAATGGTAAATTAACATGCATATTCTGACAAGGATAATTTTACTGTAAATTAACATGCACATTCTGAGATTACATTAACTTTATAAGGAGGCATGATTTATATCATCATTTCTTTCGTAACTGATAGATAGCAATTTGAGTCATCTGAGAAAGATGTCAAATTTGTTTTATTGGATTTTTATGAAGCTTTACCAATTTATCAGTTACATAACTATATGGTTTTCTTGTCATAATCTATAGCAGGAGTGCAAAACTGTTTTGGGCCAAAGGCCAGATTGCATTTTCTAAGACCACTCTAGGGCCACAAACATATTTTGTTAATATTATTACTGTTCACAGGCCATATTTCCGTGTTATTTAAATTTGTCCTAAGGGCCGGACAGAAAACGTTCGCGGGCAGATTCGGCACACAGGCCAGGGGTTGTGTACCCATGGTCCATAGTGATGTCAATCACATGCCAAAGACAATATTATGTCACACATTATCGTGACAGTGGGCTAATCTCATACATTTATTGAAATGTGATTGCAATACAAATAAGCTGCAACATCATAGAGGTAACTTTCTGATCTTATAATTCAACTAGAACTAGGAAGGTACCAATTGAATCATATGAGCTCAGAAATAAAACTTGTTCTGTAAATAAAAATTCTTCTGTATTAAAATGTGAAATATTTTCGCTTTTCAAACATGAATAATGATATAACTTAACCTGACAACTGGAGTACAAAATAACCCCCTTTAATCAGTTTAGTTGTAAATGTACACAACGAACAGAAAGGAAATATCACAAAGGGAATCAACATAATAAAAACACGAGAAAGACTAACCTTTTCTGAGAACAAATTCTAGTTCTATGAGGCTGAAAGGAGTGTCATTTATAAGAAAGGCACAATAAATATAAAACAGAGATAAAAATGATTCATGTCAAAATTTGTATCTTTTTCTTTTGAATGATATATCTGCCTAAACTGCGACACCTAACGTATGAAAACAAGAGAGCTATGAACATTTTGGAAAACAGACTAACAATAACAAATAAAAAAAATTATAAACTGTTTCAGAGCATATTAAATTTAATAAGAAACACAAATGTCTCCTCCCACATCCACTTCTTTGATATTCCAAGGAAATGATGTGATGGCAGTGGAACTGATATTTAATGCCATGTTAACATTCAGTAAGATGGTTAAGCCTGAAAGTCACATCACTGAAACCAACCAACCACTGTTGCTCTATGTACCAGTGTGAAAATCATTATATCCAGGATGTGGCGCATTAGGCTAATATTTTACAGACATGGCTACAACACCAAGTTTGATGTACTAAACTATGAGAAACTGTCATTGATTTTTTGGAGTGTGAGTGGACTTAACACCATCTGATTCATATGAACAATTTCTCAAACTATTTTTGAAATTTTGACAGGATTTCAAACTCTGAGCCCAGACAAAGCTACATTATGTCTATTTCAACCCTTGAACCATACCTTGACATTGCAAGGTTTCTGTGTGTGAGTTTATATAACCAACAGCACAGTTAATGTGAAAAATTAGAATTATTCTTAAAACAATTCCAGCCTGTACTTGTGGTATAATTGATTTACCCGTATCTAGCAGCAGGGGGTGGGGTGAACAGATAATTTTGTAGAAGCGTCCAAAACCGAAATAAGCCTTGCTGAAAAAGGGATTAATAACTTTAAAAATCGAAATAACTAACTACATTGAGGGTTCTGTCCGAGAGATCCTCAAATAGTTTCCCTCTTGGGGGTTAGTCAACGTTATTAGTACAGAAAAACTCTTCGCAAGCAATTACGTTACAAAAACAAATCAATTTCAGGTCGCACCTCCCATGTTGCTGTAATTAAATCAATATGCTTTAATAAATAATGGTACATCCGGAATCTCATACTGCCCGGTTATCCCGAGAACGATTAGAAGCAATCAAAAAACTTTCATCCTGTCTGAGATTCTTTTAGAGAATACCTATAAGCGCAGCAGCAAGCACAAGTTGAATACGAAGAAGACACTAAAAGTTATTTAAACCCGTGACTGCAGCTACTGAAAATGTTACAGCTGTAATCAAGGAAGATCTTCTTCCAGTATCAAAACAAAACGCAAAACAAACTGAAAAAATAGCAGCGAGAACTAGGAAAACAAAAAAAAATGAGTTTACGAGATCTTCCAACTGCTATAACTGCAGCTCAACCTCCATCCGTTGGTGAAGAAATACTTGAAGATATTGGTAAAATTCGTACTGAAGTTACCGACGTGAAAAAAGAACTTGCATCTAAATCAATAACAAAACATAGAACTGATTACAAAATTTAACGACGGTGTTGTTGAAGATATTAGAAATGCGAAAAGAGAAAAAATACCTGAAAAATATTGATTAGTATATTTAATACATCTGATATTTTAAAACCTGAATATGAAATTGTAAGTGATGATAATCATATTAAATAGATATATCGCGTATATAGAAGAAAAAAGAAAACAAGTCAGATATGATGATTTACAGAAGTCTTGATGAAGAAGTACAAAGACTTTATAGAGAGACGCATAAACAACTTCAACAACAACAATTCTCCCAGCAGGAACCTTCTTATCAACTTTCTCCACCGCAGTAACAAATAGAACAACAACAATCTTTTTCACCGCAGCAAATGTTGATGTCGGAACTTAAAAGGTCTGAAAAGCTACTTAAAAAAATCAAAAAAAAAAAAAAGAAACATCACCCTTAAGACTATTTAAGAAAACAACAAAGAAAGGAGCAACCGGAAGTGGTCTGGGAAATAATTATGTCTGTCCTGATAATATCATCAATGACGTGTCACGGTTAGAAGTTCTCATAGGTGGAAAACGTGCCGGAAATAACCCACCAGAAATAACCAGTGAAGCAGCTGATACTTGTCGGCGATTATTCCAACGTGGTATCACTTATTGATGAACTCATTGATGATTATAGTGACTAGTTGTCACCATGATTAGATAAATGGTAAATAAAATAAGATGATCGTACACAATAATCATCGTAAATCCGTACCGGTCAGAGCAGTAAACTCATGATTACCAATCTACAGAGCAACTTACGGAGATGGACTTGGTGATGTTGTTCAGGGATTATTTAGAAGGTTAGTTCCAAACGTAACGCATGTTGCAAAACAATTATCGATGAAAGCTATTGATGTTGTTCGTGAAAAAGCTCCTGGTGCATTTATCAATGTTGCTGATAAGGCGTTCTCGGCGATCAAAGATATAATAGCACGATTAATGCGACGAAAATCACAACCATCAGTAAAACTACCAAGAACTGAAATTATGCCCGCAGACGTCAGCAAAATAATAAATCAAGCTACAAATCAAAAACTGGCGGCGTTAGCAGATCAAGGAACTCGGTGAACCAGGGAATAATATTTCAAGTGTAATATCAGGAATCGGAATTTTCTGAACGCGGTAATCAACGTGTTAGACGAAAACAATTATAATAAGATGTTCAAGTGCATGTCCGACACAGCATTTGACATGGAAGCACCTGTCCTTAAAGATGAGTCTCTACGTGATTATTAGATTTATTTCTTATGACGCACGATTACCAGAACAACGTGGATGAATTGAACTACATGTTCATGACACAAGCAGATATTTTCTACCCGCTGAGGTTTTTATTGAGGCTGAAGGTACAATTGTAAGAACAAACGATGCTAATTACGCAGATGCAGTACAAGTTGGTTTTGTCTACAATGGTATTATGGCATTGTTTGATAGCGTCACATATATAATTGATGGAAAAAATATTGAATAAATTCAGAAAGATGTCGACATTGCTACTTCAATAAAAGGATTGGCAAGATATTCAGATGTTATACAAGACAATGATATTTTGTAAAAGATAATACTGGTCACCCCGATGAGAATCCGTATAATATAAGACGACCAAGAAATTTTGCAGGAAACACTGACGCTGATGTGGCGCCAGTAGTTCATGGTTCTAATCCAAATTTCAACTTGGGATTTGCAGCGCGTAAAAATATGTTACCAGGAGGTAATAGAAGTTTTCCATGTACAATTCCATTATCGCATATTTTAGGATTTTGTAGGAATGTTAGGAAAGTTATTTTTGGAGCTAGACACACGGTTGTTTTTGTAAGAAAGGTTGATGATAACGATACAATCTGGAGACCTTCTGGCAGTGCTGGTAAAGTAGTATTAACAAAATTTTCCTTGTGGATGCCGGTGACGACTCCAACGATCGCAGAAGAACAAAAAATACTTTCTTTCATGGACACAGGTAGTAACTCCTTGTTGTCATGGTTGACAACAAGCACGGATAGTATACAAAGTGATACTGACCGTCAGTTTACATGGCATGTAGCATCACAACAAGGTGTTTCTGCACCGCGGATTATTTTTTTGCGTTTCAGAACTATGATCATTTAAATAATAAAGAACGTACTCATATGATATTTGATAAACTAGGTATCACATATATTTCTTTGCGAATAAACGGACAACAAAAACCAACAGAAAATATACAACTTAATTATGAAAAAAATATTATAGGACGTGTATATCATCGTTTGATGCCATTCATGGTACTTGATTAAATTGTGGATACCAGTTTGCAAATATCACAACATGATTTCAGAACTCTATATCCGATTTATTACTTTTTGCTGGATCATCTTGATTTATCCAAACAATCTGTTGTTGATATACATCTCAAAACAACATTATATACAGGTGGTGGTGTTAATTACAGAGTAATCGCGGTTATACTAAGTGACAAAGCAATGTTACTTGAAGGCGGCAGCCTTCGAATGAGAGTCGTTGATGCACCAGTAGAAAATCTTTAATCGTGTTATTTAGAAACACAAGTATTTATCATAAAATGTCATACAGTCATGTTAACGTAACTCTGACTCCAGGTTAGGTCAAGAAACTTCAATCAAATTCAACAAAATACTGTGGAACACAAACAACGTTAAAACAAGATTAGATTTCTAGTGGTGGCCCAAATAAACTGTCACTAACCAAAAATCAGATCAAACACTTCAATAAAGCACTGAAATCAAAAAACTGGAGCTCAACTTGTTCTTTCTCCGAGTGACATTAAAGATATGGTTAAAACAGTTGGTATCTTCCCACTTCTTGGAGCAATACCAGCGTTAATAGCTGCTCATGCTCCATACGTAGCAAAAGCAGTTGCGTTAGGTGCTGTTGGAACAGCTGCTGGAATGGCATTAAAAAATCAGCAGGAAAAGGATATAAAAAAGGGATCTGGTTTAAGATTACCGGGAACTCCGCCTTCGTGGTACGGAAAGGGTCTAAGACTACCAGGAACTCCACTCTCATGGTACCCCAAACGTCGTTGATAACACAGAGTGTTTTACCGATGTCGAATTTTGATTTACTCGATGCCGCTAAACAATTGAATATAAAAAATTCAGAGGTGTATTTATGAGAGAGCAGTTACCGCGTGAACCGAATAATCCAGAAACTGGAATTATTAATCTCGATAACAGCGATGGTCACTGGGTTGCTTACGCGATACATCCACGTGGAATTGTTTATTTCGATTCGTATGGGTTAGCACCGAGCTTGAATTTCTAAAATACTTACATAGAGTACGATGTACTCCTCGAATTCCAGTCTGGTACTCAACGCTACAAACACAAACATTAACTGATCCACCAATATGTTGCCGTGAATTAATTAATGATCTTGACGCGTTATTAAAATCAACCTAACCACCTCACAAAGTCGTGCACGATTATACCACGGATAAACTAAACAAACCCCTGAAGAATAATGGTTGATATTTACGGAAGATCTCTCAGTACGAGTAAAAGTAAAAAACGTGGCGATGTGGATTTATCAAAATATGCGACCAAAGATGAGATTGATAATCTTTTGACTCTCTACGGGATAGACCCAGATGAGGTTGTTATTTTTCAAGACCGATACGGAAAACTAATGAGCGATATCAAATGGCATGAAATAGTTCATAGGGTTATTGGAGCTATTCCGGGTAACATCCCTGTGTTCACTCATAGCGGAAAAATCAAAGGCTCAAGTATATCCTTTACAACCATCAGAGATGAAATTGCAAAACGTGTTGCTAATAACTAAAAAAATACCGGTGACACAATAACAGGTGTACTCAGCATGAACGGAAACAAGATAGTTGTTTTAAGAGATCCAACATCCGACGAAGACGCAGCAACAAAAGATATGTTGACGTTAACTACAACACTGTAGATGGTAAACTATCCACGTTGCGGGCCGAGTATGATGTTCACGTAAACGCGTTTGTAAATCTAAGTAGAAAATGTTTAGAAAAATTAGTGAAACCGCAGAGGATTTTTTCGGCAATCCGCTCACCGTTCACACAAAACTCTCCGGTATCAAGACGAATATTGATATGATCAAACAAGCACAGCAAGATATCGTAAGGGAAATTCCCGAGATCTTTAATAAAATTAATTTGATTAAAATTCCACACGGAATAACTCCCTTGCATATTATCAACATCGTATACACAGTATCATCTGGATTCGAAACATGGTCACAGCAAAATAAAACTATCAAATATACCTCAACAGTTAATGATGTGTACAGGCTGTCTGTGTTCAGTGCTGCAAAATTTTAAATATTTACAAAGTATCCATGGCGACATTCCACCGACACGTTTTCCGGGGTTGTGACTATCATATTAAATAAAGGAACCGAAGAAGAATTTATTCTGGAAGCAGCTGATAAGAACTCAATCGCAACATCTTATTGGTGGTGTTTGGAATTTGTAGCTGAAACACCTCAATTGTTTACTGCGTAAAATATAATGAGTACCTTAATCGACGTTCAAAATGATGTTGCATCGCAACATTACAGGTACAATCAAGCACGTGAATGGCAAACATCGCTGAAAAATATCATCTAAAAATACACGATAAAAATTAAAAAATATCGACGATGACTAGTTATCGTTGACGTAATTGTTTATTCAGCACCCCCTGTTGTTCCTGAAACCGGTGTGTTATTATCTGCAATGACAATGATTGCATCAGTAGCTGTGACAATCTGTATTTCAATTATAACAACAATTGCTGGTGTTTTCAATATTATTGCAAAAAATTATGTACTTGCACGAATGAAAAGTTATCCGATAAAATTACATACAGCGAAAACAACATACTCGAAGTTATCTTCGTTGTTATCAGCAAGTCTCAGTGATGGAATTATATCTGATTTCGACTTTTCAGAGATGATTAAAATATACAACTACACTGGTATTAACGGTACAAATATATTAAATAATGACATCACTGACAACGTCAGGAGAGCTACTTCAACAGTTCGTGACAAATACAACTGCTCCAAAGACTACGATGATAGCTGTGAGCTAGATTAATCCTGAATCCTGAGATCGCACTAGCACAATTACGAGTATATCATAGTTGGCCAAATATCAGATCAAAATCATTTTGGTGGATTACCAGCAAATAATTCGTTTGTGTTTTCAAATAAAAATAAACAAGATGGTACACCCGACTGGAACGTTGTTGGAATACCAACCGGTAGTTATTAAATCGAAGAAATCAATGAGGAATTACAAAGTCGAATAAAAAATATCACAGGAAAAGAATCCAAGATAGCAATAACAGCTCATGAACCAACGCTGTCTTCGGTCATCGAGATAAATTCTCCCAATTACGCCGTGGATATATATCACAGTTCGATCAGAACAGTGTTAGGATGGCCTGAAATTCAGCCACCGACACCACCGATACCACCAGAACCGAAAAGGTCTGATTATTTCACAGACAAACGATCATACCACGATGTTAATCCATCATGCAAACAACTATTACTTGAAATAATAAATGAAAAGTTAGGCAATGAATTTATCTTTAGAAATAAAGACGATATTCAATGGGTGTTTATTGAGCTATCTCCCGAAAAAGAATTGAGAAAAGTTATATTTATTAAACTAAATCAAATTATTGAATATTTTAAAGAAATTAATCGAGAACATACAATACATATACAGCTACTACGGCACAATTTCCAAGAACAGATTTTTGATTTGTCATCACCACGTAGTGAAATCATCAAATATATTGAAATATTAAATCAGCTCGTAGTTACATTATGATTTTAATTTGTAGGAAAGCGTCGAGATGGGCTGCAAAAAGTGTGAGATATTTCTGAAATCTATCTTTTCATTATGCCGATAGGTGACACCAAAACATAAATACTAGGGTCAATGTCTTAGACCGTAGGATGACTAGTCAATATCGATGCTTAACATGCAAAAATATTCTTGAAAATTATGCTGGTCTTATTCTATTTAGAGATGATATTTAGAATTCATCACTAGCCAGTTCTACTCTGTAAGATCAATATAATAAATTAAATATACAATACAAATGTTTAATAGTTCTGCTGCAACTATCGGGCACAAATAATAACAATTTTCTTTTTAAAAAAAAAATAAAATTGGTAAGCAAAAATACCTTGTAAATATGTTCACATCTTTTCCAACATCACGGAACCTATGTGAAGAATCAGCAGGTCAGGGTTGTAGGCTCGGAGGACAACATCTAACACATTGGATTTAAGATTGATGATATCTCCAACCAATTTTGCACCAGCAATGCACAACAGGAATAAGTTGGGAAGATTTAGAAGACCACCGAGCTGCTTCATATCTGAATCACCTGCAATGAAAATGATCCTGGACATTCTGGCAAATATGCAGCAGCTATGTAAAATATATAATGAATATGAAATGACATAAACATGAAATTATATGACCTTTTCACCCTATATCAAGTGTAATAGAAATGGAAGATAATCATAAACACTTCAGAAAACAAACTACTATCTTGGGGTACAAACGTGTCAACACTTATCAAATGAATATACTTTCTAGTATATTCTTTACGCTAGCAGTTCTAATAATACCTTAACTATAGTCTGACGATACTAACCCGTTTGTTTGTACCCCTCTACCGATTTAAAAAATGGAAACTTTTAATGTGATAAAAAGTGCAAGGAACTTAGTCAATTCATTCATTGATTTATATTTCCTAACCTGAGTGTCAGTAGAGTGACACTAACACCGTGACCATCTGTGCGTTTCATGCTTAAAGGAAGTTTTCAACGTAATAGATGGACATGCTCGCATCCATTTCCAGTTCGTGGACAAGTCCATTTTCATCAAATGGGTGTGTCACGGCTACATAGGTACATACATAAGTTGTATGCTTTCCGATATTTACAATGTCGAATGAACCAAAGAAAAATAATGACAACAAATTTACATTTCACGTGGATTTAACAAGCGGTTTAATTTCTATCTCAATGTGCGCAAAGGGATATAATTCCAAACAATCAACGTAATTTTTGCTGAACAGGATGAACTACGTCATTATGTTGTCTGATGGAAATAAACTTGCCTATAGTGAAGAAAAATATGGCTCCGAGTTAGTATGGAAAGTCCGTTAAGCACGAAAGGGTGCAGGGAATGCCAGCATTAGTGCCATTCTGGTCACAGTCAGGTTAGAAATTATAAATCAATGATTCAGTTGACTTAGTTCTGTGCACTTTTTATCACATTAAACGTTTTCGTTATTGAAATCGGTAGGGGGTTGAATAGTCAGACTAAAGTAGTATGCGAATAAGCAAGCTCAACTTCTTACCTACGAAGTTATAAACTTAAACGCTAAGACATATAAATGAACTAAAAACTTAGCAATGTAAGTACAATATAAAATAAATTTTTTAATATTCAGAAAAAGAGAAAATAAAGTCAAATTGATAAAAGACTGAAACAAAAATTCAAATTGGTCTGGCAATTGGTAACGTGACTATGGTCTATACAAATTAGTTTGTTAAATTTGCACACTAAGATAAACTCTCAAATAAATCAAAGCGTCAGCAGTTATAATTACCTATATGTCTGATAATTTTTGAATATATATAAATGAAAAAATGGTAACTAATTTGCAGCAATTAATAATCGTTATTGCTCAAATCTGAAAGGTGTCCGCACGAATTTTTATTCAAGTGGAAGCAGGAAGTAGAATTGTCGGTTTATGGGATTGTTTCCAAGAGAATGTATAGTACAACCAATCAAAACCATCGTTTCTAGCGGGACATTTGCATATCTGAATATATGAATATTTAATAACTGGCAGGTTTCTCCTTTATCACACTTCAGGAGATTATTTGCGAGGGGGACACCAAGATTTTGACTGCCTAAGGGCTTAATGGTCTCCACAGAGTTTAATCCGGCATTGCAACTACTTCTTATTCCAATTAACTATATAAATGTGTTATCAAGTGTATAATGACAAGATGTCAAAATTATTGTGAATCCAATTTATTTTCTTTAACATGTACTAAAAACTAAGACAGTATGCTTTACTCTTATTTTTATTGTTTCAGTATTTTCATTTATATTATTTTAATGTCAATAACATCACTTGATGAAAGTAAGAAAACTCGTTGAAAACGTGCGCAAGCTGCCAATATTATCCACCTATACAATAGATTCCATGACTGTCAGTTATTATTATAATCTAATGATTTTATGCTTTAAAAGCATACAAAGAGAACAGAAATAAAAGTTCAAGAAAATTTGCATCATTCCTTTTGCATATACCGAGTTATCTGTCCAGAACATCCGGGTAATTCGCAATAAGGTAGTCCTGTCTCCTATTGTGGCGCTCTACAGTTTCGTATTTTGCATAGTATTTTTCAAAGAACCTTTAATTCTCTTTATTTTGATGTATGATTGATGAAAGTAATGTGGGTTGTAGAGTATACGGCTTGGCCTTACTCCAGATGTGCATCTTTCTAAAAACTGCTAGCTCCACTTGGTCACTTTCACTTCCTGAAATTCACAGTTAAATTTGTAAAGAACAGAGTAGATAACATTTTTTTACATTTTATATATTTGATACCTCATCCATTGCACTGTCAGATGCTGGTATTTTCTAGTCTGGCAAAATTATTTTTCCCTATATTAACAGCTGCTAAAGATAGTGTACTTTAGATTATTTCAGGCTGATTTTTGTTTCAGCGCGATGGAGCCGGCGGCTAGAAACCACTAAATACGGTAAAAAACCGAAATACACCGAAACACACCGAATACACGCTTATTTACATATTTTGGGTGTATACATTGCTATACAGCCTGATAGTACTATTTGTAATTGTTTTAATAATAATAATAATAATAATAATAATAATAATAATAATAATAATGCGCAAAGCAAAGTTTGATTTAAGCAATTTTGTTACGAATTATTTTAAACTTTTTAAAAAAAATTGCGTAAGCTATGTAATTACGTCACTAGGTCGTACATGATTTTACAAAATTGTACAGGAGTGATGGATCGCGGATCAGTCAGAAATTACAATTTAGATGTGAGATTATGACTGTCAGACTCCAGATTGTGTATTTACATACATTCTGTGAAAATATCATATATATGGATACATGTCATGTTATGTTACTATATGTGTATGTATGCATATCGTGTTATGGTACTATATCATATAGTATATGTATTTGCCTACTTGTCATGTTATTATTATTTTTTATCAATCTACCCTTTGTTTTTCTTTGAATTGTCTTGCATTATTTTTCATTTCCAGTTAATGAAGATAACACTAACTTGTTATCTGTCATATTTTAGATACGAAGAAAACAAATTGGGTCTTAGACTGGAACTGAGAGCTTACCTGCACTAAACAGTCAAGTGTTGTACCATTCATCCCTCTTAAGAAGAAATTCACTTCCATGAAGACAGATGGGGTTGAAAGCACATTGGTAGAGGAGTTCTGGGCCTTGCACTAAAGTTATGGGCCTTGTGAGCAGTATAGCAATAAGTTGTAGTATCTTTTTTCCTTAATTAGTATGTATTTAAGTACAGTTAGACTACATACAAGTAAGTGTCCACACATTCCCTGGTTGACGCAATTACATTTTCTGGCTGTGTTAAAGTACAGTTACACTACATAAAAATAAGTATAAAATCCACAACCAGGAATTGGCAATCTCTTAATATAAGACTATATACTTTGACTTTTCAAGTATATAGTCAAATGATCACCAAGTCAGATTATGTTTTCTATGAAAATTCTGCTTTTCTTTCATTCCAAAGACCTATTCATACCAATGTCTGTCTTTCACATTATAAAAAAAATAATTATCAAATCCAGTGTATACAAAGAAGTGACATGTACATTTTTGCAGCTAAAGGGTATGACTTGATTCAGTATTTGAAAGACTTCGTCATAAATTGTTAGTGCAATTAAACATTTTGCTACTCTTGTTAATCCTAATAATATTTGTATAATAATGTTAGCCAAACAGAGGCCAGATGTCATGTTGCAATGATTAGCAGCCTCTGTGATAATTCCCTTGTTAAAATTTACAAATCTGAATGCATATGAAACTGATTTACTGTATATCGAAACTTCGATAATTTAAATACATGTACAGTAAGGTACAGTATACAAAAAGGAAATACAGTACATTGTCCCACAAAAGTTTACTTGTTACAAAGAGCATGTATATGTACATAGATTACTACCATGGACATTGTTACGATTTTATGGTCTTAAACTAAGTAACAACAAAGCAAATCGAAGAAGTTTAGTAAAGTTCAACAAATATTTTATTTTACTAGAACACAAAGTGAAAATTTAAAACAAACTTCAGTAGCATGTATCAAATCCCAAATAGTCCTAAAAGTGTTATCACAATTCCAAAAGTACAGAGTGTTGAAATGAATTCCAGTACTAAATTTGTTGATGTTCCATTAGTCTTGGATGAGCTAATGTAGAAATATTCTCGATGTATGGCTATGATATATTCAAAAATGTCTTTGAATTCATTCCCAAAGCAGTGAATTAATCCAAATATCAGTGAGCACTTTGCAGTTCACTTTGTAATTCAAATGGATAATTATTTAGAACATGATGCCTCTCAAATTATATCTGAATACAATTAACACTGATTTTAAAGCTGAACCAAAATTGGGAATGACTAGTGCTATCTTCTTTGATATATAGACTGTCACCTGACTTAGGAAATAACAAAATGCCCTGGCTTAAGTCATTTCTAATGGAAATTTGTAACAAAAGTCAGCTAGACCAAGGATTTTCCAAGGGAAAAACCAATGCCCTGAACACAAATCCAAGTAAACATGTTGTTTACAAATGATCATTACCTTACAATAATGTCATGGAAAAAGTCAGCTTTGTATTATGATGCTAACATATAACCCTTACAATATATAATCATAAACAAAAGTTAAATACCCAATATAGATATACATTGAAACGTTAAGAGTGTCAGCCTCACAGAGTGAAGCTTGTGTATATACTTGAAAATGGACAGACTGACAGTGTAAAACATGCATGTCCTTCAGTATGAATAGACTGACAGTGTGAAGTGTATGTACTTGAAGACTGACTGACGCTGTGGTTCATCTCAAGACGTCCTGCAATAATTTGACTGATGATACAATTTCTAATGATATATTTCTTAAAGTCATACATCATTCTAATACTTACTGTCCCAATTTCTACCACAGCCTTTTTGGTCAGCATTTGAATATGTACTGGCCCAACCTGTTCCTTAGTCATTTGAACATTTTCCTTATTCATATTGACCTATCATGTACTTTAGACATTTGGACATCATTCTACTACTCACTGGTCAAATCTGTACACTAGCCTTCTGGATATAATCATAATGCTTCCTGGTCCAATGTATACCTCTGCATTTTGATTTTCAACCAAATACTTACTGGCCATTCTGTACCTTAGCACTTTAGACATCATTGTAATTCTTACTGGCCCAGTTTGTAAATTAGTCTTTTGGACATCATTGTAATTCCGTAATGCCGATACCTTATTACCATAAAATCTTAGTTTTATCGTATAATCTGAATCGACTTATATATGGATTATGTCATCCGAATCGCTTTATCATATTTTTTGCATGGAAAATATTGATTCAAGAGTACGAAAAATAAAGAAAGGAAGAACTAAATATCAGTTGATTGAATGATTGATTGATTTTCACAAAGGAAACTTCAGCGTGTGCTTTTTTCACCATAGTAATGCACGTGCACTGGATAAGAAAATATGGACTATTAAATAAAATATACCTATTAAATGTTTCTCATATGCATGATATTTCATTCCTGTGTGATCATTTTCATTATATTGCTCATTAAGTGCTGCATTTAAGCATACTGTACTTTCTAAATATCTACATTCTTATTTGTTTGTATGTCAAATATAGTAGAACAAGACACCTTATTTAAACCTAATATGTGTTATGTGGTTCTTCATACATTCATTCATTTTTTATTATATGCATTTCAAAAAAGTCTCAACAAGTGATATAATTTTATAAAATTGTTTTTCACTTATATGCATGATCCTTTATTAAATTGAGATAATGTTTTCACAAGGGATACTTTTATCTAATGTATTATGCACTACTCGTTGTGGATTTTCTGATTACTGCTAACTTGAATGTAAAGACCTGACAGCATATGATCATTTTGTTGATGTACCAGTACCCATTAATCCATAATCAATGTTCATTCTGTGGTTATATCACAAGCTATTCCCCGGAAACAGAACCCATGCCCTCAACAACAAATGATCATTTTGTAGATATAACAGTATCCAACAACCGATGCTCATGTTCTGTATTGTTTCTTCATGTTTTGATTTACCCACTTGGCTAGATGACATAATTTTCATTCCTATAATCGATTTCGTCACTTATCACGTGTTCAAAACTTATATATCTCCTCTTGGAGTATTGGTTAAATTTAGAAGCTAGTACTTAACGTATTAACATATCACTACCGGAATAGTATCTCTTTCAAATCATTGTCAAATGTACACTGTCTCAAACATAAAAAGACAGACATGTATCAAAATGCCAAATAATTTATCCTGCCCTGTTATTACACTAAAATTACGAAACTATGCATGCCCTTGCGTTATTGCTGTTCTGCATCTCTTACCCGACCCCTTTTCTTTTTCCATGTTTAAAAGGTACAAACCCGACAGATAAAATCCAGGTACTCTTCTTTCTTCCAAATGATACGTAATCTAAACAAATGATGCAACTGTGTACCTGGCTGTATTTTATTGGATCTGCGTTTGAATCTTGATGGAAGCTTTACTTTCTTATCTCTTATTACAGCAGGTGATCAGTGATATGCATGTCGAGTGTTTTGAATGCTGGACATCTTAGTTCATCAGCAGAAAGGCATATACACGAGCATACAGGTTAAAAGTAAAAAGTATTACTTTTAAGGTAGCATTCAGCATAATTTCGTTATCTATATGCGAGATGTGGTTCACAAGAAAGTGGCTATCAAATTTTCTGTCTTAACTCTGGGTGCCTCAGGATTGTTTGACTTATCATCATATCGGTTAATCTCATTCATGAAGAAATTTTACCAATCAAATGAGAAAAACAAAGCAAATAGAAACCTTTAACCCTGTGTTATCGGACTGTGCCTATGAAATCAAACTCAAAGGAGAACGCTTGAAGGCATGTTTGTTTTATCTTCAGTTTAAAGATGCATCCAAAGTATGAAGAAAGACCATTAAAAGGTTCTGGAATTATAAACAAGTGGAAAACATGTTATTGAATTGTTTATGCACATTTTGTATTTCTGCATTCCTTGGCCGTTAGATGATAATAGTGAGTACATTTGTGAAAAAGCTTAGGTTCATAATTTATGATGAGAATCTATTAAGATATTGAGGAAAGCTTGAACCAAAACCCGAACGCAAATTTTCTCTGAGTGTAACATTGAGACAAAATAGATGGGCAATAAAGCATGGTGTAAAATACGTTGTTTTTGGAGTAAGGATTCATGCCAGAATGATGAACTTTGAGGAGACATCTATGAAAATGAAAATTCAAGCAAATCCTTAATTTGCTTGCATTGCAAGATGCATTAGAAATGTAACTACTATGTCTTATTTACCACTAATGTGTACTCTACAAAAAGAACGTGTTTGCAAACTACAATGTATACGTAATTTTCAAGTTTCAGTTTGTTAATTTTATATATAGTTTAACACTATAGCAAACCAATTTGCATCTATTGAATTTTAGCTTAGGTATCATTCTTCAAAAGGTGCGCTTCATCTTTGAACTACTAGACCGATGCCAGTTTATTTTAAAGATTAGTTGTGTATATCAAATTGTACAATTGATGCTATTCTACATACGGCTGCAATTAAAATCAAAATAACAAAAGTTTTGAGACATCCACAATATCCCTCAATAGAATCTAGTCTTATTGCCAGAAATCGTCTTGTCAGAACAGTGCATACATTTAATTAACTGATGACAAATAGACGCAATTATTAAAATAGAAGAATCTGTAAAACAACCATTGTAATATATGCCAAATTAACTGAGTATCGGGGCATATTTGCAGAATGGCTTTAAGAATTTTAACATACCATCAAATATAAAAATAGTTACTAAAATACCCAGATTTACAGCTACTTTTGTCACTGTTAAGAGCATACTTATTTAGGACATTTATAGTACTGGTTCATTGTATCCACAGGCAAACTAAATTAAATTGCATATGTCCACCAAAATTACACGATACAGTTCTTACTTTTGAATAATGTTGTCAATGAAAATATTCTTTCGTATTAATTCTTCATAAATTAAATACATTATAATTTATTAATATTTTAGAGATGCAATGGTTTAATTGTGAAGGAAGACCATCAACTAAATAAATCGAATAAATTAATTGTCCATTTTCTTATTTTGCATAAAATATTGTTGCTATCTTTTTCATCAACAAGAAACAATTTCGTGCAAGTTATAAAGTATTTGTCGTTTACACAAGATGTAGTAGGAAAAAAAAACACAGTGTGCTATGTTATATAATGCAGTCACCTGTACAAACGAAATGACCTTCGTTTAATAAAGAAGTTTTACAGGATTTTTAATTACGTCCATTAGCCTATACTTCTGTGAATAACATCTGATATCCATGCAAAGAAGCATTACTACAAATATACACAGGTCTCAATAATTTGCTGTTTATTCTGGTTAATGCAAGATTTCCATTTTATGTCAGCTACTTCTAATATAAAAGATTTATAATATGATTAATAGCTTAGGATGACACACCTTACGCATTTCTTCATTCATAGGTTATGTAGGTATACCCTGAAAACCAAGTTACATTACTTCACATAGCAAAAAGAGTAGTCATTCAATCATTAAATCATCAATTGTAGCAGACTTCGCTAAGCTCTTCGATCAGCCTTCCAAGCGATAATACATATGCCTCATTTGGGAATCGTCATCTTAGTCATTTAATTTTATCGTCATCCTTCAAACCATGATACAGTGGCTTATATCGCTATTGTAATATTATTCACTCAACCCTTCAAAGTCTTGATACTATTCCTCACCTGGCAATATAGTATATAATCAATCACCCTTTTAAATACTTTATCGCAGTCATATATCCTATATATTGCCATTAGTGCTTACGGTTTGGGTGTAACCTCATAACTTGTAGGAAAGCATTATACAGTGTTCGATGACATCTTTGTGTATAAAAATATAATTACAGGATAAAAGTGTGCATACATTGCAAGCAGTTACCGTTTGAACAATCATGAGTTGTAGGTGAATCTTAGAGCTTGTAAAAAAGTATATGTGCTGAAATTATGGTAACACCCTATAAACTAGAATTTAGACTTGGTACATACATATGAGTCAGATGGTTATGAAGCAGATTTTTTATAAACCTCTGATATAAACGATGACATTTATTTTTTAACTTTTAACTGTTGTAGAAAGAACGTTTCAGAAGAAAATTGAATAAATCTTTGATATTACATGATAATTTAACTATTATTTAGTACACTCAAGTGAACATTATTTTGAATGGCTAAATTGATAGGTTGATATATGTATAGAGAACGATAGCTGGCATTGATGATAATTTCTTTATTTATCAAAATATGGAGTACTTGCCATCATGAAACTGTCATATTTATACACAAACAGATGAAAATCATATGCATACACAAAGTCATTAAAGTAACATGTATACGTAAAATCATGAAAGTAGTATGTGTTAATAAAATCATGAAAGTCATATGTGTACACAAAATCATGAAAAATATGTTTACAAAAAAGCATGACACTATGTATATACAAAAACACAAGTTATATGTATACACTGTTATGAACATTTGATTCAATTATATCTGATTTAAAGTAAATATTTATTTCAATATAAATGTTAATTAGTTTTTAATTATTTTTAAATTTTCGTTACATGCTGTTATACTGTAAATTTATTCACTGGATATGATACATTTTCCAGAAAATAGTTTGATCTTGACCTTTCGTTTTAGTAAACACCAGGTGTTGATCTAGATCCTGACCTTGATTCAAAATTATTAGTAACCACGCAAATATGTTCCATTTGTATTTTAAAATGATTGGTTGTTGTAGAGGTCATGATGGGACTACTGATTTAAGATGTAAACAATTTTTAAAATTTTATTTCTTAGAATAAAATAATTGGTTTTCGTCAGGGCCACACTGGATGTATGTGATCTTTAACAGGTAAATACTTTCGATGTGGTTCTGGAACATGATACCGTGACCCCCTTTTGCGTCTTAGAATTCGACATAACCTTTGCTTTGGAGATATTCTCATTATTTGTGCTTTTTCTTTACACTGGAAGTTGTATGTTGTGCTGTTTGGAGTTATTTCAAATTCCTTGAATTCAAAATGAATAATTCTTTTTTTTTCCTAGAAAATACGCGTGCTCATGTGAAATTCCTGAACAAAGACAGAAAAATGTATTCGGATTTTCAAAACCAGACTGATATTTCTTGTTTGGACAAGGAACTGTAGAGTTCAACACTACACATTACAGCATACGTCATCATCTTCCATCTTGAATTCTTTGTCGGGATTAGAACTTAAAATCATTAGAACATTTTGTTATTAGGACCTCAGAGGTTTTATTCGTTTATTATTCTTGGATAATTTTTGGATTTGATTCTTAAAACCGTAAGTTCATTTTTTTTAATTTTTACAGAATTTTTCCAGGGAAACAAATTATTATATTTTTCAAAGCTTGTTGTTTTCACTCTTTCTTGTGTTACTGTTTATTCGATCCTAAACACGTAACATAAGAACACGACATTATAAAGGCATATGCATACACGAAATCATAACAGTCCTATGTATACACACAGCCATAAAAGCTTTATGTATACATAAAGATATAAAATTCCTTTTCAAACATATAATCATGAATGTCCTATGTATTAACAAACTCATGAAAGTCCTATGCATACAGCAAATCATGAGTCATATGTATACACAAAATCAATAAAGTCATATGTATAGTCAAATTGATGAAAGTCATATGCATATACATAATCATAAAAAGCATATATATATATATATATATATATATATATATATATATATATATATATATATATATATATATATATATATATATATATATATAACATCATGAAATTACTTTGTCTACATGAAATCATAAAAGTCCTTTGTATACATAAAATCATGAAAGTCTAATATATGGATATAAAAATTAAAGTCATATTTATACACACAATCATGAACGTTATGAATAAGGAAGATAATAGGGTCATATATAGTCACAAAATAAATGAAATCTTATATATGACAGTCATATGCATTAACAAAATCATGAAAGTCTTAAGTATACACAAAAAATAACATGACTATGTATACAGATAAGCTTGACAGTCATCATACACAATGTCATAGCACTCTTGCATACACACAACATTATGAATGCCCTATACATGCATATTATCATGAAAGTACTTTTCATACATAATATTATGAAAGTCCTATGTATACACAAAATCTTTAAATTTCTATGCATACACAAATACATGAACGTCCTATGCCTTCACATAGTCATGAAAATAATTTGCTTACATTAAATCATGAACTCTTTAACTTCTGCACAAAGTCATGAGTCATAAAATACACAAAATAAAGAATATATTATGTATGTACCAAAGAAATCATGAAAGTGATGTATATCCACAACATCATGAAAGTCGAATGAATTAAGGTTCTACGTTTACATAAAATTATGCAAGTCCTATGTATGGACAAATCATAAAAGTCCTACCTAATGACAAATAATGAAAGACCTATTTATACATAATATCATGAAAGTCATGTGCATATGAAAATGCACTGTATATGCAAACACATAGAATTCCTCATCTTACACAAAATCACGAAAGTCTTGTGTATACACAAAATCATAATGGAGAAATCAAGAAAGTCCTATCTATAAATAAATCAGGAAAGTTCCATTATACATAACAACATGAAAATTATACATATACAAACGATGAAGGTCTTTTTTATACATGGAATCGCGAAAGTCCTATATAGAAACAAACATTATGAAAGTCATATGTACAAAAAAATAAAGAATGTCGTATGTATAAGTAAAGTCATGAATATCCTATGCATTACAAATCATGAAAGTCTCATGTATACACAAAATCATTAACGTCCTATACATGAAGGTCCTTTGTAAACATAAAATGATAAAAGTCAAATATCAGGAAAGTCCTATCTATAGACAAACCATGAAAGTCAATATACATACAATCATGAAAATTGTATGCATACACAATTGATGATGTTCTACGTATAAATAACACCATGAATTCACGTTTAAACACAAATCATGAAGGTGTATGAATAATCAAAATCGTGAATGTCCTATGTAAAGACAAATCATCAAAATACTATCTCTACGTAACATCTTGAAAATCCTATTTATACATAAAATCATGAACAAACAAAAATTATCTAACACGTGCAAATCAATTTTCTAGCATGATAATATCGAACTTCTAAATATGTAATATTTACAGGAATAAAGGGAAAGAGTAATAATGGTCAGTTTACATTAGATTCAATATTTACAGCCAATAGTAGCTTTCCATTTTAAATGACCGTGAGATTATTCTATTCCAGTATATTTGACTTTACTACACTGTCGCAATAAATATAATATTACCGTCTTCCATGTTTTGCAATAAATACTGATGGATCAGCAACTTGAACAGAGGTCATTGAAATACAGTTCATCGATACAATATGTGCCATTTTGCAATCTGCCGTAAATACACATCTACATGGATGGTCTCAAATTGGAGAACCATTAAAGTGATTCACGTTTACATTGCATGAACAAGACATCAACACATATTATTTTCAAACTCTTTGCAATACAAGTGATGTTCATAATCATATTTCTGATTGAAGAGGTTCGGTTCACACTTTTATTTCAGAATATTCAGATCGACAGAAAGAATCATCTTCCAGTTGTAATGACACTCAACCCAATTATATCTCAGACAGTTTATTATCTTGCAGACGTCGTGGCAGGGGGAAACTGCAATATTCAACGGAAAATCGAATTATAATATCTAACCATATAGCAATGATGACGTATTGTTCAAAGATACAATGACTGACTGTTTATTTTGATCGTTTCCTACACAAACCGATTCTTATCTGGTTTTCCATTGCTGCGCTAAGTCAAGCATAAACAACACATCTTTGATGCTGTAATGGTTACTCTAACAGATGTATGTATCTACAAAAATATTTCAAGATACCATTGCCATGCAATAATTAAAATTGTGTATTATTTATCTACCTATATCGTCATCCTAACACAATAACGTTTTATCATACACAGCTGTATACGCATACCACATTGGATCGTTCTGCTCCTGAACTTACCTTCATTGAAGACAAAACGACTAACTTATAAACTACTCATGCAGTTTTATAATCAGTCTTCAGTGTGTTCCCATACATTGATTAATACATGTCATGAAGCACATTGTATCCCATGAAATTGTCACACAAACCTGTTTTATTAATTATATATTGTACCTGCCTCTATCAGCTTTGCAAATGATACGTACTATAAATGCACAGGGGGCCCCGAGTGGCCGATTGGTCTAAAGCGCTCTTCGTTACGGATCACTGCCATCTCACCTCTGTCTGCGGCGGTTCGAGTCTAGGATTCAGCCAATGTGGGTATGTGAGAAAGCTTGCCAGTAGCTTCTCGTGGGTCGGTGGTTCTTTCCGGCGTTTTCCCGGGTTCTTCCTCCACCATTAATACTGGCCGCCATGTATAGCCTATCGCGTGCTGAAAAATGGCGTTAAACTCCACAACAACAACATAAATGCACAATATCTGCACGCAACATGTACTTGTATACATCTACCCTAATGATCATAGCACCAATTAATGTGGTTGTTGGTACAAGTAAGAATTGACTAGTCGTCGACGAAGCCTAAACCAGTCATCGGATCGTACAATTTATAATATTAATCACAATAAAAAAGTTGAAACTAAGTTTTTAAAGAAATCTAAAGGTCTATGTCGATAATAATAACTATGAGGATTTGCTTCCACAAATGTATTTCGATGAAAATACTGGGTTTTCCATGCAAATAATTTGTATACTCCAAAGGTTTTAGATAGTCTCCAGAAACCACTGAAAACAGCAAGTATGATGCAGACAATAAATACAGATTAATGTGGTATTGACCTGGACACATTGGTCAATTTGACAGGTCATAAAACTAGCAAACAACAAAATGCAGAGAATGTGAAGGATTTAACAGGAATCAGAACCAACCTGGTAATATACTGTCAAGCAAATTTAGGTATCCCTAACAAAAGCATAATATCAAAGGCAAAAAGAAGGCACGATCCTTAAAATAGAAAGTCAAATTTTTTATATATAACGTGCACTTTTAAAATAATATGAAACATTCTTTAAATTTTTCAGAGCTAATCTATTGTGTTATTTTCTACTTGTTTGTTTTCTCCCCCTTTAATTTCTGTTTAGAACAAGTATTAGAACATGTCGTGATACAGTACTTAATCTTTGATTTGTCAGAAATATAGTGAAAAATAAGAAACAGAAAAAATAATGAGACTACAGATTAATATCAATATAAAGAGGATCATGATGACGTAATTGTTCACCGCTCGGATGCGGGAGGTCGTGGGTTCGATCCCCGGCCGAGTCATACCAAAGACTTACAAAAATGGTACTAACAGTTGCCTCGCTTGGCGCTCAGCATTAAGAGGTTAGTGTTAGGACTGGTCGGCCCGGTGTCAGGATAATGTGACTGGGTGGGACATCATGTTACATGTCTGCGGCATGATGCCCCATTACTAGACATCACTATAAACTGCCACATTGCAGACATCGTAGCGATACGACTGAAAAATTGTTAAAGCTACGTTAAAAATCAAAATCACATCACAGACCGCAATTGTTTAGTGTGTCATCTATAATAGTAATAGTACGTTCCTTCTTAGCGATCAATAAGCAAAGTATTGCCTGAATATTTTTTACTACATTTGTCTGTATATATTATAACAAGCGTATTCCGTTAGAAATAGGATGTTCCAATAATGTATGCGTGTTCATGTGCATGTCAGCATGCATTTAACCATTAAATTGTTTTGTTTGTATGGATGCATTCTTTATAGTCGTTCTTAACCAGTTTATGATGAAATTGCAACTTATATTTTACAAAATGGACCGATGCAATTTCAAAATATCTTCATATTACTGCCCGATAGCAAACAGTTTTGCAACTTATTTCCCAAAAACTTCTTAAATGAAAGAAAGAAATGGAATTATACAAATAGTCGTTATAATTGAACAAAGTCCTCACATTGTGGTGGTTACATCTTTTTTGTGAAATACATTCAAACAAAATTTGGACTAGATCAAAAGTGAATTTCTCCGAAGCTAATCTGATTTCACTGATGACTTGGATGACGTTCACAAGATACATAAATTGCAGTGAAATATACATCGATTATATTGTTGTATTGGAATGATAGATAAACTAAACACATAATACTTTACAAAAAAGAAAACAATAACTAAACTAAACCTAACAATATTTGCTATCAAAGGCAGTTGATCATTATTAATAGTTTTTGTTGTCTGCAACCTGGTTGTTTCCTCTTTCAGTTTCTGCAACCAATTCTTCAGTTTTTCTCATAGATTATTTCATACACAAAACAAAGTTATTTGAAGGACATATATAGCTTTTCCACTCTTTGTTTTCTGTTTGCTTTATGCTTAAATATTAAAGAGTGTTGAGATATAATACTTACATGCTAATCTGTGATGGATATTATGAAAGAGAAGCACAACATAAATATTATTATCAGTATAATGAGGAGTGACAAAGTGTTCATATACCAATGATAGCGCTACATATTGGAAATTGTTACAAACAAAAGTTGAATTATAAAATGAATTAATATATGTGCACAATTTCTTAACATTCCATTAGATAACAATACATCTTGCTAATAAATGCAAATATAATTTTAATAAAATGATAACTAATCAAATAATCATATAATGATGAGGGTATATTGAATTGGAACATTTTTACTGGATATAAATAACACAATTTAGTATAAATAAATACTTGCATTACGTTGCTTGACGAAAAATATACTATATACATTCATGTTCTTACGAAACGAAAAACAACCTGAATATAACAATATTTGTATCAATGACAACGACATACATAAAGTATAATCAGATTTCTTGTTCCTTGTTTGACAACTTCGGTAATATTTATTTTTTATCAGGGATAATTTTACGAACAAACCAACAATATTTGATGAAAAATGTACGAGTCTTTACTCTTACGTTCTGTCTCTTAAATGGCTTTTTAGTGGGGTTTTATACATGTTGATTACACTGACTCATTGGGATTATGTTTACTGAATATAGTCAGAAATTGGTTTCGGTCAGTGAACGATACCGATATAAAATATTGCTGGATGATCATGAATAAAATAAGCTGAAAATGTGATAATTATTACAGAAAATAAAGCAAAGCAAATATAACAATATTGATATCAAAGATATTTACAATTTGTGTCATCTGACTCTTGTTTACGCTCTAGCTAAAATCGTTTACAGTATAGTTAGATCTACAGTTGCATTTTTCACTGTTTCTTGAATGAAATAATGAAAACAGATGAATACAAATACCAAAAGCGAAATAAATATGACTAGTAACAGCAAAAAGATATATTTTGCTTTAATGGATAAATTATATCAACTTTACTTGTTGTGTGTCCGCACTAATACTATAAGTAAATTCCTTCTTTGAAGAATCACCAAGCTATGTATGGCTATATGTAATTTACTTCAATTGTTTGTTTGTGTGTATTCTTAAACACTCATTCTTATAAACTAGGATGTTCCAATACATTCCCGCGTGTAGGTAACCAAATAAAAGTGCATTTCTATGTACATCAAAATCGGATTTTCTATTAAAAAAAATCTGTCTCTTAGATGATTATTTAAAGGCAGTATGACAAAATGTCCAGATATATATTTACCAACCATTTTTAAGAACATAATTAAACAAGAACAACGTACAAAATTACATTTCTATAACTGATTTGATTAATATAAGTAACAACATGGTATGTTTTGAAGAGTACAAATTATATCAACATTTTGTTTTCCTGGCTGTGTTCTGATTAACAATGCAACTAAATTCCTTCTTACCAATCAGCTAACTATAGCTGGCTATATCTATTTCACAATATATATATATATATATATATATATATATATATATATATATATATATATATATATATATATATGTTGAACATCTACGGTTCATTTTATAAATGAAATCATATAATTGCACAGATTCGACAAGTACTGCCAAGTAGGACACAATTTTGGAAATTTTTTCAAACTCGAACAATTAAAATAGAATTTAATTAAAAACATAAATTGAATCGTTATATGTACACAAGGCCTTAAGATTCTGTTCGATATAACTTATTTTGGAAACAGATTCAATAAATTTCAAGAATTAGATAGCGAAACCAAGGTATATAATGCTAATGAAATTCCACCGATTCATTTAAATCATGTTTCCTGGATACAGTCACAAACGTATACAAAATTCACTGACTGGTACTAATACTGCATAACTGTGTAGCAATAAATAAAATGACCATATTAATATTTTTTCTAAAAAAATAAACTAAATATAAAAATATTGCTACCAAAGAAGTCTATAATTTGTTTATCTATGATCTAGATTATATCATCATCACTACGGTTAGACATGTTTCTTCTTTCAAAATTTTTGAAATTTTTCCTCGTTTTTTTATTCTAAAGGATTATTTACACACAAAATAGGGTCATTGGAAGAAAACAATTATACTTTTTAATTTCATGTTCTAGAAGTAAGATGACTATTTAAATCATGCAAAAGAAAATGTTGAGATATAATAGTTATAATCTTCTTTGGAAAACAAACAGATTAAACATATTGATATCAGACACATCTAAAATTTGTAGTCAGACGTTTATATGATAAGGCTTACAAAGTCTAAGGTATAGTCAGATTTGTGTTTTCGTTCAAATTTTCGGCATTCGTTTTTTATTTTTATTTTATCGGAGACTGACCAACACTATTTGATGAAAAAAGTTTGATCATTTACTCGTAGGTTCTGTCTCTTAAGTGGCTCTTTAAGGGAAACCTTAGAAAATGTTGCTATAAAATACTTACCCCCTGTTAAGTGAAGGATATAATGAAAAAATGAAAGTACATAAGAACAAAAGACTAAGATTATATATATATATATATATATATATATATATATATATATATATATATATATATATATATATATATATCACAGTATAACTGTATTCCTTATTAACAATCAATAATCTATGTATGTCGATATGACTTTCACAATAGTCGTCTGTATGAAGTGAACGAAAAAAGTACACATATAATATGACGTTTTCATTCATGCGGACTCCACTGCTCGAGTCTGGTCATGTTTACTGATTATAATAACAAATTAATATCAAAGTCAGTGTAAGATTCCAACATCATTTTGATGAATGATCATGCAAAAATAAAAAAATGTCATTATTGTTACAGAAAATAAAATATAGCGGAATAGAACAATATTGCTTTTAAAGACAATTATAATTTATTTGTCTTCTGACTCTTGTTTATGTTTTAGCGAACATGATTTGCAGTATTTTTTCTTCAAAGAACATTTCAACTCTTTTGTTCGGTATCCCTGATGACCCGTCATAAAAATATAATACAAGTTGAAATTTCATATTTAATTGCTGCTTTTTAAGGAAATTATGAAAAAGAAGAAGTAACAATAATGATGCTAATAAATATCACAATTAATAGCAATATGATATAATTTACTTTAATGGATAAATCATATCAAATTTACTTGTTTGTGCATCCTCACTAATAGTCTAAGTTAATTCATTCTTTGAAGAATCACCAAGCTTTGTATGGTAATTTACTTCATTTGTTTGTTTATGTGTATTCTAGAAGACTTGTTCTCATACACTAGGTTGTTCGATAATTTCCCGCGTGTAGCTAAGCAAGGAAAAGTGCATTTCTACATACATAAAAATCGGATTTTCTAATATATGTTTTTTTCTTCTGTCTCTTAGATCATTATTTAAATTATTACCAAATGTCCAGATTTATATTTGTCAACTGTTTTTTTTATAGAACATAATGAAAGAGGGAAAAAAATACAGTTCTTTAACAGATTTGATTAATACGAGTTTAAGAAAAAGGATGGTAAAAGTGTTCAGGAAAGGAAAAAAATAGATTAAACATATTGATATCAGACACATCTAAAATTTGCTGTCAGACTTTTCTATAATGAGGCTTACAAAGTCTAAAGTATTGTCAGATTTGTGTTTCTTTCACATGTCATTGTTGTTACAGAAAATAAAATATAGCAAAATTTAACAATATTGCCGTTAAAGAAAATTATAATTTATTTGTCATCTGACTCTTGTTTTTGTTTTAGCTAACATCATTTACAGTATAGTTCGAAATACTGTTTCGTTTTATCAAAGAACATTTCAACTGTTTTGTTCTATATCACTGATGACCCGTCATCAAAAATATAAGAAAAGGTTGAGATATACTTACTCGCTTTTTTAAGGAAATAATGAAAAAGAAGACGTGAAAATAATGATGCTAATAAATATCACTATTAATAGCAAAATGATATAATTTATTTTAATGGAGAAATTATAACAACTTTACTTAAATTCCTTCTTTTAAGAACCACCATGCTATGTATGGCTATATCTAAAATACTCCATTACTCTATAATCTGTTTGTGACCTGGCTGTGTTCTATGATATAGCATGCATGATCTAAAGTATCGTAAAATCTAATTTTTTTTTTCTTCACAGATTTGAATATTTTTCCATACATGTTTTTCTGGCGTTGATTTCACACAAAAAATCTGTATGCAAGTTTGAAAAAACTGATTTTATAATATTTCCTTCAGTCTTTTAGATCACTGTTTAAAGGCAGTACTACAAGATGTCCAGACGTAATACTTACAACCTGTTGTATTGTTTGAAGATCATAATGAAAAAGAGGAAAAAATAAAAGCCAAAAACATGATATATCTGATCTGATTAATATGAGCATAAATAAAAACATGATATGTTGCGGAGGACAAACTTATATCAGCTGTATTTCTTTGGTGCCTCCCGTATAACTACAACTAACATCCTTATTAACAATCAACAGGCTATATCTGGATACATATCCTTCTCTATATACGTCTGTATATCATAAACATGTTCCCACAGCCTCATATCATCCAGTCTGGAAGAATGTTTATGCTTACTTTTATGCACGCATGCATGTATCAATGAAGATGGATATTTTTGGTATGAATTCCATTTTCAACTTGTTTATAGTGACCATACACCTTATATTTCATAAACTAATTCATACAGTTGCACAAATTCTGCAAGTATTGCTGGATAGGATTACGTTTCGGAAATTATTTCAATCGGAACTCAAAATATTACAATAAAATTTAATTTAACAATGAATCATTATATGTGCACTAAGCCTTAACATTCTGCTGGATATAATTATTTTTGGAAATAAATTCAAATAAAGTTAACGAACGAGGTAGAAAAACCAAGCTATCAACCCTAATGAAATTCCACTGATTCATTTAAATCATTATTCCTAGCATTAGTCACAAGTTTGTACAAAATTCACTGAACAATACTAACAATACATTCATGGGTAACGAAAAATAAGCCATATTATTACTGTTGCAGAAAAATAAACATAAAAATATTGCTATTAGATTTGTTTGCCTTCCGGTTTATCTACGATCTAGATGATATCGTCTACACTATGGTTAGATTTGTGTCTTCTGTCACTGTTTCTGCAATTTTCTTCGATTTTCTCGGGATAATTTTACACACAAAACAAGATTATTGAAAGAAAACAATTAGATTTTCTAATGTATTGTTCTGTAATTATGGTGACTATTAGAGCATGCAACAGCAAATGCCAATACATAGTACTTACAGTCTGTGTTTAGAAGAATGTAATGAAAAATAAGAAAGATGAAATTAACAATACGATATTACTAATTACTATCTGTAAAACAAGAAAAATGTTTATACAAGGTGTCGTAATGGAAAAATTATGTCAACTGTACTTGTCATGTTTATACTATAATAAAAACATGTATTGGTTAACAGTCAATAAGCTTTATCTGGCTACGTGTCGCTCACATTATTCGGCTGAATGTATTACAACAAATCTGATCGCAATGACTATGATATTTCGATAATGATATGCATATATTCATGTGCGGATATATGATTGCATATGAGTGCATGCAGTCATCAATGAAGGTATGCATTTTAATAAATATCCATGGTCCTTAGTCGATCTCATCTTGTTCTTGATGTAAATACACGTTTAACAATTGCATAAAGACTTAATACACTGCTAGATGGCACTTTATTCTGGAAATTACGTCTAACGAATATCACAAAATTAAAACAAAGCTTTATAACATATGTTTAATGCACCTTATCTTAAAATAAAGTTGAAAGAAAATTTGAATAAAAAAGGTAAAATCTCGTATTATCCAATGTGCATGAGGTCAAAGTGATTGACTCAGATCATGCTTGTTAGCTTTAATTGCAAAGGGATGTAAAAGGCAAGCACTAGACAATATTGAGATATAATACTTACAGCCTGTGGGGTTTTTTTTGGGGGGGGGGGATAATGAAACAGAAGAAAATAGAAATCAATATTTGTTATCAATATCAACAAAAGGAAAAAGATGTGTATTGTAAAGAAAAAAATATCTGTGTTTTAGGTGCATTCTCTATAATAATACAAATGAACTCATTCTACTGCTTGAGTTGTATCATATTTACTTAACATAGTTACAAATTGATAGAGAAAATAAGAACAAAATATCAAGATTTCATTGCCAGATTATAAAAACAAACAAAACATATTAACATTGTTATGCAGGAGAAAATAATTTAAACAAATTATTGCTATCGATAGTGTCTATAATTTATTTGTCATCCAGCACTCACCTATGAGTTAGTTTAAGATGTTTCTTCTTTCACAGTTTCGGCAATTGTTTCTTAAAATTTTTGCCCGGTTTTATTTTACAGATAATTGCGTTATGCAAAATAATAAATCAATTAGATTTTCTACTACTTATTCACTTTGATGACTGCTAAAGCAGGAATCAGAATATATTTAAATAATACTTACATGCTATGTTTGAAGGATTTAATGAAATATACAAACATATGAGATTAATAACATGATAAAGTTGCCTTACTATCAATTTAAATAGGAACATTATGATATAATTTGCTTTATTGAATAATACAATAATCTTTACCTGTCAAGTTGTACACTTTAAAATAAAATAACTAAAATGTTTCGAAATAACCAATAAGCTATGAATAGTTATATATCTGTCAATATATTTGTTGTTCATATTGTAACAATCGAGTCCCCATAAACTATAATTATTTTATATTGTTTGTATTTATGCATGTTTCGATGTATGCTTATTTGTGCGTATGCGTGCATGCATGTATCCACGAAGATATCTAATTTGGTATTTTTCTTCGTTATTCAACACTACAATTTTACCGTGAAAATCCACATAATATTTCACATATAAATCTATATTTTTCCATAAAGGCCGCATATACTGCTGAATGGCAACAAAGGTTTGGAAATTATTTGAATAAAAATTAGCAAATTAAAGAAACAATTTAATTCATCACTGAATCATTATATGTGTAGAAAGCATTAACAGTCTCGTAAATTCAACTAATACATCAAATAAAAATAAATTTTGAACAGCAAGACAAAAGTTATCCAAAGTTGAAGAGATTGTTCTTATTGATTCGGATACGTTTTGCTGGATTCAATTTCAAAGCAATATAAAATTCAGTGAAAGTCTCCTCAATTAAATCGCTGGATGATAGTGAGAAAATTACACATAAATAAACATATTACTGCTGCTACAGACAAGAAAATATATTTTTAAAAAACAATATTGCTATCAAAGTTATATATGACCTGTCATGAAGCTCTTTCAATTCATTTAGCTTGCATTGTCATATTATAATTTAATTATTTTGTTTATAACGTTTTGGCTCATTACTTAACACATAAATGCAAGGTAATTATAATAACACAAATCATAGAGTCACTCTTTTGTTCCATCTGTTTGATCACAGTTTAGAGCAAATCATAGAAAATGTTAAGATATGATACTTACCACCTGTTTTGTGAGCGATACAATCAAACAGAGGACAATATAAATCAATTATACGATGATATTCTTATCAATTTAAACAAGAACATGGTGATGTTTTGTAACTGAGAAATTATATCAATCTTGTTAGGTTTATCCGGTATAATACATTAATTTGATTCCTTGCTAACAGCCATCAAGCAATGTATAGTTAAAAAATTTCACTCAATTTCTGAATGCATTACAACCGGTCTCCATAGACTTAGATGTTCGATATCGTTGTGTATGTATGTACATGTATGTATGTATGTATGTATGTATGTATGTATGTATGTATGTATGTAAAAGTGTATTTTGGTATGCATTCCTGGTTATTAGTCCTTCTAATCATGTTCATAATGAAATTGAATGTTGTGTTCTGAACTCAGTCTATATATTTGCACAAAGTCTTCATATACAACTAAAAATCACTCAATTAAAAAATTATAAGAAAGATAGTTCAAAAGGAAATAAGAAATTGAATTATTCAATGGATCATTAAACAAGCATTAAAGCAATCATAGTCTGGTGATTACAATTTATTTTCGAATTACATTCTAACAAAACTTTGCACAGAAAGATAAAATACAAATTATCTGATACTGATGAAACTTCAGTGCATAATTTGAATGAAGCAAAGTGATATAGTATTGCATGAAATATACCGATATTAATTTTGTTACAGAAAATAAAATAAACTACAGATAACGCTAATCATATCAAAACATTATTAGTGCTGTCAACTGACTCAGTGCCAATGACATAGCTTACACCGTCTACAGTACAGTCAGCTCAGTCGTTCACTCCTTCACAGGTTATGCAGTGTTCTTCCTCAGTTGTTTATCGGGTATTATTTTGGACATGAAACAGTGTCATTGAAAAAGGCAAATCAGAGTTGATTCTTTTGTGTTGTGTGTCTTGGTTGGATGCTTAAGGTATTAGAAAATATCAAGGTATAATACTTACTGCCTGTTTTTAATATAATGAAGAACAGAAACACAATATCAGAAAAACGAAAACGAATGTTTTGTTTCACAAATGAATCGGCACTTTGCATAAAGTCTTCATATACAGCTGAATCGTACTTAAATTTCACGTTATTTCAATAATATTAAGAAAACCAAAAACCTGAACTATTCAGTGAATCGTTATATGCACACAAAGCCTTCACATTCCCCTAGAGTCAACTAATTTTGTAAATATATTCAAAAAGATAAAAACTTACAACATGATAAAATCTGAAATTATCCAATGCCCAACAGGTCTACGGACTTGTTCGGATCATGTTTACGCCATGTAATTGTAAACCGACACAATTCAATGGAACATGCAGATATTACGTTGCTTGATGATAACCAAAAACGAAAAAAAACAAAACAAACAACATGCAATGAATATTGTTGCACAAAACAAAATAAATTAAATATTACAATTTGGTCCTCGAAAGGTGTCGATAATTTTTCTGTACTCTGACTCTCATTTATGGTTTGGCTGAAGTTATCTAACGGATAGTTAGATCTGTTGTTTTCTTCTTTCAAAGTTTCTGCAGTTTTTCTTCAGAGGTTTCTCTTTGGGAATACTTTACACACAAAACAAGTTCATTACAAAAAGAAAATATCTGATTTTCTTATCGTTTCTGTCTCTTGGATTGATGTTCAGAGAAAGCATTAGAAAATGTCCAGATATAATACTTACTCGCTGTTTTGTGAATGATAGGATGTAAAAGAAAATACCAAATCAATGATACTGCAGATTAATATCATTATAAACAGAAACGATATCATGCGCTTGAATAGAGTAATTATATCAACTTCAGATATTTGATGTATCCTCTACAACAATATAACAAATCCCTGTGAGCAGCCAATAAGCTAATATATTGATTTATCTCTTTCAATATGTGTGTCAATGTATTATAACGAACTTTCTAATCGACTGGGATATCCCAATATTGTTATGTTTGTGTATGTTTTAATGTATTTACATGTTTATGTTTATGCGTGAGTGCATGTATCCATGAATATGTAATCGATATATATTCCTAGATATTTGATGTTCTCACTTTGTTTTATGATAAAAGCATCTTATATTTCACAAATGAATGAAATCGCTATATTTTCATACAATCTTCATATACTCATGGACAGTACTGTATTTTTGCATATCATTCCAAACAAAATTCACAAATGAAACAAGAAATTGAATTAAACACTGAATCACGTGTGCACACTAACATCGAGTTGGATAGAACTTATTTTGAAAATAAATTTAAACACAATTTGAACAAGGTAAATCTCAAATCATCAAATAAGTCACAGCTGATCGATTTGGATCATATTTACAGGGTATAATATAATTGCCAATTTATATAAATCAGTAAAGTATCCTGACGTTCAGATGCTGGATGACAAAAAATAAAATATTCATCTTGTCACAGACATGAAAATATGCTCAAAATAACAATATTTATATAAAAAGGCATGTATAATGTATTTGTAACATAACTCATGTCTAAGATTAGATTACATAATCTGCAGTACGGTTAGATACGCTGCTTGGTCTCTAAGACCTTTCCCAGCTGTGATCATAGACACAAAAAGAAAAGTTATTCGAAGAGGAAAAATAAAATTATGTCCAAGTTTCTTCTGTCTTGTGAATGCATTTTGAGCAAGTACAATAAAATGTTGAGATGTAATACTTACTACCTGTTTTGTGAAGGGTATAATGATAAAGAACAACAAATCAGTAACATGATACGACCGTTCATTATTAGTATAAATAGAAAGAATGTAATGTGTCTTATAATAGAGAAATTATATCAAATTTATTTGTCAGGCATCTTCTCACTAACGACACAACTCAATTCCATCTTCACAATCAACAAGCTCTGTGGCTATGTGTCTTGCATTACATTTGCTTGTATATGTTATAACTTGTTTAAATAGAATATGATGATACAATATGTTTCCGTGTATTTAGATAATGATGTATGATTATTTATGTGTATGCATCAATGCACGTATCCAGCAATATATCTACTTTGGTATTTGTTCCTGCTTATAACTTGTTTTCAACTTGTTTATAATGAAAATATATGGTATGTTTCGCAGATGTATCCATATATCAGCACAAAGTCTTCATTAGCAGCGTACAGCACAAATTTTTAATATAAAAATATTATTAAACAAACGAAATAAGGAACTGAAAATATGCATTTCAATACGTGTAAAAAGGATTCAAATTCTGATAGATACGAATAATTTTGGAAATAAATTCAAACCTAACTTGAGAACAGAAACAGGTATCCAAAGCTCACTAGATTTTACTGATTGATTTATTTTCACATGACAAACTTCCAACTTTGAATAAATGACAGAGAAAGATAACAACATTAGGTTGCTGGATGATAGTGGAAAACACCTACTCACATTGATACTGTTACAGAGAGTAAAGTAACGTTAACATAGAAATATTGCTATCAAAGATGTCAATATATGTTTTGTCATCTGATTATGATATGTCATTTGGCTTATATTGTCAACAATACAGTTAAATATGATGTGTTTTTTCATAGTTTCGGAAACTGTTTCTTCGGTTGTTTTTCGTCCGCGTTTTAGTTTACATAGCAAACATGGTTACTAGAGGATAAAAAATAGATTTTCGTCTCTTTTGATCTATTTAATGACTTCTTATGTGAGTATTACACAATGTTGCTATATAAAATACTTACAATCTGTTTTTGAAGGATATAATAAAAAATAAGAAAACGATCAATACAATGTTATCACTAATTAGTGCAAACATGAGGAAAATCATTTATATTGTAATGGTGACATATTATAAGTTTTACTTGTCAGGTGGAATCTATATAATATAATAACTAAATCCCTTCTTAATATCAAAAGCTGCGTGTACCTATATCTCCTTTACTACATGTACGTTAGGTATTCTAGGAAACTTCTTCTTACAGACTAACATTGTCCAACATCTGCATGCATGTGTAATTGTGCTTGTCCATGTATATTGATGCGTACATGCATGTATCCAACAAGATTTATAGTTCTCACAATAAACAGGATACAAATGCGTTATGTTGTAGAAAGCTATTGATATATTTTCATGTCTTCATATATTGTTGCATAGCGCTAACGTTTGGAACTTATTTCAAACAAAATTCGGAAAATAATCCAAAACAAACTTCCGAAGAACCACTATACATGAACAAACCCTTAATATTCCGCTAGATACATCAAGGTGTAGAAACAATTTCAAAGCAATATTAAACAAGATAGAATGAGAAATTATTTGATACTTATAAGATTCCACTGACTGATTCGGATATTGTTAATGAATATAATTGCAATTGGCATAACATTCAGTAAAACACCTCGAAATTATATTCTTGTATGAAAACACAAACTAAAGAGATGTATATTGCTATAGAAAGGAAAAGCTTGATATTTTGGGATTATTGCGACAGATTGAAGCATATGATATGATATACACGGATGCCTATACATTTGGTGGAGGAAGAACCAAGGGAGACTGAAAAAGAACCATCGACCCGTTGGAAACTACTGCCTAACAGTCTCGCATGCTCATGTTAGCGAAAGGAAAATAAACTAAAGGGAACATATTATTCATATCAAGGACATCTATAATGTAATTATCATCAGAGCCTAATGCATCACTTTAGCTTCCATCATTTCTGATCAGTTGTATATCTTGTTTCTTCTTTCACAGTTTCTGAATGCTTCAAAAATTGTTTCTGAGGGACATTTTAACACAGAAAAGATTGGTATTGGAAATTATATAAAAAAACTGATTCCCAACTCTTAATTTCTATCTCTCAGGCAACTGTCTCAAACAAGCATTATCCATTGCTGGGAGATATACTTACGCGCTGGTTTGCGAAGGATATCGTGAAAAAGACGACAAAAAATCAATCATAAGATAACAGTGATTAATATCAGATGAATAGAAACTTAATGACATGATGTGTTGCAGGGAGAAATTATATCATCTTGGTTTGGTGTAGCCTCCATAGTAATAACTATACATGCATTCTTAACTCTCAACAGTTATGTATGGTTATACCTCTTTCATCATATTTCTATCTACTGTTCAGATAGATTAGGACGTTCAAGTATATTTCATCCCATGTATATTTGTAACGATGAATGGATGTTAATGTGTATGCGATGATCCCTTATATCCATCACGACATGTATTTTTGGAATTACTTGCAATTACTCGTACTTAACTGTGTATGATAAACAAACACATGTTTCACAAATGAATCAATATATCCACAAAATGGTCTTCATCTTCTAATCAGTGCCATTCATGTCTGGAAATTATTTAAAACACAATTGCAGAATTGAGATACAATGAAATATGAAATGGATTATTATATGTACACAAAGCTTTTGCCTATAACTGGATGCACCTTATTCTATCAATAAATTTAAACAAATTATTGAGTACAAGATAAAAACAAATTTATATCATGCTGATGAAAGTATACTGTTTGAATTAAATGAATTAGATTCATAGTACTTACGGGCTGTTTTTGGAAAGATATAATGAATAGAAAATGAAAATAAAAAACAATAATATTCATTAATATCAATATAGACAGTAATATGATATTATGTGTTGCGATGGAGAAATTATATTAAATCTTCGTGTTTGATATATCCTATATCATAAATAGATTATTTTGTGTAAGGCTGTATTTATTTAACTGCATTTTTCGTATCAGATCAAACTTGTTCAAATAGACTGGTTATATGTGGATTTATGTTTATGTATATATGTGTGCATGCATGTATCCATGAAAATAGTATTATGTTATGTATTCCTGGTTATTAATCCTTCTCAATTTGTTTGTTATAATAATGAATGTTATGTGTTGCAAATGTGTCAATATATTTCACAAAGTCTTTACATACTGTCTGATTGTACTAAACATAGGAAATTTTTACAAACAGAATTTTGAAAAATCAAATAAGAAATTTAACTTTACATATACTATTTCCTAGATGTAACAGAAAACGTACATACAAGCATTACGTTTATGGATGATAATGAAAATAAACAAAACATATGACTATTGTTACAGAAAAGAAAGTAAATTAAATATAACAACACTTCTTTCAATGTCATCTATAATTCCTCATCTGGCTCTCATCTATGACTTAAGCTAAAATTGGTTGCAATGTAACTATATATTTTGTTTTCTCTTTTACCATGTATGCAGTGTTCTCTTCAGGTGTTTGTTTAATCAGGATTATTCTTAACAGAAAACAAGATTTTTATTAAAAATAAATAAGAGCCTCTACTCTCATGTTCTGCCTGTTATATAAATATTGGCCAGAGTTTAGATATAATACTTACATACTGTTTTGTGAAGAATAGGATGAAAAAGAGGGAGAAAATTCAACTGAACTCATTTGTAACAATCAGAAACCTATTAAGGTTCTATGTCTTGCACTACACTTATCACCACATATTATGAGAAAAATGTCTTAATGTGTACAAGAATGATGTGATAGTTTTATGCATGTATGTATGTTAGGATGTAGGTAAGTTTAAGTGTATGCGTGTATGTTTGAATCACTCTTAAGATATAGTTTGGTATTTATTCCTGGTAGTTATTTGTCAAAGATGAACATACATATTGCTTTGTAAATGAATCAATATAATTGCAAAAAGTATTCAGATACTGCCAGACAACATTGAATTTAAATTATTTAAAACAAAGTATGAGAAAGTAAAGAAGCTGAATTATACAATAAATCGTTATATGTGCACAGAGCCTCCACACTCTGCTGGATATGATATCATTTTGGAAATAATTCCAATGGACATTAAGCAACAAAATAAATAAGATTCCATCAAATTGAGTGATGTTTTTCAAATTAGCTGCTGTGGTGGATTTTCTGGATGTAAGTTTGACACCACCATTTTAATTTCGGACCAGCAAGACATTATAGGGATATATTTGGTGTAAACCATATGCCTTTATTTTTCAGATCGATGACATGGAGCACAAATTCAATATTAGATTAGCACCATATCCATGTTTATTTATGTGAATGGGTAGATGCATTCATCTATAAATTTATATATTTTGGTATTTACTACTGGTTATTGGTCATTCTTATCTTGCGTATAAAAAGCAATGACTTTGAATTTCGCAAATATATATAGTTGTATGAGGTCTTTATTATACTCAATTTTAGAAATTATTTTAAACGAAATCAAAAATAAAATAAAATAATAAGACATTGTATTCAATGAATTTTTATATATGCATAAAACCTTCAAATTGTAATGAAAACAATGGATTTTGGGGGGAAAAATAAAAAAAGAAAACTTTTAAATAAGATAAAAAATTCTCAAATAATTATTCGGCTCATGTTCATTGCATATAGTAACATACTTACATACAATATAGTGAAAGATAACGACATTATGTTGCTGCGTGATAACGAGAAATTAACTTAACATATTAACTTTGTTACAGAAAACGAAACAAACGAAACAAAGCAAAATTGCGGCCAAAAGGAATCCATAATTTATTTTAGATCTAACTACTACCAATGTATGATTTACGTTTCAGCGTCTACACTATAGTTATACATATTTATTCTTTCACATTTTCCTTCATTTATTTCTTTTTCATGAATGTTTTATAAAAAATACAAAGATACGTTAAGAAAAATCATTAGATTTTAAACCCTTTTGCTCGTTTTCTTAGATGAATGTTCTGAGTAAATAATATATAATGTTGAGGTATTACTTACTGTCTGTATTATGTTGGATGTAATGAAAAAGAACGAAAAGACGACGTTAATAATATAATGCAACTAAAATCAGTAAACACTGAAACTGAATTTTATGTGTTGTAGTAGAGAAATTATATCAATTTTACTTCACAGATATATACAAGAAGCTTTGTATTACTATATCTACTTCGCTATATGTGTCTCGTTTATTATAACTACATTATATTCTAGGATTTTCCAATATTTTAATCCATGAATGTATATAAAGACTTACGTTTGTTTATTTGTATCCACGCATTCATGAAGATGTGTAATTTTGAATGTTTCATGTTATTAGTGGTTCGCAATGTGTGATTCAAATGCAACGTATGTTTCACAAATTAACGTCTTCATATACTACGGGGTTGCACTAAGGTTTGAATACTATGTCAATCTAAATTCGACAATTGAAATAAGAAACTAAACTATACAATACTTCGTGGCATATACACAAAGACCTCACACTATTTAGCATACATCTTATTTTAGAAATAAATTAAAAAGAAAGTTAACCAGAGAAAATCAAATTTTTCGATTCACATGTGGACCAACTGCTTGATTTGGATCATGATAACGGAATGTATTTTCAAACTTATGTCAGATAAATGCCAGAATTACATTTTTGGATACAAAAATATAAATAAAATATACATAGTAATATGACTCCAGAAAAGAAAAGAAACTATAACTCTAGTGCTATGGAAACATGTATAAATTGTCATATGACTCTTAGGTATCATTTAACTTACAGTATTGATAGCTATGTTGCTTCTTATTTCATGGTCATAGTTTCAGCAGTAATTTTCCTCATTTTTTCCCTACTTGTTCAGATAGACTATGATGTTGCTTAAAAGGATAAGCATGCAAGAATATTTTTACATTCCGATAGATTCAATTGTGTTTTGAAATAAATTAAAAGAAACTATGAAAAAAATAAAAACTCGAACTGTGTGATGCCCATTAGATTCGACTATTGGTCTGGATCATGTTTACTAGATATCCTAACAATGTTATGTATATCTATATTTTGTGTAACTATTGATATATGACTGTATCAGTTTTATGTATAATTTTGTTTGCGATTATAAATTTTAATGATCACCTAAAAACAAAATATTAGGTAGCCAATTTTTAAACACGGGTATTTATTCTATTTTAAGATACTAACAGTGCCTATTCTTTGCATAAAAAAGATGTTTACAATCATTAATAATAATCTCAATAATCCTGTATACTTGTTTGTTTTAATTCCTCATTGGGGAGGTCATGTGCGTTCTTAGAAAAATTAAGACAATTTCCCATTGCATGGGTCTGTCAGGTGGGCTCTTTTACGACGTGGATTGTTCCAAAATGTCACTTAGGGCGTAGGAGAAAACTGCTTCTTAGGGTCATAAGGGTGCATATGAGAAGAAAGATCTGGACATATTTTCACTCCTATTTCGGATTCTTATTTCTTATGTTCTTGCGTAGCAGTGTATAGGCACATTTAATATTTCTCATATGACATAATTTGAGCGGAAACATTTGCCTATTTATTGGAATTTCAAATTACTCCTTGGACTAAAATATTATTCTGGGACTACTGTGAATTTACTCAAAGTTGTTCTGGACCATGTCATTGTGATACACCAGGACTGTTGGGAAAACAGTACATTCCGTGATCTTGATACTTTAGAACTTATGATATAACTTTTGGAATTATTTTGGATTTAATTAGTAATACAGTAAATTCCATTTAAATTTTCATTTTGTAACTTTCATAATTAAACTATTTGCTTATTTTTTTAATAAAATTTGTTGAAAAAAATAAACCATATGAATATAAAGAAAATTAACTCAGCTTGACAATAATAACTTCAAAGACGCCTATAATTTCTTTAACATCTGACACTTATCTATGGTTTCGGTCTATTTCGTCTACAGGATAATTAGAGCTTTTGTTTCCTGTTTTCAGTTTTTGAAGCTTTTTATTCAGTAATTTCTCTGGAATTATTTTGCATACACAACAATATTTGTCAGTGGAAGAAAAGGATCCGTTTTGCTTCTTGCATGCTAAATCAGTACATAACTCTTTATAGCAGGTGTTAGAAAGTCTTGAGGTATAATACTTACGGACTGTTTGAGAAGGACAGGATCAAATAATGAAAGAAATTATTAATAGGATGCCTCTTATTAATATCAAATTGAAAGGAATATGATGATATAATGTGTTGTAATGGACATCAGCCTCACTCATTACATAGATCCACAGTAATAACACAAATAAATTCCTTTATAGCAATCAACAAGCAACTTATAACTATATATGTCTCATTGTATTTGTCTGTATGTATTATATGAAAACGTATCCCCATAGACTTGGGTGATCCAATATTTATATGAATATGTATCTAATGATGTGTGCATGCATGCATATATCCATGAAGAAATGAAGTTTTGTATATATTAAATAAGTATTAGGCATTCTGTAATTGTTCGTGATGAAAAGCCACAATGTGTTTCGGAAATTAAAGAAAATATTTGCATAAAGTCTTTTACATACTCTAGGACGAAATTCACTTTTGGAAGGTATTTTGTTTTAAAAAAATTAGATATAAATTAAGATATTCAAATTTTTAAAAATAAATTTGACAAACAAATTGAAGGACCTAAACTAAAATTAACTGAAGTATAGAGAAAATTGTTATGACATTTTGGCATCAAATTCAAATACAATTGTAACAATAAGATAACTAGTTAATTATTAGATATTAAAGAGATTACGTTCATTGATGAAAATGAAAAATAAACCAAACATATTCAGATTGCTACTTAAAATAAAACAAATCAAACATAATGATTTTGCTATGAAGGGAGTCTTAAATTTGTCATTTGACCTACTTTATTTAGCTTATGTCTTGTAAAATATGGTTAGACCAGTTGTTTCGTATTGTAGTTTCCCAAATTTCTCCATCAGTTTATTTCTCAGGGATTATTTATACTCAAATTAAGGTTATCCGTAGAATAATTAGGTTGTTACTCTTACTTATTACTGTTTGGATCAAGTAATGGAAAATGTCGAGATAGTTTACTTACTTTCTATTTGTTGAAGAATATAATGAAAAAAAAGAGGACGAAAAAATCAGTAACGATACCACTGATCAATATGAGAATAGGATCTGATGTATGTAGTAATGGAGAAATTATATTTATTTTACCTGTTAGGTTTATTCCCTACAACACTATAATTGATTCCTTCTTAACCATCAACAAGCTATCTATGATTATTCTATATCACTATATTTGTTTGTATTATAACACATTTGTTCCAACATATTAAGATGTTGCCATATTTGTATGAAAGCCTGTATGGAAAGATGCATGTCTGTTTATTTATATTCGTGCATGGCTGTATCCATGATTATATGAATAATGGTAAGTATTCTTGATTATTCTTCGTTCTTAATTTACTAATGATAAAAATGCACACTTGCGAAAAATATTCATGTAGTTTGTATGGCACGGAATCTACTAATTTATGTCAAACCAAACTAGAAACAAAAGAGAAAATAAATCATTATATGTGCAATAAAGTAGTATTGTTCTGCTGGGTTTAGCTTAGCAGTATGTTGGAAATAAATTCAACAATGTCAAGAGCAAAATAAAATATCCAATGCTTAAGAGGTTTTACTGCCTGATTTGGATAAGTGCACATGATAATTCAAAACTGACATAAAATTAGTGAAAAATATGAATATTACGTTGTTGAATCATCAGAGAAAAGAAACGAAACATCTTGTTACACGCAAGAAAATATTCATACAAATGTTGCTATCAAAGACGTCTATAATTTGTCATCTATTATTTGCGATTTATCTTATGTCATTTAAAACTTAGATATCTTTCAAATGTTTTGCAGTTGTTTTTTTTTCTTTTCAGTTTTCTCTTGGGATTATTTTGCATACTAGGTTATTGGATGAAAACATCTGATTTTGTACAATTAGGTCCTGTGCCTATGTTGGTTTGTTAGACAAAGTATTAGAGAATACCGAGATATAAATAATACTTACTGCCTGTGAAGGGTGAAATAGAAAAGAACAAATTCTATAGCATGTTGCTACAAATAGCAAGCTACTAATATAAGTATAATCAGGAACAATGTGGGTATTACGTGTTGGAATTTAGAAATTTAATCAACTTCGCTTGCAAGATGCATAGTCTATAATAATACAATTTAACTATCAACAAGTTATGTATTAACATATCTCTGTTACTATATTTGTCTAATTATATTATAATTTAAACTAGGCTGTTTCAATATTTGTATGATTACAGGTATGTATGGATGTATGCCAGTTTATGTGTATGCGTCTGCTCATGAAGATATACATTTTGGTATGTAGCACTACTTATTAGCTGTTCTCAGCTTGTTTATGATGAAAACACACCTTATGTTTCACAAATCAATAAATTCGTGTTGCGCAAATATCTTCATATACAGCTGGGCAGCATTCAATTTATAAAACAATTTCAAACATAATTCGTAAGCTTAAAAAGAAATTGAAGAAGGATATGGCTCATTATACTGCAACAAAGCTTCATATTTTGTTGGATATTTTTTTGTATATTGGAAAAAAAGTTCAAACAACAACATAAAGAATACAATTATCCAATGCTGATGTTATCACGTTCCTTCACTTGAATCATGTTTACTGGCTAAAATCTCAAACGCACATACAATACATTGTTGGATGGCGACATGACGCTGATTGATGAAGGGGGAAATTAATGTTCCTAATGCAGCAGGAAAAAACCCTCATTATAGCAATATTCCTATAAAAGCCAACTAGAACTTGTGATCTGACTATCAACTATTGAATTGTACATACTATTTTTATAGTATATTCTCAATTTTAACTCATTTACAACAATGAAGGTTATTGGAAGAAAAATTACAGATTCTCTATCCTTTGGTTTTGTGTTTCAGATGACCGATTAGAGCAAGCATTACAAAATGTCAAGACACAATACTGTTATGTATATCAATTTTGTTTTTGTAACGTCAGGTATATGATGTTACCTAATTTTCATAGCTGTCAACCCCAAAACTACTGATTGCTTAAGATAAAACTACAGCTGTTCAGGAACAGATACTGAAGTTTGAAACTTTAATGCATATGTAACTAATTATAAAATCATCAACAATCTGTAATGTAGGGCAATAACATACTTATTTAATGTCAACGATGCGTGTGTTGCACTCTTGCACCTTCTGAGCGGTACACAGTTCCATTCGGGTGGTCATTGTGAAGGTGCAAGATTGCAACACGCTCACATGCAGAAACGGGCTATTTATAGCAGCCTTTTCCATACCATGTTTGTTTTAATAATTATTATCAATTGAAATGCACCATCGTTCATCAATAATCTGACTTCTTTGCGATTTTGTCTTACGAAACTGTTTAGGTCTAGCACACTAGTAATTCTTTAAATTTCGATCTCTGGAAAAATCGCCAGCAACATTAGCAACAGAAAAAAGAATTTTTCATTTTTAAAAGAAGTTTGCTAAAATGATATTCCGATCCAATGATAGCAAGGTACTCTCTGGTATATATAAACATTGAAGGTTCAGGCTGGGTTGTTAATGATGAATCAACAAGTTTGTGTGTATTGGCTTTTTCATGCTTTGTTATGCCATCGCCACCTCCAGGCTCAAAAGAAAAATCACAATTACACAATTTTCAAAACGCAAAATCTAAATATGACGGCATAATTTTCCTTCCATTTCTGTTTTCTTTTCTTTGCTGGAGAAAACACTGCAAGTTCATGTTGATAATCAAATTTATTTCCTAACACTTACAAAACCTGTTGGTTTAGCTCTTTATGTTGCATAGTTTTTGAGTCGTAACAATACTTACCATCTGTTTCGTGAATGATATAATGAAATAGAGAAAAAAATAATATTAATAAGATTATTGATATCAATACAAATAGGAACACGAGGATATGTGTTACAACGTACAAATTATATGAACTTTACTTTAGAGGTATATCTTCTATAATAATGCAACTAAATTCGCTCTTAAAAATTAACAAACCATAGTTGGATCTCTTTCGATGTACTTGTCTAAATTTATTATAGCAAGCTTCGTCCCGTTGACTATGATCTGTTCTATATATTTATGGTAGAATGTATGTAATAATACATTCACGCTTATGTGTATGATGGATGCATGAAGATGCTTATTTTGTTATGCATTCCTGATTATTAGTCATGCTCGTCTTGTTTGGGATGAAAACGCATGTTTCAGAAATTAATTGATATAGTGCACAAAGTCTAGAAATAGCGATGAAATGCACTACATCTTAGAAATTGTTTCAAAACAATAGTATTAAAAATAAAGTAACAAATACAATTATACCAGGAATCAAAATATGTTCTCAAAGACTTGTAATTCGGGAAAATACAAATACTATTGAAAATAAATTCAAAGATGTCTAACTATAAAACAAGTCAAATTATCTGGTGCTGATGAGATGCAACTGATTGAAGTGGACCAGGTTTACTGGATATTTTTACCAATTTACATGACATACAGTGAAAGATACCCAATAGTGCTGCCTGCTGGATAATGACAAGAAATTAATGAAATTCACTAAAAATGTTAACATTTTTACTGAATAGAAAATAAACTCAGCATAACAGAATTGCTATCAAAAAGGGTACCTACAATTTATCATTTGAGTCTGATCTATAATTTAACTTACGTCGTCTGAAGTAGACTTATATTCGTAGTTTCTTGTGTTATTTTCAAATGATTATTTTACACACAAATGGGTTATTTGGAAGAAAGGAATAAGATTTTCTTCATTTGTATATACTGTTTCATTGATGACAATTCTAGAAATTTTAGAAACTGATGAGATGTAATACTTACCAACTGTTTTGCAAACAATATAATGAAAACGATAACAAAATTCAATATTTTCATACTACCAATGCATGCCTAACTCAATTTCTTATAAACAGTGAACAAAATATGTATCTATTTCAATGTGTATTGAACCAAACTTGCACCAAAAGATTAGGATGTCTGAATCTTATTATCCGTGGATGTTTGTAAGCTGTATGTATATGTACATGTATATGCATGCATGCATGTATCTATAAAGATGTAAATTTTGGTATGTAATCCAGACAAATGATGAAATGCATATTATATTACCAATGCGTATCGACAATATATTTGCAAAAGGTAATCATATACGGCTCGATATCAGTCAAATATGGAAATTATTTCAAACAAAGTTTGATAAACGAAATAAGAAATCGAATTATACAAACAATTATATATGCACAAAGCTTCTTCTGGTGGATTCCGTTTTTCTGAACAGACATCAAATAGAATTTGATCAACAAGATCAAGTTGATGACATTCCACTGCTTCTCTGGTCATACCGACATAAAATTCCGACAAATAAATCGACATTATGATCCTGGATGATAACGAACAATCAAACAAATGTAAGATTGTAACAAAAATAAATCAAACTCAAATAATGCAATATTTATATTACATGCATCAATTTTGTGTTGGTCATCCGCCCGTTATTGATGATTTAGATTAAATCGTCCACAGTATAATTAGATCTTTTCCCCTTTCAGAGGTTTTGCAGACATTTTCTTGCTTTTTTCGCGGTATTATTTACACTCAAAACAAGGTTATTGGAAAATCGTTAGCTCTCTCTCGCAAAAGAAAGTTTAGGTTAAGTGTTAGAAAATAGAGAGATGTATTACTTACTTACTGTTTTGTGTACGATATAATGAAACAGAAGACAATAAAAAAATTGTAGTAAAATACGTTTGTTTTATAATACTGCATCATTAATTAGTAGAAATACTACTACCTCGCAAATTAATCGCTCGAAGGCTACACCGTATTATCAACAAAAAACTAAGTTATCTGAGTCATCTCCACTTGCATAAAATACCATTACTACTTAAGTTGGAAGTACGCTCTCCATATGGATGTAACTGAGGAGAGGCTGGGAGGGAGTGTGCATGTTAGGATTAGATAATTATTATTAAAGAAACGCTCCAGTCGTTAGAGAGTCCGTTTCGGATGCGGGAGGTTGCGGTTCGAATCGCAGCCGAGTCATACCTAAGGTTAGTGTTGAGACTGCTCGGCCTGGTGTCAGGATAATGTGACTGGGTGGGACATCAAAAGCACCCCTGATCGTTGTGCTTGCGCCCGTACAAAACGTTATTTGAACGTTGTACCTGCAATCGACCAAATGACGAAAGCCAGGTGAGGTTCTCCCATTGCTGATATGGGACCGCAATGCGCCGTTTGCTCAAAGGAGCAAAGTTTTGACTGCCATTGGGACAACAATATTGTAACAGTATAGGACTGGCAACAAATGTGAGCAATGAGAAATTATGACAGCTAAGGACTCTCGGGCTGTTAGACGGTGGTATGTACGAAACTTCTCCTCTTGGTGAGTAATAGGAACTGGACACAAAATACACTGTCTGTAGAGTGGCATGGAACCGTGATTGTACTACGCAATATATTTCCACCAAATTGCTTGTTTCTGTAGTTATTCGGGGACGGAAGACGTGATATTGGATCACGTAAACAGTCCCCTCATGTATATATAAAACTTAGATTGGTTTCTGTATTCACCTGAGTGATATATATATGGTGGCATGGAGAGCAACTGGGGTCCAATGATCCATTTCTGTGTACTTTTATTCGTATAAATACTCCAAACCCGTGGCTTTTAACTACATGTTCAGGACTATTTGCACCAAGAGCGAGCTGGATGCATAGGGGTACTATTGGTAAGCTGTGCCTTAAGAGCCAGAGCACAGATGTTGGGACAATAAATGGTATGTTGATGAGAGCAGACTTGTCTATAATTTAACATAGTGATTTAACAGAGTCGCTGTTCCTACCATGCAAGACAGCATCTAAGTAGCCTACTAATGTGGTGGTATGTGTCTATAATGCCCTTCCAGGCAGACACTCGACAGCGATAATAGTGAATGTTTGTTGGTCTTTGCTGACTAAGATTTCAACAAATGCTTTAAGTTTTATTCATGCTAGTGATCGAGAAGGATAACTAAACTCTAGTTGCAACAAGTGAAAGACTGCCGTGACTGATGACCTGAAGGCTGCTCTTGTTGGTGCGATCTATCAAATACGATTGAGCTTGTGAGCAGATTTTGTAGAGTCTAGGTCAAAGTGGCAATGCTGACACCTCCTATGCAATCTATTATGAAACTGGAAACGACTGTCTAAAGCAGCGGCCCACCATTCTCTCAGAACCTTCTGATTTGGATTTGAGTGACAAATGATTGACATCACATTGAGCCCATAGTATGTATTTACTGTGGTACTAAACCGTGACCTGTAGCGATTCTTTTAAGAATTGATTACGTAAAATGCACAAACATTATTCGTCTTTTGGTTAGTAGTTAGTTGTTATGGTCAAACATCTATGGCATAGTCCACTTTTGTTGGAAAAGTAACAGTTTATCTTTCATGATATTGAGTTGGTTGTTTTGTTGAGACGCGTTAGCCGATCTTTGATTCACGTAACTTCTGCATATATCTGAAAGAAAGATATCTCATCCTTTGGGATAAATGGTGAGATCGAATGTGGTCGTGACCTGTTCAGAAATGATAGGTATTGCAGCGTCCAGTATGACTTTGTACTTTTATTTGTGCTGAGACAGGATATGGGAAATGTGATCCACAAATAAAGACCATACTATCCTGAGAGATAATATATGTGTAATCGATCTATATATCGCTGCAATGTAGTGGATAAAGACTTACCTTCTTGGGATAGGAAGATGTAAGATGTAAGATGGACTGTGTCGGTGAGAAAAGGTAACTTTCAAGCTGTTCCTAAGCCATAGTTCCCATTGAGAAGGACCGATCGATAAGAAAGTGAAGCGACATCACCTGAGTACCAGGGCACACAACTGGTATCATTTTCAGAAAGCATCTCGTAGTACTATGGGGGTTAGGCTGATCCACGAAAGTGCCTGTATTACGTGGGGTCGGTAATCTTGACAAACATCGTTCATCTGGTGGCTAACTATGGAAACTTGGTTTTGATATTGACATGTAGCGATCAGAGTCATATGGCAGAATCTGCCCGTGGAATAACAGAACCATTGTAGTTGGCATGTCTATGTCACTTAGATGGGGAAGGGCACACGCTATCTGATCCACGTAGCCACTAACTACGTTGGTTTATTACGATTGCTTTCTAGTTTAATGGCAAATTCCAAGGCTGATTCGCTTTCGAATCCATGCGGTAAACGGTAAACGGCCTGATGGTTCTGTCAAGAAAGTCTGATCATGATGCGACGGCGAGGGAGGAGTCGTTGCTGTCGCTGACCATGATCAGCTGGCTCTCATCTTTGTTGAATAAGATATTCATAGAGGAGCTAGTCAATCCCCGAAGTGAAGTCAGTATTAAAACTGAGTACGTATTTAGTACCACTTATTACTCCAGCCAACTAACCGTTTTTCCATAATGTGCAAGTCTGACATGTATTCGTAGATTGGCATCCGGAGCAAGCGTCACTTGAAGATTCGTTTTATGACCCACGGTTCCAAAGATTACACTTAGTCATGCCCATGTTCCAAATTTGTAAGACAAAATAGAGCAGACAGTATACAGGTGTCTCAAGGCACACATCCTTCTGTATGAACCCTGCGAGTATGCGTACAGAGCTACACACTATTCAAAGCAGCATTTAAGGGTGGGTGGGTGGGAAATGGGCCATGTGCCGACAAGAACTTCAATCAGTACTTGAAGGTTATCTCTATTAATAATTACGAAGTTGAAGCAAACATATAACAAATTCTAATAAAGCTTAGACTGCCTATACAATACAAATTGAAGTGTTGTTTACAGTAACTATGACGAAACGTCTAAACTATTTATAAATAACTTACCCATATATATCCGACTGTAGCGGAAATCATACAGCAAAATCGTACGAGTTTTTTCTATCATTGACTAGACCTGCACTTACGTAAAACACATATATAGCAATCTGAAGGAACCCACTAGCTACCCATGCAATTGTGTGCCAAAAGCATCTAAATGTGCAAAGTAAATACAAGTTCAAATGTTTAGATGAATTATACGTCCCATTGTACAGCACACTCAACCGACTTGCTTTAAGGCAAGTATCTTGCAATTACCCATATTTCGATTTCAAAGTATATCATTCTGCAGACAGAGCTAACCGGAAGGCACGAGAGGAAGTAGTATCTAGAGTATTCGCTGGCTTTAGTATCAAGAGGAGAGCACTCGAAGATGCTGATTTAGCAGTTCGAAAGTCTATATTACTGCATAGCACCTCTTCTATAGCATTACATTCCTCTGATTCTTTCAGATTTAAAATGTTTGTTTATAAATTGAAAATCAGTTCAGCATATTTCGAACTAGTCATAATGATAATAATACACTGAATAACAACAGAAATTCACTTAGTATAAATTAATGATTGTAATAGAATTTGCATTTTGATTGTTTTCTTGTTCATAAAGTATAACATGGTCAACTTAGCGATGTGTAGATTTACAGTTCTCACGGCTAAGTCCTATACAATTCTGGGTTTTGATTGATGGCAGAGTTCAAATTCACTACGTTAAACTAAATTTCCATTTGATGAGACACGCATGTTATTGTTAAGTATCTAGATCTACAGAACAGCTTACAGTTTTAACATACTACACTATTTATAAGCAAACATCATACAAAACAATGTATGTGGTAAAGCTTTTAAAAGTTTTATATTATTTTGCACACACATATTCCTTTAGGTAGTCTGGTGGTTTTCTGATTTGGTTTGATCTTAATGCCATGGCGGATTTTGGATATGTGTCACATCTATCACCATCTTTCTTTAGACGTACTGCATTATATTTCTGGTCATCAGATGGTGCAATATAGGGTAAATTCTTTACTGTCTTGAAAAATGACGAATTTCTAGTTATATGATGTTCTTCTCGCTGTTATCATTGATCTATTTTTGTTGCCAACTTTGGGCTCGAATGGAGTTGACAACTTGTCACGCTTTGCTTGCTTTACTAGAACACTGTCTCAAACTTTGAAATTTTGACTTCTTAGGTTTCTTAGTTTGATCTGCATAGTTCTTCATCTTTTCCTTTTTCTCTTTATCGGTCTTCCTAGTTTTGTTGTCGTCTTATTTGATTTGTATACTTGGGAGTTTAGTTCTCATTTATCGTCCAAATATAAATTCGGCTGGAGATTTGTTGGCTGCTGCATTAGGTGTGGATCTGTAAATGCGTAAAAAGTTGTAATTTTTTTGTTTCCAGCTATTACGTTCTGCATTAACGGCTTTGATTGTTTTTCCTATAGTCCCCATAAACCTTTCTGCTTCGCCATTGGCTTGAGACCATACAGTTGAGATTTTCCTATGCTTAAATCCCATGTATTCTTCAAACTTTGTAAACTCTTGTCCATTGAATGGGGGTCCATTATCCATTTTCACAACTTCTGGTATTCAGAACATTGAAAATATTTTGCAAGTTGAAGAACGGCTGTTTTTGCAGATGTTGAGTTAATAATTTCAACTACTGGATAACTTGAGTAGTCATCAACAAGTACAATTAAGAAGACTCCTGATGGAAGAGGGCCACTGAAGTCCGTGCTAATTTGACTCCAAGGGCTGTCTGGTAGAACTGTCATTTTGATTGGCTCTGTCGTTTGCTTTGGCGTTGATACAAGGCATGGTATACAACTTTGACAGAAATCCTCTGCTTGTTTGTCAATACCAGGAAACCATACTTTCTCACGAAGTTGTTTTTCTTGTCTATGCCCTGGTGGCCCTCATGTGCTAGCTCTGTCACTCTGTTTTGTAGAACTTTTAGTATTACTAGCTTCCGGTCACACAGTAGGACAAAACCATTTGTAACTGGAACTATCGTGAGTTTATGTCTGAGCCATGAAAATGTTTCCAAGGTTTTGTTTTGCTTGTAAGAATGGTTCCAATTTTCAAATTCTCTTGCTTTGATAACATGTTGAAGGTCTTGGTCCGGCCATGTAGCCGTCCGAATTTCTTCAACGGTCATGTCCTTGGGTACAGCATTGACGAATGTGAACTGAATATAAGCTTCTGCAATTTCGGAATGCCTATAGTATTCAGTTACAGTCTTGGGGTGTCGTGAACTGTAATCTCCTGCATTTGTTTTACCTGGCTTGTATACTACTTTGAATATGTATGCTTCTAATCTCAATCTCCATCTCTCGATTCTGGATTGTTGAAAATGACTACGAGGGTCTTGTGGTCACTACTTAGCTTAAACGTATGACCGAACAGGTACAGATGGAAGTGCTCACATCTGTTGCAAGTGCTTCACGTTCCGTCTGTAAATATCGTTTTTCCACATCTGAACGTGCTCTATTGGCGTAGGCGATGAGCTTTCCAGTCTGAGTTAATAACGCGATTAGACCAACAGGACTTGCATCTACAATTAATTGTGTTTCCTTATTAGAATCGCAATACGCTATTATTGTGTTAGTAGCTAGGTCTTGTGTGAGTTTTTCAAAGGCATTTTTGTGCTTTTTTAGTCCATTCTCATGGTTTATTTTGCTTGGTTAGGGCTCGAAGAGGCTCACTGAGTCTTGCACAAATTAGGATGAATCGTCCCACATAGTTTGTCATGCCTAGAAACTGCGTACTTCTGATGTGTTTGATGGAATCGTGGCACTTTTGATTGCTTCCACTGTCTTCGGATCTGGATAAATTCCATCGTTGCTGAAAATGTATCCAAAGAACTCAATTTCGCCTTTGTGGAACTCACATTTGTGTTTATTTAGTGGCAATCCCTTTTGCTTTATGCGTGTGAATGTAGACTCTAGTTTTCGTCATGTTCTTCTTAAGTGCGATCGAATACTAGAATGTCATCGGTAATATTCAGCGTGCCTTTCAGTCTTTCCGGTGCTGTACAGAGTGTGTTTCGAAATATTTCCGTTGCAGAAAATGAGACGTTGATATCTTCGTAGTCCAATATGACTTGAGAATGTTGTAATAGTTATTGATTTTTCAGTTGATGGTAATCCGAATTTAGGCCATGCTTGGAGAATATGGTTGCACCGTTGATATCTGCTATAAAGTCGTCTTTTGCTGGTGTGATGTATCTCTCTCGAAGTACTGCTTATTTGGCAAATGTATATCAACGTAGATCATAATTTCGACAGGGTTTTTAGGTTTGTGAGCAACCACAATTGGAGATACCCACGGATTTGGTCTGTCTATCTTTTCGATAATGTCTAATTCTCCATGTCTTGCCATCTTTGTTTTTAACTTTCTTCCGAATATGAAATGGAACCAGTCGATGGGGGTTGAGTTACAGTATCATCAGTGTGAATGTGTATCTGTACGTCTTTTAGTTTTCCAATTATTTTGAAGATATCTTGGTACTTTTTACACAATTCTGCAGACTTGCTCTTCACTGTAGCACAGATTCTTGGAATTATTTGCAACTGTATGCTTGTGTCATAACTAAGTAGGTTTCTAAAAGTTCCTTTCGTTACAGAGAACGGAGCTGTAGTGGTCCTGTATTTTGTTTCAGTCTTGGCTTGAAATTTGCTAACAATATGTAATTGCGTTTCTGATCCAAAGGCAAATACATTTGTGTCTGTTTTCTGCAGTTTAGGCTTTGGTTTCAGCTTTGGAAATGTATGCTTGTTCATGACATTGATGCTTGAGCCTGTGTCATTGTGTACCTCTATTTGTGTTCCATCTAGTTCTACCGTTGTGTGAGGCTGTTTTGGTTTTAGAATATTGACTTTATCTCGAGTTCGCAGGTCAAAGGTGTATTCTACACCTGAGCTATCAGATGTACTACCTCTATTTTGCTGGCGTTCTACTTGAGTAACCTTTGCTTTCTACCTTGCGTCTTGATCTATAGACTTTAGCAAATTGTTTTTTCTTCTCGCAGAAATTTCATTGTCTCCCTTTTGCGGAACACTGCTTATCTTTGTGTCCATATTCGCCAGCATAATTTCTGCATGTTTGGTTTTTATATTGTTGTCTGTTGATGCCTTTAGCTTTCTCAATGAAATGAGTCTTGTTTCTAAGATGACTCAGTGTCCGTCGTTTCGTTATGGCATTGGCATTCTCTCTTTCGGATGTTTCTATTTATGTTGCTTGTCTGTCAGATAGTTCCATGGCACGGCAAGTGTAATATGTGCTAGGTTCATCTCAAAAACAGACAGCAAGACGTCTAAGACGTGTTGACAAACATCACTGAATTATTTGTGATTTTATTTCTTTGTCGACATCATTGAAGTAGCACATGCTGAAAGCCTCCTTAGTTTGGTGTGGAAATCATCAATCAATTATCCATTTTGTAGTTTTTCTTGCCAAAATGTGTAGACTTCAAATTAGTGGTTCTTCTTTGGTGGGAAATAGTTTGCCAACTTTTCTACGGCGGTTAAATAATCTTCTGCTTCTCTTGGACCGTTTCAAACATCGTTTACTTCCTCTCCTGCATAGTGTAAAAGCAATGCACGTCTACGCTTTGTGTTTCTGATGTCCATTCCAATCAGAAGGTTATCAAGTAGTTTCACCCACTTCTTCCATCAAACATCAGGTGCATTTTCGTGGACTGAGAATGGCGGGAAAATGTGCAAACTTGCTGCCATTATCAGATATATATATACTTTCAATACAACACGGTATCAGGTCTGTAATGATTTTCTGAGTAGAGTGACAGAACTGTCCTTATTTTTCCCTTATTATCCTCAGCATTTTCAGCCATATGCTCGTCGCCATTGTAATGTTTGGGTTTTGTAATGAAAGAGGAAAAGACATGTTTCTACAATCACATGTTTATTCCATAGCATACAAATTACTGACTTGTTTGTCACACCTTCATCTAGCACCATATCTATCAGCCATGTCTCCGATCTCTAACATGCCAATTCAGCAGGGGGAAAGTCTATATTACCGTATAGTACTACTCCTTCTAGAACACTACTACACCCAACCTATCAAATGTAGAAATCGATTGACAGACTCTTTTTTCCAGCTATTTTCCTTTTTCGTATATATACACAAGTGTTTAGTTTCCAATCAGTAGATTTTACAAAGGGTTACACAAGGTCAGTGGTATTTGTCTCTAATCACATAATACTGTATTTCATAGTCCATCAACAATATGCATATAATTTAGTCTTTTCTACAAACTACAATTTTTATCGTGATATTCATGACCTATGAAACGTTATAAATTGGTAGCCAGCCTATTTTAAGAATGGTGAAAGTAATCATGATTACAAGGGATTATAAAACGTTTTATTATGTATATCTCAGTTTGTGCGTTGCGGCTGTTCATAGAAGTACCTAAATGTAGATTTTGCCAAGACATCATGATCCCTGGTCATTTTCAGTATATGGTTATTCAGTTCGTTTACAGAACACAATTGATCCATTCATTACAAGTGTGGGCGTAAATGACAAGTGGTCGCTAATTGCAGAGGTCTTTCAAGAAGATATGTACCTACATTGCTACAGTAAAGAAAATAAACTAACCATACTAATACTGCTATCAATGGTTTTATTTCAGGGATTATTTTCCACAAAATTGAAATATTTCTTCAGCCTTTTTTTCTATTTTTGAGATGACTATGACAGTTTAGACCAAGTAACAAAAATATTGTAGTTTCAATACTTACAATCTGTATTGTGAAGGATATCATGAAAAGGAAGAAAATAAGAATTCAATAATATGGTTGATGAATATCAAGACAAGTAGGAACATACTAATATTACTTGTTGTAACAGTGAAATTCTATCAAATTCATTGGTTAAATGCATCCTCTATCATAAACAAATTAATTCTTTCTTAACAATCAGCAAGCAACATATGGCCAAATGTCTTTTGATGCATATCTTGCATTACAACAAACTTGTTGACATTGACTCAACCTCAATATACTTGAGTTTTCTTTACAAACTAAAATATATAACATTACAGGCATGACCTATGCCATTTTAGGAGTCTGTAGTAAAAAGAAAAGTTTGAAAACAGTCATCGTTGCCAAGTAATAAATATAGTTTGGTGGTGTTAACCTCTGTTTTTGCATTGTATTCATTCTTAGTAGCATCAAAATGCAGAATGTTTAGAGACATTAAGGAGTCTGGTCATGTTCAGCAGACAGTCACATAGTTGGTATATATATATATAACAAATCCACTGTTCATTACAATTGTGGATGTAAATCACAAATGGTCACACATTGTACAGGTCTCTCAAGACGGTTGTACTGTACAAACATTTTTATGATAAGTAAAAACTGAACATGCTAATTTTTCTATCAAAAATTATATTATGTCCTTGTCTTCGGACTCTTGGTCATGAATTCGCCTTAGGCCATCAAAAGCAAAGTTAGATTTTTGATTTTTTCTCGCAGTTTGCCTAGCTATATTTATCAGTTTCATTTTAGGGATTATTTTTCACAAAACACAAGTTTATTAGAAATATAAATAATTATTTCTTCCTTTTCATTAACTCGTTTGAGCTGACAATATAACTATTTATACCAGGTAACATAAACTTTCGTGATATAATACTTACAAACTCTTGTTTGATGGACATCTTGGAAAAGAAAATAACGAGAATTCAATAATAAATGATTAATATCAATATCAATATAAATATACAAAGATCACTCGCTGTAAAAGTGTATCTAAATCAAACTTTTTGCTTACACGTAAAATCAATTAAAATAAATTCTTCCTTGAAAATCAACAATCTATATATGTCTAAATCTCTTTTCATACATAACTTGCATTACACCACGCTTCTTACTGTAGTCGGAAAATCCAAAACATGTATGAATGAAGATATGAATGAACTATGCATGTTTATGTGTATTCATGCATGAATCCATGTACTTAGGATGCATTCCTTGTATTTTATGATTCTGATATTGCGAAGCAACTGCGAGTTATATTTTGCAAATAAATCAATATATTTCCACAAAGTTCTCATGCATTTCTGGATAGCTCACAATTTTAGAAATCATTTCAGCAATATTAGAAAACATCATCAAAAATTAAACTGATTCAATGAATCGTTAGATATCCACAAAGTTCTTACATTCTGTTGCGTATAAGAGTAAATAAATAAATAAATAAAAATAAATGAATAAATAAATAAATATATAAATAAACAAATAAATAAATGGAAACAAAATCTGAACAAGAAGATAAAACAAATCAAATTTTTTAGGTAGATGACAGTTCAGAGCCTAATTATAATTGAATCATTCTTAATGTGTGCAATTTGAAATTGACACAAATATAGTTAAGCATTACAATGCTAGATGAAAACACTAAAACGACTAAACAAACAGTTAAAACTGTTTTGAGAGACCACCCGACCTGCCAACAAAATATGTTACTTAAAACAAGTGGTCTCTGAAGCAGACTTGTACAAGAAGCCACGATTCAAAGCTGAATAATATACTTCCACGGTCGAATCATACTTCCCGGATATAAGAACAATTGACACAAGAAAGAAAAGGATGCCAACATTACATCGCTGGATAAAAACAAAACACAAGTAAAGGCACAGCAAAAAATGTCTTGAAAGACCGCTTCATCTCAAACCAAAAAAACGTGTTCCCTCAAGACAAGTGGTCTCCAATAGCAGGCATGTACAAAAAGAATAGAATCCAAGGTAGAATTGCAGCACCTTTGAAGAAGGAAAATCAACCGTAGTCACTTTGTAGATATTCATATTTAATGACAAAATATTGTATGGATTCATCTAAAACCAAACTACAAAAAGAGATAATCCAAATATTAAATATGAATCACATTCATCCTTAAAGACATGTAACTGAATTAGTATCTCAAATATACCGATGTTTAAATTTATACTTTTTCACTACTTTCTGGGTCAGTATTTCTTTACATCGTTAAAATTTGTCTCCTTTTAGTTGGAGTTTCTGTTATGGTGATTAAGGTACTAAACGTTTATTACCAGTGCTCAACAGTAACTACTATTAATATATATATATATCTATATATATATATATATATATATATATATATATATATATATATATATATATATATATATATATATAGACAGAGAGAGAGATAGAGACACACAGACGGAGACAGAGCCAGAGAGACAGATATGTAGATATAGAGATAGAGATATATGTACATTGGGCATGTAGGAATAACTGACATAACAATACACCATTATTCCATCCACAAACATTATAGTTTATTCACAAACCATGGTCAGTGGCTTAATTTGCATAACATACAGGGATTAAATCTATAAACAAAGATAGTTATCGACCACAACAACTTCAAGAGACTTTGCCTTTATGTATGCGATGTAACTTCGGAAAAAAATGCAAAAAACAACACAATCAATGTCAAGGAAATCCGGGAAACAATTATGCCCTGCTGGTTTAATAACCAAAAACTTCTTTTAATACCACGCAATAAGGATTAACTCCAAAAATGACTACTACCTTTCGCACAAAAGTGGCACTTCGTGGCATGTTCTTTAGTCTGGTTCACAGTTTTATTATAAATGACACTAAATATGTGACTTGTCAAATTGACCGAACGATTGCCATGCTCATTTTGCGTTTTTTTTTCTTTCTTCAATATTAGATTCTGATGTATACATGAATAAAAACATATAAAAGAAAACATAATCTGAAAAATAAGATTAACGAAAATACAATTTTTTGGGGAAAGTTGACATCAAACTCCCTCATTGGGGTTTAAATCATACTTCCAAGATATAAGAGGAATCGAAACAAAATATTGTAAAGGATGCCATCATTACATTGCTGGTTAAAACAAATAACAACTAAAGATGAAATAAGCCCTGTTTTGAGAGACCACTTCATCACAAAATAAAAAATGTTCTCTCAAGACATGTGGTCTCTAATAGCAAGCCTGTACAAAAAGACCAGAATCCACGGTAAAATTTCAGTACTTTAGAAGAAGGTAAAACACCACAATTACTTTACATATATCAGCTTCAATATTCATAGTTCTTGGAAAACTATTGCATGGATTCATGTGGAATCAAAAATATATGGCCAGAAAGAGATACTTGAAAGATTAAATGTCAATCACATTTATATTTGTAGATGTAATTACATGAATTGGCATATACAATCATTTCTAATTTACTCCTTTTATTTTACAACACCCTGAAGATTGTTTCGCCGACCTTTTAATCTACTATTTTGAAATAGTTTCTTCTTTTTCACTTCTTTCAATTGCGATAATGCTTTCTCCAGTGTTAAAATTGTATCCTTGTACTTGTATTTTCTCGCATATATATTAAGGAGCTAGGTGTTAACATTATTAGTGCTCAACTGTAACAACTAACGACTAAACAAATGGTTTTGATTAGGCTTTGTTTGTGGACACACACACACACACACACACACACACACACACACACATATATATATATATATATATATATATATATATATATATATATATATATATATATATATATATATTACATGCAACAATGAATGAAATAAAAATACAAAGAAAATCATTTATTTGAAGACTCAGGTCAGTGGCTTAATTTACATATAACATACAGGGATGAATTTTGTAAAGAAAAGATCCAACAGACTGCACCAACTTCAACTGATGACTTGATGTGTGGGATGTGATCATTATAACATCGATTAAAAAGGAACAAACAACCCAATCCTTTAGCAATATCAATCAAATCCTGGAAACAATAGTAACTTGCTGATTAAATCCAAAAACAAACTATGTACACAAACACTAGCATGACAATTACATTAGCCTGGTTTATAGTCTATACAACAAATCACACTAAACACTTGACCTGCCAAATTTACAAACAGTTGCCAAACTACATTTTCTTTCAAGGTTCTAAGAAAAGTTAGGTATTTCTCAGCCATTTTGATTCCGTTTTTAAGATGACTGTATGGTTGTTAAGACCAAGTTAAAGAAATTGCTGAGATATAATACTTACCACCTATTTTGAGAACTCGTTCTTGAAAAAGAAGAAAATAACAAGAATTCAATAATATGATACTGATTAATAATAATATAAATAGGAACGTACTACTATCACTTGCTATAAAATTAAAATTACATGAAATTTACTGAATACATTTATCCTACATAATTATAAAACAATTTCTTTCTTAACAATAGTTAAGTTATACATGGCTAAATCTCTTTCGTTACATACTTTGCATTACAACAAACTTATTACCATAGAATAAGACATTCCAATATTTGGATACATGTATATATGAAGGCTTTATGCATGCTTATGTGCATTCATGCATGCATCCATGTAGATATATATTGTTTAGCATGTACCCATGGTAGTTTGTTATTCTAAACGAGTTTGCACAGAAAATGCGAGTTATATGTTGCAAATGACACTATATCTTTCCACAAAGTTTTCATACATTTATGGACACCACTCAGCTTCGGAAATGATTTCAAACAAATTTAGGAAACAACCTCAAAAAAATACGCGTTATATTTGACAAATAAAGCAATATATTTCCACAAGGTTTTGATGTATTGCTGGATGGGACTCAATTTTAGAAATAAGTTTAAGCAAACTTAGAGAAATAAACTCATAAACGAAATCATCTTGCTAATCTTTACATCTCCACAAAAATTCGGATAACGGTACATACATGTTATTTTGGAAATAAGCTCAAACGCAACCTGAATAAGAAGATATAAAGTCAAATAGTTCCACGCAGATGGGAATTCACTGCCTGATTTGGATTATGTTCCTTTTCTTCCTGTATCACTATAGTAGCCTGATTTTTTGTAGATAAAGTGCCGTTGAAATCCATAGAAAGACCAACGATTATCCAGCTCTCTGGATTACCGTTTCTGTTGGTATTAAATGTAATTGTTTTGAGGGAAATTAGGTCCGCCAATAGATTAGTCAACCTAGGAGATGTAGAACGTGGACATGGATTTGCTGTTGAGGACACCACTTTAGAAAATCCCGGACAATAATTCAAAAGTCTGGAGACTTGGTTTCGCCCTGCCATATAAGAGTTGTCGGACAAAATGAGAACTGTTATTCCATGTCTGTTTTCCAGCCACCAGTGAAAGACTTTCTAAAAGGTTTTGATCTCGATAAAGTTTATATGTAAATAATTATCCGGAGATGGGTCTCTTCTATACAGATTGAGATTGGCTGAGGTTGTACATTCAAAGGTATCCCCAACGCGAGTCCAGTGAGGTTTCCCTACTTCGAGATGGAACCGCAGATCGTGAACATTGTTCTGAGAATCAAAGTTTGGTATCCATTTTGACCACATAATATGTGTAAATGGAGCCCAAAAATGCGACATATGATTAAGATGTCCACTGCACCAAAGTCCGCAGGTGATGTAATTCACTAAGCGATTGATTGTTCCGAAAAAGCAAGGAATCTACCACTGTACTAATTCCATTCTCCTTATATGGGAGATATATTCTGTCTACTTGAATGTTGCGTTCCACAACTCGACGACAGAAATCTTAAGATGGTGTGAGGTCTGGTATGTCCTTGTTGGGAAGGAGACTGAAACTGATAATAAGGGAAACAAGTGATATCATATCGTGCTCTAAGATAAAACTTACTTGTGTGTTTCCTTTTGTTTTTGTAGGCGAATCACGAAACGTCAGGAAGCCGAGTGAAGGGGGGCATGAACTCACCCCTCTTGTATATACATACTGATTCTGCAAATAACGTCATTTAAAACCCATAGTTGCATTCCATCGTGAACCCAAGAGTGAAAACAATTTGATTTAATGCACTTACGATGACGACAAAAATAGAAGAGTGACGTGTTTAGAGCTGAAGTTACTATGGCCAAAGGGCATGTCCATACATCGTCATGGCCACTCTTCCCCTTTTGGCCACACGGATTGGAGCATTCTCCTGCAGGGAAGACTGATAAGGGGGCGTAAAAATGATGATATTTCAGAGCAAGGATTGTCTAGTGCTGCAAAACTCTTTAGGCAATGATCGCCTTTTCGTTGCCTCATTTCCACTTACGTTCGCGGAAAGATAGTTCTTCATGGTTGATCTAATAATTAAAGAGTTATGATAATTACGGATGTGTGACGTGGCCTATAATTGTCATTAAGAACGTGGAGGTTAAGCTAATGCACTTCGTTCCGCCATTTGTGGGAAGATACCTGCAGTTACGGCCATGGCCATGTTATGTTGGGCCTCTTTTGTTACTAAGTGGACCTTTCTGCAAACTGGCCCCACGCATGTTCAATGAGAATCGGGGTGGGAGAAAATAATAGTTGTTTCTCCAATTGAATGATCGCAATATATACCGGATCCAACGTTGATCCCACGGTCATGAAATTACAGATGAATATGCAAATTGCATGTGAGGTTTGACGAACTGCCGAACTACCGTCGATAGACGCATGGGGCTTGTTATTTACAATGTAATTAACTCAGCATGTCAGTAATTTTGTCAGATTGTGGAAGCAATTGAGAGCAAATCTGCTTTAGACATTGAGCACTTGATGTCAGTCAGAACTGCAGACAAGGTAGCTTTTGCAGAGAAATGAGGACAGTCCATCGATTTGTTGTTGGATGAAAACTTGTTTAGTCCAACACTGTACGGCTGAGTTTTCAAGAATCACTGTAGAATCTAATAACGACGAGGGAATTTAAGGGCAAGAGCTTGTCGTTGTGGACTAATGTAGTGAAGCCGGTGTCTCACGTGCTTGCATTCTGCGGGTTTTATCAAGAATGTATGCAAGTTTGTGTGTATGCAAGCAATCAAGTATAGATGTATTTTGTTTTGTAGTGTTGTTATTTTGTCATTATCAACGTGTTCGTGAGGACAATATTCGTAATCATCTGCAAATGAATCGAGTGATTCTAAGAGGCTTTCAAATTTTACTTAATTTTGCTAATGTCTTCAATGAAAGATATTACGTAGATTATTTAAACTATCCATAAACAGTTACACGTTAGCAAATCCCTCACATACTGTTGCATGTATGTTTTACAGAATTACAATCAAATAAAACCTAGACTAGATGTTCCTCTGCCTGACTCTGATCATGCTTACCGGATATAACAGGACTTTGACAAAATATATATTTCAAGGCACTAATATTACATTGCCGGAGGATAAAAAAGATCAAATATGTAAATATTGGTACGGAAAAGAGAACAAATTAAAGATACCAATATTGCTATAAAACGCATCTATGATTACAGTATTGTCCGAATCTTTTCTGTGATTTTAACGTACATCATCAATAGGATAGTTAGAACTGATATGTCATTTGTCAAAGTTTCTGCTGCTTTTCTTCCTCAGGTTTCTCACGGGAATTATTTTACAGAGAAGAACATGGATTATTTTACAGACAAGAGGAACAATAAGAACACACTAAAATGATGCTGATGAATATCAGCAAAATTAGCAACACATTCATATAAGGTATTGTAAAGGAGAAGTTCTAATTTCTATATCCTCTACAATAATAAAATTCTTTCTTTTTAATGGACTAGCCATAAATGACCACGTCTTTCATTACATAACTTCTACTATAACAAACGTGTTAGGACGTTCAGATCTTTTCATGCTTGTACATTTGAAGTGTGTATGTGTGTTTATGCTTAAGCATCCATTATAAAATCTATGTATATATGTATTTTCGTATGCATTCATGTTATTGTGTCATTCATAAGGATATCAACATTATATTGCTAGATCATAACAAGAAACAAAGATGAAAAGAAAATACCCAAACATCCCAGTATTGTTATCAACGACAGCTGTAATTTCCACTTCAAGTGATTCTGATCTGTGATTTTAGCTTACGTCCTATACAACATAGTTATATCTTTCATTTCTTCTTTCACAGTTTCTGCATATTATCTTCCTCGGTTTCATCTTGGGGATTATTTGACATAAACAAAAAACTATAACAACAATAATAATATTACCTTCTTTGTTCTTTCTTTGAGATGACTTTCTGGTGGTATCAACAACGTTATTCTTACGCGCTGAATAGTGAAGGATATTGTGGAAAAGAAATCAAACAATAAGAACTCAATAATATGATACAGAAAACTAACATAACATGTCAAGGAGAAACAACAACAAAATTAGGTATTTTCTCTGTAATGATACAACTAAATTTTTTCTCAACAATGAACAAATGATAAATGGCTAAATCTGTTACATTACATATCTTATAACAAATATATTAGCATAGACTTGGACGTTCCCATGCTATTATCAGTCATATATGTATACATTTTTATATGTAAGCATGTATGCATGTATCCAGGTAGATATTATTATCGTATGTAATCATGCTATTTTACCATTCTCAATGAGTTCACGGGGAAAATGTGTTATCTTTTGAAAATGAATCGATATGTTTCCACAAGCTTTTCATACATTACTGGATAACTCTCAAATTTGGAAATTATTTGAAACAAATTAGAAAAAAAACTAAAAAATTATGATAATTCAACGAACCTGTCTGTAATATCCTTGCATTCTGTTGCATACATGATATTTTAAAAGTACAATTAAACCAAAACTAAACACATAGATCAAAACGCAAACTTTTTCAGGAACGTTGTCTTGGATCATGCCTATTGGATATTAGAGGAAAGTGACAACATATACAGTGAAGGACACCAACACTGCAATGATAGATGATAGCAAAAAATATACAAAGATTGCTGCAGAAACGAAACTAAACTGTACATGTCAATATTGCTATCAATGGCATCTATAATATCCATGCCGTCTGACTCCTATTTTAGCTCACGTTGTTGTTGTTGTTGTTGATGGGTTTAACGCCATTTTTCAGCACAAGATAGGCTATACATAGCGGCCAGTATTAACCCTTTACCTCATAGAACATAGTGACAAAGTGCTTCTTGCTATAAATAGAACACCTGTTACCTAGTCGACCGCATACGCATAGCCTGCCTGTGAACTGTTAAGCAATGTAGTGTATGTTACGTTTAACAGCAATTTTTACCATTTTACATTTTTGGTACACATCTATTATATGTGGAACAATTTAAGAGTAAAGTCCGATTGTTATACCTGTGTAATTATTTATCCCGGAAGAATGTGTTATGTGCTTTAAAATCTGGAGAAAACTCGTTCACCGTCATGTCAGTGAGGCCGTGTGACCAACCGTAGCTGCCATTTCTCATACTCGAAATTTACAAGATTTTTGTCTGCGTCAACATCACTAAGTCATCTAAATTTGATAATTTATAAAAACTAATTGCAGCCTATATGAATATCAGAGCTTTTACCTAGGTTACTGAATCTTTCATAGTTATGATTCTAATCATGACAACTTCGTAAGAACTGAATGAAATCCGCGACCGCCATTTTGGAGAGTGGAGATTAAGACCCAGTTACTTTAAATAGCAGATATCGACCAGTACACAAACAGTGACCACGTGATCTGACGTAATTGTCATTCGCAGAAATGAATGTAGTATCTAATAAGGGGTTTTCCCCGAAGGTGGCGCTACGAAAATCGGCTTAAAATGGCTGATGTTTACAGCCGACGTCAAAAGGCGCTTCCATGGGACTTTTGTAGAAGCGTCAAAAGTCGCTTCGATCTGACTTTTGTAGAGGCGTCCAAAGACGGTTGTATGAGGTAAAGGGTTAATCGTGGAGGAAGAACCCGGAAACCCCCCGGAAAGAACCACCGACCCACGAGAAGCTACTGGCAAGCTTTCTCACATACCCACATTATCCGAATCCGATCCAATATTGTGATCAAAGACATGTCTAACTTCAATGTCATCTGACTCATATCTATCATTCTAATTGACATATACAGCATAGTTAAATTTTTTATTTCTTCTTTCAAAATTTCTGTAGCTTTTCTTCCTTATATCATGTCTGGGATTATTTTACAGAAAAACACAAGCTTATTAGAAAACGTATGTATTTTCTGCAAGTATGTTCTGTCTCTGCGATAACTATATGATGGTTCAGACAAAGTTACAAAAACGGTTAAGACATTACGATCCGATTTGAGAGCCATATAAAAAAATAAGAACTCAATAAATTGACACTGATTAATATCGATACAAATATTAACATAATTGTATAACATGTTGTATCAAATTTACTATTTAATTAGATAACTTCTATTATATCAAACTTGCTATTATCGGCAAGGAAATGCTAATACTTTTATGCATGTATTTATGAAGGACTAATATATCTGTATGAGTATGCATGCAGTTATCCATGTAGATATGTATTGTATAATTTATTTCTATTAGTATGCCATTTTTCTTCAGTTTACTAGAAAAATACACGTTATCATTTGCAACAAAATCGTTATATATCCAGTTTTAATATATTGATTGATAGCAAGTAATTTTAGAAACGACTTGAAGCGAACGTTATAAATATATACTCAGAATTTATAAGTATTCAGTGAACATTTCCATGTCCATAAAGCCCTCTAATTCTGCCACATACACGATATTTTGCAAATTAACTCAAACAAAATCTTACCAACAAGACAAAACAAAATAAATCGTCCGAAGCAGATATGATTCCACTGTCAGATTTGAATCTTGCTTACTGGATTGCAATACTCTAGGTTCTTTGTTTTTCATTTTTCATTTTCACTTTGTATTCTTGGGAAATAAAGTATTTGTTGAATATTACAAAGCTTGTTGCTGTCCACTCTCATATCATTTATTTTGAGGGCATAAACTCGCAATAGAACATATTCATGTTATTTTCATAATCGCAATGAGTTTAACATGACATACAAGTGATATCTTTCAACTGAATTAATACATTTCAACAAGCTTTTCATATGTTGCTGGATAACAATTAATTTTGGAAATGAAATCAGGAAAAATCACAACTGTAAACTAAGAAAAGGCAATTACTCAAATGATCGTTACATGTCATGAAAGCCCTCCTATTCTGCTGCATACATGATATTTTGGAAATAAACAAAATTTGAACAAGTAGATTACAAATGATGGGATTCCACTGCACGATTCGGATCATGCTTTTTGGATATAACAGGAAACTGACAAGAATATAATAAAGGATAAAAACTTTACGTTAATGGATGATATTAAAAACAAATTAAAGATTAAAGAATTGTAAGAGAAAAGACAATATACTAAACATACCAATATTGCTATAAAAGCCATCCATAATTTCCATGTCATCTGTTTCTTATCTATCATTTTAGCTTATCTCATCCACAGCAAATGTAGATCTGTTATTTCTTCATTACATGTTTATCAAGCACTCTATCCTCAGTTTCATGCAAGGGATTCTTTTACACAAAACACAATGACAATAGAGAAAATAATTTCATTAGCTGCCTTTATTCTGTCTATGAAATTTCAGTATAACTGTTCAAAGTTACAGAAAATGTCGAGATATAATGCTTACCTTCTGCTTTGGGAAGTATATCTTGAACAAGAAGTAAGATGACAAGAACTCAATAATATGATACTGATTACCCTCAATATAAACTTGAACATACAAGTATAAAGTGTTGTAAGAGAAAATTTGGTCAAAAATATTCGTTACGTGTATCCTCTATAATAATACAGAAATATTTCTTCTTAAAAATCAGGAAGATTTATATGCAGTTGTTGTTATTTTGGTAGGCTTTAACGCCATGTTTCAGCACAACATAGGCTATACATGGCGGCCAGTATTAATGGTGGAGGAAGAATCTGGGAAAACCCCAGACTTGGTGATTTCCTTTTGAACCTGCTGTTCCGCTTTAATCTTTCTTCATATCAGTACGAATGAGGGTTTGTCATAGTTATTGTGTTAATTGTTCAATTGCATATTTTAATTGCATGGCAGGCAGTCCGTATCTGCTCTTGTCATCACGCAAAGCGCAGTAAGCACGCGAACTTCAGGTCAATTACCCTTTTTGCCTGGTACAATCTCATGCAGCTAAAATATATGTATGCCTCGGGAATACCTAAATTTTAGCGATTGTGCGCTCTGGTGTTCAGGTACCCCTCTCATTTAAAACCACGCCGATCATGCCAGAAACATTCCCAATTGTCGTCTTTGCACAATAAATGTTACCCAAACAAGTGGGTTAAAGCTGTTGAACAACACTCGAGACCTTTCTGTTTTCAGATGACGGTGAACAAAAAGTGAGTGGATACATCGGTGAATTCCACTTGGCCTTTGTAGAAAAAATCCCGGAGTAGTCTTGCACCAGATGCGGCAGTGTACGATTCAGCATTTTTACGTGCACGTGCGATGATTCCTAACTCGCCTGGAATCAGTTGTGGCACGTCAGAGTGATTCAAAATGAAAATTTAAACTTGCCCTTAACAGAAGTATATGACGGTTTGTGCCAGGGTTTGGTAACATCATTCTGAAACCGATATTCCTCGAGAAGTTGAGCAAATTTTTGGTATCGATTATATCATCCGATTCCAGATGGTCTAGATCCCCGTCGTAAATGCCACAACTTATCACCACGGTCTGAATCCTTCACTTATACATAAGGGTAAAATACATCATAAACATAAACATCCAAGACCGTTAAGAACCCGCCAGGATAAGCTTTTAGTGCTTCAAACTGAATTTTATCTTCAGTGACTAATGATACTGGCAATGCAACATTGTAAACTTTCACCGTTCTGCCTGGTAATTCGTGATGTTAATGGTACATGATATCAACCAATATACCAATTATCATTTATCAACATTCCCATTCGAACTTACCCACCATCACTTAAAACTATGTTAAACAAATATGATCCAGACTAGCACGCATTTAATATGCGGCTTTTAGATCTATCAAATGGATTTTCAATAAGAGAAGTTAAGATGAATATACCATTCACTAAGGCTGCGGCAGTGTATTTTTTTTTTCTTTGATTAATGATCCTGATATTGAGCAATTTGAAATTACTAAATTATGGGAACGGGAGCAATTTCTTATTGAATGAATTGCATTATTGCAATATTATCTATACCGATATAGTTTTTGATAAACGCAACCGATACATGACAGTATCTGATCCCACCGCTGTCAGTGAGCTCAACCACAAGGTCTCCTTTTTCACCTTAATACAATTTGAAGAAGAAGATCACAAATGATGGGATTCCACTGCATGAATGGGATCATGCTTACTGGATATAACAGGAAACTGACAAGAATATAATAAAGGATTAAAACGTTACGTTAATGGATGATATTAAAAACAAATTAAAGTTTAAAGGATTGTAAGAGAAAAGACAATATACAAAATGTACCAATATTGCTATAAAAGCCATCCATAATTTCCATGTCATCTGATTCTTATCTATCATTTTAGCTTATCTCATCCACAGTAAATGTAGATATGTTATTTCTTCATTACATGTTTATCAAGCACTCCATCCTCAGTTTCATGCAAGGGATTCTTTTACACAAAACACAATCACAATAGAGAAAATAATTTCCTTAGCTGCTTTTTATTCTGTCTATGAGATTTCGGTATAACTGTTCAGACAAAGTTACAGAAAATGTCGAGATATAATGCTTACCTTCTGCTTTGGGAAGTATATCTTGAACAAGAAGTAAGATGACAAGAACTCAATAATATGATACTGATTACCCTCAATATAAACTTGAACATACAGGTATAAAGTGTTGTAAGAGAAAACTTGGTCAAAAATATTCGTTACGTGTATCCTCTATAATAATACAAATATATTTCTTCTCAAGAATCAGGAAGATTTATATGCAGTTGTTGTTATTTTGGTAGGTTTTAACGCCATGTTTCAGTACAAGATAGGCTATACATGACGGCCAGTATTAATGGTGGAGGAAGAATCTGGGAAAACCCCAGAAAGAACCACCGACCCACGGGAAGCTGCTGGCAAGCTTTCTCACATATCCACATTGGCCGAATCCGAGACTCGAACTAATGCAGACAGAGGTGCGATGGCAGTAATCCGTAACGGAGAGCGCTTTAGACCACTCGGGGCCCCATATTTATATGCCTGAATAGGTTTCAATAGATATGTTGTATAGCAACAAACGTGTAACCATACACTTGGACGTTATCGGATTTTTATGCATGTATCAGTACATGTTTCCTGCAATGTTATGGGTATAAAATCATTCATGTACCCATGTACATATGTATTTTAGCTTGTAGTCTACTTAGTTTGTCGGGGCCCCGAGTGGCCGAGTGGTCTAAAGCGCTCTCCGTTACGGATCACTGCCATCTCACCTCTGTCTGCGGCGGTTCGAGTCTAGGATTCAGACAATGTGGGTATGTGAGAAAGCTTGCCAGTAGCTTCGCGTAGGTCGGTGGTTCTTTCCAGGGTTTTCCCGGGTTCTTCCTCCACCATTAATACTGGCCGCCATGTATAGCCTATCGTGTGCTGAAAAATGGCGTTAAGCCCCAAAACAACAACAACAACTTAGTTTGTCATTCTCAATTAGTATATTAGGAAAAACTAAGTATCTTTTGTAAATGACTCAACATATCTTCACATAGTATTCATATATTGCTGAATTGCGCTCAGTAGTGCAAAATAACTGCAAACCATGCTAGATAAATAAACTCATAAATCTAAATTATTCAGCTAATCTTTGCATTTCCACAAAACAATCACATTCTTCTGCATTCATTATATTATTTGGAAATTATCTCAAACGAAACCTGAACAAGAAAATAAATATCACATTTTCGAGGCAGATGGGATTCAACATCCTGATTTTGGTAATGCTTACTGGATATAATAGGAAATTCACAACAAAATAGTGCGAAGGATTCGAACATTAAATTGATGGATGATAACGAAAAAGAAGCTACGAATTCTAAGTTTGTTACGGAAAATATAAATATAACAAACATTCAAACTTTGCTATCAAGGGCACCATTCTATGTAGCCTGACTCCAGCCTATAGTTTTAGCTTACGTCATTTAGTGTATAGTTAGAACCTCTATTTATTCTTTCAAATTTTCCTTTCCTAATTTCATCATCGATGATTCTTTTGAACAAACCAAAAGGCTATTTAGAGAAAATAATTTTATTTTATGCCTTTTTATTCTGTCTCCAAGATGATTCAATCACTATTTAGAGATATAATACTAACGAGCTGTTTTGTGAAGGATATCATAGAAGGAACAGATATAACAAGAGCTCAATAACATGACACTGATAAATATCAATATAAAAAGGAACATACTAGTATAACTTGTTGTAAATGAGAAATTATATCAAATTTGCAGGTTCACTGAATCCTCTGTAATCATGCAACTAGGTTTCTTCTTAATAATCAACAAGATATATATGCCTCAATCTTTGATTGCATATCTTGAATTATAACAATCTTGTTACAATAGAATACGACTGTCCGATATTTCTATGCATGTATCAGTGAATGATATATCCATATTTATAGTTATGCAATCATTCATGTATCGATGAAGAAATATATTTCAGAGTGCATTTCTCTTATTTTCTCATTGCAACGAGTATGCCAAAAAATTGCAAATCATCTTTTACATATAAATCGATATATATCTACAAGGTTTTAATATGGGGCTGGGTAGCACAAAATTCTGGAAAAAGTTTTGATGCAGAATTAGATAAATAAACTCAATTAAATAAATTAATTAAATTTATTCAACGAATTGTTACATATCTAGAAAGCCCTCGCATTATGATGCATACATGATATTCGGCAAATCATTTCAATGAAAATATAAACAACAAGATGAAAAATCAAATTTGTTGGAGGCACATGAGATCTTGATTCCTGGATATAACCGGAAATCGACAAAACGTAGAGAGAAAGATATCAACATTACATTGGTGGATTATAACGAAACACAAGCTAGTAATTGCACTAGTTTTACTGAAATTAGAATAAACAAATTTTCTCATCAAATTCCATTATAATTTCCTCGCCATCTGACTCTTATCTATGATTTAATTTCACTCCAGTTACAACATATTGAGATCTTTCATTTCTTCCTTCACAATCTCCGTACCTCTCCATTCTCAATTTCATCTCGGAGTTTATTTCAGACAAAACACAATTATATCTGAAATCATAATTATATATTCAGTTTTATCATCTCTCTCTGCAATGACTGAACAACTATGTGGACTAAGTAAAAGAAAATGTCGAGATATAATACTTACCACCTGTTTTGCAAAGGATGTCAGACAATGGAAAGAGAACGATAATTTAAAAATAATATACCGTTTAATATCAATATAAATAAGAACATACTAATATAACATGTTGTAATGGAGAAATTATATCAACGTTACTGCTTAAGTGTATTCTCTACAGCAACACAACTGACGTCAAATTGACAATCAGAAAGCTATATATCCCTAAATCGATTTTATTACATATCTTTTATTATAACAAACTTGTTACCATAGACCATTACGTTCCGATGGCTTTTTGGTGTGCATCAATGAATAATGCACGGAGGTGTATCTGTATGCATGCAGTAATGCTTGGATCCATGAAGATACGTATTTTAGTACTTATTCCTCTTACGTTTTCATTCTCAACCAACATACTAGGATAATGCAAGTTATATGTTACTGATGAATCGTTATATATTCACAAGGTTTCATATAGTTCTGGATTGTACTCAATGTTGGAAATGATTTAAAGCAAAATTATATAAATATATTCAGAATATAAACTTATTCAAAGAAGAGTAACATGTCCATAAACCCATCGCACTCTGCTTCATACATGCTATTTTGGAAAGAAGCTCAAACAATATCATAACAAGAAGACAAACATTAACATGTTCCGAGGATAATTCGGATCATGCTTACATGAGATAATATAATACTGATAACACCTATAGTGAGAGATACCACGATTGCATTTTTAAATGATGAGCGAAAACCTAAAGACTGAATGATTGTTACAGATCAACAAATAAAATGAACACGTCAATAATGCTATCAAAGGCATCTATCATTTAGATGTGATATATGTAAATATGTATTTTAGCATGTAATCCTCTTATTTGTTCAATATCAATGAAGATAATAGGAAATTGCAAATTATCTTTTAGGAACCAAGCGATATGAATCCAAAAGGATTTCATAAAGTGTTTGTTGGCACTCAGTTTGCAGACGATTTCAAGCATTAGATACATAAACACAGAAAACACAGAAATTATAATTCTTCAACGAACTTTTACATGTGAACAAAGCCCTTGCATGTTGATGCAAATATGAGATTTTGGAAATAAGCTGACGGAATCTGAACAAGAAGATAAAAGAAGCATTTCTGGAGGCAGATGGCATTCCGCTTCCTGATTCGGATCGAGTTTATTGGATATAATAACATATTGACAAAAATATAGTGACGGATACGAACATCACCTTCCTGGATGATAACTGAAATCACTCTAAAGTTTTAAAGATTGTAAAGGAAAAGAATAGAAAATAAACACATCAACATTGCTCTCCAGGTATCTTCTGTGTCCTGTGACCCTTACCTATGATTTTAGCTTATGTTATCTATAGAACTGTGAGCTATGTTATTTTTCTGTTTCTGTTTCTGCAGCTTTCTCTCCGAAGTTGCATCTTAGGGGTTATTTTGATACTACTCATTGTTTACAGGAACACTAAATATATTTTCTACCTTTCTGTTCTGTGTCTAAAAAGACACTATGAAGGTTTAGACAAAGCAGCAGAAAATGTAAAGATACAATAAGCACGAGCTGTTTTGTGAAGGATATCATAAAAATAAGATCACAATAACTCGATAACATGTCACTGAATAATATCAACATAAACAGAAACATGTCAGTATTACGTGTTTTAAAGAAACAAGTATATCCAATTTACTTGCCAACTGCATCCTCTTTAATAATATAACATATTTTCAACTGAACATTTAGCAATCAACGAGCTATATATGCCTAAAACTTTCATTATATGTTTTGTACTACAACAATCGTTTTACCATCACCTGGGACGTAGCGAGATATGCATGCATGAAAGAATGATTTACGCGCACTTATTTGTATGCAGTCAGTCAGGTATCCATATAAATAATTATATTAGCAATTATTCTCCTGATTTTGCCATTCACCAGAATTATAAGAAGAAACTGAAAAATATTTTTTATAAATGATCAGTATATGTCAATAAGGTTTTCAATTATGCTAGACATCACTCAGTTTTAGAAATAATTTCATGCATCATTAGAAAAAATCTCAGAACTGAACATTCTTCAATGAATCATTACATGTACACAAAGTCTGCTCTCACATTCAGCTGCACACATGATATGTTGGAAATAAACTCAAACAACATGTGAATAAGAAGTTACAAAATGACATTTCTTGCGACCAAATGGGATTGCACTGCCGGTTTCTGCAGCATTATATTCTCAGCTTCATTTCGGGGATTATTTTGCACAAAACACAATGCTATTAGAAAGAAAGAAAAAAATATTATATTTCTCCTTCTTCGTTCTCTCTGTCTAAATTGACTGTATGACTGCTTAGACAAAGTAATATAAAATATGTAGAGATATAATATTCACCAGCTGTTTTGTGAAGGATATCATGAAAAAGAAGAAAACAACAAGAATTCAATAATATGATACTGATTCATATCAACATTAAAAGGAACAGACTAGTATAACTTGTTGTAACAGAGAAATTATATCAAATTTACCGGTTGACTGTATCATCTATATCAATACAAAACAATTCTATTTAACATCTAACAAACTTGTTTCCATAGACTATGACATTCCTATATTCAATAATGATATATGCATGTTTATGTCTATGCATGCATGCAAGTATTCAAGTGGATATGTCTTGGTCTTAATTTGTCATTCTCTATTAGTATACGAGGGAAATGAAATTAGCTTTTGCAAATGAATCGATCTATGTTCATAAAGTTTCCATATAGTTTCAGGCTTTCATTTAGAAGTGGAGATGATCGGAAGCAAAATTCGATAAACTCAGAAATTAAAATTATTCAACGAATCATTACATTTCGACAAAGCCGTGGCATTTTGCTGCCCACTTAATATGTTTGGGAAAACGCTCAAAATATCTGAACAATAAGGAAATAAAATTACACTTTTGGATGCAGATGAGATTCTGTTGAATGATTTGGATAGAGTTTACTGGATGTAACACGAAATTGACACAGTGAACTATAACATCATTATATTGCTGGATGATAAAAGAATTTTTTTTTTTAAATTCTAAGATCCTTATAGAAATAAACTAAACTAAACACACAAACACTGCTATCAAAGGCATCTATACAGTACATGTCATCTGAATCTTATCTGTGATTCTCGTTTACGTAACCTAGAGCACAGTTAGATGCTACATTTATGCAGTCATTGTTTTTTAAACTTTCCTTCCTCAATTCATCTGTTAAATTATGTTCTAAAAAGTACAAAGAAATTCGAGATATTATTATATATTAGATCTCTTCCATTATATATAGTGTTTACAACAAACATCTTACCACAGACTATCTATTTTATGCATATTTCTATTCAGAATATAATCATTTTTATGTGTCTGCATGCATATGTCCAAGTAGATATTCATTCCACTATGTATTCCTTGAAATTCCTCCACACTTTCAGTTATATAACACTTATTGCAATTACTCACAACCCCAACTGGAGTCTCAAAACCAGGAAATGAAAGAAATCTTACTGGATACGCCACCTTTGAAAATTGAAACCAAGTGGTTTATACCACGAAGACTAGAAAAAGACAACCATGCTTAAGTCAATTATCTTTTGCAGCCCACACATTGATTTTTAAATAATTCTCTAACTCTACTTATTTATATTAATCAATCCCTGACACACGAGATACCTTGATGGATCCAGTGCACTTGAAAGGATTGTTATTCGCCACGTAATTTGTATTCTTTTTGGATAGCACTTAACTTTGGAAATCATTTCAAGCAGCATTAGAAAATTAAACTCAGAAATTAAAAAAATCAAGGAACTGTTACACGTCCACAAAGCCCTCGTATTCTGCTGCATACATGATATTTTGGAAACAAATTCAAACACAATCTGAAGACGAAGGTGGAAAATCTAATTTTTTGAGGCAGATGGGATTTCACATTCTAATTCGGATCATACTGTCTGCATATATAAGGAAATTGGTAAAATATAAGCTGCAGCTAACCAATATTACATTTCTGGAAGAAACAAAACTCAAGCTAAATTTTAGAAGATTGTTACAGAGAAAAAAAAATACATGCCGAAATTTCTATCAGTGGCAGCTCTAATTTCCATGTCATCTGACATATCTTTGATTTTAGCTTGCATCATTTACAGTAATGTTAGATCTTTATTTTTTATTTTATTTTCTGCAGCTTTGCGTATCGGTTTCATCTCAGAATTTATAAGATAATAATTATATTTTCAATTTTTTTTGTTCTTTGAAATGAATTTATCACTGTTTAGACAAAGTAACATACATGTAAAAAAGTAACAAAAAAGGTTGAGACATGATACTTACGGATTATATTGTGAACGATATCACGATAAAGAAAAGTATAAAGAATTGAATAATATTGATTTATATAAAAATTTAACATGCCTCGTACGACGTGTTATAAATAATGTTTGTGTTGGATTTTTAATGTACCTCTAAAAATGTTAGCCATATTGTTACGCTGTCTGCGATGTAGCAATTTATAGTGTTGTAGTAGTAAGGCCCTACCGTTTTTGCCTTATGTGTCCCATGACACCACTCCTTCCATCTAACCATCATGACAAGTTATGCCATATGTGGGCTGTTGTCTGTAGTTCACGTTTTTGGTCCTACTGGAAGAGGAACCTTCAAGTGCAAACACACATATAACGCGAGTGGGCCAGTCAAAGGGGTGAGAGTCACGTACTGCTGATCTTGTCCCAATAGGGTAGCGAATAAGGCAAAGCCACCTTTCGTACTACTATAGTATGCAGTGATTGTAGAAAAGATAATCCTGCAGAGATGAATGATAAACACACTCCATGAAAATATTCTTTACTCAACTTGTATTGTCTGTAAATCTGCAACCCACGGTTTATTTTTTGTGCTCAGATTTGTCTTTAATTTTTATATTCCTCCAGAACAATCTCAAACTCGGCCGCATTGATTATTGTAGTCTATGTTGCATCCCAGTACAATTGACTAATCGAATTGAAACTACTCTGTGTGGCCCCAAGCGATTTGGGAATGCAGTTGCATCAAAATTATGATCGATATAGTTCTGACAACAATACCAATTGGCGCATAACACAGGTGGATGTCCTCATGATTCTATCACGCCAAGACCGGCAGTTGTTGCTGCACGAGACCGCAAATTGCATATACGACCAGACATATGTATTTGTATGTTAAGATCCGTGCTGTGGACTTGGTGATTTCCTTTTGAACCTGCTGTTCCACTTTGATCTTTTTTCATATCGGTAAGAATGAGGGTTTGTCATAGTTATTGTGTTAATTGTTCAATTGCATATTTTAATTGCATGACAGGCAGTCCGTATCCGCTCTTGTCATCACACAAAGCGCAGTAAGCACGCGAACTTCAAGTCAATTACCCTTTTTGCCTGGTACAATCTCATGCAGCTAAAATATATGTATGCCTCGGGAATACTTAAATTTTAGCGATTGTGCGCTCTGGTGTTCAGGTACCCCTCTCATTCAAAACCACGCCGATTATGCCAGGAACTTTCCCAATTGTCGTCTTTGCACAATAAATGTTACCCAAACAAGTGGGTTAAAGCTGTTGAACAACAGTCGAGACCTTTCTGTTTTCAGATGACGGTGAACCTAAAGTGAGTGGATACATCGGTGAATTCCACTTGGCCTTTGTAGAAAAAATCCCGGAGTAGTCTTGCACCAGATGCGACAGTGTACGATTCAGCATTTTTACGTGCACATGCGATGATTCCTAACTGGCCTGGAATCGGTTGTGCACGTCAGAGTGATTCAAAATGAAAATTTCTACTTGCCCTTAACAGAAGTATATGACGGTTTGTGCCAGGGTTTGGTACCATCATTCTGAAACCGATATTCCTCGAGAAGTTGAGCAAATTTTTGGTATTGATTATATCATCCGATTCCAGATGGTCTAGAACCCCGTCGTAAATGCCACAACTTATCACCACAGTCTGAATCCTTCATTTATACATAAGGGTAAAATACATCATAAACATAAACATCCAAGACCGTTAAGAACCCGCCAGGATAAGCTTTTAGTGCTTAAAATTGAATTTTATCTTCAGTGACTAATGATGCTGGCAATGCAACATTGTAAACTTACACCGTTCCGCCTGGTAATTCGTGATGTTAATGGTACATGATATCAACCAATATACCATTTATCATTTATCAACATTCCCATTCGAACTTACCCACCATCACTTAAAGTTATGTTAAACAAATATGATCCAGACTAGCACGCATTTAATATATGGCTTTTAGATCTATCAAATGGATTTTCAATAAGAGAAGTTAAGATGAATATACCATTCACTAAGGCTGCGGCAGTGTATTTTTTTTCTTTGATTATCGATCCTGCTATTGAGCAATTTGAAATTACTAAATTATGGGAATGGGAGCGATTTCTTATTGAACGAATTGCATTATTGCAATATTATCTATACCGATATAGTTTTTGAAAAACGCAACCGACACATGACAGTATCTGATTCCACCACTGTCAGTGAGCTCAACCACAAGGTCTCCTTTTTCACCTTAATACAATTTGAACAAGAAGATTACAAATGATGGGATTCCACTGCATGATTCGGATCATGCTTACTGGATATAACAGGAAACTGACAAGAATATAATAAAGGATAAAAACGTTACGTTAATGGATGATATTAAAAACAAATTAAAGATTAAAGGATTTTAAGAGAAAAGACAATATACAAAATGTACCAATATTGCTATAAAAGCCATCCATAATTTCCATGTCATCTGATTCTTATCTATCATTTTAGCTTATCTCATCCACAGTAAATGTAGATATGTTATTTCTTCATTACATGTTCATCAAGCACTCCATCCCCAGTTTCATGCAAGGGATTCTTTTACACAAAACACAATGACAACAGAGAAAATAATTTCATCAGCTGCTTTTTATTCTGTCTATGAGATTTCGGTATAACTGTTCAGACAAAGTTATAGAAAATGTCGAGATATAATGCTTACCTTCTGCTTTGGGAAGTATATCTTGAACAAGAAGTAAGATGACAAGAACTCAATAATATGATACTGATTACCCTCAATATAAACTTGAACATACAAGTATAAAGTGTTGTAAGAGAAAACTTGGTCAAAAATATTCGTTACGTGTATCCTCTCTAATAATACAAAAATATTTCTTCTTAAGAATCAGGAAGATTTATATGCAGTTGTTGTTATCTTGGTAGGTTTTAACGCCATGTTTCAGTACAAGATAGGCTATACATGGCGGCCAGTATTAATGGTGGAGGAAGAATCTGGGAAAACCCCAGAAAGAACCACCGACCCACGGGAAGCTGCTCTCAAACTTTCTCACATACCCAAATTCGCTGAATCCGAGACTCGAACTAATGCAGACAGAGGTGAGATGGCAGTAATCCGTAACGGAGAGCGCTTTAGACCACTCGGGGCCCCATATTTATATGCCTGAATAGGTTTCAATAGATATGTTGTATAGCAACAAACGTGTAACCATACACTTGGACGTTATCGGATTTTTATGCATGTATCAGTACATGTTTCCTGCAATGTTATGGGTATAAAATAAGTCATGTACCCATGTACATATGTATTTTAGCTTGTAGTCTACTTAGTTTGTCGGGGCCCCGAGTGGCCGAGTGGTCTAAAGCGCTCTCCATTACGGATCACTGCCATCTCACCTCTGTCTGCGGCGGTTCGAGTCTAGGATTCAGACAATGTGGGTATGTGAGAAAGCTTGCCAGTAGCATCGCGTGTTTCCTCCACCATTAATACTGGCCGCCATGTATAGCCTATCGTGTGCTGAAAAATGGCGTTAAGCCCCAAAACAACAACAACTTAGTTTGTCATTCTCAATTAGTATATTAGGAAAAACTAAGTATCTTTTGTAAATGACTCAACCTATCTTCACATAGTATTCATATATTGCTGAATTGCGCTCAGTAGTGCAAAATAACTGCAAACCATGCTAGATAAATAAACTCATAAATCTAAATTATTCAGCTAATCTTTGCATTTCCACAAAACAATCACATTCTTCTGCATTCATTATATTATTTGGAAATTATCTCAAACGAAACCTGAACAAGAAAATAAATATCACATTTTCGAGGCAGATGGGATTCAACATCCTGATTTTGGTAATGCTTACTGGATATAATAGGAAATTGACAACAAAATAGTGCGAAGGATTCGAACATTAAATTGATGGATGATAACGAAAAAGAAGCTACGAATTCTAAGTTTGTTACGGAAAATATAAATATAACAAACATTCAAACTTTGCTATCAAGGGCACCATTCTATGTAGCCTGACTCCAGCCTATAGTTTTAGCTTACGTCATTTAGTGTATAGTTAGAACCTCTATTTATTCTTTCAAATTTTCCTTTCCTAATTTCATCATCGATGATTCTTTTGAACAAACCAAAAGGCTATTTAGAGAAAATAATTTTATTTTATGCCTTTTTATTCTGTCTCCAAGATGATTCAATCACTATTTAGAGATATAATACTAACGAGCTGTTTTGTGAAGGATATCATAGAAGGAACAGATATAACAAGAGCTCAGTAACATGACACTGATAAATATCAATATAAAAGGGAACATACTAGTATAACTTGTTGTAAATGAGAAATTATATCAAATTTGCAGGTTCACTGAATCCTCTGTAATCATGCAACTAGGTTTCTTCTTAATAATCAACAAGATATATATGCCTCAATCTTTGATTGCATATCATGAATTATAACAATCTTGTTACAATAGACTACGACTGTTCGATATTTCTATGCATGTATCAGTGAATGATATATCCATATTTATAGTTATGCAATCATTCATGTATCGATGAAGAAATATATTTCAGAGTGCATTTCTCTTATTTTCTCATTGCAACGAGTATGCCAAAAAATTGCAAATCATCTTTTACATATAAATCGATATATATCTACAAGGTTTTAATATGGGGCTGGGTAGCACAAAATTCTGGAAAAAGTTTTGATGCAGAATTAGATAAATAAACTCAATTAAATACATTAATTAAATTTATTCAACGAATTGTTACATATCTAGAAAGCCCTCGCATTATGATGCATACATGATATTCGGCAAATCATTTCAATGAAAATATAAACAACAAGATGAAAAATCAAATTTGTTGGAGGCACATGAGATCTTGATTCCTGGATATAACCGGAAATCGACAAAACGTAGAGAGAAAGATATCAACATTACATTGGTCGATTATAACGAAACACAAGCTAGTAATTGCACGAGTTTTACTGAAATTAGAATAAACAAATTTTCTCATCAAATTCCATTATAATTTCCTCGCCATCTGACTCTTATCTATGATTTAATTTCACTCCAGTTACAACATATTGAGATCTTTCATTTCTTCCTTCACAATCTCCGTACCTCTCCATTCTCAATTTCATCTCGGAGTTTATTTCAGACAAAACACAATTATATCTGAAATCATAATTATATATTCAGTTTTATCATCTCTCTCTGCAATGACTGAACAACTATGTGGACTAAGTAAAAGAAAATGTCGAGATATAATACTTACCACCTGTTTTGCAAAGGATGTCAGACAATGGAAAGAGAACGATAATTTAAAAATAATATACCGTTTAATATCAATATAAATAAGAACATACTAATATAACATGTTGTAATGGAGAAATTATATCAACGTTGCTGCTTAAGTGTATTCTCTACAGCAACACAACTGACGTCAAATTGACAATCAGAAAGCTATATATCCCTAAATCGATTTTCTTACATATCTTTTATTATAACAAACTTGTTACCAAAGACCATTACGTTCCGATGGCTTTTTGGTGTGCATCAATGAATAATGCATGGAGGTGTATCTGTATGCATGCAGTAATGCTTGGATCCATGAAGATACGTATTTTAGTATTTATTCCTCTTACGTTTTCATTCTCAACCAACATACTAGGATAATGCAAGTTATATGTTACTGATGAATCGTTATATATTCACAAGGTTTCATATAGTTCTGGATTGTACTCAATGTTGGAAATGATTTAAAGCAAAATTATATAAATATATTCAGAATATAAACTTATTCAAAGAAGAGTAACATGTCCATAAACCCATCGCACTCTGCTTCATACATGCTATTTTGGAAAGAAGCTCAAACAATATCATAACAAGAAGACAAACATTAACATGTTCCGAGGCTAATTCGGATCATGCTTACATGAGATAATATAATACTGATAACACCTATAGTGAGAGATACCACGATTGCATTTTTAAATGATGAGCGAAAACCTAAAGACTGAATGATTGTTACAGATCAACAAATAAAATGAACACGTCAATAATGCTATCAAAGGCATCTATCATTTAGATGTGATATATGTAAATATGTATTTTAGCATGTAATCCTCTTATTTGTTCAATATCAATGAAGATAATAGGAAATTGCAAATTATCTTTTAGGAACCAAACGATATGAATCCAAAATGATTTCATAAAGTGTTTGTTGGCACTCAATTTGCAAACGATTTCAAGCAAAATTAGATACATAAACACAGAAATTATAATTCTTCAACGAACTTTTACATGTGAACAAAGCCCTTGCATGTTGATGCAAATACGAGATTTTGGAAATACGCTGACGGAATCTGAACAAGAAGATAAAAGAAGCATTTCTGGAGGCAGATGGCATTCCGCTTTATGATTCGGATCGAGTTTATTGGATATACTAACATATTGACAAAAATATAGTGACGGATACGAACATCACCTTCCTGGATGATAACTGAAATCACTCTAAAGTTTTAAAGATTGTAAAGGAAAAGAATAGAAAATAAACACATCAACATTGCTCTCCAGGTATCTTCTGTGTCCAGTGACCCTTACCTATGATTTTAGCTTATGTTATCTATAGAACTGTGAGCTATGTTATTTTTCTGTTTCTGTTTCTGCAGCTTTCTCTCCGAAGTTGCATCTTAGGGGTTATTTTGATACTACTCATTGTTTACAGGAACACTAAATATATTTTCTACCTTTCTGTTTTGTGTCTAAAAAGACACTATGAAGGTTTAGACAAAGCAGCAGAAAATGTAAAGATACAATAAGCACGAGCTGTTTTGTGAAGGATATCATAAAAATAAGATCACAATAACTCGATAACATGTCACTGAATAATATCAACATAAACAGAAACATGTCAGTATTACGTGTTTTAAAGAAACAAGTATATCCAATTTACTTGCCAACTGCATCCTCTTTAATAATATAACATATTTTCAACTGAACATTTAGCAATCAACGAGCTATATATGCCTAAAACTTTCATTATATGTCTTGTACTACAACAATCGTTTTACCATCACCTTGGACGTAGCGAGATATGCATGCATGAAAGAATGATTTACGCGCACTTATTTGTATGCAGTCAGTCAGGTATCCATATAAATAATTATATTAGCAATTATTCTCCTGATTTTGCCATTCACCAGAATTATAAGAAGAAACTGAAAAATATTTTTTATAAATGATCAGTATATGTCAATAAGGTTTTCAATTATGCTAGACATCACTCAGTTTTAGAAATAATTTCATGCATCATTAGAAAAAATCTCAGAACTGAACATTCTTCAATGAATCATTACATGTACACAAAGTCTGCTCTCACATTCAGCTGCACACATGATATGTTGGAAATAAACTCAAACAACATGTGAATAAGAAGTTACAAAATGACATTTTTTGCGACCAAATGGGATTGCACTGCCGGTTTCTGCAGCATTATATTCTCAGCTTCATTTCGGGGATAATTTTGCACAAAACACAAAGCTATTAGAAAGAAAGAAAAAAAAATATTATATTTCTCCTTCTTCGTTCTCTCTGTCTAAATTGACTGTATGACTGCTTAGACAAAGTAATATACAAAATGTAGAGATATAATACTCACCAGCTGTTTTGTGAAGGATATCATGAAAAAGAAGAAAACAACAAGAATTCAGTAATATGATACTGATTCATATCAACATTAAAAGGAACAGACTAGTATAACTTGTTGTAACAGAGAAATTATATCAAATTTACCGGTTGACTGTATCATCTATATCAATACAAAACAATTCTATTTAACATCTAACAAACTTGTTTCCATAGACTATGACATTCCTATATTCAATAATGATATATGCATGTTTATGTCTATGCATGCATGCAAGTATTCAAGTGGATATGTCTTGGTCTTAATTTGTCATTCTCTATTAGTATACGAGGGAAATGAAATTAACTTTTGCAAATGAATCGATCTATGTTCATAAAGTTTCCATATAGTTTCAGGCTTTCATTTAGAAGTGGAAATGATCGGAAGCAAAATTCGATAAACTCAGAAATTAAAATTATTCAACGAATCATTACATTTCGACAAAGCCGTGGCATTTTGCTGCCCACTTAATATGTTTGGGAAAACGCTCAAAATATCTGAACAATAAGGAAATAAAATTACACTTTTGGATGCAGATGAGATTCTGTTGAATGATTTGGATAGAGTTTACTGGATGTAACACGAAATTGACACAGTGAACTATAACATCATTATATTGCTGGATGATAAAAGAATTTTTTTTTAAAATTCTAAGATCCTTATAGAAATAAACTAAACTAAACACACAAACACTGCTATCAAAGGCATCTATACAGTACATGTCATCTGAATCTTATCTGTGATTCTCGTTTACGTAACCTAGAGCACAGTTAGATGCTACATTTATCCAGTCATTGTTTTTTAAACTTTCCTTCCTCAATTCATCTGTTAAATTATGTTCTAAAAAGTACAAAGAAATTCGAGATATTATTATATATTAGATCTCTTCCATTATATATAGTGTTTACAACAAACATCTTACCACAGACTATCTATTTTATGCATATTTCTATTCAGAATATAATCATTTTTATGTGTCTGCATGCATATGTCCAAGTAGATATTCATTCCACTATGTATTCCTTGAAATTCCTCCACACTTTCAGTTATATAACACTTATTGCAATTACTCACAACCCCAACTGGAGTCTCAAAACCAGGAAATGAAAGAAATCTTACTGGATACGCCACCTTTGAAAATTGAAACCAAGTGGTTTATAACACGAAGACTAGAAAAAGACAACCATGCTTAAGTCAATTATCTTTTGCAGCCCACACATTGATTTTTAAATAATTCTCTAACTCTACTTATTTATATTAATCAATCCCTGACACACGAGATACCTTGATGGATCCAGTGCACTTGAAAGGATTGTTATTCGCCACGTAATTTGTATTCTTTTTGGATAGCACTTAACTTTGGAAATCATTTCAAGCAGCATTAGAAAATTAAACTCAGAAATTAAAAAAATCAAGGAACTGTTACACGTCCACAAAGCCCTCGTATTCTGCTGCATACATGATATTTTGGAAACAAATTCAAACACAATCTGAAGACGAAGGTGGAAAATCTAATTTTTTGAGGCAGATGGGATTTCACATTCTAATTCGGATCATACTGTCTGCATATATAAGGAAATTGGTAAAATATAAGCTGCAGCTAACCAATATTACATTTCTGGAAGAAACAAAACTCAAGCTAAATTTTAGAAGATTGTTACAGAGAAAAAAAATACATGCCGAAATTTCTATCAGTGGCAGCTCTAATTTCCATGTCATCTGACATATCTTTGATTTTAGCTTGCATCATTTACAGTAATGTTAGATCTTTATTTTTTATTTTATTTTCTGCAGCTTTGCGTATCGGTTTCATCTCAGAATTTATAAGATAATAATTATATTTTCAATTTTTTTTGTTCTTTGAAATGAATTTATCACTGTTTAGACAAAGTAACATACATGTAAAAAAGTAACAAAAAAGGTTGAGACATGATACTTACGGATTATATTGTGAACGATATCACGATAAAGAAAAGTATAAAGAATTGAATAATATTGATTTATATAAAAATTTAACATGCCTCGTACGACGTGTTATAAATAATGTTTGTGTTGGATTTTTAATGTACCTCTAAAAATGTTAGCCATATTGTTACGCTGTCTGCGATGTAGCAATTTATAGTGTTGTAGTAGTAAGGCCCTACCGTTTTTGCCTTATGTGTCCCATGACACCACTCCTTCCATCTAACCATCATGACAAGTTATGCCTTATGTGGGCTGTTGTCTGTAGTTCACGTTTTTGGTCCTACTGGAAGAGGAACCTTCAAGTGCAAACACACATATAACGCGAGTGGGCCAGTCAAAGGGGTGAGAGTCACGTACTGCTGATCTTGTCCCAATAGGGTAGCGAATAAGGCAAAGCCACCTTTCGTACTACTATAGTATGCAGTGATTGTGGAAAAGATAATCCTGCAGAGATGAATGATAAACACACTCCATGAAAATATTCTTTACTCAACTTATATTGTCTGTAAATCTGCAACCCACGGTTTATTTTTTGTGCTCAGATTTGTCTTTAATTTTTATATTCCTCCAGAACAATCTCAAACTCGGCCGCATTGATTATTGTAGTCTATGTTGCATCCCAGTACAATTGACTAATCGAATTGAAACTACTCTGTGTGGCCCCAAGCGATTTGGGAATGCAGTTGCATCAAAATTATGATCGATATAGTTCTGACAACAATACCAATTGGCGCATAACACAGATGGATGTCCTCATGATTCTATCACGCCAAGACCGGCAGTTGTTGCTGCACGAGACCGCAAATTGCATATACGACCAGACATATGTATTTGTATGTTAAGATCCGTGCTGTGGACTTGGTGATTTCCTTTTGAACCTGCTGTTCCACTTTGATCTTTTTTCATATCGGTAAGAATGAGGGTTTGTCATAGTTATTGTGTTAATTGTTCAATTGCATATTTTAATTGCATGACAGGCAGTCCGTATCCGCTCTTGTCATCACACAAAGCGCAGTAAGCACGCGAACTTCAAGTCAATTACCCTTTTTGCCTGGCACAATCTCATGCAGCTAAAATATATGTATGCCTCGGGAATACTTAAATTTTAGCGATTGTGCGCTCTGGTGTTCAGGTACCCCTCTCATTCAAAACCACGCCGATTATGCCAGGAACTTTCCCAATTGTCGTCTTTGCACAATATATGTTACCCAAACAAGTGGGTTAAAGCTGTTGAACAACAGTCGAGACCTTTCTGTTTTCAGATGACGGTGAACCTAAAGTGAGTGGATACATCGGTGAATTCCACTTGGCCTTTGTAGAAAAAATCCCGGAGTAGTCTTGCACCAGATGCGACAGTGTACGATTCAGCATTTTTACGTGCACATGCGATGATTCCTAACTGGCCTGGAATCGGTTGTGCACGTCAGAGTGATTCAAAATGAAAATTTCTACTTGCCCTTAACAGAAGTATATGACGGTTTGTGCCAGGGTTTGGTAACATCATTCTGAAACCGATATTCCTCGAGAAGTTGAGCAAATTTTTGATATTGATTATATCATCCGATTCCAGATGGTCTAGAACCCCGTCGTAAATGCCACAACTTATCACCACGGTCTGAATCCTTCATTTATACATAAGGGTAAAATACATCATAAACATAAACATCCAAGACCGTTAAGAACCCGCCAGGATAAGCTTTTAGTGCTTAAAATTGAATTTTATCTTCAGTGACTAATGATGCTGACAATGCAACATTGTAAACTTACACCGTTCCGCCTGGTAATTCGTGATGTTAATGGTACATGATATCAACCAATATACCAATTATCATTTATCAACATTCCCATTCGAACTTACCCACCATCACTTAAAGTTATGTTAAACAAATATGATCCAGACTAGCACGCATTTAATATGTGGCTTTTAGATCTATCAAATGGATTTTCAATAAGAGAAGTTAAGATGAATATACCATTCACTAAGGCTGCGGCAGTGTATTTTTTTTTTTTCTTTGATTATCGATCCTGCTATTGAGCAATTTGAAATTACTAAATTATGGGAACGGGAGCGATTTCTTATTGAACGAATTGCATTATTGCAATATTATCTATACCGATATAGTTTTTAAAAAACGCAACCGACACATGACAGTATCTGATTCCACCACTGTCAGTGAGCTCAACCACAAGGTCTCCTTTTTCACCTTAATACAATTTGAACAAGAAGATTACAAATGATGGGATTCCACTGCATGATTCGGATCATGCTTACTGGATATAACAGGAAACTGACAAGAATATAATAAAGGATAAAAACGTTACGTTAATGGATGATATTAAAAACAAATTAAAGATTAAAGGATTTTAAGAGAAAAGACAATATACAAAATGTACCAATATTGCTATAAAAGCCATCCATAATTTCCATGTCATCTGATTCTTATCTATCATTTTAGCTTATCTCATCCACAGTAAATGTAGATATGTTATTTCTTCATTACATGTTCATCAAGCACTCCATCCCCAGTTTCATGCAAGGGATTCTTTTACACAAAACACAATGACAACAGAGAAAATAATTTCATCAGCTGCTTTTTATTCTGTCTATGAGATTTCGGTATAACTGTTCAGACAAAGTTATAGAAAATGTCGAGATATAATGCTTACCTTCTGCTTTGGGAAGTATATCTTGAACAAGAAGTAAGATGACAAGAACTCAATAATATGATACTGATTACCCTCAATATAAACTTGAACATACAAGTATAAAGTGTTGTGACAGAAAACTTGGTCAAAAATATTCGTTACGTGTATCCTCTATAATAATATAAAAATATTTCTTCTTAAGAATCAGGAAGATTTATATGCAGTTGTTGTTATCTTGGTAGGTTTTAACGCCATGTTTCAGCACAAGATAGGCTATACATGGCGGCCAGTATTAATGGTGGAGGAAGAATCTGGGAAAACCCCAGAAAGAACCACCGACCGACGGGAAGCTGCTCTCAAGCTTTCTCACATACCCAAATTCGCTGAATCCGAGACTCGAACTAATGCAGACAGAGGTGAGATGGCAGTAATCCGTAACGGAGAGCGCTTTAGACCACTCGGGGCCCCATATTTATATGCCTGAATAGGTTTCAATAGATATGTTGTATAGCAACAAACGTGTAACCATACACTTGGACGTTATCGGATTTTTATGCATGTATCAGTAAATGTTTCCTGCAATGTTATGGGTATAAAATCATTCATGTACCCATGTACATATGTATTTTAGCTTGTAGTCTACTTAGTTTGTCGGGGCCCCGAGTGGCCGAGTGGTCTAAAGCGCTCTCCATTACGGATCACTGCCATCTCACCTCTGTCTGCGGCGGTTCGAGTCTAGGATTCAGACAATGTGGGTATGTGAGAAAGCTTGCCAGTAGCTTCGCGTGGGTCAGTGGTTCTTTCCGGGGTTTTCCCGGGTTCTTCCTCCACCATTAATACTGGCCGCCATGTATAGCCTATCGTGTGCTGAAAAATGGCGTTAAGCCCCAAAACAACAACAACTTAGTTTGTCATTCTCAATTAGTATATTAGGAAAAACTAAGTATCTTTTGTAAATGACTCAACCTATCTTCACATAGTATTCATATATTGCTGAATTGCGCTCAGTAGTACAAAATAACTGCAAACCATGCTAGATAAATAAACTCATAAATCTAAATTATTCAGCTAATCTTTGCATTTCCACAAAACAATCACATTCTTCTGCATTCATTATATTATTTGGAAATTATCTCAAACGAAACCTGAACAAGAAAATAAATATCACATTTTCGAGGCAGATGGGATTCAACATCCTGATTTTGGTAATGCTTACTGGATATAATAGGAAATTGACAACAAAATAGTGCGAAGGATTCGAACATTAAATTGATGGATGATAACGAAAAAGAAGCTACGAATTCTAAGTTTGTTACGGAAAATATAAATATAACAAACATTCAAACTTTGCTATCAAGGGCACCATTCTATGTAGCCTGACTCCAGCCTATAGTTTTAGCTTACGTCATTTAGTGTATAGTTAGAACCTCTATTTATTCTTTCAAATTTTCCTTTCCTAATTTCATCATCGATGATTCTTTTGAACAAACCAAAAGGCTATTTAGAGAAAATAATTTTATTTTATGCCTTTTTATTCTGTCTCCAAGATGATTCAATCACTATTTAGAGATATAATACTAACGAGCTGTTTTGTGAAGGATATCATAGAAGGAACAGATATAACAAGAGCTCAATAACATGACACTGATAAATATCAATATAAAAAGGAACATACTAGTATAACTTGTTGTAAATGAGAAATTATATCAAATTTGCAGGTTCACTGAATCCTCTGTAATCATGCAACTAGGTTTCTTCTTAATAATCAACAAGATATATATGCCTCAATCTTTGATTGCATATCATGAATTATAACAATCTTGTTACAATAGACTACGACTGTCCGATATTTCTATGCATGTATCAGTGAATGATATATCCATATTTATAGTTATGCAATCATTCATGTATCGATGAAGAAATATATTTCAGAGTGCATTTCTCTTATTTTCTCATTGCAACGAGTATGCCAAAAAATTGCAAATCATCTTTTACATATAAATCGATATATATCTACAAGGTTTTAATATGGGGCTGGGTAGCACAAAATTCTGGAAAAAGTTTTGATGCAGAATTAGATAAATAAACTCAATTAAATAAATTAATTAAATTTATTCAACGAATTGTTACATATCTAGAAAGCCCTCGCATTATGATGCATACATGATATTCGGCAAATCATTTCAATGAAAATATAAACAACAAGATGAAAAATCAAATTTGTTGGAGGCACATGAGATCTTGATTCCTGGATATAACCGGAAATCGACAAAACGTAGAGAGAAAGATATCAACATTACATTGGTGGATTATAACGAAACACAAGCTAGTAATTGCACTAGTTTTACTGAAATTAGAATAAACACATTTTCTCATCAAATTCCATTATAATTTCCTCGCCATCTGACTCTTATCTATGATTTAATTTCACTCCAGTTACAACATATTGAGATCTTTCATTTCTTCCTTCACAATCTCCGTACCTCTCCATTCTCAATTTCATCTCGGAGTTTATTTCAGACAAAACACAATTATATCTGAAATCATAATTATATATTCAGTTTTATCATCTCTCTCTACAATGACTGAACAACTATGTGGACTAAGTAAAAGAAAATGTCGAGATATAATACTTACCACCTGTTTTGCAAAGGATGTCAGACAATGGAAAGAGAACGATAATTTAAAAATAATATACCGTTTAATATCAATATAAATAAGAACATACTAATATAACATGTTGTAATGGAGAAATTATATCAACGTTACTGCTTAAGTGTATTCTCTACAGCAACACAACTGACGTCAAATTGACAATCAGAAAGCTATATATCCCTAAATCGATTTTATTACATATCTTTTATTATAACAAACTTGTTACCATAGACCATTACGTTCCGATGGCTTTTTGGTGTGCATCAATGAATAATGCATGGAGGTGTATCTGTATGCATGCAGTAATGCTTGGATCCATGAAGATACGTATTTTAGTATTTATTCCTCTTACGTTTTCATTCTCAACCAACATACTAGGATAATGCAAGTTATATGTTACTGATGAATCGTTATATATTCACAAGGTTTCATATAGTTCTGGATTGTACTCAATGTTGGAAATGATTTAAAGCAAAATTATATAAATATATTCAGAATATAAACTTATTCAAAGAAGAGTAACATGTCCATAAACCCATCGCACTCTGCTTCATACATACTATTTTGGAAAGAAGCTCAAACAATATCATAACAAGAAGACAAACATTAACATGTTCCGAGGCTAATTCGGATCATGCTTACATGAGATAATATAATACTGATAACACCTATAGTGAGAGATACCACGATTGCATTTTTAAATGATGAGCGAAAACCTAAAGACTGAATGATTGTTACAGATCAACAAATAAAATGAACACGTCAATAATGCTATCAAAGGCATCTATCATTTAGATGTGATATATGTAAATATGTATTTTAGCATGTAATCCTCTTATTTGTTCAATATCAATGAAGATAATAGGAAATTGCAAATTATCTTTTAGGAACCAAACGATATGAATCCAAAATGATTTCATAAAGTGTTTGTTGGCACTCAATTTGCAAACGATTTCAAGCAAAATTAGATGCATAAACACAGAAATTATAATTCTTCAACGAACTTTTACATGTGAACAAAGCCCTTGCATGTTGATGCAAATACGAGATTTTGGAAATACGCTGACGGAATCTGAACAAGAAGATAAAAGAAGCATTTCTGGAGGCAGATGGCATTCCGCTTCCTGATTCGGATCGAGTTTATTGGATATAATAACATATTGACAAAAATATAGTGACGGATACGAACATCACCTTCCTGGATGATAACTGAAATCACTCTAAAGTTTTAAAGATTGTAAAGGAAAAGAATAGAAAATAAACACATCAACATTGCTCTCCAGGTATCTTCTGTGTCCTGTGACCCTTACCTATGATTTTAGCTTATGTTATCTATAGAACTGTGAGCTATGTTATTTTTCTGTTTCTGTTTCTGCAGCTTTCTCTCCGAAGTTGCATCTTAGGGGTTATTTTGATACTACTCATTGTTTACAGGAACACTAAATATATTTTCTACCTTTCTGTTCTGTGTCTAAAAAGACACTATGAAGGTTTAGACAAAGCAGCAGAAAATGTAAAGATACAATAAGCACGAGCTGTTTTGTGAAGGATATCATAAAAATAAGATCACAATAACTCGATAACATGTCACTGAATAATATCAACATAAACAGAAACATGTCAGTATTACGTGTTTTAAAGAAACAAGTATATCCAATTTACTTGCCAACTGCATCCTCTTTAATAATATAACATATTTTCAACTGAACATTTAGCAATCAACGAGCTATATATGCCTAAAACTTTCATTATATGTCTTGTACTACAACAATCGTTTTACCATCACCTGGGACGTAGCGAGATATGCATGCATGAAAGAATGATTTACGCGCACTTATTTGTATGCAGTCAGTCAGGTATCCATATAAATAATTATATTAGCAATTATTCTCCTGATTTTGCCATTCACCAGAATTATAAGAAGAAACTGAAAAATATTTTTTATAAATGATCAGTATATGTCAATAAGGTTTTCAATTATGCTAGACATCACTCAGTTTTAGAAATAATTTCATGCATCATTAGAAAAAAACTCAGAACTGAACATTCTTCAATGAATCATTACATGTACACAAAGTCTGCTCTCACATTCAGCTGCACACATGATATGTTGGAAATAAACTCAAACAACATGTGAATAAGAAGTTACAAAATGACATTTTTTGCGACCAAATGGGATTGCACTGCCGGTTTCTGCAGCATTATATTCTCAGCTTCATTTCGGGGATAATTTTGCACAAAACACAAAGCTATTAGAAAGAAAGAAAAAAAATATTATATTTCTCCTTCTTCGTTCTCTCTGTCTAAATTGACTGTATGACTGCTTAGACAAAGTAATATACAAAATGTAGAGATATAATACTCACCAGCTGTTTTGTGAAGGATATCATGAAGAAGAAGAAAACAACAAGAATTCAGTAATATGATACTGATTCATATCAACATTAAAAGGAACAGACTAGTATAACTTGTTGTAACAGAGAAATTATATCAAATTTACCGGTTGACTGTATCATCTATATCAATACAAAACAATTCTATTTAACATCTAACAAACTTGTTTCCATAGACTATGACATTCCTATATTCAATAATGATATATGCATGTTTATGTCTATGCATGCATGCAAGTATTCAAGTGGATATGTCTTGGTCTTAATTTGTCATTCTCTATTAGTATACGAGGGAAATGAAATTAACTTTTGCAAATGAATCGATCTATGTTCATAAAGTTTCCATATAGTTTCAGGCTTTCATTTAGAAGTGGAAATGATCGGAAGCAAAATTCGATAAACTCAGAAATTAAAATTATTCAACGAATCATTACATTTCGACAAAGCCGTGGCATTTTGCTGCCCACTTAATATGTTTGGGAAAACGCTCAAAATATCTGAACAATAAGGAAATAAAATTACACTTTTGGATGCAGATGAGATTCTGTTGAATGATTTGGATAGAGTTTACTGGATGTAACACGAAATTGACACAGTGAACTATAACATCATTATATTGCTGGATGATAAAAGAATTTTTTTTTAAAATTCTAAGATCCTTATAGAAATAAACTAAACTAAACACACAAACACTGCTATCAAAGGCATCTATACAGTACATGTCATCTGAATCTTATCTGTGATTCTCGTTTACGTAACCTAGAGCACAGTTAGATGCTACATTTATCCAGTCATTGTTTTTTAAACTTTCCTTCCTCAATTCATCTGATCAATTATGTTCTAAAAAGTACAAAGAAATTCGAGATATTATTATATATTAGATCTCTTCCATTATATATAGTGTTTACAACAAACATCTTATCACAGACTATCTATTTTATGCATATTTCTATTCAGAATATAATCATTTTTATGTGTCTGCATGCATATGTCCAAGTAGATATTCATTCCACTATGTATTCCTTGAAATTCCTCCACACTTTCAGTTATATAACACTTATTGCAATTACTCACAACCCCAACTGGAGTCTCAAAACCAGGAAATGAAAGAAATCTTACTGGATACGCCACCTTTGAAAATTGAAACCAAGTGGTTTATAACACGAAGACTAGAAAAAGACAACCATGCTTAAGTCAATTATCTTTTGCAGCCCACACATTGATTTTTAAATAATTCTCTAACTCTACTTATTTATATTAATCAATCCCTGACACACGAGATACCTTGATGGATCCAGTGCACTTGAAAGGATTGTTATTCGCCACGTAATTTGTATTCTTTTTGGATAGCACTTAACTTTGGAAATCATTTCAAGCAGCATTAGAAAATTAAACTCAGAAATTAAAAAAATCAAGGAACTGTTACACGTCCACAAAGCCCTCGTATTCTGCTGCATACATGATATTTTGGAAACAAATTCAAACACAATCTGAAGACGAAGGTGGAAAATCTAATTTTTTGAGGCAGATGGGATTTCACATTCTAATTCGGATCATACTGTCTGCATATATAAGGAAATTGGTAAAATATAAGCTGCAGCTAACCAATATTACATTTCTGGAAGAAACAAAACTCAAGCTAAATTTTAGAAGATTGTTACAGAGAAAAAAAAATACATGCCGAAATTTCTATCAGTGGCAGCTCTAATTTCCATGTCATCTGACATATCTTTGATTTTAGCTTGCATCATTTACAGTAATGTTAGATCTTTATTTTTTATTTTATTTTCTGCAGCTTTGCGTATCGGTTTCATCTCAGAATTTATAAGATAATAATTATATTTTCAATTTTTTCTGTTCTTTGAAATGAATTTATCACTGTTTAGACAAAGTAACATACATGTAAAAAAGTAACAAAAAAGGTTGAGACATGATACTTACGGATTATATTGTGAACGATATCACGATAAAGAAAAGTATAAAGAATTGAATAATATTGATTTATATAAAAATTTAACATGCCTCGTACGACGTGTTATAAATAATGTTTGTGTTGGATTTTTAATGTACCTCTAAAAATGTTAGCCATATTGTTACGCTGTCTGCGATGTAGCAATTTATAGTGTTGTAGTAGTAAGGCCCTACCGTTTTTGCCTTATGTGTCCCATGACACCACTCCTTCCATCTAACCATCATGACAAGTTATGCCTTATGTGGGCTGTTGTCTGTAGTTCACGTTTTTGGTCCTACTGGAAGAGGAACCTTCAAGTGCAAACACACATATAACGCGAGTGGGCCAGTCAAAGGGGTGAGAGTCACGTACTGCTGATCTTGTCCCAATAGGGTAGCGAATAAGGCAAAGCCACCTTTCGTACTACTATAGTATGCAGTGATTGTGGAAAAGATAATCCTGCAGAGATGAATGATAAACACACTCCATGAAAATATTCTTTACTCAACTTATATTGTCTGTAAATCTGCAACCCACGGTTTATTTTTTGTGCTCAGATTTGTCTTTAATTTTTATATTCCTCCAGAACAATCTCAAACTCGGCCGCATTGATTATTGTAGTCTATGTTGCATCCCAGTACAATTGACTAATCGAATTGAAACTACTCTGTGTGGCCCCAAGCGATTTGGGAATGCAGTTGCATCAAAATTATGATCGATATAGTTCTGACAACAATACCAATTGGCGCATAACACAGATGGATGTCCTCATGATTCTATCACGCCAAGACCGGCAGTTGTTGCTGCACGAGACCGCAAATTGCATATACGACCAGACATATGTATTTGTATGTTAAGATCCGTGCTGTGGACTTGGTGATTTCCTTTTGAACCTGCTGTTCCACTTTGATCTTTTTTCATATCGGTAAGAATGAGGGTTTGTCATAGTTATTGTGTTAATTGTTCAATTGCATATTTTAATTGCATGACAGGCAGTCCGTATCCGCTCTTGTCATCACACAAAGCGCAGTAAGCACGCGAACTTCAAGTCAATTACCCTTTTTGCCTGGCACAATCTCATGCAGCTAAAATATATGTATGCCTCGGGAATACTTAAATTTTAGCGATTGTGCGCTCTGGTGTTCAGGTACCCCTCTCATTCAAAACCACGCCGATTATGCCAGGAACTTTCCCAATTGTCGTCTTTGCACAATATATGTTACCCAAACAAGTGGGTTAAAGCTGTTGAACAACAGTCGAGACCTTTCTGTTTTCAGATGACGGTGAACCTAAAGTGAGTGGATACATCGGTGAATTCCACTTGGCCTTTGTAGAAAAAATCCCGGAGTAGTCTTGCACCAGATGCGACAGTGTACGATTCAGCATTTTTACGTGCACATGCGATGATTCCTAACTGGCCTGGAATCGGTTGTGCACGTCAGAGTGATTCAAAATGAAAATTTCTACTTGCCCTTAACAGAAGTATATGACGGTTTGTGCCAGGGTTTGGTAACATCATTCTGAAACCGATATTCCTCGAGAAGTTGAGCAAAGTTTTGGTATTGATTATATCATCCGATTCCAGATGGTCTAGAACCCCGTCGTAAATGCCACAACTTATCACCACGGTCTGAATCCTTCATTTATACATAAGGGTAAAATACATCATAAACATAAACATCCAAGACCGTTAAGAACCCGCCAGGATAAGCTTTTAGTGCTTAAAATTGAATTTTATCTTCAGTGACTAATGATGCTGGCAATGCAACATCGTAAACTTACACCGTTCCGCCTGGTAATTCGTGATGTTAATGGTACATGATATCAACCAATATACCAATTATCATTTATCAACATTCCCATTCGAACTTACCCACCATCACTTAAAGTTATGTTAAACAAATATGATCCAGACTAGCACGCATTTAATATGTGGCTTTTAGATCTATCAAATGGATTTTCAATAAGAGAAGTTAAGATGAATATACCATTCACTAAGGCTGCGGCAGTGTATTTTTTTTTTCTTTGATTATCGATCCTGCTATTGAGCAATTTGAAATTACTAAATTATGGGAACGGGAGCGATTTCTTATTGAACGAATTGCATTATTGCAATATTATCTATACCGATATAGTTTTTGAAAAACGCAACCGACACATGACAGTATCTGATTCCACCACTGTCAGTGAGCTCAACCACAAGGTCTCCTTTTTCACCTTAATACAATTTGAACAAGAAGATTACAAATGATGGGATTCCACTGCATGATTCGGATCATGCTTACTGGATATAAGAGGAAACTGACAAGAATATAATAAAGGATAAAAACGTTACGTTAATGGATGATATTAAAAACAAATTAAAGATTAAAGGATTGTAAGAGAAAAGACAATATACAAAATGTACCAATATTGCTATAAAAGCCATCCATAATTTCCATGTCATCTGATTCTTATCTATCATTTTAGCTTATCTCATCCACAGTAAATGTAGATATGTTATTTCTTCATTACATGTTCATCAAGCACTCCATCCCCAGTTTCATGCAAGGGATTCTTTTACACAAAACACAATGACAATAGAGAAAATAATTTCATCAGCTGCTTTTTATTCTGTCTATGAGATTTCGGTATAACTGTTCAGACAAAGTTATAGAAAATGTCGAGATATAATGCTTACCTTCTGCTTTGGGAAGTATATCTTGAACAAGAAGTAAGATGACAAGAACTCAATAATATGATACTGATTACCCTCAATATAAACTTGAACATACAAGTATAAAGTGTTGTGACAGAAAACTTGGTCAAAAATATTCGTTACGTGTATCCTCTATAATAATATAAAAATATTTCTTCTTAAGAATCAGGAAGATTTATATGCAGTTGTTGTTATCTTGGTAGGTTTTAACGCCATGTTTCAGCACAAGATAGGCTATACATGGCGGCCAGTATTAATGGTGGAGGAAGAATCTGGGAAAACCCCAGAAAGAACCACCGACCCACGGGAAGCTGCTCTCAAGCTTTCTCACATACCCAAATTCGCTGAATCCGAGACTCGAACTAATGCAGACAGAGGTGCGATGGCAGTAATCCGTAACGGAGAGCGCTTTAGACCACTCGGGCCCCCATATGTATATGCCTGAATAGGTTTCAATAGATATGTTGTATAGCAACAAACGTGTAACCATACACTTGGACGTTATCGGATTTTTATGCATGTATCAGTAAATGTTTCCTGCAATGTTATGGGTATAAAATCATTCATGTACCCATGTACATATGTATTTTAGCTTGTAGTCTACTTAGTTTGTCGGGGCCCCGAGTGGCCGAGTGGTCTAAAGCGCTCTCCATTACGGATCACTGCCATCTCACCTCTGTCTGCGGCGGTTCGAGTCTAGGATTCAGACAATGTGGGTATGTGAGAAAGCTTGCCAGTAGCTTCGCGTGGGTCGGTGGTTCTTTCCGGGGTTTTCCCGGGTTCTTCCTCCACCATTAATACTGGCCGCCATGTATAGCCTATCGTGTGCTGAAAAATGGCGTTAAGCCCCAAAACAACAACAACTTAGTTTGTCATTCTCAATTAGTATATTAGGAAAAACTAAGTATCTTTTGTAAATGACTCAACCTATCTTCACATAGTATTCATATATTGCTGAATTGCGCTCAGTAGTACAAAATAACTGCAAACCATGCTAGATAAATAAACTCATAAATCTAAATTATTCAGCTAATCTTTGCATTTCCACAAAACAATCACATTCTTCTGCATTCATTATATTATTTGGAAATTATCTCAAACGAAACCTGAACAAGAAAATAAATATCACATTTTCGAGGCAGATGGGATTCAACATCCTGATTTTGGTAATGCTTACTGGATATAATAGGAAATTGACAACAAAATAGTGCGAAGGATTCGAACATTAAATTGATGGATGATAACGAAAAAGAAGCTACGAATTCTAAGTTTGTTACGGAAAATATAAATATAACAAACATTCAAACTTTGCTATCAAGGGCACCATTCTATGTAGCCTGACTCCAGCCTATAGTTTTAGCTTACGTCATTTAGTGTATAGTTAGAACCTCTATTTATTCTTTCAAATTTTCCTTTCCTAATTTCATCATCGATGATTCTTTTGAACAAACCAAAAGGCTATTTAGAGAAAATAATTTTATTTTATGCCTTTTTATTCTGTCTCCAAGATGATTCAATCACTATTTAGAGATATAATACTAACGAGCTGTTTTGTGAAGGATATCATAGAAGGAACAGATATAACAAGAGCTCAATAACATGACACTGATAAATATCAATATAAAAAGGAACATACTAGTATAACTTGTTGTAAATGAGAAATTATATCAAATTTGCAGGTTCACTGAATCCTCTGTAATCATGCAACTAGGTTTCTTCTTAATAATCAACAAGATATATATGCCTCAATCTTTGATTGCATATCATGAATTATAACAATCTTGTTACAATAGACTACGACTGTCCGATATTTCTATGCATGTATCAGTGAATGATATATCCATATTTATAGTTATGCAATCATTCATGTATCGATGAAGAAATATATTTCAGAGTGCATTTCTCTTATTTTCTCATTGCAACGAGTATGCCAAAAAATTGCAAATCATCTTTTACATATAAATCGATATATATCTACAAGGTTTTAATATGGGGCTGGGTAGCACAAAATTCTGGAAAAAGTTTTGATGCAGAATTAGATAAATAAACTCAATTAAATAAATTAATTAAATTTATTCAACGAATTGTTACATATCTAGAAAGCCCTCGCATTATGATGCATACATGATATTCGGCAAATCATTTCAATGAAAATATAAACAACAAGATGAAAAATCAAATTTGTTGGAGGCACATGAGATCTTGATTCCTGGATATAACCGGAAATCGACAAAACGTAGAGAGAAAGATATCAACATTACATTGGTGGATTATAACGAAACACAAGCTAGTAATTGCACTAGTTTTACTGAAATTAGAATAAACAAATTTTCTCATCAAATTCCATTATAATTTCCTCGCCATCTGACTCTTATCTATGATTTAATTTCACTCCAGTTACAACATATTGAGATCTTTCATTTCTTCCTTCACAATCTCCGTACCTCTCCATTCTCAATTTCATCTCGGAGTTTATTTCAGACAAAACACAATTATATCTGAAATCATAATTATATATTCAGTTTTATCATCTCTCTCTACAATGACTGAACAACTATGTGGACTAAGTAAAAGAAAATGTCGAGATATAATACTTACCACCTGTTTTGCAAAGGATGTCAGACAATGGAAAGAGAACGATAATTTAAAAATAATATACCGTTTAATATCAATATAAATAAGAACATACTAATATAACATGTTGTAATGGAGAAATTATATCAACGTTACTGCTTAAGTGTATTCTCTACAGCAACACAACTGACGTCAAATTGACAATCAGAAAGCTATATATCCCTAAATCGATTTTATTACATATCTTTTATTATAACAAACTTGTTACCATAGACCATTACGTTCCGATGGCTTTTTGGTGTGCATCAATGAATAATGCATGGAGGTGTATCTGTATGCATGCAGTAATGCTTGGATCCATGAAGATACGTATTTTAGTATTTATTCCTCTTACGTTTTCATTCTCAACCAACATACTAGGATAATGCAAGTTATATGTTACTGATGAATCGTTATATATTCACAAGGTTTCATATAGTTCTGGATTGTACTCAATGTTGGAAATGATTTAAAGCAAAATTATATAAATATATTCAGAATATAAACTTATTCAAAGAAGAGTAACATGTCCATAAACCCATCGCACTCTGCTTCATACATGCTATTTTGGAAAGAAGCTCAAACAATATCATAACAAGAAGACAAACATTAACATGTTCCGAGGCTAATTCGGATCATGCTTACATGAGATAATATAATACTGATAACACCTATAGTGAGAGATACCACGATTGCATTTTTAAATGATGAGCGAAAACCTAAAGACTGAATGATTGTTACAGATCAACAAATAAAATGAACACGTCAATAATGCTATCAAAGGCATCTATCATTTAGATGTGATATATGTAAATATGTATTTTAGCATGTAATCCTCTTATTTGTTCAATATCAATGAAGATAATAGGAAATTGCAAATTATCTTTTAGGAACCAAACGATATGAATCCAAAATGATTTCATAAAGTGTTTGTTGGCACTCAATTTGCAAACGATTTCAAGCAAAATTAGATGCATAAACACAGAAATTATAATTCTTCAACGAACTTTTACATGTGAACAAAGCCCTTGCATGTTGATGCAAATACGAGATTTTGGAAATACGCTGACGGAATCTGAACAAGAAGATAAAAGAAGCATTTCTGGAGGCAGATGGCATTCCGCTTCCTGATTCGGATCGAGTTTATTGGATATAATAACATATTGACAAAAATATAGTGACGGATACGAACATCACCTTCCTGGATGATAACTGAAATCACTCTAAAGTTTTAAAGATTGTAAAGGAAAAGAATAGAAAATAAACACATCAACATTGCTCTCCAGGTATCTTCTGTGTCCTGTGACCCTTACCTATGATTTTAGCTTATGTTATCTATAGAACTGTGAGCTATGTTATTTTTCTGTTTCTGTTTCTGCAGCTTTCTCTCCGAAGTTGCATCTTAGGGGTTATTTTGATACTACTCATTGTTTACAGGAACACTAAATATATTTTCTACCTTTCTGTTCTGTGTCTAAAAAGACACTATGAAGGTTTAGACAAAGCAGCAGAAAATGTAAAGATACAATAAGCACGAGCTGTTTTGTGAAGGATATCATAAAAATAAGATCACAATAACTCGATAACATGTCACTGAATAAAATCAACATAAACAGAAACATGTCAGTATTACGTGTTTTAAAGAAACAAGTATATCCAATTTACTTGCCAACTGCATCCTCTTTAATAATATAACATATTTTCAACTGAACATTTAGCAATCAACGAGCTATATATGCCTAAAACTTTCATTATATGTCTTGTACTACAACAATCGTTTTACCATCACCTTGGACGTAGCGAGATATGCATGCATGAAAGAATGATTTACGCGCACTTATTTGTATGCAGTCAGTCAGGTATCCATATAAATAATTATATTAGCAATTATTCTCCTGATTTTGCCATTCACCAGAATTATAAGAAGAAACTGAAAAATATTTTTTATAAATGATCAGTATATGTCAATAAGGTTTTCAATTATGCTAGACATCACTCAGTTTTAGAAATAATTTCATGCATCATTAGAAAAAAACTCAGAACTGAACATTCTTCAATGAATCATTACATGTACACAAAGTCTGCTCTCACATTCAGCTGCACACATGATATGTTGGAAATAAACTCAAACAACATGTGAATAAGAAGTTACAAAATGACATTTTTTGCGACCAAATGGGATTGCACTGCCGGTTTCTGCAGCATTATATTCTCAGCTTCATTTCGGGGATAATTTTGCACAAAACACAAAGCTATTAGAAAGAAAGAAAAAAAATATTATATTTCTCCTTCTTCGTTCTCTCTGTCTAAATTGACTGTATGACTGCTTAGACAAAGTAATATACAAAATGTAGAGATATAATACTCACCAGCTGTTTTGTGAAGGATATCATGAAGAAGAAGAAAACAACAAGAATTCAGTAATATGATACTGATTCATATCAACATTAAAAGGAACAGACTAGTATAACTTGTTGTAACAGAGAAATTATATCAAATTTACCGGTTGACTGTATCATCTATATCAATACAAAACAATTCTATTTAACATCTAACAAACTTGTTTCCATAGACTATGACATTCCTATATTCAATAATGATATATGCATGTTTATGTCTATGCATGCATGCAAGTATTCAAGTGGATATGTCTTGGTCTTAATTTGTCATTCTCTATTAGTATACGAGGGAAATGAAATTAACTTTTGCAAATGAATCGATCTATGTTCATAAAGTTTCCATATAGTTTCAGGCTTTCATTTAGAAGTGGAAATGATCGGAAGCAAAATTCGATAAACTCAGAAATTAAAATTATTCAACGAATCATTACATTTCGACAAAGCCGTGGCATTTTGCTGCCCACTTAATATGTTTGGGAAAACGCTCAAAATATCTGAACAATAAGGAAATAAAATTACACTTTTGGATGCAGATGAGATTCTGTTGAATGATTTGGATAGAGTTTACTGGATGTAACACGAAATTGACACAGTGAACTATAACATCATTATATTGCTGGATGATAAAAGAATTTTTTTTTAAAATTCTAAGATCCTTATAGAAATAAACTAAACTAAACACACAAACACTGCTATCAAAGGCATCTATACAGTACATGTCATCTGAATCTTATCTGTGATTCTCGTTTACGTAACCTAGAGCACAGTTAGATGCTACATTTATCCAGTCATTGTTTTTTAAACTTTCCTTCCTCAATTCATCTGATCAATTATGTTCTAAAAAGTACAAAGAAATTCGAGATATTATTATATATTAGATCTCTTCCATTATATATAGTGTTTACAACAAACATCTTATCACAGACTATCTATTTTATGCATATTTCTATTCAGAATATAATCATTTTTATCTGTCTGCATGCATATGTCCAAGTAGATATTCATTCCACTATGTATTCCTTGAAATTCCTCCACACTTTCAGTTATATAACACTTATTGCAATTACTCACAACCCCAACTGGAGTCTCAAAACCAGGAAATGAAAGAAATCTTACTGGATACGCCACCTTTGAAAATTGAAACCAAGTGGTTTATAACACGAAGACTAGAAAAAGACAACCATGCTTAAGTCAATTATCTTTTGCAGCCCACACATTGATTTTTAAATAATTCTCTAACTCTACTTATTTATATTAATCAATCCCTGACACACGAGATACCTTGATGGATCCAGTGCACTTGAAAGGATTGTTATTCGCCACGTAATTTGTATTCTTTTTGGATAGCACTTAACTTTGGAAATCATTTCAAGCAGCATTAGAAAATTAAACTCAGAAATTAAAAAAATCAAGGAACTGTTACACGTCCACAAAGCCCTCGTATTCTGCTGCATACATGATATTTTGGAAACAAATTCAAACACAATCTGAAGACGAAGGTGGAAAATCTAATTTTTTGAGGCAGATGGGATTTCACATTCTAATTCGGATCATACTGTCTGCATATATAAGGAAATTGGTAAAATATAAGCTGCAGCTAACCAATATTACATTTCTGGAAGAAACAAAACTCAAGCTAAATTTTAGAAGATTGTTACAGAGAAAAAAAAATACATGCCGAAATTTCTATCAGTGGCAGCTCTAATTTCCATGTCATCTGACATATCTTTGATTTTAGCTTGCATCATTTACAGTAATGTTAGATCTTTATTTTTTATTTTATTTTCTGCAGCTTTGCGTATCGGTTTCATCTCAGAATTTATAAGATAATAATTATATTTTCAATTTTTTTTGTTCTTTGAAATGAATTTATCACTGTTTAGACAAAGTAACATACATGTAAAAAAGTAACAAAAAAGGTTGAGACATGATACTTACGGATTATATTGTGAACGATATCACGATAAAGAAAAGTATAAAGAATTGAATAATATTGATTTATATAAAAATTTAACATGCCTCGTACGACGTGTTATAAATAATGTTTGTGTTGGATTTTTAATGTACCTCTAAAAATGTTAGCCATATTGTTACGCTGTCTGCGATGTAGCAATTTATAGTGTTGTAGTAGTAAGGCCCTACCGTTTTTGCCTTATGTGTCCCATGACACCACTCCTTCCATCTAACCATCATGACAAGTTATGCCTTATGTGGGCTGTTGTCTGTAGTTCACGTTTTTGGTCCTACTGGAAGAGGAACCTTCAAGTGCAAACACACATATAACGCGAGTGGGCCAGTCAAAGGGGTGAGAGTCACGTACTGCTGATCTTGTCCCAATAGGGTAGCGAATAAGGCAAAGCCACCTTTCGTACTACTATAGTATGCAGTGATTGTGGAAAAGATAATCCTGCAGAGATGAATGATAAACACACTCCATGAAAATATTCTTTACTCAACTTATATTGTCTGTAAATCTGCAACCCACGGTTTATTTTTTGTGCTCAGATTTGTCTTTAATTTTTATATTCCTCCAGAACAATCTCAAACTCGGCCGCATTGATTATTGTAGTCTATGTTGCATCCCAGTACAATTGACTAATCGAATTGAAACTACTCTGTGTGGCCCCAAGCGATTTGGGAATGCAGTTGCATCAAAATTATGATCGATATAGTTCTGACAACAATACCAATTGGCGCATAACACAGATGGATGTCCTCATGATTCTATCACGCCAAGACCGGCAGTTGTTGCTGCACGAGACCGCAAATTGCATATACGACCAGACATATGTATTTGTATGTTAAGATCCGTGCTGTGGACTTGGTGATTTCCTTTTGAACCTGCTGTTCCACTTTGATCTTTTTTCATATCGGTAAGAATGAGGGTTTGTCATAGTTATTGTGTTAATTGTTCAATTGCATATTTTAATTGCATGACAGGCAGTCCGTATCCGCTCTTGTCATCACACAAAGCGCAGTAAGCACGCGAACTTCAAGTCAATTACCCTTTTTGCCTGGCACAATCTCATGCAGCTAAAATATATGTATGCCTCGGGAATACTTAAATTTTAGCGATTGTGCGCTCTGGTGTTCAGGTACCCCTCTCATTCAAAACCACGCCGATTATGCCAGGAACTTTCCCAATTGTCGTCTTTGCACAATATATGTTACCCAAACAAGTGGGTTAAAGCTGTTGAACAACAGTCGAGACCTTTCTGTTTTCAGATGACGGTGAACCTAAAGTGAGTGGATACATCGGTGAATTCCACTTGGCCTTTGTAGAAAAAATCCCGGAGTAGTCTTGCACCAGATGCGACAGTGTACGATTCAGCATTTTTACGTGCACATGCGATGATTCCTAACTGGCCTGGAATCGGTTGTGCACGTCAGAGTGATTCAAAATGAAAATTTCTACTTGCCCTTAACAGAAGTATATGACGGTTTGTGCCAGGGTTTGGTAACATCATTCTGAAACCGATATTCCTCGAGAAGTTGAGCAAAGTTTTGGTATTGATTATATCATCCGATTCCAGATGGTCTAGAACCCCGTCGTAAATGCCACAACTTATCACCACGGTCTGAATCCTTCATTTATACATAAGGGTAAAATACATCATAAACATAAACATCCAAGACCGTTAAGAACCCGCCAGGATAAGCTTTTAGTGCTTAAAATTGAATTTTATCTTCAGTGACTAATGATGCTGGCAATGCAACATCGTAAACTTACACCGTTCCGCCTGGTAATTCGTGATGTTAATGGTACATGATATCAACCAATATACCAATTATCATTTATCAACATTCCCATTCGAACTTACCCACCATCACTTAAAGTTATGTTAAACAAATATGATCCAGACTAGCACGCATTTAATATGTGGCTTTTAGATCTATCAAATGGATTTTCAATAAGAGAAGTTAAGATGAATATACCATTCACTAAGGCTGCGGCAGTGTATTTTTTTTTTCTTTGATTATCGATCCTGCTATTGAGCAATTTGAAATTACTAAATTATGGGAACGGGAGCGATTTCTTATTGAACGAATTGCATTATTGCAATATTATCTATACCGATATAGTTTTTGAAAAACGCAACCGACACATGACAGTATCTGATTCCACCACTGTCAGTGAGCTCAACCACAAGGTCTCCTTTTTCACCTTAATACAATTTGAACAAGAAGATTACAAATGATGGGATTCCACTGCATGATTCGGATCATGCTTACTGGATATAAGAGGAAACTGACAAGAATATAATAAAGGATAAAAACGTTACGTTAATGGATGATATTAAAAACAAATTAAAGATTAAAGGATTGTAAGAGAAAAGACAATATACAAAATGTACCAATATTGCTATAAAAGCCATCCATAATTTCCATGTCATCTGATTCTTATCTATCATTTTAGCTTATCTCATCCACAGTAAATTTAGATATGTTATTTCTTCATTACATGTTCATCAAGCACTCCATCCCCAGTTTCATGCAAGGGATTCTTTTACACAAAACACAATGACAATAGAGAAAATAATTTCATCAGCTGCTTTTTATTCTGTCTATGAGATTTCGGTATAACTGTTCAGACAAAGTTATAGAAAATGTCGAGATATAATGCTTACCTTCTGCTTTGGGAAGTATATCTTGAACAAGAAGTAAGATGACAAGAACTCAATAATATGATACTGATTACCCTCAATATAAACTTGAACATACAAGTATAAAGTGTTGTGACAGAAAACTTGGTCAAAAATATTCGTTACGTGTATCCTCTATAATAATATAAAAATATTTCTTCTTAAGAATCAGGAAGATTTATATGCAGTTGTTGTTATCTTGGTAGGTTTTAACGCCATGTTTCAGCACAAGATAGGCTATACATGGCGGCCAGTATTAATGGTGGAGGAAGAATCTGGGAAAACCCCAGAAAGAACCACCGACCCACGGGAAGCTGCTCTCAAGCTTTCTCACATACCCAAATTCGCTGAATCCGAGACTCGAACTAATGCAGACAGAGGTGCGATGGCAGTAATCCGTAACGGAGAGCGCTTTAGACCACTCGGGCCCCCATATTTATATGCCTGAATAGGTTTCAATAGATATGTTGTATAGCAACAAACGTGTAACCATACACTTGGACGTTATCGGATTTTTATGCATGTATCAGTAAATGTTTCCTGCAATGTTATGGGTATAAAATCATTCATGTACCCATGTACATATGTATTTTAGCTTGTAGTCTACTTAGTTTGTCGGGGCCCCGAGTGGCCGAGTGGTCTAAAGCGCTCTCCATTACGGATCACTGCCATCTCACCTCTGTCTGCGGCGGTTCGAGTCTAGGATTCAGACAATGTGGGTATGTGAGAAAGCTTGCCAGTAGCTTCGCGTGGGTCGGTGGTTCTTTCCGGGGTTTTCCCGGGTTCTTCCTCCACCATTAATACTGGCCGCCATGTATAGCCTATCGTGTGCTGAAAAATGGCGTTAAGCCCCAAAACAACAACAACTTAGTTTGTCATTCTCAATTAGTATATTAGGAAAAACTAAGTATCTTTTGTAAATGACTCAACCTATCTTCACATAGTATTCATATATTGCTGAATTGCGCTCAGTAGTACAAAATAACTGCAAACCATGCTAGATAAATAAACTCATAAATCTAAATTATTCAGCTAATCTTTGCATTTCCACAAAACAATCACATTCTTCTGCATTCATTATATTATTTGGAAATTATCTCAAACGAAACCTGAACAAGAAAATAAATATCACATTTTCGAGGCAGATGGGATTCAACATCCTGATTTTGGTAATGCTTACTGGATATAATAGGAAATTGACAACAAAATAGTGCGAAGGATTCGAACATTAAATTGATGGATGATAACGAAAAAGAAGCTACGAATTCTAAGTTTGTTACGGAAAATATAAATATAACAAACATTCAAACTTTGCTATCAAGGGCACCATTCTATGTAGCCTGACTCCAGCCTATAGTTTTAGCTTACGTCATTTAGTGTATAGTTAGAACCTCTATTTATTCTTTCAAATTTTCCTTTCCTAATTTCATCATCGATGATTCTTTTGAACAAACCAAAAGGCTATTTAGAGAAAATAATTTTATTTTATGCCTTTTTGTTCTGTCTCCAAGATGATTCAATCACTATTTAGAGATATAATACTAACGAGCTGTTTTGTGAAGGATATCATAGAAGGAACAGATATAACAAGAGCTCAATAACATGACACTGATAAATATCAATATAAAAAGGAACATACTAGTATAACTTGTTGTAAATGAGAAATTATATCAAATTTGCAGGTTCACTGAATCCTCTTTAATCATGCAACTAGGTTTCTTCTTAATAATCAACAAGATATATATGCCTCAATCTTTGATTGCATATCATGAATTATAACAATCTTGTTACAATAGACTACGACTGTCCGATATTTCTATGCATGTATCAGTGAATGATATATCCATATTTATAGTTATGCAATCATTCATATATCGATGAAGAAATATATTTCAGAGTGCATTTCTCTTATTTTCTCATTGCAACGAGTATGCCAAAAAATTGCAAATCATCTTTTACATATAAATCGATATATATCTACAAGGTTTTAATATGGGGCTGGGTAGCACAAAATTCTGGAAAAAGTTTTGATGCAGAATTAGATAAATAAACTCAATTAAACAAATTAATTAAATTTATTCAACAAATTGTTACATATCTAGAAAGCCCTCGCATTATGATGCATACATGATATTCGGCAAATCATTTCAATGAAAATATAAACAACAAGATGAAAAATCAGATTTGTTGGAGGCACATGAGATCTTGATTCCTGGATATAACCGGAAATCGACAAAACGTAGAGAGAAAGATATCAACATTACATTGGTGGATTATAACGAAACACAAGCTAGTAATTGCACTAGTTTTACTGAAATTAGAATAAACAAATTTTCTCATCAAATTCCATTATAATTTCCTCGCCATCTGACTCTTATCTATGATTTAATTTCACTCCAGTTACAACATATTGAGATCTTTCATTTCTTCCTTCACAATCTCCGTACCTCTCCATTCTCAATTTCATCTCGGAGTTTATTTCAGACAAAACACAATTATATCTGAAATCATAATTATATATTCAGTTTTATCATCTCTCTCTACAATGACTGAACAACTATGTGGACTAAGTAAAAGAAAATGTCGAGATATAATACTTACCACCTGTTTTGCAAAGGATGTCAGACAATGGAAAGAGAACGATAATTTAAAAATAATATACCGTTTAATATCAATATAAATAAGAACATACTAATATAACATGTTGTAATGGAGAAATTATATCAACGTTACTGCTTAAGTGTATTCTCTACAGCAACACAACTGACGTCAAATTGACAATCAGAAAGCTATATATCCCTAAATCGATTTTATTACATATCTTTTATTATAACAAACTTGTTACCATAGACCATTACGTTCCGATGGCTTTTTGGTGTGCATCAATGAATAATGCATGGAGGTGTATCTGTATGCATGCAGTAATGCTTGGATCCATGAAGATACGTATTTTAGTATTTATTCCTCTTACGTTTACATTCTCAACCAACATACTAGGATAATGCAAGTTATATGTTACTGATGAATCGTTATATATTCACAAGGTTTCATATAGTTCTGGATTGTACTCAATGTTGGAAATGATTTAAAGCAAAATTATATAAATATATTCAGAATATAAACTTATTCAAAGAAGAGTAACATGTCTATAAACCCATCGCACTCTGCTTCATACATGCTATTTTGGAAAGAAGCTCAAACAATATCATAACAAGAAGACAAACATTAACATGTTCCGAGGCTAATTCGGATCATGCTTACATGAGATAATATAATACTGATAACACCTATAGTGAGAGATACCACGATTGCATTTTTAAATGATGAGCGAAAACCTAAAGACTGAATGATTGTTACAGATCAACAAATAAATTGAACACGTCAATAATGCTATCAAAGGCATCTATCATTTAGATGTGATATATGTAAATATGTATTTTAGCATGTAATCCTCTTATTTGTTCAATATCAATGAAGATAATAGGAAATTGCAAATTATCTTTTAGGAACCAAACGATATGAATCCAAAATGATTTCATAAAGTGTTTGTTGGCACTCAATTTGCAAACGATTTCAAGCAAAATTAGATACATAAACACAGAAATTATAATTCTTCAACGAACTTTTACATGTGAACAAAGCCCTTGCATGTTGATGCAAATACGAGATTTTGGAAATACGCTGACGGAATCTGAACAAGAAGATAAAAGAAGCATTTCTGGAGGCAGATGGCATTCCGCTTCCTGATTCGGATCGAGTTTATTGGATATAATAACATATTGACAAAAATATAGTGACGGATACGAACATCACCTTCCTGGATGATAACTGAAATCACTCTAAAGTTTTAAAGATTGTAAAGGAAAAGAATAGAAAATAAACACATCAACATTGCTCTCCAGGTATCTTCTGTGTCCTGTGACCCTTACCTATGATTTTAGCTTATGTTATCTATAGAACTGTGAGCTATGTTATTTTTCTGTTTCTGTTTCTGCAGCTTTCTCTCCGAAGTTGCATCTTAGGGGTTATTTTGATACTACTCATTGTTTACAGGAACACTAAATATATTTTCTACCTTTCTGTTCTGTGTCTAAAAAGACACTATGAAGGTTTAGACAAAGCAGCAGAAAATGTAAAGATACAATAAGCACGAGCTGTTTTGTGAAGGATATCATAAAAATAAGATCACAATAACTCGATAACATGTCACTGAATAATATCAACATAAACAGAAACATGTCAGTATTACGTGTTTTAAAGAAACAAGTATATCCAATTTACTTGCCAACTGCATCCTCTTTAATAATATAACATATTTTCAACTGAACATTTAGCAATCAACGAGCTATATATGCCTAAAACTTTCATTATATGTCTTGTACTACAACAATCGTTTTACCATCACCTGGGACGTAGCGAGAGATGCATGCATGAAAGAATGATTTACGCGCACTTATTTGTAAGCAGTCAGTCAGGTATCCATATAAATAATTATATTAGCAATTATTCTCCTGATTTTGCCATTCACCAGAATTATAAGAAGAAACTGAAAAATATTTTTTATAAATGATCAGTATATGTCAATAAGGTTTTCAATTATGCTAGACATCACTCAGTTTTAGAAATAATTTCATGCATCATTAGAAAAAAACTCAGAACTGAACATTCTTCAATGAATCATTACATGTACACAAAGTCTGCTCTCACATTCAGCTGCACACATGATATGTTGGAAATAAACTCAAACAACATGTGAATAAGAAGTTACAAAATGACATTTTTTGCGACCAAATGGGATTGCACTGCCGGTTTCTGCAGCATTATATTCTCAGCTTCATTTCGGGGATAATTTTGCACAAAACACAAAGCTATTAGAAAGAAAGAAAAAAAAATATTATATTTTCCTTCTTCGTTGTCTCTGTCTAAATTGACTGTATGACTGCTTAGACAAAGTAATATACAAAATGTAGAGATATAATACTCACCAGCTGTTTTGTGAAGGATATCATGAAAAAGAAGAAAACAACAAGAATTCAGTAATATGATACTGATTCATATCAACAGTAAAAGGAACAGACTAGTATAACTTGTTGTAACAGAGAAATTATATCAAATTTACCGGTTGACTGTATCATCTATATCAATACAAAACAATTCTATTTAACATCTAACAAACTTGTTTCCATAGACTATGACATTCCTATATTCAATAATGATATATGCATGTTTATGTCTATGCATGCATGCAAGTATTCAAGTGGATATGTCTTGGTCTTAATTTGTCATTCTCTATTAGTATACGAGGGAAATGAAATTAACTTTTGCAAATGAATCGATCTATGTTCATAAACTTTCCATATAGTTTCAGGCTTTCATTTAGAAGTGGAAATGATCGGAAGCAAAATTCGATAAACTCAGAAATTAAAATTATTCAACGAATCAATTCATTTCGACAAAGCCGTGGCATTTTGCTGCCCACTTAATATGTTTGGGAAAACGCTCAAAATATCTGAACAATAAGGAAATAAAATTACACTTTTGGATGCAGATGAGATTCTGTTGAATGATTTGGATAGAGTTTACTGGATGTAACACGAAATTGACACAGTGAACTATAACATCATTATATTGCTGGATGATAAAAGAATTTTTTTTTAAAATTCTAAGATCCTTATAGAAATAAACTAAACTAAACACACAAACACTGCTATCAAAGGCATCTATACAGTACATGTCATCTGAATCTTATCTGTGATTCTCGCTTACGTAACCTAGAGCACAGTTAGATGCTACATTTATCCAGTCATTGTTTTTTAAACTTTCCTTCCTCAATTCATCTGATCAATTATGTTCTAAAAAGTACAAAGAAATTCGAGATATTATTATATATTAGATCTCTTCCATTATATATAGTGTTTACAACAAACATCTTATCACAGACTATCTATTTTATGCATATTTCTATTCAGAATATAATCATTTTTATGTGTCTGCATGCATATGTCCAAGTAGATATTCATTCCACTATATATTCCTTGAAATTCCTCCACACTTTCAGTGATATAACACTTATTGCAATTACTCACAACCCCAACTGGAGTCTCAAAACCAGGAAATGAAAGAAATCTTACTGGATACGCCACCTTTGAAAATTGAAACCAAGTGGTTTATAACACGAAGACTAGAAAAAGACAACCATGCTTAAGTCAATTATCTTTTGCAGCCCACACATTGATTTTTAAATAATTCTCTAACTCTACTTATTTATATTAATCAATCCCTGACACACGAGATACCTTGATGGATCCAGTGCACTTGAAAGGATTGTTATTCGCCACGTAATTTGTATTCTTTTTGGATAGCACTTAACTTTGGAAATCATTTCAAGCAGCATTAGAAAATTAAACTCAGAAATTAAAAAAATCAAGGAACTGTTACACGTCCACAAAGCCCTCGTATTCTGCTGCATACATGATATTTTGGAAACAAATTCAAACACAATCTGAAGACGAAGGTGGAAAATCTAATTTTTTGAGGCAGATGGGATTTCACATTCTAATTCGGATCATACTGTCTGCATATATAAGGAAATTGGTAAAATATAAGCTGCAGCTAACCAATATTACATTTCTGGAAGAAACAAAACTCAAGCTAAATTTTAGAAGATTGTTACAGAGAAAAAAAAATACATGCCGAAATTTCTATCAGTGGCAGCTCTAATTTCCATGTCATCTGACATATCTTTGATTTTAGCTTGCATCATTTACAGTAATGTTAGATCTTTATTTTTTATTTTATTTTCTGCAGCTTTGCGTATCGGTTTCATCTCAGAATTTATAAGATAATAATTATATTTTCAATTTTTTTTGTTCTTTGAAATGAATTTATCACTGTTTAGACAAAGTAACATACATGTAAAAAAGTAACAAAAAAGGTTGAGACATGATACTTACGGATTATATTGTGAACGATATCACGATAAAGAAAAGTATAAAGAATTGAATAATATTGATTTATATAAAAATTTAACATGCCTCGTACGACGTGTTATAAATAATGTTTGTGTTGGATTTTTAATGTACCTCTAAAAATGTTAGCCATATTGTTACGCTGTCTGCGATGTAGCAATTTATAGTGTTGTAGTAGTAAGGCCCTACCGTTTTTGCCTTATGTGTCCCATGACACCACTCCTTCCATCTAACCATCATGACAAGTTATGCCTTATGTGGGCTGTTGTCTGTAGTTCACGTTTTTGGTCCTACTGGAAGAGGAACCTTCAAGTGCAAACACACATATAACGCGAGTGGGCCAGTCAAAGGGGTGAGAGTCACGTACTGCTGATCTTGTCCCAATAGGGTAGCGAATAAGGCAAAGCCACCTTTCGTACTACTATAGTATGCAGTGATTGTGGAAAAGATAATCCTGCAGAGATGAATGATAAACACACTCCATGAAAATATTCTTTACTCAACTTATATTGTCTGTAAATCTGCAACCCACGGTTTATTTTTTGTGCTCAGATTTGTCTTTAATTTTTATATTCCTCCAGAACAATCTCAAACTCGGCCGCATTGATTATTGTAGTCTATGTTGCATCCCAGTACAATTGACTAATCGAATTGAAACTACTCTGTGTGGCCCCAAGCGATTTGGGAATGCAGTTGCATCAAAATTATGATCGATATAGTTCTGACAACAATACCAATTGGCGCATAACACAGATGGATGTCCTCATGATTCTATCACGCCAAGACCGGCAGTTGTTGCTGCACGAGACCGCAAATTGCATATACGACCAGACATATGTATTTGTATGTTAAGATCCGTGCTGTGGACTTGGTGATTTCCTTTTGAACCTGCTGTTCCACTTTGATCTTTTTTCATATCGGTAAGAATGAGGGTTTGTCATAGTTATTGTGTTAATTGTTCAATTGCATATTTTAATTGCATGACAGGCAGTCCGTATCCGCTCTTGTCATCACACAAAGCGCAGTAAGCACGCGAACTTCAAGTCAATTACCCTTTTTGCCTGGCACAATCTCATGCAGCTAAAATATATGTATGCCTCGGGAATACTTAAATTTTAGCGATTGTGCGCTCTGGTGTTCAGGTACCCCTCTCATTCAAAACCACGCCGATTATGCCAGGAACTTTCCCAATTGTCGTCTTTGCACAATATATGTTACCCAAACAAGTGGGTTAAAGCTGTTGAACAACAGTCGAGACCTTTCTGTTTTCAGATGACGGTGAACCTAAAGTGAGTGGATACATCGGTGAATTCCACTTGGCCTTTGTAGAAAAAATCCCGGAGTAGTCTTGCACCAGATGCGACAGTGTACGATTCAGCATTTTTACGTGCACATGCGATGATTCCTAACTGGCCTGGAATCGGTTGTGCACGTCAGAGTGATTCAAAATGAAAATTTCTACTTGCCCTTAACAGAAGTATATGACGGTTTGTGCCAGGGTTTGGTAACATCATTCTGAAACCGATATTCCTCGAGAAGTTGAGCAAATTTTTGATATTGATTATATCATCCGATTCCAGATGGTCTAGAACCCCGTCGTAAATGCCACAACTTATCACCACGGTCTGAATCCTTCATTTATACATAAGGGTAAAATACATCATAAACATAAACATCCAAGACCGTTAAGAACCCGCCAGGATAAGCTTTTAGTGCTTAAAATTGAATTTTATCTTCAGTGACTAATGATGCTGGCAATGCAACATTGTAAACTTACACCGTTCCGCCTGGTAATTCGTGATGTTAATGGTACATGATATCAACCAATATACCAATTATCATTTATCAACATTCCCATTCGAACTTACCCACCATCACTTAAAGTTATGTTAAACAAATATGATCCAGACTAGCACGCATTTAATATGTGGCTTTTAGATCTATCAAATGGATTTTCAATAAGAGAAGTTAAGATGAATATACCATTCACTAGGGCTGCGGCAGTGTATTTTTTTTTTCTTTGATTATCGATCCTGCTATTGAGCAATTTGAAATTACTAAATTATGGGAACGGGAGCGATTTCTTATTGAACGAATTGCATTATTGCAATATTATCTATACCGATATAGTTTTTGAAAAACGCAACCGACACATGACAGTATCTGATTCCACCACTGTCAGTGAGCTCAACCACAAGGTCTCCTTTTTCACCTTAATACAATTTGAACAAGAAGATTACAAATGATGGGATTCCACTGCATGATTCGGATCATGCTTACTGGATATAAGAGGAAACTGACAAGAATATAATAAAGGATAAAAACGTTACGTTAATGGATGATATTAAAAACAAATTAAAGATTAAAGGATTGTAAGAGAAAAGACAATATACAAAATGTACCAATATTGCTATAAAAGCCATCCATAATTTCCATGTCATCTGATTCTTATCTATCATTTTAGCTTATCTCATCCACAGTAAATGTAGATATGTTATTTCTTCATTACATGTTCATCAAGCACTCCATCCCCAGTTTCATGCAAGGGATTCTTTTACACAAAACACAATGACAATAGAGAAAATAATTTCATCAGCTGCTTTTTATTCTGTCTATGAGATTTCGGTATAACTGTTCAGACAAAGTTATAGAAAATGTCGAGATATAATGCTTACCTTCTGCTTTGGGAAGTATATCTTGAACAAGAAGTAAGATGACAAGAACTCAATAATATGATACTGATTACCCTCAATATAAACTTGAACATACAAGTATAAAGTGTTGTGACAGAAAACTTGGTCAAAAATATTCGTTACGTGTATCCTCTATAATAATATAAAAATATTTCTTCTTAAGAATCAGGAAGATTTATATGCAGTTGTTGTTATCTTGGTAGGTTTTAACGCCATGTTTCAGCACAAGATAGGCTATACATGGCGGCCAGTATTAATGGTGGAGGAAGAATCTGGGAAAACCCCAGAAAGAACCACCGACCCACGGGAAGCTGCTCTCAAGCTTTCTCACATACCCAAATTCGCTGAATCCGAGACTCGAACTAATGCAGACAGAGGTGCGATGGCAGTAATCCGTAACGGAGAGCGCTTTAGACCACTCGGGCCCCCATATTTATATGCCTGAATAGGTTTCAATAGATATGTTGTATAGCAACAAACGTGTAACCATACACTTGGACGTTATCGGATTTTTATGCATGTATCAGTAAATGTTTCCTGCAATGTTATGGGTATAAAATCATTCATGTACCCATGTACATATGTATTTTAGCTTGTAGTCTACTTAGTTTGTCGGGGCCCCGAGTGGCCGAGTGGTCTAAAGCGCTCTCCATTACGGATCACTGCCATCTCACCTCTGTCTGCGGCGGTTCGAGTCTAGGATTCAGACAATGTGGGTATGTGAGAAAGCTTGCCAGTAGCTTCGCGTGGGTCGGTGGTTCTTTCCGGGGTTTTCCCGGGTTCTTCCTCCACCATTAATACTGGCCGCCATGTATAGCCTATCGTGTGCTGAAAAATGGCGTTAAGCCCCAAAACAACAACAACTTAGTTTGTCATTCTCAATTAGTATATTAGGAAAAACTAAGTATCTTTTGTAAATGACTCAACCTATCTTCACATAGTATTCATATATTGCTGAATTGCGCTCAGTAGTACAAAATAACTGCAAACCATGCTAGATAAATAAACTCATAAATCTAAATTATTCAGCTAATCTTTGCATTTCCACAAAACAATCACATTCTTCTGCATTCATTATATTATTTGGAAATTATCTCAAACGAAACCTGAACAAGAAAATAAATACCACATTTTCGAGGCAGATGGGATTCAACATCCTGATTTTGGTAATGCTTACTGGATATAATAGGAAATTGACAACAAAATAGTGCGAAGGATTCGAACATTAAATTGATGGATGATAACGAAAAAGAAGCTACGAATTCTAAGTTTGTTACGGAAAATATAAATATAACAAACATTCAAACTTTGCTATCAAGGGCACCATTCTATGTAGCCTGACTCCAGCCTATAGTTTTAGCTTACGTCATTTAGTGTATAGTTAGAACCTCTATTTATTCTTTCAAATTTTCCTTTCCTAATTTCATCATCGATGATTCTTTTGAACAAACCAAAAGGCTATTTAGAGAAAATAATTTTATTTTATGCCTTTTTGTTCTGTCTCCAAGATGATTCAATCACTATTTAGAGATATAATACTAACGAGCTGTTTTGTGAAGGATATCATAGAAGGAACAGATATAACAAGAGCTCAATAACATGACACTGATAAATATCAATATAAAAAGGAACATACTAGTATAACTTGTTGTAAATGAGAAATTATATCAAATTTGCAGGTTCACTGAATCCTCTTTAATCATGCAACTAGGTTTCTTCTTAATAATCAACAAGATATATATGCCTCAATCTTTGATTGCATATCATGAATTATAACAATCTTGTTACAATAGACTACGACTGTCCGATATTTCTATGCATGTATCAGTGAATGATATATCCATATTTATAGTTATGCAATCATTCATATATCGATGAAGAAATATATTTCAGAGTGCATTTCTCTTATTTTCTCATTGCAACGAGTATGCCAAAAAATTGCAAATCATCTTTTACATATAAATCGATATATATCTACAAGGTTTTAATATGGGGCTGGGTAGCACAAAATTCTGGAAAAAGTTTTGATGCAGAATTAGATAAATAAACTCAATTAAACAAATTAATTAAATTTATTCAACAAATTGTTACATATCTAGAAAGCCCTCGCATTATGATGCATACATGATATTCGGCAAATCATTTCAATGAAAATATAAACAACAAGATGAAAAATCAGATTTGTTGGAGGCACATGAGATCTTGATTCCTGGATATAACCGGAAATCGACAAAACGTAGAGAGAAAGATATCAACATTACATTGGTGGATTATAACGAAACACAAGCTAGTAATTGCACTAGTTTTACTGAAATTAGAATAAACAAATTTTCTCATCAAATTCCATTATAATTTCCTCGCCATCTGACTCTTATCTATGATTTAATTTCACTCCAGTTACAACATATTGAGATCTTTCATTTCTTCCTTCACAATCTCCGTACCTCTCCATTCTCAATTTCATCTCGGAGTTTATTTCAGACAAAACACAATTATATCTGAAATCATAATTATATATTCAGTTTTATCATCTCTCTCTACAATGACTGAACAACTATGTGGACTAAGTAAAAGAAAATGTCGAGATATAATACTTACCACCTGTTTTGCAAAGGATGTCAGACAATGGAAAGAGAACGATAATTTAAAAATAATATACCGTTTAATATCAATATAAATAAGAACATACTAATATAACATGTTGTAATGGAGAAATTATATCAACGTTACTGCTTAAGTGTATTCTCTACAGCAACACAACTGACGTCAAATTGACAATCAGAAAGCTATATATCCCTAAATCGATTTTATTACATATCTTTTATTATAACAAACTTGTTACCATAGACCATTACGTTCCGATGGCTTTTTGGTGTGCATCAATGAATAATGCATGGAGGTGTATCTGTATGCATGCAGTAATGCTTGGATCCATGAAGATACGTATTTTAGTATTTATTCCTCTTACGTTTTCATTCTCAACCAACATACTAGGATAATGCAAGTTATATGTTACTGATGAATCGTTATATATTCACAAGGTTTCATATAGTTCTGGATTGTACTCAATGTTGGAAATGATTTAAAGCAAAATTATATAAATATATTCAGAATATAAACTCATTCAAAGAAGAGTAACATGTCTATAAACCCATCGCACTCTGCTTCATACATGCTATTTTGGAAAGAAGCTCAAACAATATCATAACAAGAAGACAAACATTAACATGTTCCGAGGCTAATTCGGATCATGCTTACATGAGATAATATAATACTGATAACACCTATAGTGAGAGATACCACGATTGCATTTTTAAATGATGAGCGAAAACCTAAAGACTGAATGATTGTTACAGATCAACAAATAAAATGAACACGTCAATAATGCTATCAAAGGCATCTATCATTTAGATGTGATATATGTAAATATGTATTTTAGCATGTAATCCTCTTATTTGTTCAATATCAATGAAGATAATAGGAAATTGCAAATTATCTTTTAGGAACCAAACGATATGAATCCAAAATGATTTCATAAAGTGTTTGTTGGCACTCAATTTGCAAACGATTTCAAGCAAAATTAGATACATAAACACAGAAATTATAATTCTTCAACGAACTTTTACATGTGAACAAAGCCCTTGCATGTTGATGCAAATACGAGATTTTGGAAATACGCTGACGGAATCTGAACAAGAAGATAAAAGAAGCATTTCTGGAGGCAGATGGCATTCCGCTTCCTGATTCGGATCGAGTTTATTGGATATAATAACATATTGACAAAAATATAGTGACGGATACGAACATCACCTTCCTGGATGATAACTGAAATCACTCTAAAGTTTTAAAGATTGTAAAGGAAAAGAATAGAAAATAAACACATCAACATTGCTCTCCAGGTATCTTCTGTGTCCTGTGACCCTTACCTATGATTTTAGCTTATGTTATCTATAGAACTGTGAGCTATGTTATTTTTCTGTTTCTGTTTCTGCAGCTTTCTCTCCGAAGTTGCATCTTAGGGGTTATTTTGATACTACTCATTGTTTACAGGAACACTAAATATATTTTCTACCTTTCTGTTTTGTGTCTAAAAAGACACTATGAAGGTTTAGACAAAGCAGCAGAAAATGTAAAGATACAATAAGCACGAGCTGTTTTGTGAAGGATATCATAAAAATAAGATCACAATAACTCGATAACATGTCACTGAATAATATCAACATAAACAGAAACATGTCAGTATTACGTGTTTTAAAGAAACAAGTATATCCAATTTACTTGCCAACTGCATCCTCTTTAATAATATAACATATTTTCAACTGAACATTTAGCAATCAACGAGCTATATATGCCTAAAACTTTCATTATATGTCTTGTACTACAACAATCGTTTTACCATCACCTTGGACGTAGCGAGATATGCATGCATGAAAGAATGATTTACGCGCACTTATTTGTATGCAGTCAGTCAGGTATCCATATAAATAATTATATTAGCAATTATTCTCCTGATTTTGCCATTCACCAGAATTATAAGAAGAAACTGAAAAATATTTTTTATAAATGATCAGTATATGTCAATAAGGTTTTCAATTATGCTAGACATCACTCAGTTTTAGAAATAATTTCATGCATCATTAGAAAAAATCTCAGAACTGAACATTCTTCAATGAATCATTACATGTACACAAAGTCTGCTCTCACATTCAGCTGCACACATGATATGTTGGAAATAAACTCAAACAACATGTGAATAAGAAGTTACAAAATGACATTTTTGCGACCAAATGGGATTGCACTGCCGGTTTCTGCAGCATTATATTCTCAGCTTCATTTCGGGGATAATTTTGCACAAAACACAAAGCTATTAGAAAGAAAGAAAAAAAAATATTATATTTCTCCTTCTTCGTTCTCTCTGTCTAAATTGACTGTATGACTGCTTAGACAAAGTAATATACAAAATGTAGAGATATAATACTCACCAGCTGTTTTGTGAAGGATATCATGAAGAAGAAGAAAACAACAAGAATTCAGTAATATGATACTGATTCATATCAACATTAAAAGGAACAGACTAGTATAACTTGTTGTAACAGAGAAATTATATCAAATTTACCGGTTGACTGTATCATCTATATCAATACAAAACAATTCTATTTAACATCTAACAAACTTGTTTCCATAGACTATGACATTCCTATATTCAATAATGATATATGCATGTTTATGTCTATGCATGCATGCAAGTATTCAAGTGGATATGTCTTGGTCTTAATTTGTCATTCTCTATTAGTATACGAGGGAAATGAAATTAACTTTTGCAAATGAATCGATCTATGTTCATAAACTTTCCATATAGTTTCAGGCTTTCATTTAGAAGTGGAAATGATCGGAAGCAAAATTCGATAAACTCAGAAATTAAAATTATTCAACGAATCAATTCATTTCGACAAAGCCGTGGCATTTTGCTGCCCACTTAATATGTTTGGGAAAACGCTCAAAATATCTGAACAATAAGGAAATAAAATTACACTTTTGGATGCAGATGAGATTCTGTTGAATGATTTGGATAGAGTTTACTGGATGTAACACGAAATTGACACAGTGAACTATAACATCATTATATTGCTGGATGATAAAAGAATTTTTTTTTAAAATTCTAAGATCCTTATAGAAATAAACTAAACTAAACACACAAACACTGCTATCAAAGGCATCTATACAGTACATGTCATCTGAATCTTATCTGTGATTCTCGTTTACGTAACCTAGAGCACAGTTAGATGCTACATTTATCCAGTCATTGTTTTTTAAACTTTCCTTCCTCAATTCATCTGATCAATTATGTTCTAAAAAGTACAAAGAAATTCGAGATATTATTATATATTAGATCTCTTCCATTATATATAGTGTTTACAACAAACATCTTATCACAGACTATCTATTTTATGCATATTTCTATTCAGAATATAATCATTTTTATGTGTCTGCATGCATATGTCCAAGTAGATATTCATTCCACTATATATTCCTTGAAATTCCTCCACACTTTCAGTGATATAACACTTATTGCAATTACTCACAACCCCAACTGGAGTCTCAAAACCAGGAAATGAAAGAAATCTTACTGGATACGCCACCTTTGAAAATTGAAACCAAGTGGTTTATAACACGAAGACTAGAAAAAGACAACCATGCTTAAGTCAATTATCTTTTGCAGCCCACACATTGATTTTTAAATAATTCTCTAACTCTACTTATTTATATTAATCAATCCCTGACACACGAGATACCTTGATGGATCCAGTGCACTTGAAAGGATTGTTATTCGCCACGTAATTTGTATTCTTTTTGGATAGCACTTAACTTTGGAAATCATTTCAAGCAGCATTAGAAAATTAAACTCAGAAATTAAAAAAATCAAGGAACTGTTACACGTCCACAAAGCCCTCGTATTCTGCTGCATACATGATATTTTGGAAACAAATTCAAACACAATCTGAAGACGAAGATGGAAAATCTAATTTTTTGAGGCAGATGGGATTTCACATTCTAATTCGGATCATACTGTCTGCATATATAAGGAAATTGGTAAAATATAAGCTGCAGCTAACCAATATTACATTTCTGGAAGAAACAAAACTCAAGCTAAATTTTAGAAGATTGTTACAGAGAAAAAAAAATACATGCCGAAATTTCTATCAGTGGCAGCTCTAATTTCCATGTCATCTGACATATCTTTGATTTTAGCTTGCATCATTTACAGTAATGTTAGATCTTTATTTTTTATTTTATTTTCTGCAGCTTTGCGTATCGGTTTCATCTCAGAATTTATAAGATAATAATTATATTTTCAATTTTTTTTGTTCTTTGAAATGAATTTATCACTGTTTAGACAAAGTAACATACATGTAAAAAAGTAACAAAAAAGGTTGAGACATGATACTTACGGATTATATTGTGAACGATATCACGATAAAGAAAAGTATAAAGAATTGAATAATATTGATTTATATAAAAATTTAACATGCCTCGTACGACGTGTTATAAATAATGTTTGTGTTGGATTTTTAATGTACCTCTAAAAATGTTAGCCATATTGTTACGCTGTCTGCGATGTAGCAATTTATAGTGTTGTAGTAGTAAGGCCCTACCGTTTTTGCCTTATGTGTCCCATGACACCACTCCTTCCATCTAACCATCATGACAAGTTATGCCTTATGTGGGCTGTTGTCTGTAGTTCACGTTTTTGGTCCTACTGGAAGAGGAACCTTCAAGTGCAAACACACATATAACGCGAGTGGGCCAGTCAAAGGGGTGAGAGTCACGTACTGCTGATCTTGTCCCAATAGGGTAGCGAATAAGGCAAAGCCACCTTTCGTACTACTATAGTATGCAGTGATTGTGGAAAAGATAATCCTGCAGAGATGAATGATAAACACACTCCATGAAAATATTCTTTACTCAACTTATATTGTCTGTAAATCTGCAACCCACGGTTTATTTTTTGTGCTCAGATTTGTCTTTAATTTTTATATTCCTCCAGAACAATCTCAAACTCGGCCGCATTGATTATTGTAGTCTATGTTGCATCCCAGTACAATTGACTAATCGAATTGAAACTACTCTGTGTGGCCCCAAGCGATTTGGGAATGCAGTTGCATCAAAATTATGATCGATATAGTTCTGACAACAATACCAATTGGCGCATAACACAGATGGATGTCCTCATGATTCTATCACGCCAAGACCGGCAGTTGTTGCTGCACGAGACCGCAAATTGCATATACGACCAGACATATGTATTTGTATGTTAAGATCCGTGCTGTGGACTTGGTGATTTCCTTTTGAACCTGCTGTTCCACTTTGATCTTTTTTCATATCGGTAAGAATGAGGGTTTGTCATAGTTATTGTGTTAATTGTTCAATTGCATATTTTAATTGCATGACAGGCAGTCCGTATCCGCTCTTGTCATCACACAAAGCGCAGTAAGCACGCGAACTTCAAGTCAATTACCCTTTTTGCCTGGCACAATCTCATGCAGCTAAAATATATGTATGCCTCGGGAATACTTAAATTTTAGCGATTGTGCGCTCTGGTGTTCAGGTACCCCTCTCATTCAAAACCACGCCGATTATGCCAGGAACTTTCCCAATTGTCGTCTTTGCACAATATATGTTACCCAAACAAGTGGGTTAAAGCTGTTGAACAACAGTCGAGACCTTTCTGTTTTCAGATGACGGTGAACCTAAAGTGAGTGGATACATCGGTGAATTCCACTTGGCCTTTGTAGAAAAAATCCCGGAGTAGTCTTGCACCAGATGCGACAGTGTACGATTCAGCATTTTTACGTGCACATGCGATGATTCCTAACTGGCCTGGAATCGGTTGTGCACGTCAGAGTGATTCAAAATGAAAATTTCTACTTGCCCTTAACAGAAGTATATGACGGTTTGTGCCAGGGTTTGGTAACATCATTCTGAAACCGATATTCCTCGAGAAGTTGAGCAAATTTTTGATATTGATTATATCATCCGATTCCAGATGGTCTAGAACCCCGTCGTAAATGCCACAACTTATCACCACGGTCTGAATCCTTCATTTATACATAAGGGTAAAATACATCATAAACATAAACATCCAAGACCGTTAAGAACCCGCCAGGATAAGCTTTTAGTGCTTAAAATTGAATTTTATCTTCAGTGACTAATGATGCTGGCAATGCAACATTGTAAACTTACACCGTTCCGCCTGGTAATTCGTGATGTTAATGGTACATGATATCAACCAATATACCAATTATCATTTATCAACATTCCCATTCGAACTTACCCACCATCACTTAAAGTTATGTTAAACAAATATGATCCAGACTAGCACGCATTTAATATGTGGCTTTTAGATCTATCAAATGGATTTTCAATAAGAGAAGTTAAGATGAATATACCATTCACTAGGGCTGCGGCAGTGTATTTTTTTTTTCTTTGATTATCGATCCTGCTATTGAGCAATTTGAAATTACTAAATTATGGGAACGGGAGCGATTTCTTATTGAACGAATTGCATTATTGCAATATTATCTATACCGATATAGTTTTTGAAAAACGCAACCGACACATGACAGTATCTGATTCCACCACTGTCAGTGAGCTCAACCACAAGGTCTCCTTTTTCACCTTAATACAATTTGAACAAGAAGATTACAAATGATGGGATTCCACTGCATGATTCGGATCATGCTTACTGGATATAAGAGGAAACTGACAAGAATATAATAAAGGATAAAAACGTTACGTTAATGGATGATATTAAAAACAAATTAAAGATTAAAGGATTGTAAGAGAAAAGACAATATACAAAATGTACCAATATTGCTATAAAAGCCATCCATAATTTCCATGTCATCTGATTCTTATCTATCATTTTAGCTTATCTCATCCACAGTAAATGTAGATATGTTATTTCTTCATTACATGTTCATCAAGCACTCCATCCCCAGTTTCATGCAAGGGATTCTTTTACACAAAACACAATGACAATAGAGAAAATAATTTCATCAGCTGCTTTTTATTCTGTCTATGAGATTTCGGTATAACTGTTCAGACAAAGTTATAGAAAATGTCGAGATATAATGCTTACCTTCTGCTTTGGGAAGTATATCTTGAACAAGAAGTAAGATGACAAGAACTCAATAATATGATACTGATTACCCTCAATATAAACTTGAACATACAAGTATAAAGTGTTGTGACAGAAAACTTGGTCAAAAATATTCGTTACGTGTATCCTCTCTAATAATACAAAAATATTTCTTCTTAAGAATCAGGAAGATTTATATGCAGTTGTTGTTATCTTGGTAGGTTTTAACGCCATGTTTCAGCACAAGATAGGCTATACATGGCGGCCAGTATTAATGGTGGAGGAAGAATCTGGGAAAACCCCAGAAAGAACCACCGACCCACGGGAAGCTGCTCTCAAGCTTTCTCACATACCCAAATTCGCTGAATCCGAGACTCGAACTAATGCAGACAGAGGTGCGATGGCAGTAATCCGTAACGGAGAGCGCTTTAGACCACTCGGGCCCCCATATTTATATGCCTGAATAGGTTTCAATAGATATGTTGTATAGCAACAAACGTGTAACCATACACTTGGACGTTATCGGATTTTTATGCATGTATCAGTAAATGTTTCCTGCAATGTTATGGGTATAAAATCATTCATGTACCCATGTACATATGTATTTTAGCTTGTAGTCTACTTAGTTTGTCGGGGCCCCGAGTGGCCGAGTGGTCTAAAGCGCTCTCCATTACGGATCACTGCCATCTCACCTCTGTCTGCGGCGGTTCGAGTCTAGGATTCAGACAATGTGGGTATGTGAGAAAGCTTGCCAGTAGCTTCGCGTGGGTCGGTGGTTCTTTCCGGGGTTTTCCCGGGTTCTTCCTCCACCATTAATACTGGCCGCCATGTATAGCCTATCGTGTGCTGAAAAATGGCGTTAAGCCCCAAAACAACAACAACTTAGTTTGTCATTCTCAATTAGTATATTAGGAAAAACTAAGTATCTTTTGTAAATGACTCAACCTATCTTCACATAGTATTCATATATTGCTGAATTGCGCTCAGTAGTACAAAATAACTGCAAACCATGCTAGATAAATAAACTCATAAATCTAAATTATTCAGCTAATCTTTGCATTTCCACAAAACAATCACATTCTTCTGCATTCATTATATTATTTGGAAATTATCTCAAACGAAACCTGAACAAGAAAATAAATATCACATTTTCGAGGCAGATGGGATTCAACATCCTGATTTTGGTAATGCTTACTGGATATAATAGGAAATTGACAACAAAATAGTGCGAAGGATTCGAACATTAAATTGATGGATGATAACGAAAAAGAAGCTACGAATTCTAAGTTTGTTACGGAAAATATAAATATAACAAACATTCAAACTTTGCTATCAAGGGCACCATTCTATGTAGCCTGACTCCAGCCTATAGTTTTAGCTTACGTCATTTAGTGTATAGTTAGAACCTCTATTTATTCTTTCAAATTTTCCTTTCCTAATTTCATCATCGATGATTCTTTTGAACAAACCAAAAGGCTATTTAGAGAAAATAATTTTATTTTATGCCTTTTTGTTCTGTCTCCAAGATGATTCAATCACTATTTAGAGATATAATACTAACGAGCTGTTTTGTGAAGGATATCATAGAAGGAACAGATATAACAAGAGCTCAATAACATGACACTGATAAATATCAATATAAAAAGGAACATACTAGTATAACTTGTTGTAAATGAGAAATTATATCAAATTTGCAGGTTCACTGAATCCTCTTTAATCATGCAACTAGGTTTCTTCTTAATAATCAACAAGATATATATGCCTCAATCTTTGATTGCATATCATGAATTATAACAATCTTGTTACAATAGACTACGACTGTCCGATATTTCTATGCATGTATCAGTGAATGATATATCCATATTTATAGTTATGCAATCATTCATATATCGATGAAGAAATATATTTCAGAGTGCATTTCTCTTATTTTCTCATTGCAACGAGTATGCCAAAAAATTGCAAATCATCTTTTACATATAAATCGATATATATCTACAAGGTTTTAATATGGGGCTGGGTAGCACAAAATTCTGGAAAAAGTTTTGATGCAGAATTAGATAAATAAACTCAATTAAATAAATTAATTAAATTTATTCAACAAATTGTTACATATCTAGAAAGCCCTCGCATTATGATGCATACATGATATTCGGCAAATCATTTCAATGAAAATATAAACAACAAGATGAAAAATCAGATTTGTTGGAGGCACATGAGATCTTGATTCCTGGATATAACCGGAAATCGACAAAACGTAGAGAGAAAGATATCAACATTACATTGGTGGATTATAACGAAACACAAGCTAGTAATTGCACTAGTTTTACTGAAATTAGAATAAACAAATTTTCTCATCAAATTCCATTATAATTTCCTCGCCATCTGACTCTTATCTATGATTTAATTTCACTCCAGTTACAACATATTGAGATCTTTCATTTCTTCCTTCACAATCTCCGTACCTCTCCATTCTCAATTTCATCTCGGAGTTTATTTCAGACAAAACACAATTATATCTGAAATCATAATTATATATTCAGTTTTATCATCTCTCTCTACAATGACTGAACAACTATGTGGACTAAGTAAAAGAAAATGTCGAGATATAATACTTACCACCTGTTTTGCAAAGGATGTCAGACAATGGAAAGAGAACGATAATTTAAAAATAATATACCGTTTAATATCAATATAAATAAGAACATACTAATATAACATGTTGTAATGGAGAAATTATATCAACGTTACTGCTTAAGTGTATTCTCTACAGCAACACAACTGACGTCAAATTGACAATCAGAAAGCTATATATCCCTAAATCGATTTTATTACATATCTTTTATTATAACAAACTTGTTACCATAGACCATTACGTTCCGATGGCTTTTTGGTGTGCATCAATGAATAATGCATGGAGGTGTATCTGTATGCATGCAGTAATGCTTGGATCCATGAAGATACGTATTTTAGTATTTATTCCTCTTACGTTTTCATTCTCAACCAACATACTAGGATAATGCAAGTTATATGTTACTGATGAATCGTTATATATTCACAAGGTTTCATATAGTTCTGGATTGTACTCAATGTTGGAAATGATTTAAAGCAAAATTATATAAATATATTCAGAATATAAACTTATTCAAAGAAGAGTAACATGTCTATAAACCCATCGCACTCTGCTTCATACATGCTATTTTGGAAAGAAGCTCAAACAATATCATAACAAGAAGACAAACATTAACATGTTCCGAGGCTAATTCGGATCATGCTTACATGAGATAATATAATACTGATAACACCTATAGTGAGAGATACCACGATTGCATTTTTAAATGATGAGCGAAAACCTAAAGACTGAATGATTGTTACAGATCAACAAATAAAATGAACACGTCAATAATGCTATCAAAGGCATCTATCATTTAGATGTGATATATGTAAATATGTATTTTAGCATGTAATCCTCTTATTTGTTCAATATCAATGAAGATAATAGGAAATTGCAAATTATCTTTTAGGAACCAAACGATATGAATCCAAAATGATTTCATAAAGTGTTTGTTGGCACTCAATTTGCAAACGATTTCAAGCAAAATTAGATACATAAACACAGAAATTATAATTCTTCAACGAACTTTTACATGTGAACAAAGCCCTTGCATGTTGATGCAAATACGAGATTTTGGAAATACGCTGACGGAATCTGAACAAGAAGATAAAAGAAGCATTTCTGGAGGCAGATGGCATTCCGCTTCCTGATTCGGATCGAGTTTATTGGATATAATAACATATTGACAAAAATATAGTGACGGATACGAACATCACCTTCCTGGATGATAACTGAAATCACTAAAGTTTTAAAGATTGTAAAGGAAAAGAATAGAAAATAAACACATCAACATTGCTCTCCAGGTATCTTCTGTGTCCTGTGACCCTTACCTATGATTTTAGCTTATGTTATCTATAGAACTGTGAGCTATGTTATTTTTCTGTTTCTGTTTCTGCAGCTTTCTCTCCGAAGTTGCATCTTAGGGGTTATTTTGATACTACTCATTGTTTACAGGAACACTAAATATATTTTCTACCTTTCTGTTTTGTGTCTAAAAAGACACTATGAAGGTTTAGACAAAGCAGCAGAAAATGTAAAGATACAATAAGCACGAGCTGTTTTGTGAAGGATATCATAAAAATAAGATCACAATAACTCGATAACATGTCACTGAATAATATCAACATAAACAGAAACATGTCAGTATTACGTGTTTTAAAGAAACAAGTATATCCAACTTACTTGCCAACTGCATCCTCTTTAATAATATAACATATTTTCAACTGAACATTTAGCAATCAACGAGCTATATATGCCTAAAACTTTCATTATATGTCTTGTACTACAACAATCGTTTTACCATCACCTTGGACGTAGCGAGATATGCATGCATGAAAGAATGATTTACGCGCACTTATTTGTATGCAGTCAGTCAGGTATCCATATAAATAATTATATTAGCAATTATTCTCCTGATTTTGCCATTCACCAGAATTATAAGAAGAAACTGAAAAATATTTTTTATAAATGATCAGTATATGTCAATAAGGTTTTCAATTATGCTAGACATCACTCAGTTTTAGAAATAATTTCATGCATCATTAGAAAAAATCTCAGAACTGAACATTCTTCAATGAATCATTACATGTACACAAAGTCTGCTCTCACATTCAGCTGCACACATGATATGTTGGAAATAAACTCAAACAACATGTGAATAAGAAGTTACAAAATGACATTTTTGCGACCAAATGGGATTGCACTGCCGGTTTCTGCAGCATTATATTCTCAGCTTCATTTCGGGGATAATTTTGCACAAAACACAAAGCTATTAGAAAGAAAGAAAAAAAAATATTATATTTCTCCTTCTTCGTTCTCTCTGTCTAAATTGACTGTATGACTGCTTAGACAAAGTAATATACAAAATGTAGAGATATAATACTCACCAGCTGTTTTGTGAAGGATATCATGAAAAAGAAGAAAACAACAAGAATTCAGTAATATGATACTGATTCATATCAACATTAAAAGAAACAGACTAGTATAACTTGTTGTAACAGAGAAATTATATCAAATTTACCGGTTGACTGTATCATCTATATCAATACAAAACAATTCTATTTAACATCTAACAAACTTGTTTCCATAGACTATGACATTCCTATATTCAATAATGATATATGCATGTTTATGTCTATGCATGCATGCAAGTATTCAAGTGGATATGTCTTGGTCTTAATTTGTCATTCTCTATTAGTATACGAGGGAAATGAAATTAACTTTTGCAAATGAATCGATCTATGTTCATAAACTTTCCATATAGTTTCAGGCTTTCATTTAGAAGTGGAAATGATCGGAAGCAAAATTCGATAAACTCAGAAATTAAAATTATTCAACGAATCAATTCATTTCGACAAAGCCGTGGCATTTTGCTGCCCACTTAATATGTTTGGGAAAACGCTCAAAATATCTGAACAATAAGGAAATAAAATTACACTTTTGGATGCAGATGAGATTCTGTTGAATGATTTGGATAGAGTTTACTGGATGTAACACGAAATTGACACAGTGAACTATAACATCATTATATTGCTGGATGATAAAAGAATTTTTTTTTAAAATTCTAAGATCCTTATAGAAATAAACTAAACTAAACACACAAACACTGCTATCAAAGGCATCTATACAGTACATGTCATCTGAATCTTATCTGTGATTCTCGTTTACGTAACCTAGAGCACAGTTAGATGCTACATTTATCCAGTCATTGTTTTTTAAACTTTCCTTCCTCAATTCATCTGATCAATTATGTTCTAAAAAGTACAAAGAAATTCGAGATATTATTATATATTAGATCTCTTCCATTATATATAGTGTTTACAACAAACATCTTATCACAGACTATCTATTTTATGCATATTTCTATTCAGAATATAATCATTTTTATGTGTCTGCATGCATATGTCCAAGTAGATATTCATTCCACTATGTATTCCTTGAAATTCCTCCACACTTTCAGTTATATAACACTTATTGCAATTACTCACAACCCCAACTGGAGTCTCAAAACCAGGAAATGAAAGAAATCTTACTGGATACGCCACCTTTGAAAATTGAAACCAAGTGGTTTATAACACGAAGACTAGAAAAAGACAACCATGCTTAAGTCAATTATCTTTTGCAGCCCACACATTGATTTTTAAATAATTCTCTAACTCTACTTATTTATATTAATCAATCCCTGACACACGAGATACCTTGATGGATCCAGTGCACTTGAAAGGATTGTTATTCGCCACGTAATTTGTATTCTTTTTGGATAGCACTTAACTTTGGAAATCATTTCAAGCAGCATTAGAAAATTAAACTCAGAAATTAAAAAAATCAAGGAACTGTTACACGTCCACAAAGCCCTCGTATTCTGCTGCATACATGATATTTTGGAAACAAATTCAAACACAATCTGAAGACGAAGGTGGAAAATCTAATTTTTTGAGGCAGATGGGATTTCACATTCTAATTCGGATCATACTGTCTGCATATATAAGGAAATTGGTAAAATATAAGCTGCAGCTAACCAATATTACATTTCTGGAAGAAACAAAACTCAAGCTAAATTTTAGAAGATTGTTACAGAGAAAAAAAAATACATGCCGAAATTTCTATCAGTGGCAGCTCTAATTTCCATGTCATCTGACATATCTTTGATTTTAGCTTGCATCATTTACAGTAATGTTAGATCTTTATTTTTTATTTTATTTTCTGCAGCTTTGCGTATCGGTTTCATCTCAGAATTTATAAGATAATAATTATATTTTCAATTTTTTTTGTTCTTTGAAATGAATTTATCACTGTTTAGACAAAGTAACATACATGTAAAAAAGTAACAAAAAAGGTTGAGACATGATACTTACGGATTATATTGTGAACGATATCACGATAAAGAAAAGTATAAAGAATTGAATAATATTGATTTATATAAAAATTTAACATGCCTCGTACGACGTGTTATAAATAATGTTTGTGTTGGATTTTTAATGTACCTCTAAAAATGTTAGCCATATTGTTACGCTGTCTGCGATGTAGCAATTTATAGTGTTGTAGTAGTAAGGCCCTACCGTTTTTGCCTTATGTGTCCCATGACACCACTCCTTCCATCTAACCATCATGACAAGTTATGCCTTATGTGGGCTGTTGTCTGTAGTTCACGTTTTTGGTCCTACTGGAAGAGGAACCTTCAAGTGCAAACACACATATAACGCGAGTGGGCCAGTCAAAGGGGTGAGAGTCACGTACTGCTGATCTTGTCCCAATAGGGTAGCGAATAAGGCAAAGCCACCTTTCGTACTACTATAGTATGCAGTGATTGTGGAAAAGATAATCCTGCAGAGATGAATGATAAACACACTCCATGAAAATATTCTTTACTCAACTTATATTGTCTGTAAATCTGCAACCCACGGTTTATTTTTTGTGCTCAGATTTGTCTTTAATTTTTATATTCCTCCAGAACAATCTCAAACTCGGCCGCATTGATTATTGTAGTCTATGTTGCATCCCAGTACAATTGACTAATCGAATTGAAACTACTCTGTGTGGCCCCAAGCGATTTGGGAATGCAGTTGCATCAAAATTATGATCGATATAGTTCTGACAACAATACCAATTGGCGCATAACACAGATGGATGTCCTCATGATTCTATCACGCCAAGACCGGCAGTTGTTGCTGCACGAGACCGCAAATTGCATATACGACCAGACATATGTATTTGTATGTTAAGATCCGTGCTGTGGACTTGGTGATTTCCTTTTGAACCTGCTGTTCCACTTTGATCTTTTTTCATATCGGTAAGAATGAGGGTTTGTCATAGTTATTGTGTTAATTGTTCAATTGCATATTTTAATTGCATGACAGGCAGTCCGTATCCGCTCTTGTCATCACACAAAGCGCAGTAAGCACGCGAACTTCAAGTCAATTACCCTTTTTGCCTGGCACAATCTCATGCAGCTAAAATATATGTATGCCTCGGGAATACTTAAATTTTAGCGATTGTGCGCTCTGGTGTTCAGGTACCCCTCTCATTCAAAACCACGCCGATTATGCCAGGAACTTTCCCAATTGTCGTCTTTGCACAATATATGTTACCCAAACAAGTGGGTTAAAGCTGTTGAACAACAGTCGAGACCTTTCTGTTTTCAGATGACGGTGAACCTAAAGTGAGTGGATACATCGGTGAATTCCACTTGGCCTTTGTAGAAAAAATCCCGGAGTAGTCTTGCACCAGATGCGACAGTGTACGATTCAGCATTTTTACGTGCACATGCGATGATTCCTAACTGGCCTGGAATCGGTTGTGCACGTCAGAGTGATTCAAAATGAAAATTTCTACTTGCCCTTAACAGAAGTATATGACGGTTTGTGCCAGGGTTTGGTAACATCATTCTGAAACCGATATTCCTCGAGAAGTTGAGCAAATTTTTGATATTGATTATATCATCCGATTCCAGATGGTCTAGAACCCCGTCGTAAATGCCACAACTTATCACCACGGTCTGAATCCTTCATTTATACATAAGGGTAAAATACATCATAAACATAAACATCCAAGACCGTTAAGAACCCGCCAGGATAAGCTTTTAGTGCTTAAAATTGAATTTTATCTTCAGTGACTAATGATGCTGGCAATGCAACATTGTAAACTTACACCGTTCCGCCTGGTAATTCGTGATGTTAATGGTACATGATATCAACCAATATACCAATTATCATTTATCAACATTCCCATTCGAACTTACCCACCATCACTTAAAGTTATGTTAAACAAATATGATCCAGACTAGCACGCATTTAATATGTGGCTTTTAGATCTATCAAATGGATTTTCAATAAGAGAAGTTAAGATGAATATACCATTCACTAGGGCTGCGGCAGTGTATTTTTTTTTTCTTTGATTATCGATCCTGCTATTGAGCAATTTGAAATTACTAAATTATGGGAACGGGAGCGATTTCTTATTGAACGAATTGCATTATTGCAATATTATCTATACCGATATAGTTTTTGAAAAACGCAACCGACACATGACAGTATCTGATTCCACCACTGTCAGTGAGCTCAACCACAAGGTCTCCTTTTTCACCTTAATACAATTTGAACAAGAAGATTACAAATGATGGGATTCCACTGCATGATTCGGATCATGCTTACTGGATATAAGAGGAAACTGACAAGAATATAATAAAGGATAAAAACGTTACGTTAATGGATGATATTAAAAACAAATTAAAGATTAAAGGATTGTAAGAGAAAAGACAATATACAAAATGTACCAATATTGCTATAAAAGCCATCCATAATTTCCATGTCATCTGATTCTTATCTATCATTTTAGCTTATCTCATCCACAGTAAATGTAGATATGTTATTTCTTCATTACATGTTCATCAAGCACTCCATCCCCAGTTTCATGCAAGGGATTCTTTTACACAAAACACAATGACAATAGAGAAAATAATTTCATCAGCTGCTTTTTATTCTGTCTATGAGATTTCGGTATAACTGTTCAGACAAAGTTATAGAAAATGTCGAGATATAATGCTTACCTTCTGCTTTGGGAAGTATATCTTGAACAAGAAGTAAGATGACAAGAACTCAATAATATGATACTGATTACCCTCAATATAAACTTGAACATACAAGTATAAAGTGTTGTGACAGAAAACTTGGTCAAAAATATTCGTTACGTGTATCCTCTATAATAATATAAAAATATTTCTTCTTAAGAATCAGGAAGATTTATATGCAGTTGTTGTTATCTTGGTAGGTTTTAACGCCATGTTTCAGCACAAGATAGGCTATACATGGCGGCCAGTATTAATGGTGGAGGAAGAATCTGGGAAAACCCCAGAAAGAACCACCGACCCACGGGAAGCTGCTCTCAAGCTTTCTCACATACCCAAATTCGCTGAATCCGAGACTCGAACTAATGCAGACAGAGGTGCGATGGCAGTAATTCGTAACGGAGAGCGCTTTAGACCACTCGGGCCCCCATATTTATATGCCTGAATAGGTTTCAATAGATATGTTGTATAGCAACAAACGTGTAACCATACACTTGGACGTTATCGGATTTTTATGCATGTATCAGTAAATGTTTCCTGCAATGTTATGGGTATAAAATCATTCATGTACCCATGTACATATGTATTTTAGCTTGTAGTCTACTTAGTTTGTCGGGGCCCCGAGTGGCCGAGTGGTCTAAAGCGCTCTCCATTACGGATCACTGCCATCTCACCTCTGTCTGCGGCGGTTCGAGTCTAGGATTCAGACAATGTGGGTATGTGAGAAAGCTTGCCAGTAGCTTCGCGTGGGTCGGTGGTTCTTTCCGGGGTTTTCCCGGGTTCTTCCTCCACCATTAATACTGGCCGCCATGTATAGCCTATCGTGTGCTGAAAAATGGCGTTAAGCCCCAAAACAACAACAACTTAGTTTGTCATTCTCAATTAGTATATTAGGAAAAACTAAGTATCTTTTGTAAATGACTCAACCTATCTTCACATAGTATTCATATATTGCTGAATTGCGCTCAGTAGTACAAAATAACTGCAAACCATGCTAGATAAATAAACTCATAAATCTAAATTATTCAGCTAATCTTTGCATTTCCACAAAACAATCACATTCTTCTGCATTCATTATATTATTTGGAAATTATCTCAAACGAAACCTGAACAAGAAAATAAATACCACATTTTCGAGGCAGATGGGATTCAACATCCTGATTTTGGTAATGCTTACTGGATATAATAGGAAATTGACAACAAAATAGTGCGAAGGATTCGAACATTAAATTGATGGATGATAACGAAAAAGAAGCTACGAATTCTAAGTTTGTTACGGAAAATATAAATATAACAAACATTCAAACTTTGCTATCAAGGGCACCATTCTATGTAGCCTGACTCCAGCCTATAGTTTTAGCTTACGTCATTTAGTGTATAGTTAGAACCTCTATTTATTCTTTCAAATTTTCCTTTCCTAATTTCATCATCGATGATTCTTTTGAACAAACCAAAAGGCTATTTAGAGAAAATAATTTTATTTTATGCCTTTTTGTTCTGTCTCCAAGATGATTCAATCACTATTTAGAGATATAATACTAACGAGCTGTTTTGTGAAGGATATCATAGAAGGAACAGATATAACAAGAGCTCAATAACATGACACTGATAAATATCAATATAAAAAGGAACATACTAGTATAACTTGTTGTAAATGAGAAATTATATCAAATTTGCAGGTTCACTGAATCCTCTTTAATCATGCAACTAGGTTTCTTCTTAATAATCAACAAGATATATATGCCTCAATCTTTGATTGCATATCATGAATTATAACAATCTTGTTACAATAGACTACGACTGTCCGATATTTCTATGCATGTATCAGTGAATGATATATCCATATTTATAGTTATGCAATCATTCATATATCGATGAAGAAATATATTTCAGAGTGCATTTCTCTTATTTTCTCATTGCAACGAGTATGCCAAAAAATTGCAAATCATCTTTTACATATAAATCGATATATATCTACAAGGTTTTAATATGGGGCTGGGTAGCACAAAATTCTGGAAAAAGTTTTGATGCAGAATTAGATAAATAAACTCAATTAAACAAATTAATTAAATTTATTCAACAAATTGTTACATATCTAGAAAGCCCTCGCATTATGATGCATACATGATATTCGGCAAATCATTTCAATGAAAATATAAACAACAAGATGAAAAATCAGATTTGTTGGAGGCACATGAGATCTTGATTCCTGGATATAACCGGAAATCGACAAAACGTAGAGAGAAAGATATCAACATTACATTGGTGGATTATAACGAAACACAAGCTAGTAATTGCACTAGTTTTACTGAAATTAGAATAAACAAATTTTCTCATCAAATTCCATTATAATTTCCTCGCCATCTGACTCTTATCTATGATTTAATTTCACTCCAGTTACAACATATTGAGATCTTTCATTTCTTCCTTCACAATCTCCGTACCTCTCCATTCTCAATTTCATCTCGGAGTTTATTTCAGACAAAACACAATTATATCTGAAATCATAATTATATATTCAGTTTTATCATCTCTCTCTACAATGACTGAACAACTATGTGGACTAAGTAAAAGAAAATGTCGAGATATAATACTTACCACCTGTTTTGCAAAGGATGTCAGACAATGGAAAGAGAACGATAATTTAAAAATAATATACCGTTTAATATCAATATAAATAAGAACATACTAATATAACATGTTGTAATGGAGAAATTATATCAACGTTACTGCTTAAGTGTATTCTCTACAGCAACACAACTGACGTCAAATTGACAATCAGAAAGCTATATATCCCTAAATCGATTTTATTACATATCTTTTATTATAACAAACTTGTTACCATAGACCATTACGTTCCGATGGCTTTTTGGTGTGCATCAATGAATAATGCATGGAGGTGTATCTGTATGCATGCAGTAATGCTTGGATCCATGAAGATACGTATTTTAGTATTTATTCCTCTTACGTTTTCATTCTCAACCAACATACTAGGATAATGCAAGTTATATGTTACTGATGAATCGTTATATATTCACAAGGTTTCATATAGTTCTGGATTGTACTCAATGTTGGAAATGATTTAAAGCAAAATTATATAAATATATTCAGAATATAAACTCATTCAAAGAAGAGTAACATGTCTATAAACCCATCGCACTCTGCTTCATACATGCTATTTTGGAAAGAAGCTCAAACAATATCATAACAAGAAGACAAACATTAACATGTTCCGAGGCTAATTCGGATCATGCTTACATGAGATAATATAATACTGATAACACCTATAGTGAGAGATACCACGATTGCATTTTTAAATGATGAGCGAAAACCTAAAGACTGAATGATTGTTACAGATCAACAAATAAAATGAACACGTCAATAATGCTATCAAAGGCATCTATCATTTAGATGTGATATATGTAAATATGTATTTTAGCATGTAATCCTCTTATTTGTTCAATATCAATGAAGATAATAGGAAATTGCAAATTATCTTTTAGGAACCAAACGATATGAATCCAAAATGATTTCATAAAGTGTTTGTTGGCACTCAATTTGCAAACGATTTCAAGCAAAATTAGATACATAAACACAGAAATTATAATTCTTCAACGAACTTTTACATGTGAACAAAGCCCTTGCATGTTGATGCAAATACGAGATTTTGGAAATACGCTGACGGAATCTGAACAAGAAGATAAAAGAAGCATTTCTGGAGGCAGATGGCATTCCGCTTCCTGATTCGGATCGAGTTTATTGGATATAATAACATATTGACAAAAATATAGTGACGGATACGAACATCACCTTCCTGGATGATAACTGAAATCACTCTAAAGTTTTAAAGATTGTAAAGGAAAAGAATAGAAAATAAACACATCAACATTGCTCTCCAGGTATCTTCTGTGTCCTGTGACCCTTACCTATGATTTTAGCTTATGTTATCTATAGAACTGTGAGCTATGTTATTTTTCTGTTTCTGTTTCTGCAGCTTTCTCTCCGAAGTTGCATCTTAGGGGTTATTTTGATACTACTCATTGTTTACAGGAACACTAAATATATTTTCTACCTTTCTGTTTTGTGTCTAAAAAGACACTATGAAGGTTTAGACAAAGCAGCAGAAAATGTAAAGATACAATAAGCACGAGCTGTTTTGTGAAGGATATCATAAAAATAAGATCACAATAACTCGATAACATGTCACTGAATAATATCAACATAAACAGAAACATGTCAGTATTACGTGTTTTAAAGAAACAAGTATATCCAATTTACTTGCCAACTGCATCCTCTTTAATAATATAACATATTTTCAACTGAACATTTAGCAATCAACGAGCTATATATGCCTAAAACTTTCATTATATGTCTTGTACTACAACAATCGTTTTACCATCACCTTGGACGTAGCGAGATATGCATGCATGAAAGAATGATTTACGCGCACTTATTTGTATGCAGTCAGTCAGGTATCCATATAAATAATTATATTAGCAATTATTCTCCTGATTTTGCCATTCACCAGAATTATAAGAAGAAACTGAAAAATATTTTTTATAAATGATCAGTATATGTCAATAAGGTTTTCAATTATGCTAGACATCACTCAGTTTTAGAAATAATTTCATGCATCATTAGAAAAAATCTCAGAACTGAACATTCTTCAATGAATCATTACATGTACACAAAGTCTGCTCTCACATTCAGCTGCACACATGATATGTTGGAAATAAACTCAAACAACATGTGAATAAGAAGTTACAAAATGACATTTTTGCGACCAAATGGGATTGCACTGCCGGTTTCTGCAGCATTATATTCTCAGCTTCATTTCGGGGATAATTTTGCACAAAACACAAAGCTATTAGAAAGAAAGAAAAAAAAATATTATATTTCTCCTTCTTCGTTCTCTCTGTCTAAATTGACTGTATGACTGCTTAGACAAAGTAATATACAAAATGTAGAGATATAATACTCACCAGCTGTTTTGTGAAGGATATCATGAAAAAGAAGAAAACAACAAGAATTCAGTAATATGATACTGATTCATATCAACATTAAAAGGAACAGACTAGTATAACTTGTTGTAACAGAGAAATTATATCAAATTTACCGGTTGACTGTATCATCTATATCAATACAAAACAATTCTATTTAACATCTAACAAACTTGTTTCCATAGACTATGACATTCCTATATTCAATAATGATATATGCATGTTTATGTCTATGCATGCATGCAAGTATTCAAGTGGATATGTCTTGGTCTTAATTTGTCATTCTCTATTAGTATACGAGGGAAATGAAATTAACTTTTGCAAATGAATCGATCTATGTTCATAAACTTTCCATATAGTTTCAGGCTTTCATTTAGAAGTGGAAATGATCGGAAGCAAAATTCGATAAACTCAGAAATTAAAATTATTCAACGAATCAATTCATTTCGACAAAGCCGTGGCATTTTGCTGCCCACTTAATATGTTTGGGAAAACGCTCAAAATATCTGAACAATAAGGAAATAAAATTACACTTTTGGATGCAGATGAGATTCTGTTGAATGATTTGGATAGAGTTTACTGGATGTAACACGAAATTGACACAGTGAACTATAACATCATTATATTGCTGGATGATAAAAGAATTTTTTTTTAAAATTCTAAGATCCTTATAGAAATAAACTAAACTAAACACACAAACACTGCTATCAAAGGCATCTATACAGTACATGTCATCTGAATCTTATCTGTGATTCTCGTTTACGTAACCTAGAGCACAGTTAGATGCTACATTTATCCAGTCATTGTTTTTTAAACTTTCCTTCCTCAATTCATCTGATCAATTATGTTCTAAAAAGTACAAAGAAATTCGAGATATTATTATATATTAGATCTCTTCCATTATATATAGTGTTTACAACAAACATCTTATCACAGACTATCTATTTTATGCATATTTCTATTCAGAATATAATCATTTTTATGTGTCTGCATGCATATGTCCAAGTAGATATTCATTCCACTATATATTCCTTGAAATTCCTCCACACTTTCAGTGATATAACACTTATTGCAATTACTCACAACCCCAACTGGAGTCTCAAAACCAGGAAATGAAAGAAATCTTACTGGATACGCCACCTTTGAAAATTGAAACCAAGTGGTTTATAACACGAAGACTAGAAAAAGACAACCATGCTTAAGTCAATTATCTTTTGCAGCCCACACATTGATTTTTAAATAATTCTCTAACTCTACTTATTTATATTAATCAATCCCTGACACACGAGATACCTTGATGGATCCAGTGCACTTGAAAGGATTGTTATTCGCCACGTAATTTGTATTCTTTTTGGATAGCACTTAACTTTGGAAATCATTTCAAGCAGCATTAGAAAATTAAACTCAGAAATTAAAAAAATCAAGGAACTGTTACACGTCCACAAAGCCCTCGTATTCTGCTGCATACATGATATTTTGGAAACAAATTCAAACACAATCTGAAGACGAAGATGGAAAATCTAATTTTTTGAGGCAGATGGGATTTCACATTCTAATTCGGATCATACTGTCTGCATATATAAGGAAATTGGTAAAATATAAGCTGCAGCTAACCAATATTACATTTCTGGAAGAAACAAAACTCAAGCTAAATTTTAGAAGATTGTTACAGAGAAAAAAAAATACATGCCGAAATTTCTATCAGTGGCAGCTCTAATTTCCATGTCATCTGACATATCTTTGATTTTAGCTTGCATCATTTACAGTAATGTTAGATCTTTATTTTTTATTTTATTTTCTGCAGCTTTGCGTATCGGTTTCATCTCAGAATTTATAAGATAATAATTATATTTTCAATTTTTTTTGTTCTTTGAAATGAATTTATCACTGTTTAGACAAAGTAACATACATGTAAAAAAGTAACAAAAAAGGTTGAGACATGATACTTACGGATTATATTGTGAACGATATCACGATAAAGAAAAGTATAAAGAATTGAATAATATTGATTTATATAAAAATTTAACATGCCTCGTACGACGTGTTATAAATAATGTTTGTGTTGGATTTTTAATGTACCTCTAAAAATGTTAGCCATATTGTTACGCTGTCTGCGATGTAGCAATTTATAGTGTTGTAGTAGTAAGGCCCTACCGTTTTTGCCTTATGTGTCCCATGACACCACTCCTTCCATCTAACCATCATGACAAGTTATGCCTTATGTGGGCTGTTGTCTGTAGTTCACGTTTTTGGTCCTACTGGAAGAGGAACCTTCAAGTGCAAACACACATATAACGCGAGTGGGCCAGTCAAAGGGGTGAGAGTCACGTACTGCTGATCTTGTCCCAATAGGGTAGCGAATAAGGCAAAGCCACCTTTCGTACTACTATAGTATGCAGTGATTGTGGAAAAGATAATCCTGCAGAGATGAATGATAAACACACTCCATGAAAATATTCTTTACTCAACTTATATTGTCTGTAAATCTGCAACCCACGGTTTATTTTTTGTGCTCAGATTTGTCTTTAATTTTTATATTCCTCCAGAACAATCTCAAACTCGGCCGCATTGATTATTGTAGTCTATGTTGCATCCCAGTACAATTGACTAATCGAATTGAAACTACTCTGTGTGGCCCCAAGCGATTTGGGAATGCAGTTGCATCAAAATTATGATCGATATAGTTCTGACAACAATACCAATTGGCGCATAACACAGATGGATGTCCTCATGATTCTATCACGCCAAGACCGGCAGTTGTTGCTGCACGAGACCGCAAATTGCATATACGACCAGACATATGTATTTGTATGTTAAGATCCGTGCTGTGGACTTGGTGATTTCCTTTTGAACCTGCTGTTCCACTTTGATCTTTTTTCATATCGGTAAGAATGAGGGTTTGTCATAGTTATTGTGTTAATTGTTCAATTGCATATTTTAATTGCATGACAGGCAGTCCGTATCCGCTCTTGTCATCACACAAAGCGCAGTAAGCACGCGAACTTCAAGTCAATTACCCTTTTTGCCTGGCACAATCTCATGCAGCTAAAATATATGTATGCCTCGGGAATACTTAAATTTTAGCGATTGTGCGCTCTGGTGTTCAGGTACCCCTCTCATTCAAAACCACGCCGATTATGCCAGGAACTTTCCCAATTGTCGTCTTTGCACAATATATGTTACCCAAACAAGTGGGTTAAAGCTGTTGAACAACAGTCGAGACCTTTCTGTTTTCAGATGACGGTGAACCTAAAGTGAGTGGATACATCGGTGAATTCCACTTGGCCTTTGTAGAAAAAATCCCGGAGTAGTCTTGCACCAGATGCGACAGTGTACGATTCAGCATTTTTACGTGCACATGCGATGATTCCTAACTGGCCTGGAATCGGTTGTGCACGTCAGAGTGATTCAAAATGAAAATTTCTACTTGCCCTTAACAGAAGTATATGACGGTTTGTGCCAGGGTTTGGTAACATCATTCTGAAACCGATATTCCTCGAGAAGTTGAGCAAATTTTTGATATTGATTATATCATCCGATTCCAGATGGTCTAGAACCCCGTCGTAAATGCCACAACTTATCACCACGGTCTGAATCCTTCATTTATACATAAGGGTAAAATACATCATAAACATAAACATCCAAGACCGTTAAGAACCCGCCAGGATAAGCTTTTAGTGCTTAAAATTGAATTTTATCTTCAGTGACTAATGATGCTGGCAATGCAACATTGTAAACTTACACCGTTCCGCCTGGTAATTCGTGATGTTAATGGTACATGATATCAACCAATATACCAATTATCATTTATCAACATTCCCATTCGAACTTACCCACCATCACTTAAAGTTATGTTAAACAAATATGATCCAGACTAGCACGCATTTAATATGTGGCTTTTAGATCTATCAAATGGATTTTCAATAAGAGAAGTTAAGATGAATATACCATTCACTAGGGCTGCGGCAGTGTATTTTTTTTTTCTTTGATTATCGATCCTGCTATTGAGCAATTTGAAATTACTAAATTATGGGAACGGGAGCGATTTCTTATTGAACGAATTGCATTATTGCAATATTATCTATACCGATATAGTTTTTGAAAAACGCAACCGACACATGACAGTATCTGATTCCACCACTGTCAGTGAGCTCAACCACAAGGTCTCCTTTTTCACCTTAATACAATTTGAACAAGAAGATTACAAATGATGGGATTCCACTGCATGATTCGGATCATGCTTACTGGATATAAGAGGAAACTGACAAGAATATAATAAAGGATAAAAACGTTACGTTAATGGATGATATTAAAAACAAATTAAAGATTAAAGGATTGTAAGAGAAAAGACAATATACAAAATGTACCAATATTGCTATAAAAGCCATCCATAATTTCCATGTCATCTGATTCTTATCTATCATTTTAGCTTATCTCATCCACAGTAAATGTAGATATGTTATTTCTTCATTACATGTTCATCAAGCACTCCATCCCCAGTTTCATGCAAGGGATTCTTTTACACAAAACACAATGACAATAGAGAAAATAATTTCATCAGCTGCTTTTTATTCTGTCTATGAGATTTCGGTATAACTGTTCAGACAAAGTTATAGAAAATGTCGAGATATAATGCTTACCTTCTGCTTTGGGAAGTATATCTTGAACAAGAAGTAAGATGACAAGAACTCAATAATATGATACTGATTACCCTCAATATAAACTTGAACATACAAGTATAAAGTGTTGTGACAGAAAACTTGGTCAAAAATATTCGTTACGTGTATCCTCTATAATAATATAAAAATATTTCTTCTTAAGAATCAGGAAGATTTATATGCAGTTGTTGTTATCTTGGTAGGTTTTAACGCCATGTTTCAGCACAAGATAGGCTATACATGGCGGCCAGTATTAATGGTGGAGGAAGAATCTGGGAAAACCCCAGAAAGAACCACCGACCCACGGGAAGCTGCTCTCAAGCTTTCTCACATACCCAAATTCGCTGAATCCGAGACTCGAACTAATGCAGACAGAGGTGCGATGGCAGTAATCCGTAACGGAGAGCGCTTTAGACCACTCGGGCCCCCATATTTATATGCCTGAATAGGTTTCAATAGATATGTTGTATAGCAACAAACGTGTAACCATACACTTGGACGTTATCGGATTTTTATGCATGTATCAGTAAATGTTTCCTGCAATGTTATGGGTATAAAATCATTCATGTACCCATGTACATATGTATTTTAGCTTGTAGTCTACTTAGTTTGTCGGGGCCCCGAGTGGCCGAGTGGTCTAAAGCGCTCTCCATTACGGATCACTGCCATCTCACCTCTGTCTGCGGCGGTTCGAGTCTAGGATTCAGACAATGTGGGTATGTGAGAAAGCTTGCCAGTAGCTTCGCGTGGGTCGGTGGTTCTTTCCGGGGTTTTCCCGGGTTCTTCCTCCACCATTAATACTGGCCGCCATGTATAGCCTATCGTGTGCTGAAAAATGGCGTTAAGCCCCAAAACAACAACAACTTAGTTTGTCATTCTCAATTAGTATATTAGGAAAAACTAAGTATCTTTTGTAAATGACTCAACCTATCTTCACATAGTATTCATATATTGCTGAATTGCGCTCAGTAGTACAAAATAACTGCAAACCATGCTAGATAAATAAACTCATAAATCTAAATTATTCAGCTAATCTTTGCATTTCCACAAAACAATCACATTCTTCTGCATTCATTATATTATTTGGAAATTATCTCAAACGAAACCTGAACAAGAAAATAAATATCACATTTTCGAGGCAGATGGGATTCAACATCCTGATTTTGGTAATGCTTACTGGATATAATAGGAAATTGACAACAAAATAGTGCGAAGGATTCGAACATTAAATTGATGGATGATAACGAAAAAGAAGCTACGAATTCTAAGTTTGTTACGGAAAATATAAATATAACAAACATTCAAACTTTGCTATCAAGGGCACCATTCTATGTAGCCTGACTCCAGCCTATAGTTTTAGCTTACGTCATTTAGTGTATAGTTAGAACCTCTATTTATTCTTTCAAATTTTCCTTTCCTAATTTCATCATCGATGATTCTTTTGAACAAACCAAAAGGCTATTTAGAGAAAATAATTTTATTTTATGCCTTTTTGTTCTGTCTCCAAGATGATTCAATCACTATTTAGAGATATAATACTAACGAGCTGTTTTGTGAAGGATATCATAGAAGGAACAGATATAACAAGAGCTCAATAACATGACACTGATAAATATCAATATAAAAAGGAACATACTAGTATAACTTGTTGTAAATGAGAAATTATATCAAATTTGCAGGTTCACTGAATCCTCTTTAATCATGCAACTAGGTTTCTTCTTAATAATCAACAAGATATATATGCCTCAATCTTTGATTGCATATCATGAATTATAACAATCTTGTTACAATAGACTACGACTGTCCGATATTTCTATGCATGTATCAGTGAATGATATATCCATATTTATAGTTATGCAATCATTCATATATCGATGAAGAAATATATTTCAGAGTGCATTTCTCTTATTTTCTCATTGCAACGAGTATGCCAAAAAATTGCAAATCATCTTTTACATATAAATCGATATATATCTACAAGGTTTTAATATGGGGCTGGGTAGCACAAAATTCTGGAAAAAGTTTTGATGCAGAATTAGATAAATAAACTCAATTAAATAAATTAATTAAATTTATTCAACAAATTGTTACATATCTAGAAAGCCCTCGCATTATGATGCATACATGATATTCGGCAAATCATTTCAATGAAAATATAAACAACAAGATGAAAAATCAGATTTGTTGGAGGCACATGAGATCTTGATTCCTGGATATAACCGGAAATCGACAAAACGTAGAGAGAAAGATATCAACATTACATTGGTGGATTATAACGAAACACAAGCTAGTAATTGCACTAGTTTTACTGAAATTAGAATAAACAAATTTTCTCATCAAATTCCATTATAATTTCCTCGCCATCTGACTCTTATCTATGATTTAATTTCACTCCAGTTACAACATATTGAGATCTTTCATTTCTTCCTTCACAATCTCCGTACCTCTCCATTCTCAATTTCATCTCGGAGTTTATTTCAGACAAAACACAATTATATCTGAAATCATAATTATATATTCAGTTTTATCATCTCTCTCTACAATGACTGAACAACTATGTGGACTAAGTAAAAGAAAATGTCGAGATATAATACTTACCACCTGTTTTGCAAAGGATGTCAGACAATGGAAAGAGAACGATAATTTAAAAATAATATACCGTTTAATATCAATATAAATAAGAACATACTAATATAACATGTTGTAATGGAGAAATTATATCAACGTTACTGCTTAAGTGTATTCTCTACAGCAACACAACTGACGTCAAATTGACAATCAGAAAGCTATATATCCCTAAATCGATTTTATTACATATCTTTTATTATAACAAACTTGTTACCATAGACCATTACGTTCCGATGGCTTTTTGGTGTGCATCAATGAATAATGCATGGAGGTGTATCTGTATGCATGCAGTAATGCTTGGATCCATGAAGATACGTATTTTAGTATTTATTCCTCTTACGTTTTCATTCTCAACCAACATACTAGGATAATGCAAGTTATATGTTACTGATGAATCGTTATATATTCACAAGGTTTCATATAGTTCTGGATTGTACTCAATGTTGGAAATGATTTAAAGCAAAATTATATAAATATATTCAGAATATAAACTTATTCAAAGAAGAGTAACATGTCTATAAACCCATCGCACTCTGCTTCATACATGCTATTTTGGAAAGAAGCTCAAACAATATCATAACAAGAAGACAAACATTAACATGTTCCGAGGCTAATTCGGATCATGCTTACATGAGATAATATAATACTGATAACACCTATAGTGAGAGATACCACGATTGCATTTTTAAATGATGAGCGAAAACCTAAAGACTGAATGATTGTTACAGATCAACAAATAAAATGAACACGTCAATAATGCTATCAAAGGCATCTATCATTTAGATGTGATATATGTAAATATGTATTTTAGCATGTAATCCTCTTATTTGTTCAATATCAATGAAGATAATAGGAAATTGCAAATTATCTTTTAGGAACCAAACGATATGAATCCAAAATGATTTCATAAAGTGTTTGTTGGCACTCAATTTGCAAACGATTTCAAGCAAAATTAGATACATAAACACAGAAATTATAATTCTTCAACGAACTTTTACATGTGAACAAAGCCCTTGCATGTTGATGCAAATACGAGATTTTGGAAATACGCTGACGGAATCTGAACAAGAAGATAAAAGAAGCATTTCTGGAGGCAGATGGCATTCCGCTTCCTGATTCGGATCGAGTTTATTGGATATAATAACATATTGACAAAAATATAGTGACGGATACGAACATCACCTTCCTGGATGATAACTGAAATCACTCTAAAGTTTTAAAGATTGTAAAGGAAAAGAATAGAAAATAAACACATCAACATTGCTCTCCAGGTATCTTCTGTGTCCTGTGACCCTTACCTATGATTTTAGCTTATGTTATCTATAGAACTGTGAGCTATGTTATTTTTCTGTTTCTGTTTCTGCAGCTTTCTCTCCGAAGTTGCATCTTAGGGGTTATTTTGATACTACTCATTGTTTACAGGAACACTAAATATATTTTCTACCTTTCTGTTTTGTGTCTAAAAAGACACTATGAAGGTTTAGACAAAGCAGCAGAAAATGTAAAGATACAATAAGCACGAGCTGTTTTGTGAAGGATATCATAAAAATAAGATCACAATAACTCGATAACATGTCACTGAATAATATCAACATAAACAGAAACATGTCAGTATTACGTGTTTTAAAGAAACAAGTATATCCAACTTACTTGCCAACTGCATCCTCTTTAATAATATAACATATTTTCAACTGAACATTTAGCAATCAACGAGCTATATATGCCTAAAACTTTCATTATATGTCTTGTACTACAACAATCGTTTTACCATCACCTTGGACGTAGCGAGATATGCATGCATGAAAGAATGATTTACGCGCACTTATTTGTATGCAGTCAGTCAGGTATCCATATAAATAATTATATTAGCAATTATTCTCCTGATTTTGCCATTCACCAGAATTATAAGAAGAAACTGAAAAATATTTTTTATAAATGATCAGTATATGTCAATAAGGTTTTCAATTATGCTAGACATCACTCAGTTTTAGAAATAATTTCATGCATCATTAGAAAAAATCTCAGAACTGAACATTCTTCAATGAATCATTACATGTACACAAAGTCTGCTCTCACATTCAGCTGCACACATGATATGTTGGAAATAAACTCAAACAACATGTGAATAAGAAGTTACAAAATGACATTTTTGCGACCAAATGGGATTGCACTGCCGGTTTCTGCAGCATTATATTCTCAGCTTCATTTCGGGGATAATTTTGCACAAAACACAAAGCTATTAGAAAGAAAGAAAAAAAAATATTATATTTCTCCTTCTTCGTTCTCTCTGTCTAAATTGACTGTATGACTGCTTAGACAAAGTAATATACAAAATGTAGAGATATAATACTCACCAGCTGTTTTGTGAAGGATATCATGAAAAAGAAGAAAACAACAAGAATTCAGTAATATGATACTGATTCATATCAACATTAAAAGGAACAGACTAGTATAACTTGTTGTAACAGAGAAATTATATCAAATTTACCGGTTGACTGTATCATCTATATCAATACAAAACAATTCTATTTAACATCTAACAAACTTGTTTCCATAGACTATGACATTCCTATATTCAATAATGATATATGCATGTTTATGTCTATGCATGCATGCAAGTATTCAAGTGGATATGTCTTGGTCTTAATTTGTCATTCTCTATTAGTATACGAGGGAAATGAAATTAACTTTTGCAAATGAATCGATCTATGTTCATAAACTTTCCATATAGTTTCAGGCTTTCATTTAGAAGTGGAAATGATCGGAAGCAAAATTCGATAAACTCAGAAATTAAAATTATTCAACGAATCAATTCATTTCGACAAAGCCGTGGCATTTTGCTGCCCACTTAATATGTTTGGGAAAACGCTCAAAATATCTGAACAATAAGGAAATAAAATTACACTTTTGGATGCAGATGAGATTCTGTTGAATGATTTGGATAGAGTTTACTGGATGTAACACGAAATTGACACAGTGAACTATAACATCATTATATTGCTGGATGATAAAAGAATTTTTTTTTAAAATTCTAAGATCCTTATAGAAATAAACTAAACTAAACACACAAACACTGCTATCAAAGGCATCTATACAGTACATGTCATCTGAATCTTATCTGTGATTCTCGTTTACGTAACCTAGAGCACAGTTAGATGCTACATTTATCCAGTCATTGTTTTTTAAACTTTCCTTCCTCAATTCATCTGATCAATTATGTTCTAAAAAGTACAAAGAAATTCGAGATATTATTATATATTAGATCTCTTCCATTATATATAGTGTTTACAACAAACATCTTATCACAGACTATCTATTTTATGCATATTTCTATTCAGAATATAATCATTTTTATCTGTCTGCATGCATATGTCCAAGTAGATATTCATTCCACTATGTATTCCTTGAAATTCCTCCACACTTTCAGTTATATAACACTTATTGCAATTACTCACAACCCCAACTGGAGTCTCAAAACCAGGAAATGAAAGAAATCTTACTGGATACGCCACCTTTGAAAATTGAAACCAAGTGGTTTATAACACGAAGACTAGAAAAAGACAACCATGCTTAAGTCAATTATCTTTTGCAGCCCACACATTGATTTTTAAATAATTCTCTAACTCTACTTATTTATATTAATCAATCCCTGACACACGAGATACCTTGATGGATCCAGTGCACTTGAAAGGATTGTTATTCGCCACGTAATTTGTATTCTTTTTGGATAGCACTTAACTTTGGAAATCATTTCAAGCAGCATTAGAAAATTAAACTCAGAAATTAAAAAAATCAAGGAACTGTTACACGTCCACAAAGCCCTCGTATTCTGCTGCATACATGATATTTTGGAAACAAATTCAAACACAATCTGAAGACGAAGGTGGAAAATCTAATTTTTTGAGGCAGATGGGATTTCACATTCTAATTCGGATCATACTGTCTGCATATATAAGGAAATTGGTAAAATATAAGCTGCAGCTAACCAATATTACATTTCTGGAAGAAACAAAACTCAAGCTAAATTTTAGAAGATTGTTACAGAGAAAAAAAAATACATGCCGAAATTTCTATCAGTGGCAGCTCTAATTTCCATGTCATCTGACATATCTTTGATTTTAGCTTGCATCATTTACAGTAATGTTAGATCTTTATTTTTTATTTTATTTTCTGCAGCTTTGCGTATCGGTTTCATCTCAGAATTTATAAGATAATAATTATATTTTCAATTTTTTTTGTTCTTTGAAATGAATTTATCACTGTTTAGACAAAGTAACATACATGTAAAAAAGTAACAAAAAAGGTTGAGACATGATACTTACGGATTATATTGTGAACGATATCACGATAAAGAAAAGTATAAAGAATTGAATAATATTGATTTATATAAAAATTTAACATGCCTCGTACGACGTGTTATAAATAATGTTTGTGTTGGATTTTTAATGTACCTCTAAAAATGTTAGCCATATTGTTACGCTGTCTGCGATGTAGCAATTTATAGTGTTGTAGTAGTAAGGCCCTACCGTTTTTGCCTTATGTGTCCCATGACACCACTCCTTCCATCTAACCATCATGACAAGTTATGCCTTATGTGGGCTGTTGTCTGTAGTTCACGTTTTTGGTCCTACTGGAAGAGGAACCTTCAAGTGCAAACACACATATAACGCGAGTGGGCCAGTCAAAGGGGTGAGAGTCACGTACTGCTGATCTTGTCCCAATAGGGTAGCGAATAAGGCAAAGCCACCTTTCGTACTACTATAGTATGCAGTGATTGTGGAAAAGATAATCCTGCAGAGATGAATGATAAACACACTCCATGAAAATATTCTTTACTCAACTTATATTGTCTGTAAATCTGCAACCCACGGTTTATTTTTTGTGCTCAGATTTGTCTTTAATTTTTATATTCCTCCAGAACAATCTCAAACTCGGCCGCATTGATTATTGTAGTCTATGTTGCATCCCAGTACAATTGACTAATCGAATTGAAACTACTCTGTGTGGCCCCAAGCGATTTGGGAATGCAGTTGCATCAAAATTATGATCGATATAGTTCTGACAACAAAACCAATTGGCGCATAACACAGATGGATGTCCTCATGATTCTATCACGCCAAGACCGGCAGTTGTTGCTGCACGAGACCGCAAATTGCATATACGACCAGACATATGTATTTGTATGTTAAGATCCGTGCTGTGGACTTGGTGATTTCCTTTTGAACCTGCTGTTCCACTTTGATCTTTTTTCATATCGGTAAGAATGAGGGTTTGTCATAGTTATTGTGTTAATTGTTCAATTGCATATTTTAATTGCATGACAGGCAGTCCGTATCCGCTCTTGTCATCACACAAAGCGCAGTAAGCACGCGAACTTCAAGTCAATTACCCTTTTTGCCTGGCACAATCTCATGCAGCTAAAATATATGTATGCCTCGGGAATACTTAAATTTTAGCGATTGTGCGCTCTGGTGTTCAGGTACCCCTCTCATTCAAAACCACGCCGATTATGCCAGGAACTTTCCCAATTGTCGTCTTTGCACAATATATGTTACCCAAACAAGTGGGTTAAAGCTGTTGAACAACAGTCGAGACCTTTCTGTTTTCAGATGACGGTGAACCTAAAGTGAGTGGATACATCGGTGAATTCCACTTGGCCTTTGTAGAAAAAATCCCGGAGTAGTCTTGCACCAGATGCGACAGTGTACGATTCAGCATTTTTACGTGCACATGCGATGATTCCTAACTGGCCTGGAATCGGTTGTGCACGTCAGAGTGATTCAAAATGAAAATTTCTACTTGCCCTTAACAGAAGTATATGACGGTTTGTGCCAGGGTTTGGTAACATCATTCTGAAACCGATATTCCTCGAGAAGTTGAGCAAATTTTTGATATTGATTATATCATCCGATTCCAGATGGTCTAGAACCCCGTCGTAAATGCCACAACTTATCACCACGGTCTGAATCCTTCATTTATACATAAGGGTAAAATACATCATAAACATAAACATCCAAGACCGTTAAGAACCCGCCAGGATAAGCTTTTAGTGCTTAAAATTGAATTTTATCTTCAGTGACTAATGATGCTGGCAATGCAACATTGTAAACTTACACCGTTCCGCCTGGTAATTCGTGATGTTAATGGTACATGATATCAACCAATATACCAATTATCATTTATCAACATTCCCATTCGAACTTACCCACCATCACTTAAAGTTATGTTAAACAAATATGATCCAGACTAGCACGCATTTAATATGTGGCTTTTAGATCTATCAAATGGATTTTCAATAAGAGAAGTTAAGATGAATATACCATTCACTAGGGCTGCGGCAGTGTATTTTTTTTTTCTTTGATTATCGATCCTGCTATTGAGCAATTTGAAATTACTAAATTATGGGAACGGGAGCGATTTCTTATTGAACGAATTGCATTATTGCAATATTATCTATACCGATATAGTTTTTGAAAAACGCAACCGACACATGACAGTATCTGATTCCACCACTGTCAGTGAGCTCAACCACAAGGTCTCCTTTTTCACCTTAATACAATTTGAACAAGAAGATTACAAATGATGGGATTCCACTGCATGATTCGGATCATGCTTACTGGATATAAGAGGAAACTGACAAGAATATAATAAAGGATAAAAACGTTACGTTAATGGATGATATTAAAAACAAATTAAAGATTAAAGGATTGTAAGAGAAAAGACAATATACAAAATGTACCAATATTGCTATAAAAGCCATCCATAATTTCCATGTCATCTGATTCTTATCTATCATTTTAGCTTATCTCATCCACAGTAAATGTAGATATGTTATTTCTTCATTACATGTTCATCAAGCACTCCATCCCCAGTTTCATGCAAGGGATTCTTTTACACAAAACACAATGACAATAGAGAAAATAATTTCATCAGCTGCTTTTTATTCTGTCTATGAGATTTCGGTATAACTGTTCAGACAAAGTTATAGAAAATGTCGAGATATAATGCTTACCTTCTGCTTTGGGAAGTATATCTTGAACAAGAAGTAAGATGACAAGAACTCAATAATATGATACTGATTACCCTCAATATAAACTTGAACATACAAGTATAAAGTGTTGTGACAGAAAACTTGGTCAAAAATATTCGTTACGTGTATCCTCTATAATAATATAAAAATATTTCTTCTTAAGAATCAGGAAGATTTATATGCAGTTGTTGTTATCTTGGTAGGTTTTAACGCCATGTTTCAGCACAAGATAGGCTATACATGGCGGCCAGTATTAATGGTGGAGGAAGAATCTGGGAAAACCCCAGAAAGAACCACCGACCCACGGGAAGCTGCTCTCAAGCTTTCTCACATACCCAAATTCGCTGAATCCGAGACTCGAACTAATGCAGACAGAGGTGCGATGGCAGTAATCCGTAACGGAGAGCGCTTTAGACCACTCGGGCCCCCATATTTATATGCCTGAATAGGTTTCAATAGATATGTTGTATAGCAACAAACGTGTAACCATACACTTGGACGTTATCGGATTTTTATGCATGTATCAGTAAATGTTTCCTGCAATGTTATGGGTATAAAATCATTCATGTACCCATGTACATATGTATTTTAGCTTGTAGTCTACTTAGTTTGTCGGGGCCCCGAGTGGCCGAGTGGTCTAAAGCGCTCTCCATTACGGATCACTGCCATCTCACCTCTGTCTGCGGCGGTTCGAGTCTAGGATTCAGACAATGTGGGTATGTGAGAAAGCTTGCCAGTAGCTTCGCGTGGGTCGGTGGTTCTTTCCGAGGTTTTCCCGGGTTCTTCCTCCACCATTAATACTGGCCGCCATGTATAGCCTATCGTGTGCTGAAAAATGGCGTTAAGCCCCAAAACAACAACAACTTAGTTTGTCATTCTCAATTAGTATATTAGGAAAAACTAAGTATCTTTTGTAAATGACTCAACCTATCTTCACATAGTATTCATATATTGCTGAATTGCGCTCAGTAGTACAAAATAACTGCAAACCATGCTAGATAAATAAACTCATAAATCTAAATTATTCAGCTAATCTTTGCATTTCCACAAAACAATCACATTCTTCTGCATTCATTATATTATTTGGAAATTATCTCAAACGAAACCTGAACAAGAAAATAAATATCACATTTTCGAGGCAGATGGGATTCAACATCCTGATTTTGGTAATGCTTACTGGATATAATAGGAAATTGACAACAAAATAGTGCGAAGGATTCGAACATTAAATTGATGGATGATAACGAAAAAGAAGCTACGAATTCTAAGTTTGTTACGGAAAATATAAATATAACAAACATTCAAACTTTGCTATCAAGGGCACCATTCTATGTAGCCTGACTCCAGCCTATAGTTTTAGCTTACGTCATTTAGTGTATAGTTAGAACCTCTATTTATTCTTTCAAATTTTCCTTTCCTAATTTCATCATCGATGATTCTTTTGAACAAACCAAAAGGCTATTTAGAGAAAATAATTTTATTTTATGCCTTTTTGTTCTGTCTCCAAGATGATTCAATCACTATTTAGAGATATAATACTAACGAGCTGTTTTGTGAAGGATATCATAGAAGGAACAGATATAACAAGAGCTCAATAACATGACACTGATAAATATCAATATAAAAAGGAACATACTAGTATAACTTGTTGTAAATGAGAAATTATATCAAATTTGCAGGTTCACTGAATCCTCTTTAATCATGCAACTAGGTTTCTTCTTAATAATCAACAAGATATATATGCCTCAATCTTTGATTGCATATCATGAATTATAACAATCTTGTTACAATAGACTACGACTGTCCGATATTTCTATGCATGTATCAGTGAATGATATATCCATATTTATAGTTATGCAATCATTCATATATCGATGAAGAAATATATTTCAGAGTGCATTTCTCTTATTTTCTCATTGCAACGAGTATGCCAAAAAATTGCAAATCATCTTTTACATATAAATCGATATATATCTACAAGGTTTTAATATGGGGCTGGGTAGCACAAAATTCTGGAAAAAGTTTTGATGCAGAATTAGATAAATAAACTCAATTAAATAAATTAATTAAATTTATTCAACAAATTGTTACATATCTAGAAAGCCCTCGCATTATGATGCATACATGATATTCGGCAAATCATTTCAATGAAAATATAAACAACAAGATGAAAAATCAGATTTGTTGGAGGCACATGAGATCTTGATTCCTGGATATAACCGGAAATCGACAAAACGTAGAGAGAAAGATATCAACATTACATTGGTGGATTATAACGAAACACAAGCTAGTAATTGCACTAGTTTTACTGAAATTAGAATAAACAAATTTTCTCATCAAATTCCATTATAATTTCCTCGCCATCTGACTCTTATCTATGATTTAATTTCACTCCAGTTACAACATATTGAGATCTTTCATTTCTTCCTTCACAATCTCCGTACCTCTCCATTCTCAATTTCATCTCGGAGTTTATTTCAGACAAAACACAATTATATCTGAAATCATAATTATATATTCAGTTTTATCATCTCTCTCTACAATGACTGAACAACTATGTGGACTAAGTAAAAGAAAATGTCGAGATATAATACTTACCACCTGTTTTGCAAAGGATGTCAGACAATGGAAAGAGAACGATAATTTAAAAATAATATACCGTTTAATATCAATATAAATAAGAACATACTAATATAACATGTTGTAATGGAGAAATTATATCAACGTTACTGCTTAAGTGTATTCTCTACAGCAACACAACTGACGTCAAATTGACAATCAGAAAGCTATATATCCCTAAATCGATTTTATTACATATCTTTTATTATAACAAACTTGTTACCATAGACCATTACGTTCCGATGGCTTTTTGGTGTGCATCAATGAATAATGCATGGAGGTGTATCTGTATGCATGCAGTAATGCTTGGATCCATGAAGATACGTATTTTAGTATTTATTCCTCTTACGTTTTCATTCTCAACCAACATACTAGGATAATGCAAGTTATATGTTACTGATGAATCGTTATATATTCACAAGGTTTCATATAGTTCTGGATTGTACTCAATGTTGGAAATGATTTAAAGCAAAATTATATAAATATATTCAGAATATAAACTTATTCAAAGAAGAGTAACATGTCTATAAACCCATCGCACTCTGCTTCATACATGCTATTTTGGAAAGAAGCTCAAACAATATCATAACAAGAAGACAAACATTAACATGTTCCGAGGCTAATTCGGATCATGCTTACATGAGATAATATAATACTGATAACACCTATAGTGAGAGATACCACGATTGCATTTTTAAATGATGAGCGAAAACCTAAAGACTGAATGATTGTTACAGATCAACAAATAAAATGAACACGTCAATAATGCTATCAAAGGCATCTATCATTTAGATGTGATATATGTAAATATGTATTTTAGCATGTAATCCTCTTATTTGTTCAATATCAATGAAGATAATAGGAAATTGCAAATTATCTTTTAGGAACCAAACGATATGAATCCAAAATGATTTCATAAAGTGTTTGTTGGCACTCAATTTGCAAACGATTTCAAGCAAAATTAGATACATAAACACAGAAATTATAATTCTTCAACGAACTTTTACATGTGAACAAAGCCCTTGCATGTTGATGCAAATACGAGATTTTGGAAATACGCTGACGGAATCTGAACAAGAAGATAAAAGAAGCATTTCTGGAGGCAGATGGCATTCCGCTTCCTGATTCGGATCGAGTTTATTGGATATAATAACATATTGACAAAAATATAGTGACGGATACGAACATCACCTTCCTGGATGATAACTGAAATCACTCTAAAGTTTTAAAGATTGTAAAGGAAAAGAATAGAAAATAAACACATCAACATTGCTCTCCAGGTATCTTCTGTGTCCTGTGACCCTTACCTATGATTTTAGCTTATGTTATCTATAGAACTGTGAGCTATGTTATTTTTCTGTTTCTGTTTCTGCAGCTTTCTCTCCGAAGTTGCATCTTAGGGGTTATTTTGATACTACTCATTGTTTACAGGAACACTAAATATATTTTCTACCTTTCTGTTTTGTGTCTAAAAAGACACTATGAAGGTTTAGACAAAGCAGCAGAAAATGTAAAGATACAATAAGCACGAGCTGTTTTGTGAAGGATATCATAAAAATAAGATCACAATAACTCGATAACATGTCACTGAATAATATCAACATAAACAGAAACATGTCAGTATTACGTGTTTTAAAGAAACAAGTATATCCAACTTACTTGCCAACTGCATCCTCTTTAATAATATAACATATTTTCAACTGAACATTTAGCAATCAACGAGCTATATATGCCTAAAACTTTCATTATATGTCTTGTACTACAACAATCGTTTTACCATCACCTTGGACGTAGCGAGATATGCATGCATGAAAGAATGATTTACGCGCACTTATTTGTATGCAGTCAGTCAGGTATCCATATAAATAATTATATTAGCAATTATTCTCCTGATTTTGCCATTCACCAGAATTATAAGAAGAAACTGAAAAATATTTTTTATAAATGATCAGTATATGTCAATAAGGTTTTCAATTATGCTAGACATCACTCAGTTTTAGAAATAATTTCATGCATCATTAGAAAAAATCTCAGAACTGAACATTCTTCAATGAATCATTACATGTACACAAAGTCTGCTCTCACATTCAGCTGCACACATGATATGTTGGAAATAAACTCAAACAACATGTGAATAAGAAGTTACAAAATGACATTTTTGCGACCAAATGGGATTGCACTGCCGGTTTCTGCAGCATTATATTCTCAGCTTCATTTCGGGGATAATTTTGCACAAAACACAAAGCTATTAGAAAGAAAGAAAAAAAAATATTATATTTCTCCTTCTTCGTTCTCTCTGTCTAAATTGACTGTATGACTGCTTAGACAAAGTAATATACAAAATGTAGAGATATAATACTCACCAGCTGTTTTGTGAAGGATATCATGAAAAAGAAGAAAACAACAAGAATTCAGTAATATGATACTGATTCATATCAACATTAAAAGGAACAGACTAGTATAACTTGTTGTAACAGAGAAATTATATCAAATTTACCGGTTGACTGTATCATCTATATCAATACAAAACAATTCTATTTAACATCTAACAAACTTGTTTCCATAGGCTATGACATTCCTATATTCAATAATGATATATGCATGTTTATGTCTATGCATGCATGCAAGTATTCAAGTGGATATGTCTTGGTCTTAATTTGTCATTCTCTATTAGTATACGAGGGAAATGAAATTAACTTTTGCAAATGAATCGATCTATGTTCATAAACTTTCCATATAGTTTCAGGCTTTCATTTAGAAGTGGAAATGATCGGAAGCAAAATTCGATAAACTCAGAAATTAAAATTATTCAACGAATCAATTCATTTCGACAAAGCCGTGGCATTTTGCTGCCCACTTAATATGTTTGGGAAAACGCTCAAAATATCTGAACAATAAGGAAATAAAATTACACTTTTGGATGCAGATGAGATTCTGTTGAATGATTTGGATAGAGTTTACTGGATGTAACACGAAATTGACACAGTGAACTATAACATCATTATATTGCTGGATGATAAAAGAATTTTTTTTTAAAATTCTAAGATCCTTATAGAAATAAACTAAACTAAACACACAAACACTGCTATCAAAGGCATCTATACAGTACATGTCATCTGAATCTTATCTGTGATTCTCGTTTACGTAACCTAGAGCACAGTTAGATGCTACATTTATCCAGTCATTGTTTTTTAAACTTTCCTTCCTCAATTCATCTGATCAATTATGTTCTAAAAAGTACAAAGAAATTCGAGATATTATTATATATTAGATCTCTTCCAATATATATAGTGTTTACAACAAACATCTTATCACAGACTATCTATTTTATGCATATTTCTATTCAGAATATAATCATTTTTATGTGTCTGCATGCATATGTCCATATTCCTCCACACTTTCAGTGATATAACACTTATTGCAATTACTCACAACCCCAACTGGAGTCTCAAAACCAGGAAATGAAAGAAATCTTACTGGATACGCCACCTTTGAAAATTGAAACCAAGTGGTTTATAACACGAAGACTAGAAAAAGACAACCATGCTTAAGTCAATTATCTTTTGCAGCCCACACATTGATTTTTAAATAATTCTCTAACTCTACTTATTTATATTAATCAATCCCTGACACACGAGATACCTTGATGGATCCAGTGCACTTGAAAGGATTGTTATTCGCCACGTAATTTGTATTCTTTTTGGATAGCACTTAACTTTGGAAATCATTTCAAGCAGCATTAGAAAATTAAACTCAGAAATTAAAAAAATCAAGGAACTGTTACACGTCCACAAAGCCCTCGTATTCTGCTGCATACATGATATTTTGGAAACAAATTCAAACACAATCTGAAGACGAAGGTGGAAAATCTAATTTTTTGAGGCAGATGGGATTTCACATTCTAATTCGGATCATACTGTCTGCATATATAAGGAAATTGGTAAAATATAAGCTGCAGCTAACCAATATTACATTTCTGGAAGAAACAAAACTCAAGCTAAATTTTAGAAGATTGTTACAGAGAAAAAAAAATACATGCCGAAATTTCTATCAGTGGCAGCTCTAATTTCCATGTCATCTGACATATCTTTGATTTTAGCTTGCATCATTTACAGTAATGTTAGATCTTTATTTTTTATTTTATTTTCTGCAGCTTTGCGTATCGGTTTCATCTCAGAATTTATAAGATAATAATTATATTTTCAATTTTTTTTGTTCTTTGAAATGAATTTATCACTGTTTAGACAAAGTAACATACATGTAAAAAAGTAACAAAAAAGGTTGAGACATGATACTTACGGATTATATTGTGAACGATATCACGATAAAGAAAAGTATAAAGAATTGAATAATATTGATTTATATAAAAATTTAACATGCCTCGTACGACGTGTTATAAATAATGTTTGTGTTGGATTTTTAATGTACCTCTAAAAATGTTAGCCATATTGTTACGCTGTCTGCGATGTAGCAATTTATAGTGTTGTAGTAGTAAGGCCCTACCGTTTTTGCCTTATGTGTCCCATGACACCACTCCTTCCATCTAACCATCATGACAAGTTATGCCTTATGTGGGCTGTTGTCTGTAGTTCACGTTTTTGGTCCTACTGGAAGAGGAACCTTCAAGTGCAAACACACATATAACGCGAGTGGGCCAGTCAAAGGGGTGAGAGTCACGTACTGCTGATCTTGTCCCAATAGGGTAGCGAATAAGGCAAAGCCACCTTTCGTACTACTATAGTATGCAGTGATTGTGGAAAAGATAATCCTGCAGAGATGAATGATAAACACACTCCATGAAAATATTCTTTACTCAACTTATATTGTCTGTAAATCTGCAACCCACGGTTTATTTTTTGTGCTCAGATTTGTCTTTAATTTTTATATTCCTCCAGAACAATCTCAAACTCGGCCGCATTGATTATTGTAGTCTATGTTGCATCCCAGTACAATTGACTAATCGAATTGAAACTACTCTGTGTGGCCCCAAGCGATTTGGGAATGCAGTTGCATCAAAATTATGATCGATATAGTTCTGACAACAATACCAATTGGCGCATAACACAGATGGATGTCCTCATGATTCTATCACGCCAAGACCGGCAGTTGTTGCTGCACGAGACCGCAAATTGCATATACGACCAGACATATGTATTTGTATGTTAAGATCCGTGCTGTGGACTTGGTGATTTCCTTTTGAACCTGCTGTTCCACTTTGATCTTTTTTCATATCGGTAAGAATGAGGGTTTGTCATAGTTATTGTGTTAATTGTTCAATTGCATATTTTAATTGCATGACAGGCAGTCCGTATCCGCTCTTGTCATCACACAAAGCGCAGTAAGCACGCGAACTTCAAGTCAATTACCCTTTTTGCCTGGCACAATCTCATGCAGCTAAAATATATGTATGCCTCGGGAATACTTAAATTTTAGCGATTGTGCGCTCTGGTGTTCAGGTACCCCTCTCATTCAAAACCACGCCGATTATGCCAGGAACTTTCCCAATTGTCGTCTTTGCACAATATATGTTACCCAAACAAGTGGGTTAAAGCTGTTGAACAACAGTCGAGACCTTTCTGTTTTCAGATGACGGTGAACCTAAAGTGAGTGGATACATCGGTGAATTCCACTTGGCCTTTGTAGAAAAAATCCCGGAGTAGTCTTGCACCAGATGCGACAGTGTACGATTCAGCATTTTTACGTGCACATGCGATGATTCCTAACTGGCCTGGAATCGGTTGTGCACGTCAGAGTGATTCAAAATGAAAATTTCTACTTGCCCTTAACAGAAGTATATGACGGTTTGTGCCAGGGTTTGGTAACATCATTCTGAAACCGATATTCCTCGAGAAGTTGAGCAAAGTTTTGGTATTGATTATATCATCCGATTCCAGATGGTCTAGAACCCCGTCGTAAATGCCACAACTTATCACCACGGTCTGAATCCTTCATTTATACATAAGGGTAAAATACATCATAAACATAAACATCCAAGACCGTTAAGAACCCGCCAGGATAAGCTTTTAGTGCTTAAAATTGAATTTTATCTTCAGTGACTAATGATGCTGGCAATGCAACATTGTAAACTTACACCGTTCCGCCTGGTAATTCGTGATGTTAATGGTACATGATATCAACCAATATACCAATTATCATTTATCAACATTCCCATTCGAACTTACCCACCATCACTTAAAGTTATGTTAAACAAATATGATCCAGACTAGCACGCATTTAATATGTGGCTTTTAGATCTATCAAATGGATTTTCAATAAGAGAAGTTAAGATGAATATACCATTCACTAGGGCTGCGGCAGTGTATTTTTTTTTTCTTTGATTATCGATCCTGCTATTGAGCAATTTGAAATTACTAAATTATGGGAACGGGAGCGATTTCTTATTGAACGAATTGCATTATTGCAATATTATCTATACCGATATAGTTTTTGAAAAACGCAACCGACACATGACAGTATCTGATTCCACCACTGTCAGTGAGCTCAACCACAAGGTCTCCTTTTTCACCTTAATACAATTTGAACAAGAAGATTACAAATGATGGGATTCCACTGCATGATTCGGATCATGCTTACTGGATATAAGAGGAAACTGACAAGAATATAATAAAGGATAAAAACGTTACGTTAATGGATGATATTAAAAACAAATTAAAGATTAAAGGATTGTAAGAGAAAAGACAATATACAAAATGTACCAATATTGCTATAAAAGCCATCCATAATTTCCATGTCATCTGATTCTTATCTATCATTTTAGCTTATCTCATCCACAGTAAATGTAGATATGTTATTTCTTCATTACATGTTCATCAAGCACTCCATCCCCAGTTTCATGCAAGGGATTCTTTTACACAAAACACAATGACAATAGAGAAAATAATTTCATCAGCTGCTTTTTATTCTGTCTATGAGATTTCGGTATAACTGTTCAGACAAAGTTATAGAAAATGTCGAGATATAATGCTTACCTTCTGCTTTGGGAAGTATATCTTGAACAAGAAGTAAGATGACAAGAACTCAATAATATGATACTGATTACCCTCAATATAAACTTGAACATACAAGTATAAAGTGTTGTGACAGAAAACTTGGTCAAAAATATTCGTTACGTGTATCCTCTATAATAATATAAAAATATTTCTTCTTAAGAATCAGGAAGATTTATATGCAGTTGTTGTTATCTTGGTAGGTTTTAACGCCATGTTTCAGCACAAGATAGGCTATACATGGCGGCCAGTATTAATGGTGGAGGAAGAATCTGGGAAAACCCCAGAAAGAACCACCGACCCACGGGAAGCTGCTCTCAAGCTTTCTCACATACCCAAATTCGCTGAATCCGAGACTCGAACTAATGCAGACAGAGGTGCGATGGCAGTAATCCGTAACGGAGAGCGCTTTAGACCACTCGGGCCCCCATATTTATATGCCTGAATAGGTTTCAATAGATATGTTGTATAGCAACAAACGTGTAACCATACACTTGGACGTTATCGGATTTTTATGCATGTATCAGTAAATGTTTCCTGCAATGTTATGGGTATAAAATCATTCATGTACCCATGTACATATGTATTTTAGCTTGTAGTCTACTTAGTTTGTCGGGGCCCCGAGTGGCCGAGTGGTCTAAAGCGCTCTCCATTACGGATCACTGCCATCTCACCTCTGTCTGCGGCGGTTCGAGTCTAGAATTCAGACAATGTGGGTATGTGAGAAAGCTTGCCAGTAGCTTCGCGTGGGTCGGTGGTTCTTTCCGGGGTTTTCCCGGGTTCTTCCTCCACCATTAATACTGGCCGCCATGTATAGCCTATCGTGTGCTGAAAAATGGCGTTAAGCCCCAAAACAACAACAACTTAGTTTGTCATTCTCAATTAGTATATTAGGAAAAACTAAGTATCTTTTGTAAATGACTCAACCTATCTTCACATAGTATTCATATATTGCTGAATTGCGCTCAGTAGTACAAAATAACTGCAAACCATGCTAGATAAATAAACTCATAAATCTAAATTATTCAGCTAATCTTTGCATTTCCACAAAACAATCACATTCTTCTGCATTCATTATATTATTTGGAAATTATCTCAAACGAAACCTGAACAAGAAAATAAATATCACATTTTCGAGGCAGATGGGATTCAACATCCTGATTTTGGTAATGCTTACTGGATATAATAGGAAATTGACAACAAAATAGTGCGAAGGATTCGAACATTAAATTGATGGATGATAACGAAAAAGAAGCTACGAATTCTAAGTTTGTTACGGAAAATATAAATATAACAAACATTCAAACTTTGCTATCAAGGGCACCATTCTATGTAGCCTGACTCCAGCCTATAGTTTTAGCTTACGTCATTTAGTGTATAGTTAGAACCTCTATTTATTCTTTCAAATTTTCCTTTCCTAATTTCATCATCGATGATTCTTTTGAACAAACCAAAAGGCTATTTAGAGAAAATAATTTTATTTTATGCCTTTTTGTTCTGTCTCCAAGATGATTCAATCACTATTTAGAGATATAATACTAACGAGCTGTTTTGTGAAGGATATCATAGAAGGAACAGATATAACAAGAGCTCAATAACATGACACTGATAAATATCAATATAAAAAGGAACATACTAGTATAACTTGTTGTAAATGAGAAATTATATCAAATTTGCAGGTTCACTGAATCCTCTTTAATCATGCAACTAGGTTTCTTCTTAATAATCAACAAGATATATATGCCTCAATCTTTGATTGCATATCATGAATTATAACAATCTTGTTACAATAGACTACGACTGTCCGATATTTCTATGCATGTATCAGTGAATGATATATCCATATTTATAGTTATGCAATCATTCATGTATCGATGAAGAAATATATTTCAGAGTGCATTTCTCTTATTTTCTCATTGCAACGAGTATGCCAAAAAATTGCAAATCATCTTTTACATATAAATCGATATATATCTACAAGGTTTTAATATGGGGCTGGGTAGCACAAAATTCTGGAAAAAGTTTTGATGCAGAATTAGATAAATAAACTCAATTAAATAAATTAATTAAATTTATTCAACAAATTGTTACATATCTAGAAAGCCCTCGTATTATGATGCATACATGATATTCGGCAAATCATTTCAATGAAAATATAAACAACAAGATGAAAAATCAGATTTGTTGGAGGCACATGAGATCTTGATTCCTGGATATAACCGGAAATCGACAAAACGTAGAGAGAAAGATATCAACATTACATTGGTGGATTATAACGAAACACAAGCTAGTAATTGCACTAGTTTTACTGAAATTAGAATAAACAAATTTTCTCATCAAATTCCATTATAATTTCCTCGCCATCTGACTCTTATCTATGATTTAATTTCACTCCAGTTACAACATATTGAGATCTTTCATTTCTTCCTTCACAATCTCCGTACCTCTCCATTCTCAATTTCATCTCGGAGTTTATTTCAGACAAAACACAATTATATCTGAAATCATAATTATATATTCAGTTTTATCATCTCTCTCTACAATGACTGAACAACTATGTGGACTAAGTAAAAGAAAATGTCGAGATATAATACTTACCACCTGTTTTGCAAAGGATGTCAGACAATGGAAAGAGAACGATAATTTAAAAATAATATACCGTTTAATATCAATATAAATAAGAACATACTAATATAACATGTTGTAATGGAGAAATTATATCAACGTTACTGCTTAAGTGTATTCTCTACAGCAACACAACTGACGTCAAATTGACAATCAGAAAGCTATATATCCCTAAATCGATTTTATTACATATCTTTTATTATAACAAACTTGTTACCATAGACCATTACGTTCCGATGGCTTTTTGGTGTGCATCAATGAATAATGCATGGAGGTGTATCTGTATGCATGCAGTAATGCTTGGATCCATGAAGATACGTATTTTAGTATTTATTCCTCTTACGTTTTCATTCTCAACCAACATACTAGGATAATGCAAGTTATATGTTACTGATGAATCGTTATATATTCACAAGGTTTCATATAGTTCTGGATTGTACTCAATGTTGGAAATGATTTAAAGCAAAATTATATAAATATATTCAGAATATAAACTTATTCAAAGAAGAGTAACATGTCTATAAACCCATCGCACTCTGCTTCATACATGCTATTTTGGAAAGAAGCTCAAACAATATCATAACAAGAAGACAAACATTAACATGTTCCGAGGCTAATTCGGATCATGCTTACATGAGATAATATAATACTGATAACACCTATAGTGAGAGATACCACGATTGCATTTTTAAATGATGAGCGAAAACCTAAAGACTGAATGATTGTTACAGATCAACAAATAAAATGAACACGTCAATAATGCTATCAAAGGCATCTATCATTTAGATGTGATATATGTAAATATGTATTTTAGCATGTAATCCTCTTATTTGTTCAATATCAATGAAGATAATAGGAAATTGCAAATTATCTTTTAGGAACCAAACGATATGAATCCAAAATGATTTCATAAAGTGTTTGTTGGCACTCAATTTGCAAACGATTTCAAGCAAAATTAGATACATAAACACAGAAATTATAATTCTTCAACGAACTTTTACATGTGAACAAAGCCCTTGCATGTTGATGCAAATACGAGATTTTGGAAATACGCTGACGGAATCTGAACAAGAAGATAAAAGAAGCATTTCTGGAGGCAGATGGCATTCCGCTTCCTGATTCGGATCGAGTTTATTGGATATAATAACATATTGACAAAAATATAGTGACGGATACGAACATCACCTTCCTGGATGATAACTGAAATCACTCTAAAGTTTTAAAGATTGTAAAGGAAAAGAATAGAAAATAAACACATCAACATTGCTCTCCAGGTATCTTCTGTGTCCTGTGACCCTTACCTATGATTTTAGCTTATGTTATCTATAGAACTGTGAGCTATGTTATTTTTCTGTTTCTGTTTCTGCAGCTTTCTCTCCGAAGTTGCATCTTAGGGGTTATTTTGATACTACTCATTGTTTACAGGAACACTAAATATATTTTCTACCTTTCTGTTTTGTGTCTAAAAAGACACTATGAAGGTTTAGACAAAGCAGCAGAAAATGTAAAGATACAATAAGCACGAGCTGTTTTGTGAAGGATATCATAAAAATAAGATCACAATAACTCGATAACATGTCACTGAATAATATCAACATAAACAGAAACATGTCAGTATTACGTGTTTTAAAGAAACAAGTATATCCAATTTACTTGCCAACTGCATCCTCTTTAATAATATAACATATTTTCAACTGAACATTTAGCAATCAACGAGCTATATATGCCTAAAACTTTCATTATATGTCTTGTACTACAACAATCGTTTTACCATCACCTTGGACGTAGCGAGATATGCATGCATGAAAGAATGATTTACGCGCACTTATTTGTATGCAGTCAGTCAGGTATCCATATAAATAATTATATTAGCAATTATTCTCCTGATTTTGCCATTCACCAGAATTATAAGAAGAAACTGAAAAATATTTTTTATAAATGATCAGTATATGTCAATAAGGTTTTCAATTATGCTAGACATCACTCAGTTTTAGAAATAATTTCATGCATCATTAGAAAAAATCTCAGAACTGAACATTCTTCAATGAATCATTACATGTACACAAAGTCTGCTCTCACATTCAGCTGCACACATGATATGTTGGAAATAAACTCAAACAACATGTGAATAAGAAGTTACAAAATGACATTTTTGCGACCAAATGGGATTGCACTGCCGGTTTCTGCAGCATTATATTCTCAGCTTCATTTCGGGGATAATTTTGCACAAAACACAAAGCTATTAGAAAGAAAGAAAAAAAAATATTATATTTCTCCTTCTTCGTTCTCTCTGTCTAAATTGACTGTATGACTGCTTAGACAAAGTAATATACAAAATGTAGAGATATAATACTCACCAGCTGTTTTGTGAAGGATATCATGAAAAAGAAGAAAACAACAAGAATTCAGTAATATGATACTGATTCATATCAACATTAAAAGGAACAGACTAGTATAACTTGTTGTAACAGAGAAATTATATCAAATTTACCGGTTGACTGTATCATCTATATCAATACAAAACAATTCTATTTAACATCTAACAAACTTGTTTCCATAGACTATGACATTCCTATATTCAATAATGATATATGCATGTTTATGTCTATGCATGCATGCAAGTATTCAAGTGGATATGTCTTGGTCTTAATTTGTCATTCTCTATTAGTATACGAGGGAAATGAAATTAACTTTTGCAAATGAATCGATCTATGTTCATAAACTTTCCATATAGTTTCAGGCTTTCATTTAGAAGTGGAAATGATCGGAAGCAAAATTCGATAAACTCAGAAATTAAAATTATTCAACGAATCAATTCATTTCGACAAAGCCGTGGCATTTTGCTGCCCACTTAATATGTTTGGGAAAACGCTCAAAATATCTGAACAATAAGGAAATAAAATTACACTTTTGGATGCAGATGAGATTCTGTTGAATGATTTGGATAGAGTTTACTGGATGTAACACGAAATTGACACAGTGAACTATAACATCATTATATTGCTGGATGATAAAAGAATTTTTTTTTTAAATTCTAAGATCCTTATAGAAATAAACTAAACTAAACACACAAACACTGCTATCAAAGGCATCTATACAGTACATGTCATCTGAATCTTATCTGTGATTTTCGTTTACGTAACCTAGAGCACAGTTAGATGCTACATTTATCCAGTCATTGTTTTTTAAACTTTCCTTCCTCAATTCATCTGATCAATTATGTTCTAAAAAGTACAAAGAAATTCGAGATATTATTATATATTAGATCTCTTCCATTATATATAGTGTTTACAACAAACATCTTATCACAGACTATCTATTTTATGCATATTTCTATTCAGAATATAATCATTTTTATGTGTCTGCATGCATATGTCCAAGTAGATATTCATTCCACTATGTATTCCTTGAAATTCCTCCACACTTTCAGTTATATAACACTTATTGCAATTACTCACAACCCCAACTGGAGTCTCAAAACCAGGAAATGAAAGAAATCTTACTGGATACGCCACCTTTGAAAATTGAAACCAAGTGGTTTATAACACGAAGACTAGAAAAAGACAACCATGCTTAAGTCAATTATCTTTTGCAGCCCACACATTGATTTTTAAATAATTCTCTAACTCTACTTATTTATATTAATCAATCCCTGACACACGAGATACCTTGATGGATCCAGTGCACTTGAAAGGATTGTTATTCGCCACGTAATTTGTATTCTTTTTGGATAGCACTTAACTTTGGAAATCATTTCAAGCAGCATTAGAAAATTAAACTCAGAAATTAAAAAAATCAAGGAACTGTTACACGTCCACAAAGCCCTCGTATTCTGCTGCATACATGATATTTTGGAAACAAATTCAAACACAATCTGAAGACGAAGGTGGAAAATCTAATTTTTTGAGGCAGATGGGATTTCACATTCTAATTCGGATCATACTGTCTGCATATATAAGGAAATTGGTAAAATATAAGCTGCAGCTAACCAATATTACATTTCTGGAAGAAACAAAACTCAAGCTAAATTTTAGAAGATTGTTACAGAGAAAAAAAAATACATGCCGAAATTTCTATCAGTGGCAGCTCTAATTTCCATGTCATCTGACATATCTTTGATTTTAGCTTGCATCATTTACAGTAATGTTAGATCTTTATTTTTTATTTTATTTTCTGCAGCTTTGCGTATCGGTTTCATCTCAGAATTTATAAGATAATAATTATATTTTCAATTTTTTTTGTTCTTTGAAATGAATTTATCACTGTTTAGACAAAGTAACATACATGTAAAAAAGTAACAAAAAAGGTTGAGACATGATACTTACGGATTATATTGTGAACGATATCACGATAAAGAAAAGTATAAAGAATTGAATAATATTGATTTATATAAAAATTTAACATGCCTCGTACGACGTGTTATAAATAATGTTTGTGTTGGATTTTTAATGTACCTCTAAAAATGTTAGCCATATTGTTACGCTGTCTGCGATGTAGCAATTTATAGTGTTGTAGTAGTAAGGCCCTACCGTTTTTGCCTTATGTGTCCCATGACACCACTCCTTCCATCTAACCATCATGACAAGTTATGCCTTATGTGGGCTGTTGTCTGTAGTTCACGTTTTTGGTCCTACTGGAAGAGGAACCTTCAAGTGCAAACACACATATAACGCGAGTGGGCCAGTCAAAGGGGTGAGAGTCACGTACTGCTGATCTTGTCCCAATAGGGTAGCGAATAAGGCAAAGCCACCTTTCGTACTACTATAGTATGCAGTGATTGTGGAAAAGATAATCCTGCAGAGATGAATGATAAACACACTCCATGAAAATATTCTTTACTCAACTTATATTGTCTGTAAATCTGCAACCCACGGTTTATTTTTTGTGCTCAGATTTGTCTTTAATTTTTATATTCCTCCAGAACAATCTCAAACTCGGCCGCATTGATTATTGTAGTCTATGTTGCATCCCAGTACAATTGACTAATCGAATTGAAACTACTCTGTGTGGCCCCAAGCGATTTGGGAATGCAGTTGCATCAAAATTATGATCGATATAGTTCTGACAACAATACCAATTGGCGCATAACACAGATGGATGTCCTCATGATTCTATCACGCCAAGACCGGCAGTTGTTGCTGCACGAGACCGCAAATTGCATATACGACCAGACATATGTATTTGTATGTTAAGATCCGTGCTGTGGACTTGGTGATTTCCTTTTGAACCTGCTGTTCCACTTTGATCTTTTTTCATATCGGTAAGAATGAGGGTTTGTCATAGTTATTGTGTTAATTGTTCAATTGCATATTTTAATTGCATGACAGGCAGTCCGTATCCGCTCTTGTCATCATACAAAGCGCAGTAAGCACGCGAACTTCAAGTCAATTACCCTTTTTGCCTGGCACAATCTCATGCAGCTAAAATATATGTATGCCTCGGGAATACTTAAATTTTAGCGATTGTGCGCTCTGGTGTTCAGGTACCCCTCTCATTCAAAACCACGCCGATTATGCCAGGAACTTTCCCAATTGTCGTCTTTGCACAATATATGTTACCCAAACAAGTGGGTTAAAGCTGTTGAACAACAGTCGAGACCTTTCTGTTTTCAGATGACGGTGAACCTAAAGTGAGTGGATACATCGGTGAATTCCACTTGGCCTTTGTAGAAAAAATCCCGGAGTAGTCTTGCACCAGATGCGACAGTGTACGATTCAGCATTTTTACGTGCACATGCGATGATTCCTAACTGGCCTGGAATCGGTTGTGCACGTCAGAGTGATTCAAAATGAAAATTTCTACTTGCCCTTAACAGAAGTATATGACGGTTTGTGCCAGGGTTTGGTAACATCATTCTGAAACCGATATTCCTCGAGAAGTTGAGCAAAGTTTTGGTATTGATTATATCATCCGATTCCAGATGGTCTAGAACCCCGTCGTAAATGCCACAACTTATCACCACGGTCTGAATCCTTCATTTATACATAAGGGTAAAATACATCATAAACATAAACATCCAAGACCGTTAAGAACCCGCCAGGATAAGCTTTTAGTGCTTAAAATTGAATTTTATCTTCAGTGACTAATGATGCTGGCAATGCAACATTGTAAACTTACACCGTTCCGCCTGGTAATTCGTGATGTTAATGGTACATGATATCAACCAATATACCAATTATCATTTATCAACATTCCCATTCGAACTTACCCACCATCACTTAAAGTTATGTTAAACAAATATGATCCAGACTAGCACGCATTTAATATGTGGCTTTTAGATCTATCAAATGGATTTTCAATAAGAGAAGTTAAGATGAATATACCATTCACTAGGGCTGCGGCAGTGTATTTTTTTTTTCTTTGATTATCGATCCTGCTATTGAGCAATTTGAAATTACTAAATTATGGGAACGGGAGCGATTTCTTATTGAACGAATTGCATTATTGCAATATTATCTATACCGATATAGTTTTTGAAAAACGCAACCGACACATGACAGTATCTGATTCCACCACTGTCAGTGAGCTCAACCACAAGGTCTCCTTTTTCACCTTAATACAATTTGAACAAGAAGATTACAAATGATGGGATTCCACTGCATGATTCGGATCATGCTTACTGGATATAAGAGGAAACTGACAAGAATATAATAAAGGATAAAAACGTTACGTTAATGGATGATATTAAAAACAAATTAAAGATTAAAGGATTGTAAGAGAAAAGACAATATACAAAATGTACCAATATTGCTATAAAAGCCATCCATAATTTCCATGTCATCTGATTCTTATCTATCATTTTAGCTTATCTCATCCACAGTAAATGTAGATATGTTATTTCTTCATTACATGTTCATCAAGCACTCCATCCCCAGTTTCATGCAAGGGATTCTTTTACACAAAACACAATGACAATAGAGAAAATAATTTCATCAGCTGCTTTTTATTCTGTCTATGAGATTTCGGTATAACTGTTCAGACAAAGTTATAGAAAATGTCGAGATATAATGCTTACCTTCTGCTTTGGGAAGTATATCTTGAACAAGAAGTAAGATGACAAGAACTCAATAATATGATACTGATTACCCTCAATATAAACTTGAACATACAAGTATAAAGTGTTGTGACAGAAAACTTGGTCAAAAATATTCGTTACGTGTATCCTCTATAATAATATAAAAATATTTCTTCTTAAGAATCAGGAAGATTTATATGCAGTTGTTGTTATCTTGGTAGGTTTTAACGCCATGTTTCAGCACAAGATAGGCTATACATGGCGGCCAGTATTAATGGTGGAGGAAGAATCTGGGAAAACCCCAGAAAGAACCACCGACCCACGGGAAGCTGCTCTCAAGCTTTCTCACATACCCAAATTCGCTGAATCCGAGACTCGAACTAATGCAGACAGAGGTGCGATGGCAGTAATCCGTAACGGAGAGCGCTTTAGACCACTCGGGCCCCCATATTTATATGCCTGAATAGGTTTCAATAGATATGTTGTATAGCAACAAACGTGTAACCATACACTTGGACGTTATCGGATTTTTATGCATGTATCAGTAAATGTTTCCTGCAATGTTATGGGTATAAAATCATTCATGTACCCATGTACATATGTATTTTAGCTTGTAGTCTACTTAGTTTGTCGGGGCCCCGAGTGGCCGAGTGGTCTAAAGCGCTCTCCATTACGGATCACTGCCATCTCACCTCTGTCTGCGGCGGTTCGAGTCTAGGATTCAGACAATGTGGGTATGTGAGAAAGCTTGCCAGTAGCTTCGCGTGGGTCGGTGGTTCTTTCCGGGGTTTTCCCGGGTTCTTCCTCCACCATTAATACTGGCCGCCATGTATAGCCTATCGTGTGCTGAAAAATGGCGTTAAGCCCCAAAACAACAACAACTTAGTTTGTCATTCTCAATTAGTATATTAGGAAAAACTAAGTATCTTTTGTAAATGACTCAACCTATCTTCACATAGTATTCATATATTGCTGAATTGCGCTCAGTAGTACAAAATAACTGCAAACCATGCTAGATAAATAAACTCATAAATCTAAATTATTCAGCTAATCTTTGCATTTCCACAAAACAATCACATTCTTCTGCATTCATTATATTATTTGGAAATTATCTCAAACGAAACCTGAACAAGAAAATAAATATCACATTTTCGAGGCAGATGGGATTCAACATCCTGATTTTGGTAATGCTTACTGGATATAATAGGAAATTGACAACAAAATAGTGCGAAGGATTCGAACATTAAATTGATGGATGATAACGAAAAAGAAGCTACGAATTCTAAGTTTGTTACGGAAAATATAAATATAACAAACATTCAAACTTTGCTATCAAGGGCACCATTCTATGTAGCCTGACTCCAGCCTATAGTTTTAGCTTACGTCATTTAGTGTATAGTTAGAACCTCTATTTATTCTTTCAAATTTTCCTTTCCTAATTTCATCATCGATGATTCTTTTGAACAAACCAAAAGGCTATTTAGAGAAAATAATTTTATTTTATGCCTTTTTGTTCTGTCTCCAAGATGATTCAATCACTATTTAGAGATATAATACTAACGAGCTGTTTTGTGAAGGATATCATAGAAGGAACAGATATAACAAGAGCTCAATAACATGACACTGATAAATATCAATATAAAAAGGAACATACTAGTATAACTTGTTGTAAATGAGAAATTATATCAAATTTGCAGGTTCACTGAATCCTCTTTAATCATGCAACTAGGTTTCTTCTTAATAATCAACAAGATATATATGCCTCAATCTTTGATTGCATATCATGAATTATAACAATCTTGTTACAATAGACTACGACTGTCCGATATTTCTATGCATGTATCAGTGAATGATATATCCATATTTATAGTTATGCAATCATTCATGTATCGATGAAGAAATATATTTCAGAGTGCATTTCTCTTATTTTCTCATTGCAACGAGTATGCCAAAAAATTGCAAATCATCTTTTACATATAAATCGATATATATCTACAAGGTTTTAATATGGGGCTGGGTAGCACAAAATTCTGGAAAAAGTTTTGATGCAGAATTAGATAAATAAACTCAATTAAATAAATTAATTAAATTTATTCAACAAATTGTTACATATCTAGAAAGCCCTCGTATTATGATGCATACATGATATTCGGCAAATCATTTCAATGAAAATATAAACAACAAGATGAAAAATCAGATTTGTTGGAGGCACATGAGATCTTGATTCCTGGATATAACCGGAAATCGACAAAACGTAGAGAGAAAGATATCAACATTACATTGGTGGATTATAACGAAACACAAGCTAGTAATTGCACTAGTTTTACTGAAATTAGAATAAACAAATTTTCTCATCAAATTCCATTATAATTTCCTCGCCATCTGACTCTTATCTATGATTTAATTTCACTCCAGTTACAACATATTGAGATCTTTCATTTCTTCCTTCACAATCTCCGTACCTCTCCATTCTCAATTTCATCTCGGAGTTTATTTCAGACAAAACACAATTATATCTGAAATCATAATTATATATTCAGTTTTATCATCTCTCTCTACAATGACTGAACAACTATGTGGACTAAGTAAAAGAAAATGTCGAGATATAATACTTACCACCTGTTTTGCAAAGGATGTCAGACAATGGAAAGAGAACGATAATTTAAAAATAATATACCGTTTAATATCAATATAAATAAGAACATACTAATATAACATGTTGTAATGGAGAAATTATATCAACGTTACTGCTTAAGTGTATTCTCTACAGCAACACAACTGACGTCAAATTGACAATCAGAAAGCTATATATCCCTAAATCGATTTTATTACATATCTTTTATTATAACAAACTTGTTACCATAGACCATTACGTTCCGATGGCTTTTTGGTGTGCATCAATGAATAATGCATGGAGGTGTATCTGTATGCATGCAGTAATGCTTGGATCCATGAAGATACGTATTTTAGTATTTATTCCTCTTACGTTTTCATTCTCAACCAACATACTAGGATAATGCAAGTTATATGTTACTGATGAATCGTTATATATTCACAAGGTTTCATATAGTTCTGGATTGTACTCAATGTTGGAAATGATTTAAAGCAAAATTATATAAAGATATTCAGAATATAAACTTATTCAAAGAAGAGTAACATGTCTATAAACCCATCGCACTCTGCTTCATACATGCTATTTTGGAAAGAAGCTCAAACAATATCATAACAAGAAGACAAACATTAACATGTTCCGAGGCTAATTCGGATCATGCTTACATGAGATAATATAATACTGATAACACCTATAGTGAGAGATACCACGATTGCATTTTTAAATGATGAGCGAAAACCTAAAGACTGAATGATTGTTACAGATCAACAAATAAAATGAACACGTCAATAATGCTATCAAAGGCATCTATCATTTAGATGTGATATATGTAAATATGTATTTTAGCATGTAATCCTCTTATTTGTTCAATATCAATGAAGATAATAGGAAATTGCAAATTATCTTTTAGGAACCAAACGATATGAATCCAAAATGATTTCATAAAGTGTTTGTTGGCACTCAATTTGCAAACGATTTCAAGCAAAATTAGATACATAAACACAGAAATTATAATTCTTCAACGAACTTTTACATGTGAACAAAGCCCTTGCATGTTGATGCAAATACGAGATTTTGGAAATACGCTGACGGAATCTGAACAAGAAGATAAAAGAAGCATTTCTGGAGGCAGATGGCATTCCGCTTCCTGATTCGGATCGAGTTTATTGGATATAATAACATATTGACAAAAATATAGTGACGGATACGAACATCACCTTCCTGGATGATAACTGAAATCACTCTAAAGTTTTAAAGATTGTAAAGGAAAAGAATAGAAAATAAACACATCAACATTGCTCTCCAGGTATCTTCTGTGTCCTGTGACCCTTACCTATGATTTTAGCTTATGTTATCTATAGAACTGTGAGCTATGTTATTTTTCTGTTTCTGTTTCTGCAGCTTTCTCTCCGAAGTTGCATCTTAGGGGTTATTTTGATACTACTCATTGTTTACAGGAACACTAAATATATTTTCTACCTTTCTGTTTTGTGTCTAAAAAGACACTATGAAGGTTTAGACAAAGCAGCAGAAAATGTAAAGATACAATAAGCACGAGCTGTTTTGTGAAGGATATCATAAAAATAAGATCACAATAACTCGATAACATGTCACTGAATAATATCAACATAAACAGAAACATGTCAGTATTACGTGTTTTAAAGAAACAAGTATATCCAATTTACTTGCCAACTGCATCCTCTTTAATAATATAACATATTTTCAACTGAACATTTAGCAATCAACGAGCTATATATGCCTAAAACTTTCATTATATGTCTTGTACTACAACAATCGTTTTACCATCACCTTGGACGTAGCGAGATATGCATGCATGAAAGAATGATTTACGCGCACTTATTTGTATGCAGTCAGTCAGGTATCCATATAAATAATTATATTAGCAATTATTCTCCTGATTTTGCCATTCACCAGAATTATAAGAAGAAACTGAAAAATATTTTTTATAAATGATCAGTATATGTCAATAAGGTTTTCAATTATGCTAGACATCACTCAGTTTTAGAAATAATTTCATGCATCATTAGAAAAAATCTCAGAACTGAACATTCTTCAATGAATCATTACATGTACACAAAGTCTGCTCTCACATTCAGCTGCACACATGATATGTTGGAAATAAACTCAAACAACATGTGAATAAGAAGTTACAAAATGACATTTTTGCGACCAAATGGGATTGCACTGCCGGTTTCTGCAGCATTATATTCTCAGCTTCATTTCGGGGATAATTTTGCACAAAACACAAAGCTATTAGAAAGAAAGAAAAAAAAATATTATATTTCTCCTTCTTCGTTCTCTCTGTCTAAATTGACTGTATGACTGCTTAGACAAAGTAATATACAAAATGTAGAGATATAATACTCACCAGCTGTTTTGTGAAGGATATCATGAAAAAGAAGAAAACAACAAGAATTCAGTAATATGATACTGATTCATATCAACATTAAAAGGAACAGACTAGTATAACTTGTTGTAACAGAGAAATTATATCAAATTTACCGGTTGACTGTATCATCTATATCAATACAAAACAATTCTATTTAACATCTAACAAACTTGTTTCCATAGACTATGACATTCCTATATTCAATAATGATATATGCATGTTTATGTCTATGCATGCATGCAAGTATTCAAGTGGATATGTCTTGGTCTTAATTTGTCATTCTCTATTAGTATACGAGGGAAATGAAATTAACTTTTGCAAATGAATCGATCTATGTTCATAAACTTTCCATATAGTTTCAGGCTTTCATTTAGAAGTGGAAATGATCGGAAGCAAAATTCGATAAACTCAGAAATTAAAATTATTCAACGAATCAATTCATTTCGACAAAGCCGTGGCATTTTGCTGCCCACTTAATATGTTTGGGAAAACGCTCAAAATATCTGAACAATAAGGAAATAAAATTACACTTTTGGATGCAGATGAGATTCTGTTGAATGATTTGGATAGAGTTTACTGGATGTAACACGAAATTGACACAGTGAACTATAACATCATTATATTGCTGGATGATAAAAGAATTTTTTTTTTAAATTCTAAGATCCTTATAGAAATAAACTAAACTAAACACACAAACACTGCTATCAAAGGCATCTATACAGTACATGTCATCTGAATCTTATCTGTGATTTTCGTTTACGTAACCTAGAGCACAGTTAGATGCTACATTTATCCAGTCATTGTTTTTTAAACTTTCCTTCCTCAATTCATCTGATCAATTATGTTCTAAAAAGTACAAAGAAATTCGAGATATTATTATATATTAGATCTCTTCCATTATATATAGTGTTTACAACAAACATCTTATCACAGACTATCTATTTTATGCATATTTCTATTCAGAATATAATCATTTTTATGTGTCTGCATGCATATGTCCAAGTAGATATTCATTCCACTATGTATTCCTTGAAATTCCTCCACACTTTCAGTTATATAACACTTATTGCAATTACTCACAACCCCAACTGGAGTCTCAAAACCAGGAAATGAAAGAAATCTTACTGGATACGCCACCTTTGAAAATTGAAACCAAGTGGTTTATAACACGAAGACTAGAAAAAGACAACCATGCTTAAGTCAATTATCTTTTGCAGCCCACACATTGATTTTTAAATAATTCTCTAACTCTACTTATTTATATTAATCAATCCCTGACACACGAGATACCTTGATGGATCCAGTGCACTTGAAAGGATTGTTATTCGCCACGTAATTTGTATTCTTTTTGGATAGCACTTAACTTTGGAAATCATTTCAAGCAGCATTAGAAAATTAAACTCAGAAATTAAAAAAATCAAGGAACTGTTACACGTCCACAAAGCCCTCGTATTCTGCTGCATACATGATATTTTGGAAACAAATTCAAACACAATCTGAAGACGAAGGTGGAAAATCTAATTTTTTGAGGCAGATGGGATTTCACATTCTAATTCGGATCATACTGTCTGCATATATAAGGAAATTGGTAAAATATAAGCTGCAGCTAACCAATATTACATTTCTGGAAGAAACAAAACTCAAGCTAAATTTTAGAAGATTGTTACAGAGAAAAAAAAATACATGCCGAAATTTCTATCAGTGGCAGCTCTAATTTCCATGTCATCTGACATATCTTTGATTTTAGCTTGCATCATTTACAGTAATGTTAGATCTTTATTTTTTATTTTATTTTCTGCAGCTTTGCGTATCGGTTTCATCTCAGAATTTATAAGATAATAATTATATTTTCAATTTTTTTTGTTCTTTGAAATGAATTTATCACTGTTTAGACAAAGTAACATACATGTAAAAAAGTAACAAAAAAGGTTGAGACATGATACTTACGGATTATATTGTGAACGATATCACGATAAAGAAAAGTATAAAGAATTGAATAATATTGATTTATATAAAAATTTAACATGCCTCGTACGACGTGTTATAAATAATGTTTGTGTTGGATTTTTAATGTACCTCTAAAAATGTTAGCCATATTGTTACGCTGTCTGCGATGTAGCAATTTATAGTGTTGTAGTAGTAAGGCCCTACCGTTTTTGCCTTATGTGTCCCATGACACCACTCCTTCCATCTAACCATCATGACAAGTTATGCCTTATGTGGGCTGTTGTCTGTAGTTCACGTTTTTGGTCCTACTGGAAGAGGAACCTTCAAGTGCAAACACACATATAACGCGAGTGGGCCAGTCAAAGGGGTGAGAGTCACGTACTGCTGATCTTGTCCCAATAGGGTAGCGAATAAGGCAAAGCCACCTTTCGTACTACTATAGTATGCAGTGATTGTGGAAAAGATAATCCTGCAGAGATGAATGATAAACACACTCCATGAAAATATTCTTTACTCAACTTATATTGTCTGTAAATCTGCAACCCACGGTTTATTTTTTGTGCTCAGATTTGTCTTTAATTTTTATATTCCTCCAGAACAATCTCAAACTCGGCCGCATTGATTATTGTAGTCTATGTTGCATCCCAGTACAATTGACTAATCGAATTGAAACTACTCTGTGTGGCCCCAAGCGATTTGGGAATGCAGTTGCATCAAAATTATGATCGATATAGTTCTGACAACAATACCAATTGGCGCATAACACAGATGGATGTCCTCATGATTCTATCACGCCAAGACCGGCAGTTGTTGCTGCACGAGACCGCAAATTGCATATACGACCAGACATATGTATTTGTATGTTAAGATCCGTGCTGTGGACTTGGTGATTTCCTTTTGAACCTGCTGTTCCACTTTGATCTTTTTTCATATCGGTAAGAATGAGGGTTTGTCATAGTTATTGTGTTAATTGTTCAATTGCATATTTTAATTGCATGACAGGCAGTCCGTATCCGCTCTTGTCATCACACAAAGCGCAGTAAGCACGCGAACTTCAAGTCAATTACCCTTTTTGCCTGGCACAATCTCATGCAGCTAAAATATATGTATGCCTCGGGAATACTTAAATTTTAGCGATTGTGCGCTCTGGTGTTCAGGTACCCCTCTCATTCAAAACCACGCCGATTATGCCAGGAACTTTCCCAATTGTCGTCTTTGCACAATATATGTTACCCAAACAAGTGGGTTAAAGCTGTTGAACAACAGTCGAGACCTTTCTGTTTTCAGATGACGGTGAACCTAAAGTGAGTGGATACATCGGTGAATTCCACTTGGCCTTTGTAGAAAAAATCCCGGAGTAGTCTTGCACCAGATGCGACAGTGTACGATTCAGCATTTTTACGTGCACATGCGATGATTCCTAACTGGCCTGGAATCGGTTGTGCACGTCAGAGTGATTCAAAATGAAAATTTCTACTTGCCCTTAACAGAAGTATATGACGGTTTGTGCCAGGGTTTGGTAACATCATTCTGAAACCGATATTCCTCGAGAAGTTGAGCAAATTTTTGATATTGATTATATCATCCGATTCCAGATGGTCTAGAACCCCGTCGTAAATGCCACAACTTATCACCACGGTCTGAATCCTTCATTTATACATAAGGGTAAAATACATCATAAACATAAACATCCAAGACCGTTAAGAACCCGCCAGGATAAGCTTTTAGTGCTTAAAATTGAATTTTATCTTCAGTGACTAATGATGCTGGCAATGCAACATTGTAAACTTACACCGTTCCGCCTGGTAATTCGTGATGTTAATGGTACATGATATCAACCAATATACCAATTATCATTTATCAACATTCCCATTCGAACTTACCCACCATCACTTAAAGTTATGTTAAACAAATATGATCCAGACTAGCACGCATTTAATATGTGGCTTTTAGATCTATCAAATGGATTTTCAATAAGAGAAGTTAAGATGAATATACCATTCACTAGGGCTGCGGCAGTGTATTTTTTTTTCTTTGATTATCGATCCTGCTATTGAGCAATTTTAAATTACTAAATTATGGGAACGGGAGCGATTTCTTATTGAACGAATTGCATTATTGCAATATTATCTATACCGATATAGTTTTTGAAAAACGCAACCGACACATGACAGTATCTGATTCCACCACTGTCAGTGAGCTCAACCACAAGGTCTCCTTTTTCACCTTAATACAATTTGAACAAGAAGATTACAAATGATGGGATTCCACTGCATGATTCGGATCATGCTTACTGGATATAAGAGGAAACTGACAAGAATATAATAAAGGATAAAAACGTTACGTTAATGGATGATATTAAAAACAAATTAAAGATTAAAGGATTGTAAGAGAAAAGACAATATACAAAATGTACCAATATTGCTATAAAAGCCATCCATAATTTCCATGTCATCTGATTCTTATCTATCATTTTAGCTTATCTCATCCACAGTAAATGTAGATATGTTATTTCTTCATTACATGTTCATCAAGCACTCCATCCCCAGTTTCATGCAAGGGATTCTTTTACACAAAACACAATGACAATAGAGAAAATAATTTCATCAGCTGCTTTTTATTCTGTCTATGAGATTTCGGTATAACTGTTCAGACAAAGTTATAGAAAATGTCGAGATATAATGCTTACCTTCTGCTTTGGGAAGTATATCTTGAACAAGAAGTAAGATGACAAGAACTCAATAATATGATACTGATTACCCTCAATATAAACTTGAACATACAAGTATAAAGTGTTGTGACAGAAAACTTGGTCAAAAATATTCGTTACGTGTATCCTCTATAATAATATAAAAATATTTCTTCTTAAGAATCAGGAAGATTTATATGCAGTTGTTGTTATCTTGGTAGGTTTTAACGCCATGTTTCAGCACAAGATAGGCTATACATGGCGGCCAGTATTAATGGTGGAGGAAGAATCTGGGAAAACCCCAGAAAGAACCACCGACCCACGGGAAGCTGCTCTCAAGCTTTCTCACATACCCAAATTCGCTGAATCCGAGACTCGAACTAATGCAGACAGAGGTGCGATGGCAGTAATCCGTAACGGAGAGCGCTTTAGACCACTCGGGCCCCCATATTTATATGCCTGAATAGGTTTCAATAGATATGTTGTATAGCAACAAACGTGTAACCATACACTTGGACGTTATCGGATTTTTATGCATGTATCAGTAAATGTTTCCTGCAATGTTATGGGTATAAAATCATTCATGTACCCATGTACATATGTATTTTAGCTTGTAGTCTACTTAGTTTGTCGGGGCCCCGAGTGGCCGAGTGGTCTAAAGCGCTCTCCATTACGGATCACTGCCATCTCACCTCTGTCTGCGGCGGTTCGAGTCTAGGATTCAGACAATGTGGGTATGTGAGAAAGCTTGCCAGTAGCTTCGCGTGGGTCGGTGGTTCTTTCCGGGGTTTTCCCGGGTTCTTCCTCCACCATTAATACTGGCCGCCATGTATAGCCTATCGTGTGCTGAAAAATGGCGTTAAGCCCCAAAACAACAACAACTTAGTTTGTCATTCTCAATTAGTATATTAGGAAAAACTAAGTATCTTTTGTAAATGACTCAACCTATCTTCACATAGTATTCATATATTGCTGAATTGCGCTCAGTAGTACAAAATAACTGCAAACCATGCTAGATAAATAAACTCATAAATCTAAATTATTCAGCTAATCTTTGCATTTCCACAAAACAATCACATTCTTCTGCATTCATTATATTATTTGGAAATTATCTCAAACGAAACCTGAACAAGAAAATAAATATCACATTTTCGAGGCAGATGGGATTCAACATCCTGATTTTGGTAATGCTTACTGGATATAATAGGAAATTGAGAACAAAATAGTGCGAAGGATTCGAACATTAAATTGATGGATGATAACGAAAAAGAAGCTACGAATTCTAAGTTTGTTACGGAAAATATAAATATAACAAACATTCAAACTTTGCTATCAAGGGCACCATTCTATGTAGCCTGACTCCAGCCTATAGTTTTAGCTTACGTCATTTAGTGTATAGTTAGAACCTCTATTTATTCTTTCAAATTTTCCTTTCCTAATTTCATCATCGATGATTCTTTTGAACAAACCAAAAGGCTATTTAGAGAAAATAATTTTATTTTATGCCTTTTTGTTCTGTCTCCAAGATGATTCAATCACTATTTAGAGATATAATACTAACGAGCTGTTTTGTGAAGGATATCATAGAAGGAACAGATATAACAAGAGCTCAATAACATGACACTGATAAATATCAATATAAAAAGGAACATACTAGTATAACTTGTTGTAAATGAGAAATTATATCAAATTTGCAGGTTCACTGAATCCTCTTTAATCATGCAACTAGGTTTCTTCTTAATAATCAACAAGATATATATGCCTCAATCTTTGATTGCATATCATGAATTATAACAATCTTGTTACAATAGACTACGACTGTCCGATATTTCTATGCATGTATCAGTGAATGATATATCCATATTTATAGTTATGCAATCATTCATGTATCGATGAAGAAATATATTTCAGAGTGCATTTCTCTTATTTTCTCATTGCAACGAGTATGCCAAAAAATTGCAAATCATCTTTTACATATAAATCGATATATATCTACAAGGTTTTAATATGGGGCTGGGTAGCACAAAATTCTGGAAAAAGTTTTGATGCAGAATTAGATAAATAAACTCAATTAAATAAATTAATTAAATTTATTCAACAAATTGTTACATATCTAGAAAGCCCTCGTATTATGATGCATACATGATATTCGGCAAATCATTTCAATGAAAATATAAACAACAAGATGAAAAATCAGATTTGTTGGAGGCACATGAGATCTTGATTCCTGGATATAACCGGAAATCGACAAAACGTAGAGAGAAAGATATCAACATTACATTGGTGGATTATAACGAAACACAAGCTAGTAATTGCACTAGTTTTACTGAAATTAGAATAAACAAATTTTCTCATCAAATTCCATTATAATTTCCTCGCCATCTGACTCTTATCTATGATTTAATTTCACTCCAGTTACAACATATTGAGATCTTTCATTTCTTCCTTCACAATCTCCGTACCTCTCCATTCTCAATTTCATCTCGGAGTTTATTTCAGACAAAACACAATTATATCTGAAATCATAATTATATATTCAGTTTTATCATCTCTCTCTACAATGACTGAACAACTATGTGGACTAAGTAAAAGAAAATGTCGAGATATAATACTTACCACCTGTTTTGCAAAGGATGTCAGACAATGGAAAGAGAACGATAATTTAAAAATAATATACCGTTTAATATCAATATAAATAAGAACATACTAATATAACATGTTGTAATGGAGAAATTATATCAACGTTACTGCTTAAGTGTATTCTCTACAGCAACACAACTGACGTCAAATTGACAATCAGAAAGCTATATATCCCTAAATCGATTTTATTACATATCTTTTATTATAACAAACTTGTTACCATAGACCATTACGTTCCGATGGCTTTTTGGTGTGCATCAATGAATAATGCATGGAGGTGTATCTGTATGCATGCAGTAATGCTTGGATCCATGAAGATACGTACTTTAGTATTTATTCCTCTTACGTTTTCATTCTCAACCAACATACTAGGATAATGCAAGTTATATGTTACTGATGAATCGTTATATATTCACAAGGTTTCATATAGTTCTGGATTGTACTCAATGTTGGAAATGATTTAAAGCAAAATTATATAAATATATTCAGAATATAAACTTATTCAAAGAAGAGTAACATGTCTATAAACCCATCGCACTCTGCTTCATACATGCTATTTTGGAAAGAAGCTCAAACAATATCATAACAAGAAGACAAACATTAACATGTTCCGAGGCTAATTCGGATCATGCTTACATGAGATAATATAATACTGATAACACCTATAGTGAGAGATACCACGATTGCATTTTTAAATGATGAGCGAAAACCTAAAGACTGAATGATTGTTACAGATCAACAAATAAAATGAACACGTCAATAATGCTATCAAAGGCATCTATCATTTAGATGTGATATATGTAAATATGTATTTTAGCATGTAATCCTCTTATTTGTTCAATATCAATGAAGATAATAGGAAATTGCAAATTATCTTTTAGGAACCAAACGATATGAATCCAAAATGATTTCATAAATTGTTTGTTGGCACTCAATTTGCAAACGATTTCAAGCAAAATTAGATACATAAACACAGAAATTATAATTCTTCAACGAACTTTTACATGTGAACAAAGCCCTTGCATGTTGATGCAAATACGAGATTTTGGAAATACGCTGACGGAATCTGAACAAGAAGATAAAAGAAGCATTTCTGGAGGCAGATGGCATTCCGCTTCCTGATTCGGATCGAGTTTATTGGATATAATAACATATTGACAAAAATATAGTGACGGATACGAACATCACCTTCCTGGATGATAACTGAAATCACTCTAAAGTTTTAAAGATTGTAAAGGAAAAGAATAGAAAATAAACACATCAACATTGCTCTCCAGGTATCTTCTGTGTCCTGTGACCCTTACCTATGATTTTAGCTTATGTTATCTATAGAACTGTGAGCTATGTTATTTTTCTGTTTCTGTTTCTGCAGCTTTCTCTCCGAAGTTGCATCTTAGGGGTTATTTTGATACTACTCATTGTTTACAGGAACACTAAATATATTTTCTACCTTTCTGTTTTGTGTCTAAAAAGACACTATGAAGGTTTAGACAAAGCAGCAGAAAATGTAAAGATACAATAAGCACGAGCTGTTTTGTGAAGGATATCATAAAAATAAGATCACAATAACTCGATAACATGTCACTGAATAATATCAACATAAACAGAAACATGTCAGTATTACGTGTTTTAAAGAAACAAGTATATCCAATTTACTTTCCAACTGCATCCTCTTTAATAATATAACATATTTTCAACTGAACATTTAGCAATCAACGAGCTATATATGCCTAAAACTTTCATTATATGTCTTGTACTACAACAATCGTTTTACCATCACCTTGGACGTAGCGAGATATGCATGCATGAAAGAATGATTTACGCGCACTTATTTGTATGCAGTCAGTCAGGTATCCATATAAATAATTATATTAGCAATTATTCTCCTGATTTTGCCATTCACCAGAATTATAAGAAGAAACTGAAAAATATTTTTTATAAATGATCAGTATATGTCAATAAGGTTTTCAATTATGCTAGACATCACTCAGTTTTAGAAATAATTTCATGCATCATTAGAAAAAATCTCAGAACTGAACATTCTTCAATGAATCATTACATGTACACAAAGTCTGCTCTCACATTCAGCTGCACACATGATATGTTGGAAATAAACTCAAACAACATGTGAATAAGAAGTTACAAAATGACATTTTTGCGACCAAATGGGATTGCACTGCCGGTTTCTGCAGCATTATATTCTCAGCTTCATTTCGGGGATAATTTTGCACAAAACACAAAGCTATTAGAAAGAAAGAAAAAAAAAATATTATATTTCTCCTTCTTCGTTCTCTCTGTCTAAATTGACTGTATGACTGCTTAGACAAAGTAATATACAAAATGTAGAGATATAATACTCACCAGCTGTTTTGTGAAGGATATCATGAAAAAGAAGAAAACAACAAGAATTCAGTAATATGATACTGATTCATATCAACATTAAAAGGAACAGACTAGTATAACTTGTTGTAACAGAGAAATTATATCAAATTTACCGGTTGACTGTATCATCTATATCAATACAAAACAATTCTATTTAACATCTAACAAACTTGTTTCCATAGACTATGACATTCCTATATTCAATAATGATATATGCATGTTTATGTCTATGCATGCATGCAAGTATTCAAGTGGATATGTCTTGGTCTTAATTTGTCATTCTCTATTAGTATACGAGGGAAATGAAATTAACTTTTGCAAATGAATCGATCTATGTTCATAAACTTTCCATATAGTTTCAGGCTTTCATTTAGAAGTGGAAATGATCGGAAGCAAAATTCGATAAACTCAGAAATTAAAATTATTCAACGAATCAATTCATTTCGACAAAGCCGTGGCATTTTGCTGCCCACTTAATATGTTTGGGAAAACGCTCAAAATATCTGAACAATAAGGAAATAAAATTACACTTTTGGATGCAGATGAGATTCTGTTGAATGATTTGGATAGAGTTTACTGGATGTAACACGAAATTGACACAGTGAACTATAACATCATTATATTGCTGGATGATAAAAGAATTTTTTTTTTAAAATTCTAAGATCCTTATAGAAATAAACTAAACTAAACACACAAACACTGCTATCAAAGGCATCTATACAGTACATGTCATCTGAATCTTATCTGTGATTCTCGTTTACGTAACCTAGAGCACAGTTAGATGCTACATTTATCCAGTCATTGTTTTTTAAACTTTCCTTCCTCAATTCATCTGATCAATTATGTTCTAAAAAGTACAAAGAAATTCGAGATATTATTATATATTAGATCTCTTCCATTATATATAGTGTTTACAACAAACATCTTATCACAGACTATCTATTTTATGCATATTTCTATTCAGAATATAATCATTTTTATGTGTCTGCATGCATATGTCCAAGTAGATATTCATTCCACTATGTATTCCTTGAAATTCCTCCACACTTTCAGTTATATAACACTTATTGCAATTACTCACAACCCCAACTGGAGTCTCAAAACCAGGAAATGAAAGAAATCTTACTGGATACGCCACCTTTGAAAATTGAAACCAAGTGGTTTATAACACGAAGACTAGAAAAAGACAACCATGCTTAAGTCAATTATCTTTTGCAGCCCACACATTGATTTTTAAATAATTCTCTAACTCTACTTATTTATATTAATCAATCCCTGACACACGAGATACCTTGATGGATCCAGTGCACTTGAAAGGATTGTTATTCGCCACGTAATTTGTATTCTTTTTGGATAGCACTTAACTTTGGAAATCATTTCAAGCAGCATTAGAAAATTAAACTCAGAAATTAAAAAAATCAAGGAACTGTTACACGTCCACAAAGCCCTCGTATTCTGCTGCATACATGATATTTTGGAAACAAATTCAAACACAATCTGAAGACGAAGGTGGAAAATCTAATTTTTTGAGGCAGATGGGATTTCACATTCTAATTCGGATCATACTGTCTGCATATATAAGGAAATTGGTAAAATATAAGCTGCAGCTAACCAATATTACATTTCTGGAAGAAACAAAACTCAAGCTAAATTTTAGAAGATTGTTACAGAGAAAAAAAATACATGCCGAAATTTCTATCAGTGGCAGCTCTAATTTCCATGTCATCTGACATATCTTTGATTTTAGCTTGCATCATTTACAGTAATGTTAGATCTTTATTTTTTATTTTATTTTCTGCAGCTTTGCGTATCGGTTTCATCTCAGAATTTATAAGATAATAATTATATTTTCAATTTTTTTTGTTCTTTGAAATGAATTTATCACTGTTTAGACAAAGTAACATACATGTAAAAAAGTAACAAAAAAGGTTGAGACATGATACTTACGGATTATATTGTGAACGATATCACGATAAAGAAAAGTATAAAGAATTGAATAATATTGATTTATATAAAAATTTAACATGCCTCGTACGACGTGTTATAAATAATGTTTGTGTTGGATTTTTAATGTACCTCTAAAAATGTTAGCCATATTGTTACGCTGTCTGCGATGTAGCAATTTATAGTGTTGTAGTAGTAAGGCCCTACCGTTTTTGCCTTATGTGTCCCATGACACCACTCCTTCCATCTAACCATCATGACAAGTTATGCCTTATGTGGGCTGTTGTCTGTAGTTCACGTTTTTGGTCCTACTGGAAGAGGAACCTTCAAGTGCAAACACACATATAACGCGAGTGGGCCAGTCAAAGGGGTGAGAGTCACGTACTGCTGATCTTGTCCCAATAGGGTAGCGAATAAGGCAAAGCCACCTTTCGTACTACTATAGTATGCAGTGATTGTGGAAAAGATAATCCTGCAGAGATGAATGATAAACACACTCCATGAAAATATTCTTTACTCAACTTATATTGTCTGTAAATCTGCAACCCACGGTTTATTTTTTGTGCTCAGATTTGTCTTTAATTTTTATATTCCTCCAGAACAATCTCAAACTCGGCCGCATTGATTATTGTAGTCTATGTTGCATCCCAGTACAATTGACTAATCGAATTGAAACTACTCTGTGTGGCCCCAAGCGATTTGGGAATGCAGTTGCATCAAAATTATGATCGATATAGTTCTGACAACAATACCAATTGGCGCATAACACAGATGGATGTCCTCATGATTCTATCACGCCAAGACCGGCAGTTGTTGCTGCACGAGACCGCAAATTGCATATACGACCAGACATATGTATTTGTATGTTAAGATCCGTGCTGTGGACTTGGTGATTTCCTTTTGAACCTGCTGTTCCACTTTGATCTTTTTTCATATCGGTAAGAATGAGGGTTTGTCATAGTTATTGTGTTAATTGTTCAATTGCATATTTTAATTGCATGACAGGCAGTCCGTATCCGCTCTTGTCATCACACAAAGCGCAGTAAGCACGCGAACTTCAAGTCAATTACCCTTTTTGCCTGGCACAATCTCATGCAGCTAAAATATATGTATGCCTCGGGAATACTTAAATTTTAGCGATTGTGCGCTCTGGTGTTCAGGTACCCCTCTCATTCAAAACCACGCCGATTATGCCAGGAACTTTCCCAATTGTCGTCTTTGCACAATATATGTTACCCAAACAAGTGGGTTAAAGCTGTTGAACAACAGTCGAGACCTTTCTGTTTTCAGATGACGGTGAACCTAAAGTGAGTGGATACATCGGTGAATTCCACTTGGCCTTTGTAGAAAAAATCCCGGAGTAGTCTTGCACCAGATGCGACAGTGTACGATTCAGCATTTTTACGTGCACATGCGATGATTCCTAACTGGCCTGGAATCGGTTGTGCACGTCAGAGTGATTCAAAATGAAAATTTCTACTTGCCCTTAACAGAAGTATATGACGGTTTGTGCCAGGGTTTGGTAACATCATTCTGAAACCGATATTCCTCGAGAAGTTGAGCAAATTTTTGGTATTGATTATATCATCCGATTCCAGATGGTCTAGAACCCCGTCGTAAATGCCACAACTTATCACCACGGTCTGAATCCTTCATTTATACATAAGGGTAAAATACATCATAAACATAAACATCCAAGACCGTTAAGAACCCGCCAGGATAAGCTTTTAGTGCTTAAAATTGAATTTTATCTTCAGTGACTAATGATGCTGACAATGCAACATCGTAAACTTACACCGTTCCGCCTGGTAATTCGTGATGTTAATGGTACATGATATCAACCAATATACCAATTATCATTTATCAACATTCCCATTCGAACTTACCCACCATCACTTAAAGTTATGTTAAACAAATATGATCCAGACTAGCACGCATTTAATATGTGGCTTTTAGATCTATCAAATGGATTTTCAATAAGAGAAGTTAAGATGAATATACCATTCACTAAGGCTGCGGCAGTGTATTTTTTTTTTCTTTGATTATCGATCCTGCTATTGAGCAATTTGAAATTACTAAATTATGGGAACGGGAGCGATTTCTTATTGAACGAATTGCATTATTGCAATATTATCTATACCGATATAGTTTTTGAAAAACGCAACCGACACATGACAGTATCTGATTCCACCACTGTCAGTGAGCTCAACCACAAGGTCTCCTTTTTCACCTTAATACAATTTGAACAAGAAGATTACAAATGATGGGATTCCACTGCATGATTCGGATCATGCTTACTGGATATAAGAGGAAACTGACAAGAATATAATAAAGGATAAAAACGTTACGTTAATGGATGATATTAAAAACAAATTAAAGATTAAAGGATTGTAAGAGAAAAGACAATATACAAAATGTACCAATATTGCTATAAAAGCCATCCATAATTTCCATGTCATCTGATTCTTATCTATCATTTTAGCTTATCTCATCCACAGTAAATGTAGATATGTTATTTCTTCATTACATGTTCATCAAGCACTCCATCCCCAGTTTCATGCAAGGGATTCTTTTACACAAAACACAATGACAATAGAGAAAATAATTTCATCAGCTGCTTTTTATTCTGTCTATGAGATTTCGGTATAACTGTTCAGACAAAGTTATAGAAAATGTCGAGATATAATGCTTACCTTCTGCTTTGGGAAGTATATCTTGAACAAGAAGTAAGATGACAAGAACTCAATAATATGATACTGATTACCCTCAATATAAACTTGAACATACAAGTATAAAGTGTTGTGACAGAAAACTTGGTCAAAAATATTCGTTACGTGTATCCTCTATAATAATATAAAAATATTTCTTCTTAAGAATCAGGAAGATTTATATGCAGTTGTTGTTATCTTGGTAGGTTTTAACGCCATGTTTCAGCACAAGATAGGCTATACATGGCGGCCAGTATTAATGGTGGAGGAAGAATCTGGGAAAACCCCAGAAAGAACCACCGACCGACGGGAAGCTGCTCTCAAGCTTTCTCACATACCCAAATTCGCTGAATCCGAGACTCGAACTAATGCAGACAGAGGTGCGATGGCAGTAATCCGTAACGGAGAGCGCTTTAGACCACTCGGGCCCCCATATTTATATGCCTGAATAGGTTTCAATAGATATGTTGTATAGCAACAAACGTGTAACCATACACTTGGACGTTATCGGATTATTATGCATGTATCAGTAAATGTTTCCTGCAATGTTATGGGTATAAAATCATTCATGTACCCATGTACATATGTATTTTAGCTTGTAGTCTACTTAGTTTGTCGGGGCCCCGAGTGGCCGAGTGGTCTAAAGCGCTCTCCATTACGGATCACTGCCATCTCACCTCTGTCTGCGGCGGTTCGAGTCTAGGATTCAGACAATGTGGGTATGTGAGAAAGCTTGCCAGTAGCTTCGCGTGGGTCGGTGGTTCTTTCCGGGGTTTTCCCGGGTTCTTCCTCCACCATTAATACTGGCCGCCATGTATAGCCTATCGTGTGCTGAAAAATGGCGTTAAGCCCCAAAACAAACACAACTTAGTTTGTCATTCTCAATTAGTATATTAGGAAAAACTAAGTATCTTTTGTAAATGACTCAACCTATCTTCACATAGTATTCATATATTGCTGAATTGCGCTCAGTAGTACAAAATAACTGCAAACCATGCTAGATAAATAAACTCATAAATCTAAATTATTCAGCTAATCTTTGCATTTCCACAAAACAATCACATTCTTCTGCATTCATTATATTATTTGGAAATTATCTCAAACGAAACCTGAACAAGAAAATAAATATCACATTTTCGAGGCAGATGGGATTCAACATCCTGATTTTGGTAATGCTTACTGGATATAATAGGAAATTGACAACAAAATAGTGCGAAGGATTCGAACATTAAATTGATGGATGATAACGAAAAAGAAGCTACGAATTCTAAGTTTGTTACGGAAAATATAAATATAACAAACATTCAAACTTTGCTATCAAGGGCACCATTCTATGTAGCCTGACTCCAGCCTATAGTTTTAGCTTACGTCATTTAGTGTATAGTTAGAACCTCTATTTATTCTTTCAAATTTTCCTTTCCTAATTTCATCATCGATGATTCTTTTGAACAAACCAAAAGGCTATTTAGAGAAAATAATTTTATTTTATGCCTTTTTGTTCTGTCTCCAAGATGATTCAATCACTATTTAGAGATATAATACTAACGAGCTGTTTTGTGAAGGATATCATAGAAGGAACAGATATAACAAGAGCTCAATAACATGACACTGATAAATATCAATATAAAAAGGAACATACTAGTATAACTTGTTGTAAATGAGAAATTATATCAAATTTGCAGGTTCACTGAATCCTCTTTAATCATGCAACTAGGTTTCTTCTTAATAATCAACAAGATATATATGCCTCAATCTTTGATTGCATATCATGAATTATAACAATCTTGTTACAATAGACTACGACTGTCCGATATTTCTATGCATGTATCAGTGAATGATATATCCATATTTATAGTTATGCAATCATTCATATATCGATGAAGAAATATATTTCAGAGTGCATTTCTCTTATTTTCTCATTGCAACGAGTATGCCAAAAAATTGCAAATCATCTTTTACATATAAATCGATATATATCTACAAGGTTTTAATATGGGGCTGGGTAGCACAAAATTCTGGAAAAAGTTTTGATGCAGAATTAGATAAATAAACTCAATTAAATAAATTAATTAAATTTATTCAACAAATTGTTACATATCTAGAAAGCCCTCGCATTATGATGCATACATGATATTCGGCAAATCATTTCAATGAAAATATAAACAACAAGATGAAAAATCAGATTTGTTGGAGGCACATGAGATCTTGATTCCTGGATATAACCGGAAATCGACAAAACGTAGAGAGAAAGATATCAACATTACATTGGTGGATTATAACGAAACACAAGCTAGTAATTGCACTAGTTTTACTGAAATTAGAATAAACAAATTTTCTCATCAAATTCCATTATAATTTCCTCGCCATCTGACTCTTATCTATGATTTAATTTCACTCCAGTTACAACATATTGAGATCTTTCATTTCTTCCTTCACAATCTCCGTACCTCTCCATTCTCAATTTCATCTCGGAGTTTATTTCAGACAAAACACAATTATATCTGAAATCATAATTATATATTCAGTTTTATCATCTCTCTCTACAATGACTGAACAACTATGTGGACTAAGTAAAAGAAAATGTCGAGATATAATACTTACCACCTGTTTTGCAAAGGATGTCAGACAATGGAAAGAGAACGATAATTTAAAAATAATATACCGTTTAATATCAATATAAATAAGAACATACTAATATAACATGTTGTAATGGAGAAATTATATCAACGTTACTGCTTAAGTGTATTCTCTACAGCAACACAACTGACGTCAAATTGACAATCAGAAAGCTATATATCCCTAAATCGATTTTATTACATATCTTTTATTATAACAAACTTGTTACCATAGACCATTACGTTCCGATGGCTTTTTGGTGTGCATCAATGAATAATGCATGGAGGTGTATCTGTATGCATGCAGTAATGCTTGGATCCATGAAGATACGTATTTTAGTATTTATTCCTCTTACGTTTTCATTCTCAACCAACATACTAGGATAATGCAAGTTATATGTTACTGATGAATCGTTATATATTCACAAGGTTTCATATAGTTCTGGATTGTACTCAATGTTGGAAATGATTTAAAGCAAAATTATATAAATATATTCAGAATATAAACTTATTCAAAGAAGAGTAACATGTCTATAAACCCATCGCACTCTGCTTCATACATGCTATTTTGGAAAGAAGCTCAAACAATATCATAACAAGAAGACAAACATTAACATGTTCCGAGGCTAATTCGGATCATGCTTACATGAGATAATATAATACTGATAACACCTATAGTGAGAGATACCACGATTGCATTTTTAAATGATGAGCGAAAACCTAAAGACTGAATGATTGTTACAGATCAACAAATAAAATGAACACGTCAATAATGCTATCAAAGGCATCTATCATTTAGATGTGATATATGTAAATATGTATTTTAGCATGTAATCCTCTTATTTGTTCAATATCAATGAAGATAATAGGAAATTGCAAATTATCTTTTAGGAACCAAACGATATGAATCCAAAATGATTTCATAAAGTGTTTGTTGGCACTCAATTTGCAAACGATTTCAAGCAAAATTAGATACATAAACACAGAAATTATAATTCTTCAACGAACTTTTACATGTGAACAAAGCCCTTGCATGTTGATGCAAATACGAGATTTTGGAAATACGCTGACGGAATCTGAACAAGAAGATAAAAGAAGCATTTCTGGAGGCAGATGGCATTCCGCTTCCTGATTCGGATCGAGTTTATTGGATATAATAACATATTGACAAAAATATAGTGACGGATACGAACATCACCTTCCTGGATGATAACTGAAATCACTCTAAAGTTTTAAAGATTGTAAAGGAAAAGAATAGAAAATAAACACATCAACATTGCTCTCCAGGTATCTTCTGTGTCCTGTGACCCTTACCTATGATTTTAGCTTATGTTATCTATAGAACTGTGAGCTATGTTATTTTTCTGTTTCTGTTTCTGCAGCTTTCTCTCCGAAGTTGCATCTTAGGGGTTATTTTGATACTACTCATTGTTTACAGGAACACTAAATATATTTTCTACCTTTCTGTTTTGTGTCTAAAAAGACACTATGAAGGTTTAGACAAAGCAGCAGAAAATGTAAAGATACAATAAGCACGAGCTGTTTTGTGAAGGATATCATAAAAATAAGATCACAATAACTCGATAACATGTCACTGAATAATATCAACATAAACAGAAACATGTCAGTATTACGTGTTTTAAAGAAACAAGTATATCCAATTTACTTGCCAACTGCATCCTCTTTAATAATATAACATATTTTCAACTGAACATTTAGCAATCAACGAGCTATATATGCCTAAAACTTTCATTATATGTCTTGTACTACAACAATCGTTTTACCATCACCTTGGACGTAGCGAGATATGCATGCATGAAAGAATGATTTACGCGCACTTATTTGTATGCAGTCAGTCAGGTATCCATATAAATAATTATATTAGCAATTATTCTCCTGATTTTGCCATTCACCAGAATTATAAGAAGAAACTGAAAAATATTTTTTATAAATGATCAGTATATGTCAATAAGGTTTTCAATTATGCTAGACATCACTCAGTTTTAGAAATAATTTCATGCATCATTAGAAAAAATCTCAGAACTGAACATTCTTCAATGAATCATTACATGTACACAAAGTCTGCTCTCACATTCAGCTGCACACATGATATGTTGGAAATAAACTCAAACAACATGTGAATAAGAAGTTACAAAATGACATTTTTGCGACCAAATGGGATTGCACTGCCGGTTTCTGCAGCATTATATTCTCAGCTTCATTTCGGGGATAATTTTGCACAAAACACAAAGCTATTAGAAAGAAAGAAAAAAAAATATTATATTTCTCCTTCTTCGTTCTCTCTGTCTAAATTGACTGTATGACTGCTTAGACAAAGTAATATACAAAATGTAGAGATATAATACTCACCAGCTGTTTTGTGAAGGATATCATGAAAAAGAAGAAAACAACAAGAATTCAGTAATATGATACTGATTCATATCAACATTAAAAGGAACAGACTAGTATAACTTGTTGTAACAGAGAAATTATGTCAAATTTACCGGTTGACTGTATCATCTATATCAATACAAAACAATTCTATTTAACATCTAACAAACTTGTTTCCATAGACTATGACATTCCTATATTCAATAATGATATATGCATGTTTATGTCTATGCATGCATGCAAGTATTCAAGTGGATATGTCTTGGTCTTAATTTGTCATTCTCTATTAGTATACGAGGGAAATGAAATTAACTTTTGCAAATGAATCGATCTATGTTCATAAAGTTTCCATATAGTTTCAGGCTTTCATTTAGAAGTGGAAATGATCGGAAGCAAAATTCGATAAACTCAGAAATTAAAATTATTCAACGAATCATTACATTTCGACAAAGCCGTGGCATTTTGCTGCCCACTTAATATGTTTGGGAAAACGCTCAAAATATCTGAACAATAAGGAAATAAAATTACACTTTTGGATGCAGATGAGATTCTGTTGAATGATTTGGATAGAGTTTACTGGATGTAACACGAAATTGACACAGTGAACTATAACATCATTATATTGCTGGATGATAAAAGAATTTTTTTTTAAAATTCTAAGATCCTTATAGAAATAAACTAAACTAAACACACAAACACTGCTATCAAAGGCATCTATACAGTACATGTCATCTGAATCTTATCTGTGATTCTCGTTTACGTAACCTAGAGCACAGTTAGATGCTACATTTATCCAGTCATTGTTTTTTAAACTTTCCTTCCTCAATTCATCTGATCAATTATGTTCTAAAAAGTACAAAGAAATTCGAGATATTATTATATATTAGATCTCTTCCATTATATATAGTGTTTACAACAAACATCTTACCACAGACTATCTATTTTATGCATATTTCTATTCAGAATATAATCATTTTTATGTGTCTGCATGCATATGTCCAAGTAGATATTCATTCCACTATGTATTCCTTGAAATTCCTCCACACTTTCAGTTATATAACACTTATTGCAATTACTCACAACCCCAACTGGAGTCTCAAAACCAGGAAATGAAAGAAATCTTACTGGATATGCCACCTTTGAAAATTGAAACCAAGTGGTTTATACCACGAAGACTAGAAAAAGACAACCATGCTTAAGTCAATTATCTTTTGCAGCCCACACATTGATTTTTAAATAATTCTCTAACTCTACTTATTTATATTAATCAATCCCTGACACACGAGATACCTTGATGGATCCAGTGCACTTGAAAGGATTGTTATTCGCCACGTAATTTGTATTCTTTTTGGATAGCACTTAACTTTGGAAATCATTTCAAGCAGCATTAGAAAATTAAACTCAGAAATTAAAAAAATCAAGGAACTGTTACACGTCCACAAAGCCCTCGTATTCTGCTGCATACATGATATTTTGGAAACAAATTCAAACACAATCTGAAGACGAAGGTGGAAAATCTAATTTTTTGAGGCAGATGGGATTTCACATTCTAATTCGGATCATACTGTCTGCATATATAAGGAAATTGGTAAAATATAAGCTGCAGCTAACCAATATTACATTTCTGGAAGAAACAAAACTCAAGCTAAATTTTAGAAGATTGTTACAGAGAAAAAAAATACATGCCGAAATTTCTATCAGTGGCAGCTCTAATTTCCATGTCATCTGACATATCTTTGATTTTAGCTTGCATCATTTACAGTAATGTTAGATCTTTATTTTTTATTTTATTTTCTGCAGCTTTGCGTATCGGTTTCATCTCAGAATTTATAAGATAATAATTATATTTTCAATTTTTTTTGTTCTTTGAAATGAATTTATCACTGTTTAGACAAAGTAACATACATGTAAAAAAGTAACAAAAAAGGTTGAGACATGATACTTACGGATTATATTGTGAACGATATCACGATAAAGAAAAGTATAAAGAATTGAATAATATTGATTTATATAAAAATTTAACATGCCTCGTACGACGTGTTATAAATAATGTTTGTGTTGGATTTTTAATGTACCTCTAAAAATGTTAGCCATATTGTTACGCTGTCTGCGATGTAGCAATTTATAGTGTTGTAGTAGTAAGGCCCTACCGTTTTTGCCTTATGTGTCCCATGACACCACTCCTTCCATCTAACCATCATGACAAGTTATGCCTTATGTGGGCTGTTGTCTGTAGTTCACGTTTTTGGTCCTACTGGAAGAGGAACCTTCAAGTGCAAACACACATATAACGCGAGTGGGCCAGTCAAAGGGGTGAGAGTCACGTACTGCTGATCTTGTCCCAATAGGGTAGCGAATAAGGCAAAGCCACCTTTCGTACTACTATAGTATGCAGTGATTGTGGAAAAGATAATCCTGCAGAGATGAATGATAAACACACTCCATGAAAATATTCTTTACTCAACTTATATTGTCTGTAAATCTGCAACCCACGGTTTATTTTTTGTGCTCAGATTTGTCTTTAATTTTTATATTCCTCCAGAACAATCTCAAACTCGGCCGCATTGATTATTGTAGTCTATGTTGCATCCCAGTACAATTGACTAATCGAATTGAAACTACTCTGTGTGGCCCCAAGCGATTTGGGAATGCAGTTGCGTCAAAATTATGATCGATATAGTTCTGACAACAATACCAATTGGCGCATAACACAGATGGATGTCCTCATGATTCTATCACGCCAAGACCGGCAGTTGTTGCTGCACGAGACCGCAAATTGCATATACGACCAGACATATGTATTTGTATGTTAAGATCCGTGCTGTGGACTTGGTGATTTCCTTTTGAACCTGCTGTTCCACTTTGATCTTTTTTCATATCGGTAAGAATGAGGGTTTGTCATAGTTATTGTGTTAATTGTTCAATTGCATATTTTAATTGCATGACAGGCAGTCCGTATCCGCTCTTGTCATCACACAAAGCGCAGTAAGCACGCGAACTTCAAGTCAATTACCCTTTTTGCCTGGCACAATCTCATGCAGCTAAAATATATGTATGCCTCGGGAATACTTAAATTTTAGCGATTGTGCGCTCTGGTGTTCAGGTACCCCTCTCATTCAAAACCACGCCGATTATGCCAGGAACTTTCCCAATTGTCGTCTTTGCACAATAAATGTTACCCAAACAAGTGGGTTAAAGCTGTTGAACAACAGTCGAGACCTTTCTGTTTTCAGATGACGGTGAACCTAAAGTGAGTGGATACATCGGTGAATTCCACTTGGCCTTTGTAGAAAAAATCCCGGAGTAGTCTTGCACCAGATGCGACAGTGTACGATTCAGCATTTTTACGTGCACATGCGATGATTCCTAACTGGCCTGGAATCGGTTGTGCACGTCAGAGTGATTCAAAATGAAAATTTCTACTTGCCCTTAACAGAAGTATATGACGGTTTGTGCCAGGGTTTGGTAACATCATTCTGAAACCGATATTCCTCGAGAAGTTGAGCAAATTTTTGGTATTGATTATATCATCCGATTCCAGATGGTCTAGAACCCCGTCGTAAATGCCACAACTTATCACCACGGTCTGAATCCTTCATTTATACATAAGGGTAAAATACATCATAAACATAAACATCCAAGACCGTTAAGAACCCGCCAGGATAAGCTTTTAGTGCTTAAAATTGAATTTTATCTTCAGTGACTAATGATGCTGACAATGCAACATCGTAAACTTACACCGTTCCGCCTGGTAATTCGTGATGTTAATGGTACATGATATCAACCAATATACCAATTATCATTTATCAACATTCCCATTCGAACTTACCCACCATCACTTAAAGTTATGTTAAACAAATATGATCCAGACTAGCACGCATTTAATATGTGGCTTTTAGATCTATCAAATGGATTTTCAATAAGAGAAGTTAAGATGAATATACCATTCACTAAGGCTGCGGCAGTGTATTTTTTTTTTTTCTTTGATTATCGATCCTGCTATTGAGCAATTTGAAATTACTAAATTATGGGAACGGGAGCGATTTCTTATTGAACGAATTGCATTATTGCAATATTATCTATACCGATATAGTTTTTAAAAAACGCAACCGACACATGACAGTATCTGATTCCACCACTGTCAGTGAGCTCAACCACAAGGTCTCCTTTTTCACCTTAATACAATTTGAACAAGAAGATTACAAATGATGGGATTCCACTGCATGATTCGGATCATGCTTACTGGATATAACAGGAAACTGACAAGAATATAATAAAGGATAAAAACGTTACGTTAATGGATGATATTAAAAACAAATTAAAGATTAAAGGATTGTAAGAGAAAAGACAATATACAAAATGTACCAATATTGCTATAAAAGCCATCCATAATTTCCATGTCATCTGATTCTTATCTATCATTTTAGCTTATCTCATCCACAGTAAATGTAGATATGTTATTTCTTCATTACATGTTCATCAAGCACTCCATCCCCAGTTTCATGCAAGGGATTCTTTTACACAAAACACAATGACAACAGAGAAAATAATTTCATCAGCTGCTTTTTATTCTGTCTATGAGATTTCGGTATAACTGTTCAGACAAAGTTATAGAAAATGTCGAGATATAATGCTTACCTTCTGCTTTGGGAAGTATATCTTGAACAAGAAGTAAGATGACAAGAACTCAATAATATGATACTGATTACCCTCAATATAAACTTGAACATACAAGTATAAAGTGTTGTGACAGAAAACTTGGTCAAAAATATTCGTTACGTGTATCCTCTATAATAATATAAAAATATTTCTTCTTAAGAATCAGGAAGATTTATATGCAGTTGTTGTTATCTTGGTAGGTTTTAACGCCATGTTTCAGCACAAGATAGGCTATACATGGCGGCCAGTATTAATGGTGGAGGAAGAATCTGGGAAAACCCCAGAAAGAACCACCGACCGACGGGAAGCTGCTCTCAAGCTTTCTCACATACCCAAATTCGCTGAATCCGAGACTCGAACTAATGCAGACAGAGGTGAGATGGCAGTAATCCGTAACGGAGAGCGCTTTAGACCACTCGGGGCCCCATATTTATATGCCTGAATAGGTTTCAATAGATATGTTGTATAGCAACAAACGTGTAACCATACACTTGGACGTTATCGGATTTTTATGCATGTATCAGTAAATGTTTCCTGCAATGTTATGGGTATAAAATCATTCATGTACCCATGTACATATGTATTTTAGCTTGTAGTCTACTTAGTTTGTCGGGGCCCCGAGTGGCCGAGTGGTCTAAAGCGCTCTCCATTACGGATCACTGCCATCTCACCTCTGTCTGCGGCGGTTCGAGTCTAGGATTCAGACAATGTGGGTATGTGAGAAAGCTTGCCAGTAGCTTCGCGTGGGTCGGTGGTTCTTTCCGGGGTTTTCCCGGGTTCTTCCTCCACCATTAATACTGGCCGCCATGTATAGCCTATCGTGTGCTGAAAAATGGCGTTAAGCCCCAAAACAACAACAACTTAGTTTGTCATTCTCAATTAGTATATTAGGAAAAACTAAGTATCTTTTGTAAATGACTCAACCTATCTTCACATAGTATTCATATATTGCTGAATTGCGCTCAGTAGTACAAAATAACTGCAAACCATGCTAGATAAATAAACTCATAAATCTAAATTATTCAGCTAATCTTTGCATTTCCACAAAACAATCACATTCTTCTGCATTCATTATATTATTTGGAAATTATCTCAAACGAAACCTGAACAAGAAAATAAATATCACATTTTCGAGGAAGATGGGATTCAACATCCTGATTTTGGTAATGCTTACTGGATATAATAGGAAATTGACAACAAAATAGTGCGAAGGATTCGAACATTAAATTGATGGATGATAACGAAAAAGAAGCTACGAATTCTAAGTTTGTTACGGAAAATATAAATATAACAAACATTCAAACTTTGCTATCAAGGGCACCATTCTATGTAGCCTGACTCCAGCCTATAGTTTTAGCTTACGTCATTTAGTGTATAGTTAGAACCTCTATTTATTCTTTCAAATTTTCCTTTCCTAATTTCATCATCGATGATTCTTTTGAACAAACCAAAAGGCTATTTAGAGAAAATAATTTTATTTTATGCCTTTTTATTCTGTCTCCAAGATGATTCAATCACTATTTAGAGATATAATACTAACGAGCTGTTTTGTGAAGGATATCATAGAAGGAACAGATATAACAAGAGCTCAATAACATGACACTGATAAATATCAATATAAAAAGGAACATACTAGTATAACTTGTTGTAAATGAGAAATTATATCAAATTTGCAGGTTCACTGAATCCTCTGTAATCATGCAACTAGGTTTCTTCTTAATAATCAACAAGATATATATGCCTCAATCTTTGATTGCATATCATGAATTATAACAATCTTGTTACAATAGACTACGACTGTCCGATATTTCTATGCATGTATCAGTGAATGATATATCCATATTTATAGTTATGCAATCATTCATGTATCGATGAAGAAATATATTTCAGAGTGCATTTCTCTTATTTTCTCATTGCAACGAGTATGCCAAAAAATTGCAAATCATCTTTTACATATAAATCGATATATATCTACAAGGTTTTAATATGGGGCTGGGTAGCACAAAATTCTGGAAAAAGTTTTGATGCAGAATTAGATAAATAAACTCAATTAAATAAATTAATTAAATTTATTCAACGAATTGTTACATATCTAGAAAGCCCTCGCATTATGATGCATACATGATATTCGGCAAATCATTTCAATGAAAATATAAACAACAAGATGAAAAATCAAATTTGTTGGAGGCACATGAGATCTTGATTCCTGGATATAACCGGAAATCGACAAAACGTAGAGAGAAAGATATCAACATTACATTGGTGGATCATAACGAAACACAAGCTAGTAATTGCACTAGTTTTACTGAAATTAGAATAAACAATTTTTCTCATCAAATTCCATTATAATTTCCTCGCCATCTGACTCTTATCTATGATTTAATTTCACTCCAGTTACAACATATTGAGATCTTTCATTTCTTCCTTCACAATCTCCGTACCTCTCCATTCTCAATTTCATCTCGGAGTTTATTTCAGACAAAACACAATTATATCTGAAATCATAATTATATATTCAGTTTTATCATCTCTCTCTACAATGACTGAACAACTATGTGGACTAAGTAAAAGAAAATGTCGAGATATAATACTTACCACCTGTTTTGCAAAGGATGTCAGACAATGGAAAGAGAACGATAATTTAAAAATAATATACCGTTTAATATCAATATAAATAAGAACATACTAATATAACATGTTGTAATGGAGAAATTATATCAACGTTACTGCTTAAGTGTATTCTCTACAGCAACACAACTGACGTCAAATTGACAATCAGAAAGCTATATATCCCTAAATCGATTTTATTACATATCTTTTATTATAACAAACTTGTTACCATAGACCATTACGTTCCGATGGCTTTTTGGTGTGCATCAATGAATAATGCATGGAGGTGTATCTGTATGCATGCAGTAATGCTTGGATCCATGAAGATACGTATTTTAGTATTTATTCCTCTTACGTTTTCATTCTCAACCAACATACTAGGATAATGCAAGTTATATGTTACTGATGAATCGTTATATATTCACAAGGTTTCATATAGTTCTGGATTGTACTCAATGTTGGAAATGATTTAAAGCAAAATTATATAAATATATTCAGAATATAAACTTATTCAAAGAAGAGTAACATGTCCATAAACCCATCGCACTCTGCTTCATACATACTATTTTGGAAAGAAGCTCAAACAATATCATAACAAGAAGACAAACATTAACATGTTCCGAGGCTAATTCGGATCATGCTTACATGAGATAATATAATACTGATAACACCTATAGTGAGAGATACCACGATTGCATTTTTAAATGATGAGCGAAAACCTAAAGACTGAATGATTGTTACAGATCAACAAATAAAATGAACACGTCAATAATGCTATCAAAGGCATCTATCATTTAGATGTGATATATGTAAATATGTATTTTAGCATGTAATCCTCTTATTTGTTCAATATCAATGAAGATAATAGGAAATTGCAAATTATCTTTTAGGAACCAAACGATATGAATCCAAAATGATTTCATAAAGTGTTTGTTGGCACTCAATTTGCAAACGATTTCAAGCAAAATTAGATGCATAAACACAGAAATTATAATTCTTCAACGAACTTTTACATGTGAACAAAGCCCTTGCATGTTGATGCAAATACGAGATTTTGGAAATACGCTGACGGAATCTGAACAAGAAGATAAAAGAAGCATTTCTGGAGGCAGATGGCATTCCGCTTCCTGATTCGGATCGAGTTTATTGGATATAATAACATATTGACAAAAATATAGTGACGGATACGAACATCACCTTCCTGGATGATAACTGAAATCACTCTAAAGTTTTAAAGATTGTAAAGGAAAAGAATAGAAAATAAACACATCAACATTACTCTCCAGGTATCTTCTGTGTCCTGTGACCCTTACCTATGATTTTAGCTTATGTTATCTATAGAACTGTGAGCTATGTTATTTTTCTGTTTCTGTTTCTGCAGCTTTCTCTCCGAAGTTGCATCTTAGGGGTTATTTTGATACTACTCATTGTTTACAGGAACACTAAATATATTTTCTACCTTTCTGTTTTGTGTCTAAAAAGACACTATGAAGGTTTAGACAAAGCAGCAGAAAATGTAAAGATACAATAAGCACGAGCTGTTTTGTGAAGGATATCATAGAAATAAGATCACAATAACTCGATAACATGTCACTGAATAATATCAACATAAACAGAAACATGTCAGTATTACGTGTTTTAAAGAAACAAGTATATCCAATTTACTTGCCAACTGCATCCTCTTTAATAATATAACATATTTTCAACTGAACATTTAGCAATCAACGAGCTATATATGCCTAAAACTTTCATTATATGTCTTGTACTACAACAATCGTTTTACCATCACCTGGGACGTAGCGAGATATGCATGCATGAAAGAATGATTTACGCGCACTTATTTGTATGCAGTCAGTCAGGTATCCATATAAATAATTATATTAGCAATTATTCTCCTGATTTTGCCATTCACCAGAATTATAAGAAGAAACTGAAAAATATTTTTTATAAATGATCAGTATATGTCAATAAGGTTTTCAATTATGCTAGACATCACTCAGTTTTAGAAATAATTTCATGCATCATTAGAAAAAAACTCAGAACTGAACATTCTTCAATGAATCATTACATGTACACAAAGTCTGCTCTCACATTCAGCTGCACACATGATATGTTGGAAATAAACTCAAACAACATGTGAATAAGAAGTTACAAAATGACATTTTTTGCGACCAAATGGGATTGCACTGCCGGTTTCTGCAGCATTATATTCTCAGCTTCATTTCGGGGATAATTTTGTACAAAACACAAAGCTATTAGAAAGAAAGAAAAAAAAATATTATATTTCTCCTTCTTCGTTCTCTCTGTCTAAATTGACTGTATGACTGCTTAGACAAAGTAATATACAAAATGTAGAGATATAATACTCACCAGCTGTTTTGTGAAGGATATCATGAAGAAGAAGAAAACAACAAGAATTCAGTAATATGATACTGATTCATATCAACATTAAAAGGAACAGACTAGTATAACTTGTTGTAACAGAGAAATTATATCAAATTTACCGGTTGACTGTATCATCTATATCAATACAAAACAATTCTATTTAACATCTAACAAACTTGTTTCCATAGACTATGACATTCCTATATTCAATAATGATATATGCATGTTTATGTCTATGCATGCATGCAAGTATTCAAGTGGATATGTCTTGGTCTTAATTTGTCATTCTCTATTAGTATACGAGGGAAATGAAATTAACTTTTGCAAATGAATCGATCTATGTTCATAAAGTTTCCATATAGTTTCAGGCTTTCATTTAGAAGTGGAAATGATCGGAAGCAAAATTCGATAAACTCAGAAATTAAAATTATTCAACGAATCATTACATTTCGACAAAGCCGTGGCATTTTGCTGCCCACTTAATATGTTTGGGAAAACGCTCAAAATATCTGAACAATAAGGAAATAAAATTACACTTTTGGATGCAGATGAGATTCTGTTGAATGATTTGGATAGAGTTTACTGGATGTAACACGAAATTGACACAGTGAACTATAACATCATTATATTGCTGGATGATAAAAGAATTTTTTTTTAAAATTCTAAGATCCTTATAGAAATAAACTAAACTAAACACACAAACACTGCTATCAAAGGCATCTATACAGTACATGTCATCTGAATCTTATCTGTGATTCTCGTTTACGTAACCTAGAGCACAGTTAGATGCTACATTTATCCAGTCATTGTTTTTTAAACTTTCCTTCCTCAATTCATCTGATCAATTATGTTCTAAAAAGTACAAAGAAATTCGAGATATTATTATATATTAGATCTCTTCCATTATATATAGTGTTTACAACAAACATCTTACCACAGACTATCTATTTTATGCATATTTCTATTCAGAATATAATCATTTTTATGTGTCTGCATGCATATGTCCAAGTAGATATTCATTCCACTATGTATTCCTTGAAATTCCTCCACACTTTCAGTTATATAACACTTATTGCAATTACTCACAACCCCAACTGGAATCTCAAAACCAGGAAATGAAAGAAATCTTACTGGATACGCCACCTTTGAAAATTGAAACCAAGCGGTTTATACCACGAAGACTAGAAAAAGACAACCATGCTTAAGTCAATTATCTTTTGCAGCCCACACATTGATTTTTAAATAATTCTCTAACTCTACTTATTTATATTAATCAATCCCTGACACACGAGATACCTTGATGGATCCAGTGCACTTGAAAGGATTGTTATTCGCCACGTAATTTGTATTCTTTTTGGATAGCACTTAACTTTGGAAATCATTTCAAGCAGCATTAGAAAATTAAACTCAGAAATTAAAAAAATCAAGGAATTGTTACACGTCCACAAAGCCCTCGTATTCTGCTGCATACATGATATTTTGGAAACAAATTCAAACACAATCTGAAGACGAAGGTGGAAAATCTAATTTTTTGAGGCAGATGGGATTTCACATTCTAATTCGGATCATACTGTCTGCATATATAAGGAAATTGGTAAAATATAAGCTGCAGCTAACCAATATTACATTTCTGGAAGAAACAAAACTCAAGCTAAATTTTAGAAGATTGTTACAGAGAAAAAAAAATACATGCCGAAATTTCTATCAGTGGCAGCTCTAATTTCCATGTCATCTGACATATCTTTGATTTTAGCTTGCATCATTTACAGTAATGTTAGATCTTTATTTTTTATTTTATTTTCTGCAGCTTTGCGTATCGGTTTCATCTCAGAATTTATAAGATAATAATTATATTTTCAATTTTTTTTGTTCTTTGAAATGAATTTATCACTGTTTAGACAAAGTAACATACATGTAAAAAAGTAACAAAAAAGGTTGAGACATGATACTTACGAATTATATTGTGAACGATATCACGAAAAAGAAAAGTATAAAGAATTGAATAATATTGATTTATATAAAAATTTAACATGCCTCGTACGACGTGTTATAAATAATGTTTGTGTTGGATTTTTAATGTACCTCTAAAAATGTTAGCCATATTGTTACGCTGTCTGCGATGTAGCAATTTATAGTGTTGTAGTAGTAAGGCCCTACCGTTTTTGCCTTATGTGTCCCATGACACCACTCCTTCCATCTAACCATCATGACAAGTTATGCCATATGTGGGCTGTTGTCTGTAGTTCACGTTTTTGGTCCTACTGGAAGAGGAACCTCCAAGTGCAAACACACATATAACGCGAGTGGGCCAGTCAAAGGGGTGAGAGTCACGTACTGCTGATCTTGTCCCAATAGGGTAGCGAATAAGGCAAAGCCACCTTTCGTACTACTATAGTATGCAGTGATTGTGGAAAAGATAATCCTGCAGAGATGAATGATAAACACACTCCATGAAAATATTCTTTACTCAACTTGTATTGTCTGTAAATCTGCAACCCACGGTTTATTTTTTGTGCTCAGATTTGTCTTTAATTTTTATATTCCTCCAGAACAATCTCAAGCTCGGCCGCATTGATTATTGTAGTCTATGTTGCATCCCAGTACAATTGACTAATCGAATTGAAACTACTCTGTGTGGCCCCAAGCGATTTGGGAATGCATTTGCGTCAAAATTATGATCGATATAGTTCTGACAACAATACCAATTGGCTCATAACACAGGTGGATGTCCTCATGATTCTATCACGCCAAGACCGGCAGTTGTTGCTGCACGAGACCGCAAATTGCATATACGACCAGACATATGTATTTGTATGTTAAGATCCGTGCTGTGGACTTGGTGATTTCCTTTTGAACCTGCTGTTCCACTTTGATCTTTTTTCATATCGGTAAGAATGAGGGTTTGTCATAGTTATTGTGTTAATTGTTCAATTGCATATTTTAATTGCATGACAGGCAGTCCGTATCCGCTCTTGTCATCACACAAAGCGCAGTAAGCACGCCAACTTCAAGTCAATTACCCTTTTTGCCTGGCACAATCTCATGCAGCTAAAATATATGTATGCCTCGGGAATACTTAAATTTTAGCGATTGTGCGCTCTGGTGTTCAGGTACCCCTCTCATTCAAAACCACGCCGATTATGCCAGGAACTTTCCCAATTGTCGTCTTTGCACAATAAATGTTACCCAAACAAGTGGGTTAAAGCTGTTGAACAACAGTCGAGATCTTTCTGTTTTCAGATGACGGTGAACCTAAAGTGAGTGGATACATCGGTGAATTCCACTTGGCCTTTGTAGAAAAAATCCCGGAGTAGTCTTGCACCAGATGCGGCAGTGTACGATTCAGCATTTTTACATGCACGTCTGATGATTCCTAACTGGACTGGAATCGGTTGTGCACGTCAGAGTGATTCAAAATGAAAATTTCTACTTGCCCTTAACAGAAGTATATAACGGTTTGTGCCAGGGTTTTTTAACATCATTCTGAAACCGATATTCCTCGAGAAGTTGAGCAAATTTTTGGTATTGATTATATCATCCGATTCCAGATGGTCTAGAACCCCGTCGTAAATGCCACAACTTATCACCACGGTCTGAATCCTTCATTTATACATAAGGGTAAAATACATCATAAACATAAACATCCAAGACCGTTAAGAACCCGCCAGGATAAGCTTTTAGTGCTTAAAATTGAATTTTATCTTCAGTGACTAATGATGCTGGCAATGCAACATTGTAAACTTTCACCGTTCCGCCTGGTAATTCGTGATGTTAATGGTACATGATATCAACCAATATGCCATTTATCATTTATCAACATTCCCATTCGAACTTACCCACCATCACTTAAAGTTATGTTAAACAAATATGATCCAGACTAGCACGCATTTAATATGTGGCTTTTAGATCTATCAAATGGATTTTCAATAAGAGAAGTTAAGATGAATATACCATTCACTAAGGCTGCGGCAGTGTATTTTTTTTTCTTTGATTATCGATCCTGCTATTGAGCAATTTGAAATTACTAAATTATGGGAACGGGAGCGATTTCTTATTGAACGAATTGCATTATTGCAATATTATCTATACCGATATAGTTTTTGATAAACGCAACCGACACATGACAGCATCTGATTCCACCACTGTCAGTGAGCTCAACCACAAGGTCTCCTTTTTCACCTTAATACAGTTTGAACAAGAAGATTACAAATGATGGGATTCCACTGCATGATTCGGATCATGCTTACTGGATATAACAGGAAACTGACAAGAATATAATAAAGGATAAAAACGTTACGTTAATGGATGATATTAAAAACAAATTAAAGATTAAAGGATTGTAAGAGAAAAGACAATATACAAAATGTACCAATATTGCTATAAAAGCCATCCATAATTTCCATGTCATCTGATTCTTATCTATCATTTTAGCTTATCTCATCCACAGTAAATGTAGATATGTTATTTCTTCATTACATGTTCATCAAGCACTCCATCCCCAGTTTCATGCAAGGGATTCTTTTACACAAAACACAATGACAATAGAGAAAATAATTTCATCAGCTGCTTTTTATTCTGTCTATGAGATTTCGGTATAACTGTTCAGACAAAGTTATAGAAAATGTCGAGATATAATGCTTACCTTCTGCTTTGGGAAGTATATCTTGAACAAGAAGTAAGATGACAAGAACTCAATAATATGATACTGATTACCCTCAATATAAACTTGAACATACAAGTATAAAGTGTTGTGACAGAAAACTTGGTCAAAAATATTCGTTACGTGTATCCTCTATAATAATATAAAAATATTTCTTCTTAAGAATCAGGAAGATTTATATGCAGTTGTTGTTATCTTGGTAGGTTTTAACGCCATGTTTCAGCACAAGATAGGCTATACATGGCGGCCAGTATTAATGGTGGAGGAAGAATCTGGGAAAACCCCAGAAAGAACCACCGACCCACGGGAAGCTGCTCTCAAGCTTTCTCACATACCCAAATTCGCTGAATCCGAGACTCGAACTAATGCAGACAGAGGTGCGATGGCAGTAATCCGTAACGGAGAGCGCTTTAGACCACTCGGGGCCCCATATTTATATGCCTGAATAGGTTTCAATAGATATGTTGTATAGCAACAAACGTGTAACCATACACTTAGACGTTATCGGATTTTTATGCATGTATCAGTAAATGTTTCCTGCAATGTTATGGGTATAAAATCATTCATGTACCCATGTACATATGTATTTTAGCTTGTAGTCTACTTAGTTTGTCGGGGCCCCGAGTGGCCGAGTGGTCTAAAGCGCTCTCCATTACGGATCACTGCCATCTCACCTCTGTCTGCGGCGGTTCGAGTCTAGGATTCAGACAATGTGGGTATGTGAGAAAGCTTGCCAGTAGCTTCGCGTGGGTCGGTGGTTCTTTCCGGGGTTTTCCCGGGTTCTTCCTCCACCATTAATACTGGCCGCCATGTATAGCCTATCGTGTGCTGAAAAATGGCGTTAAGCCCCAAAACAACAACAACTTAGTTTGTCATTCTCAATTAGTATATTAGGAAAAACTAAGTATCTTTTGTAAATGACTCAACCTATCTTCACATAGTATTCATATATTGCTGAATTGCGCTCAGTAGTACAAAATAACTGCAAACCATGCTAGATAAATAAACTCATAAATCTAAATTATTCAGCTAATCTTTGCATTTCCACAAAACAATCACATTCTTCTGCATTCATTATATTATTTGGAAATTATCTCAAACGAAACCTGAACAAGAAAATAAATATCACATTTTCGAGGCAGATGGGATTCAACATCCTGATTTTGGTAATGCTTACTGGATATAATAGGAAATTGACAACAAAATAGTGCGAAGGATTCGAACATTAAATTGATGGATGATAACGAAAAAGAAGCTACGAATTCTAAGTTTGTTACGGAAAATATAAATATAACAAACATTCAAACTTTGCTATCAAGGGCACCATTCTATGTAGCCTGACTCCAGCCTATAGTTTTAGCTTACGTCATTTAGTGTATAGTTAGAACCTCTATTTATTCTTTCAAATTTTCCTTTCCTAATTTCATCATCGATGATTCTTTTGAACAAACCAAAAGGCTATTTAGAGAAAATAATTTTATTTTATGCCTTTTTATTCTGTCTCCAAGATGATTCAATCACTATTTAGAGATATAATACTAACGAGCTGTTTTGTGAAGGATATCATAGAAGGAACAGATATAACAAGAGCTCAATAACTTGACACTGATAAATATCAATATAAAAAGGAACATACTAGTATAACTTGTTGTAAATGAGAAATTATATCAAATTTGCAGGTTCACTGAATCCTCTGTAATCATGCAACTAGGTTCCTTCTTAATAATCAACAAGATATATATGCCTCAATCTTTGATTGCATATCATGAATTATAACAATCTTGTTACAATAGACTACGACTGTCCGATATTTCTATGCATGTATCAGTGAATGATATATCCATATTTATAGTTATGCAATCATTCATGTATCGATGAAGAAATATATTTCAGAGTGCATTTCTCTTATTTTCTCATTGCAACGAGTATGCCAAAAAATTGCAAATCATCTTTTACATATAAATCGATATATATCTACAAGGTTTTAATATGGGGCTGGGTAGCACAAAATTCTGGAAAAAGTTTTGATGCAGAATTAGATAAATAAACTCAATTAAATAAATTAATTAAATTTATTCAACGAATTGTTACATATCTAGAAAGCCCTCGCATTATGATGCATACATGATATTCGGCAAATCATTTCAATGAAAATATAAACAACAAGATGAAAAATCAGATTTGTTGGAGGCACATGAGATCTTGATTCCTGGATATAACCGGAAATCGACAAAACGTAGAGAGAAAGATATCAACATTACATTGGTGGATTATAACGAAACACAAGCTAGTAATTGCACTAGTTTTACTGAAATTAGAATAAACAAATTTTCTCATCAAATTCCATTATAATTTCCTCGCCATCTGACTCTTATCTATGATTTAATTTCACTCCAGTTACAACATATTGAGATCTTTCATTTCTTCCTTCACAATCTCCGTACCTCTCCATTCTCAATTTCATCTCGGAGTTTATTTCAGACAAAACACAATTATATCTGAAATCATAATTATATATTCAGTTTTATCATCTCTCTCTACAATGACTGAACAACTATGTGGACTAAGTAAAAGAAAATGTCGAGATATAATACTTACCACCTGTTTTGCAAAGGATGTCAGACAATGGAAAGAGAACGATAATTTAAAAATAATATACCGTTTAATATCAATATAAATAAGAACATACTAATATAACATGTTGTAATGGAGAAATTATATCAACGTTACTGCTTAAGTGTATTCTCTACAGCAACACAACTGACGTCAAATTGACAATCAGAAAGCTATATATCCCTAAATCGATTTTATTACATATCTTTTATTATAACAAACTTGTTACCATAGACCATTACGTTCCGATGGCTTTTTGGTGTGCATCAATGAATAATGCATGGAGGTGTATCTGTATGCATGCAGTAATGCTTGGATCCATGAAGATACGTATTTTAGTATTTATTCCTCTTACGTTTTCATTCTCAACCAACATACTAGGATAATGCAAGTTATATGTTACTGATGAATCGTTATATATTCACAAGGTTTCATATAGTTCTGGATTGTACTCAATGTTGGAAATGATTTAAAGCAAAATTATATAAATATATTCAGAATATAAACTTATTCAAAGAAGAGTAACATGTCCATAAACCCATCGCACTCTGCTTCATACATGCTATTTTGGAAAGAAGCTCAAACAATATCATAACAAGAAGACAAACATTAACATGTTCCGAGGCTAATTCGGATCATGCTTACATGAGACAATATAATACTGATAACACCTATAGTGAGAGATACCACGATTGCATTTTTAAATGATGAGCGAAAACCTAAAGACTGAATGATTGTTACAGATCAACAAATAAAATGAACACGTCAATAATGCTATCAAAGGCATCTATCATTTAGATGTGATATATGTAAATATGTATTTTAGCATGTAATCCTCTTATTTGTTCAATATCAATGAAGATAATAGGAAATTGCAAATTATCTTTTAGGAACCAAACGATATGAATCCAAAATGATTTCATAAAGTGTTTGTTGGCACTCAATTTGCAAACGATTTCAAGCAAAATTAGATACATAAACACAGAAATTATAATTCTTCAACGAACTTTTACATGTGAACAAAGCCCTTGCATGTTGATGCAAATACGAGATTTTGGAAATACGCTGACGGAATCTGAACAAGAAGATAAAAGAAGCATTTCTGGAGGCAGATGGCATTCCGCTTCCTGATTCGGATCGAGTTTATTGGATATAATAACATATTGACAAAAATATAGTGACGGATACGAACATCACCTTCCTGGATGATAACTGAAATCACTCTAAAGTTTTAAAGATTGTAAAGGAAAAGAATAGAAAATAAACACATCAACATTGCTCTCCAGGTATCTTCTGTGTCCTGTGACCCTTACCTATGATTTTAGCTTATGTTATCTATAGAACTGTGAGCTATGTTATTTTTCTGTTTCTGTTTCTGCAGCTTTCTCTCCGAAGTTGCATCTTAGGGGTTATTTTGATACTACTCATTGTTTACAGGAACACTAAATATATTTTCTACCTTTCTGTTCTGTGTCTAAAAAGACACTATGAAGGTTTAGACAAAGCAGCAGAAAATGTAAAGATACAATAAGCACGAGCTGTTTTGTGAAGGATATCATAAAAATAAGATCACAATAACTCGATAACATGTCACTGAATAATATCAACATAAACAGAAACATGTCAGTATTACGTGTTTTAAAGAAACAAGTATATCCAATTTACTTGCCAACTGCATCCTCTTTAATAATATAACATATTTTCAACTGAACATTTAGCAATCAACGAGCTATATATGCCTAAAACTTTCATTATATGTCTTGTACTACAACAATCGTTTTACCATCACCTGGGACGTAGCGAGATATGCATGCATGAAAGAATGATTTACGCGCACTTATTTGTAAGCAGTCAGGTATCCATATAAATAATTATATTAGCAATTATTCTCCTGATTTTGCCATTCACCAGAATTATAAGAAGAAACTGAAAAATAGTTTTTATAAATGATCAGTATATGTCAATAAGGTTTTCAATTATGCTAGACATCACTCAGTTTTAGAAATAATTTCATGCATCATTAGAAAAAAACTCAGAACTGAACATTCTTCAATGAATCATTACATGTACACAAAGTCTGCTCTCACATTCAGCTGCACACATGATATGTTGGAAATAAACTCAAACAACATGTGAATAAGAAGTTACAAAATGACATTTTTTGCGACCAAATGGGATTGCACTGCCGGTTTCTGCAGCATTATATTCTCAGCTTCATTTCGGGGATAATTTTGCACAAAACACAAAGCTATTAGAAAGAAAGAAAAAAAAATATTATATTTCTCCTTCTTCGTTGTCTCTGTCTAAATTGACTGTATGACTGCTTAGACAAAGTAATATACAAAATGTAGAGATATAATACTCACCAGCTGTTTTGTGAAGGATATCATGAAAAAGAAGAAAACAACAAGAATTCAGTAATATGATACTGATTCATATCAACAGTAAAAGGAACAGACTAGTATAACTTGTTGTAACAGAGAAATTATATCAAATTTACCGGTTGACTGTATCATCTATATCAATACAAAACAATTCTATTTAACATCTAACAAACTTGTTTCCATAGACTATGACATTCCTATATTCAATAATGATATATGCATGTTTATGTCTATGCATGCATGCAAGTATTCAAGTGGATATGTCTTGGTCTTAATTTGTCATTCTCTATTAGTATACGAGGGAAATGAAATTAACTTTTGCAAATGAATCGATCTATGTTCATAAAGTTTCCATATAGTTTCAGGCTTTCATTTAGAAGTGGAAATGATCGGAAGCAAAATTCGATAAACTCAGAAATTAAAATTATTCAACGAATCATTACATTTCGACAAAGCCGTGGCATTTTGCTGCCCACTTAATATGTTTGGGAAAACGCTCAAAATATCTGAACAATAAGGAAATAAAATTACACTTTTGGATGCAGATGAGATTCTGTTGAATGATTTGGATAGAGTTTACTGGATGTAACACGAAATTGACACAGTGAACTATAACATCATTATATTGCTGGATGATAAAAGAATTTTTTTTTAAAATTCTAAGATCCTTATAGAAATAAACTAAACTAAACACACAAACACTGCTATCAAAGGCATCTATACAGTACATGTCATCTGAATCTTATCTGTGATTCTCGTTTACGTAACCTAGAGCACAGTTAGATGCTACATTTATCCAGTCATTGTTTTTTAAACTTTCCTTCCTCAATTCATCTGATCAATTATGTTCTAAAAAGTACAAAGAAATTCGAGATATTATTATATATTAGATCTCTTCCATTATATATAGTGTTTACAACAAACATCTTACCACAGACTATCTATTTTATGCATATTTCTATTCAGAATATAATCATTTTTATGTGTCTGCATGCATATGTCCAAGTAGATATTCATTCCACTATGTATTCCTTGAAATTCCTCCACACTTTCAGTTATATAACACTTATTGCAATTACTCACAACCCCAACTGGAATCTCAAAACCAGGAAATGAAAGAAATCTTACTGGATACGCCACCTTTGAAAATTGAAACCAAGCGGTTTATACCACGAAGACTAGAAAAAGACAACCATGCTTAAGTCAATTATCTTTTGCAGCCCACACATTGATTTTTAAATAATTCTCTAACTCTACTTATTTATATTAATCAATCCCTGACACACGAGATACCTTGATGGATCCAGTGCACTTGAAAGGATTGTTATTCGCCACGTAATTTGTATTCTTTTTGGATAGCACTTAACTTTGGAAATCATTTCAAGCAGCATTAGAAAATTAAACTCAGAAATTAAAAAAATCAAGGAATTGTTACACGTCCACAAAGCCCTCGTATTCTGCTGCATACATGATATTTTGGAAACAAATTCAAACACAATCTGAAGACGAAGGTGGAAAATCTAATTTTTTGAGGCAGATGGGATTTCACATTCTAATTCGGATCATACTGTCTGCATATATAAGGAAATTGGTAAAATATAAGCTGCAGCTAACCAATATTACATTTCTGGAAGAAACAAAACTCAAGCTAAATTTTAGAAGATTGTTACAGAGAAAAAAAAATACATGCCGAAATTTCTATCAGTGGCAGCTCTAATTTCCATGTCATCTGACATATCTTTGATTTTAGCTTGCATCATTTACAGTAATGTTAGATCTTTATTTTTTATTTTATTTTCTGCAGCTTTGCGTATCGGTTTCATCTCAGAATTTATAAGATAATAATTATATTTTCAATTTTTTTTGTTCTTTGAAATGAATTTATCACTGTTTAGACAAAGTAACATACATGTAAAAAAGTAACAAAAAAGGTTGAGACATGATACTTACGAATTATATTGTGAACGATATCACGAAAAAGAAAAGTATAAAGAATTGAATAATATTGATTTATATAAAAATTTAACATGCCTCGTTCGACGTGTTATAAATAATGTTTGTGTTGGATTTTTAATGTACCTCTAAAAATGTTAGCCATATTGTTACGCTGTCTGCGATGTAGCAATTTATAGTGTTGTAGTAGTAAGGCCCTACCGTTTTTGCCTTATGTGTCCCATGACACCACTCCTTCCATCTAACCATCATGACAAGTTATGCCATATGTGGGCTGTTGTCTGTAGTTCACGTTTTTGGTCCTACTGGAAGAGGAACCTCCAAGTGCAAACACACATATAACGCGAGTGGGCCAGTCAAAGGGGTGAGAGTCACGTACTGCTGATCTTGTCCCAATAGGGTAGCGAATAAGGCAAAGCCACCTTTCGTACTACTATAGTATGCAGTGATTGTGGAAAAGATAATCCTGCAGAGATGAATGATAAACACACTCCATGAAAATATTCTTTACTCAACTTGTATTGTCTGTAAATCTGCAACCCACGGTTTATTTTTTGTGCTCAGATTTGTCTTTAATTTTTATATTCCTCCAGAACAATCTCAAGCTCGGCCGCATTGATTATTGTAGTCTATGTTGCATCCCAGTACAATTGACTAATCGAATTGAAACTACTCTGTGTGGCCCCAAGCGATTTGGGAATGCAGTTGCGTCAAAATTATGATCGATATAGTTCTGACAACAATACCAATTGGCTCATAACACAGGTGGATGTCCTCATGATTCTATCACGCCAAGACCGGCAGTTGTTGCTGCACGAGACCGCAAATTGCATATACGACCAGACATATGTATTTGTATGTTAAGATCCGTGCTGTGGACTTGGTGATTTCCTTTTGAACCTGCTGTTCCACTTTGATCTTTTTTCATATCGGTAAGAATGAGGGTTTGTCATAGTTATTGTGTTAATTGTTCAATTGCATATTTTAATTGCATGACAGGCAGTCCGTATCCGCTCTTGTCATCACACAAAGCGCAGTAAGCACGCCAACTTCAAGTCAATTACCCTTTTTGCCTGGCACAATCTCATGCAGCTAAAATATATGTATGCCTCGGGAATACTTAAATTTTAGCGATTGTGCGCTCTGGTGTTCAGGTACCCCTCTCATTCAAAACCACGCCGATTATGCCAGGAACTTTCCCAATTGTCGTCTTTGCACAATAAATGTTACCCAAACAAGTGGGTTAAAGCTGTTGAACAACAGTCGAGATCTTTCTGTTTTCAGATGACGGTGAACCTAAAGTGAGTGGATACATCGGTGAATTCCACTTGGCCTTTGTAGAAAAAATCCCGGAGTAGTCTTGCACCAGATGCGGCAGTGTACGATTCAGCATTTTTACATGCACGTCTGATGATTCCTAACTGGACTGGAATCGGTTGTGCACGTCAGAGTGATTCAAAATGAAAATTTCTACTTGCCCTTAACAGAAGTATATAACGGTTTGTGCCAGGGTTTTTTAACATCATTCTGAAACCGATATTCCTCGAGAAGTTGAGCAAATTTTTGGTATTGATTATATCATCCGATTCCAGATGGTCTAGAACCCCGTCGTAAATGCCACAACTTATCACCACGGTCTGAATCCTTCATTTATACATAAGGGTAAAATACATCATAAACATAAACATCCAAGACCGTTAAGAACCCGCCAGGATAAGCTTTTAGTGCTTAAAATTGAATTTTATCTTCAGTGACTAATGATACTGGCAATGCAACATTGTAAACTTTCACCGTTCCGCCTGGTAATTCGTGATGTTAATGGTACATGATATCAACCAATATGCCATTTATCATTTATCAACATTCCCATTCGAACTTACCCACCATCACTTAAAGTTATGTTAAACAAATATGATCCAGACTAGCACGCATTTAATATGTGGCTTTTAGATCTATCAAATGGATTTTCAATAAGAGAAGTTAAGATGAATATACCATTCACTAAGGCTGCGGCAGTGTATTTTTTTTTCTTTGATTATCGATCCTGATATTGAGCAATTTGAAATTACTAAATTATGGGAACGGGAGCGATTTCTTATTGAACGAATTGCATTATTGCAATATTATCTATACCGATATAGTTTTTGATAAACGCAACCGACACATGACAGCATCTGATTCCACCACTGTCAGTGAGCTCAACCACAAGGTCTCCTTTTTCACCTTAATACAATTTGAACAAGAAGATTACAAATGATGGGATTCCACTGCATGATTCGGATCATGCTTACTGGATATAACAGGAAACTGACAAGAATATAATAAAGGATAAAAACGTTACGTTAATGGATGATATTAAAAACAAATTAAAGATTAAAGGATTGTAAGAGAAAAGACAATATACAAAATGTACCAATATTGCTATAAAAGCCATCCATAATTTCCATGTCATCTGATTCTTATCTATCATTTTAGCTTATCTCATCCACAGTAAATGTAGATATGTTATTTCTTCATTACATGTTCATCAAGCACTCCATCCCCAGTTTCATGCAAGGGATTCTTTTACACAAAACACAATGACAATAGAGAAAATAATTTCATCAGCTGCTTTTTATTCTGTCTATGAGATTTCGGTATAACTGTTCAGACAAAGTTATAGAAAATGTCGAGATATAATGCTTACCTTCTGCTTTGGGAAGTATATCTTGAACAAGAAGTAAGATGACAAGAACTCAATAATATGATACTGATTACCCTCAATATAAACTTGAACATACAAGTATAAAGTGTTGTGACAGAAAACTTGGTCAAAAATATTCGTTACGTGTATCCTCTATAATAATATAAAAATATTTCTTCTTAAGAATCAGGAAGATTTATATGCAGTTGTTGTTATCTTGGTAGGTTTTAACGCCATGTTTCAGCACAAGATAGGCTATACATGGCGGCCAGTATTAATGGTGGAGGAAGAATCTGGGAAAACCCCAGAAAGAACCACCGACCCACGGGAAGCTGCTCTCAAGCTTTCTCACGTACCCAAATTCGCTGAATCCGAGACTCGAACTAATGCAGACAGAGGTGCGATGGCAGTAATCCGTAACGGAGAGCGCTTTAGACCACTCGGGGCCCCATATTTATATGCCTGAATAGGTTTCAATAGATATGTTGTATAGCAACAAACGTGTAACCATACACTTAGACGTTATCGGATTTTTATGCATGTATCAGTAAATGTTTCCTGCAATGTTATGGGTATAAAATCATTCATGTACCCATGTACATATGTATTTTAGCTTGTAGTCTACTTAGTTTGTCGGGGCCCCGAGTGGCCGAGTGGTCTAAAGCGCTCTCCATTACGGATCACTGCCATCTCACCTCTGTCTGCGGCGGTTCGAGTCTAGGATTCAGACAATGTGGGTATGTGAGAAAGCTTGCCAGTAGCTTCGCGTGGGTCGGTGGTTCTTTCCGGGGTTTTCCCGGGTTCTTCCTCCACCATTAATACTGGCCGCCATGTATAGCCTATCGTGTGCTGAAAAATGGCGTTAAGCCCCAAAACAACAACAACTTAGTTTGTCATTCTCAATTAGTATATTAGGAAAAACTAAGTATCTTTTGTAAATGACTCAACCTATCTTCACATAGTATTCATATATTGCTGAATTGCGCTCAGTAGTACAAAATAACTGCAAACCATGCTAGATAAATAAACTCATAAATCTAAATTATTCAGCTAATCTTTGCATTTCCACAAAACAATCACATTCTTCTGCATTCATTATATTATTTGGAAATTATCTCAAACGAAACCTGAACAAGAAAATAAATATCACATTTTCGAGGCAGATGGGATTCAACATCCTGATTTTGGTAATGCTTACTGGATATAATAGGAAATTGACAACAAAATAGTGCGAAGGATTCGAACATTAAATTGATGGATGATAACGAAAAAGAAGCTACGAATTCTAAGTTTGTTACGGAAAATATAAATATAACAAACATTCAAACTTTGCTATCAAGGGCACCATTCTATGTAGCCTGACTCCAGCCTATAGTTTTAGCTTACGTCATTTAGTGTATAGTTAGAACCTCTATTTATTCTTTCAAATTTTCCTTTCCTAATTTCATCATCGATGATTCTTTTGAACAAACCAAAAGGCTATTTAGAGAAAATAATTTTATTTTATGCCTTTTTATTCTGTCTCCAAGATGATTCAATCACTATTTAGAGATATAATACTAACGAGCTGTTTTGTGAAGGATATCATAGAAGGAACAGATATAACAAGAGCTCAATAACTTGACACTGATAAATATCAATATAAAAAGGAACATACTAGTATAACTTGTTGTAAATGAGAAATTATATCAAATTTGCAGGTTCACTGAATCCTCTGTAATCATGCAACTAGGTTCCTTCTTAATAATCAACAAGATATATATGCCTCAATCTTTGATTGCATATCTTGAATTATAACAATCTTGTTACAATAGACTACGACTGTCCGATATTTCTATGCATGTATCAGTGAATGATATATCCATATTTATAGTTATGCAATCATTCATGTATCGATGAAGAAATATATTTCAGAGTGCATTTCTCTTATTTTCTCATTGCAACGAGTATGCCAAAAAATTGCAAATCATCTTTTACATATAAATCGATATATATCTACAAGGTTTTAATATGGGGCTGGGTAGCACAAAATTCTGGAAAAAGTTTTGATGCAGAATTAGATAAATAAACTCAATTAAATAAATTAATTAAATTTATTCAACGAATTGTTACATATCTAGAAAGCCCTCGCATTATGATGCATACATGATATTCGGCAAATCATTTCAATGAAAATATAAACAACAAGATGAAAAATCAGATTTGTTGGAGGCACATGAGATCTTGATTCCTGGATATAACCGGAAATCGACAAAACGTAGAGAGAAAGATATCAACATTACATTGGTGGATTATAACGAAACACAAGCTAGTAATTGCACTAGTTTTACTGAAATTAGAATAAACAAATTTTCTCATCAAATTCCATTATAATTTCCTCGCCATCTGACTCTTATCTATGATTTAATTTCACTCCAGTTACAACATATTGAGATCTTTCATTTCTTCCTTCACAATCTCCGTACCTCTCCATTCTCAATTTCATCTCGGAGTTTATTTCAGACAAAACACAATTATATCTGAAATCATAATTATATATTCAGTTTTATCATCTCTCTCTACAATGACTGAACAACTATGTGGACTAAGTAAAAGAAAATGTCGAGATATAATACTTACCACCTGTTTTGCAAAGGATGTCAGACAATGGAAAGAGAACGATAATTTAAAAATAATATACCGTTTAATATCAATATAAATAAGAACATACTAATATAACATGTTGTAATGGAGAAATTATATCAACGTTACTGCTTAAGTGTATTCTCTACAGCAACACAACTGACGTCAAATTGACAATCAGAAAGCTATATATCCCTAAATCGATTTTATTACATATCTTTTATTATAACAAACTTGTTACCATAGACCATTACGTTCCGATGGCTTTTTGGTGTGCATCAATGAATAATGCATGGAGGTGTATCTGTATGCATGCAGTAATGCTTGGATCCATGAAGATACGTATTTTAGTATTTATTCCTCTTACGTTTTCATTCTCAACCAACATACTAGGATAATGCAAGTTATATGTTACTGATGAATCGTTATATATTCACAAGGTTTCATATAGTTCTGGATTGTACTCAATGTTGGAAATGATTTAAAGCAAAATTATATAAATATATTCAGAATATAAACTTATTCAAAGAAGAGTAACATGTCCATAAACCCATCGCACTCTGCTTCATACATGCTATTTTGGAAAGAAGCTCAAACAATATCATAACAAGAAGACAAACATTAACATGTTCCGAGGCTAATTCGGATCATGCTTACATGAGACAATATAATACTGATAACACCTATAGTGAGAGATACCACGATTGCATTTTTAAATGATGAGCGAAAACCTAAAGACTGAATGATTGTTACAGATCAACAAATAAAATGAACACGTCAATAATGCTATCAAAGGCATCTATCATTTAGATGTGATATATGTAAATATGTATTTTAGCATGTAATCCTCTTATTTGTTCAATATCAATGAAGATAATAGGAAATTGCAAATTATCTTTTAGGAACCAAACGATATGAATCCAAAATGATTTCATAAAGTGTTTGTTGGCACTCAATTTGCAAACGATTTCAAGCAAAATTAGATACATAAACACAGAAATTATAATTCTTCAACGAACTTTTACATGTGAACAAAGCCCTTGCATGTTGATGCAAATACGAGATTTTGGAAATACGCTGACGGAATCTGAACAAGAAGATAAAAGAAGCATTTCTGGAGGCAGATGGCATTCCGCTTCCTGATTCGGATCGAGTTTATTGGATATAATAACATATTGACAAAAATATAGTGACGGATACGAACATCACCTTCCTGGATGATAACTGAAATCACTCTAAAGTTTTAAAGATTGTAAAGGAAAAGAATAGAAAATAAACACATCAACATTGCTCTCCAGGTATCTTCTGTGTCCTGTGACCCTTACCTATGATTTTAGCTTATGTTATCTATAGAACTGTGAGCTATGTTATTTTTCTGTTTCTGTTTCTGCAGCTTTCTCTCCGAAGTTGCATCTTAGGGGTTATTTTGATACTACTCATTGTTTACAGGAACACTAAATATATTTTCTACCTTTCTGTTCTGTGTCTAAAAAGACACTATGAAGGTTTAGACAAAGCAGCAGAAAATGTAAAGATACAATAAGCACGAGCTGTTTTGTGAAGGATATCATAAAAATAAGATCACAATAACTCGATAACATGTCACTGAATAATATCAACATAAACAGAAACATGTCAGTATTACGTGTTTTAAAGAAACAAGTATATCCAATTTACTTGCCAACTGCATCCTCTTTAATAATATAACATATTTTCAACTGAACATTTAGCAATCAACGAGCTATATATGCCTAAAACTTTCATTATATGTCTTGTACTACAACAATCGTTTTACCATCACCTGGGACGTAGCGAGATATGCATGCATGAAAGAATGATTTACGCGCACTTATTTGTAAGCAGTCAGTCAGGTATCCATATAAATAATTATATTAGCAATTATTCTCCTGATTTTGCCATTCACCAGAATTATAAGAAGAAACTGAAAAATATTTTTTATAAATGATCAGTATATGTCAATAAGGTTTTCAATTATGCTAGACATCACTCAGTTTTAGAAATAATTTCATGCATCATTAGAAAAAAACTCAGAACTGAACATTCTTCAATGAATCATTACATGTACACAAAGTCTGCTCTCACATTCAGCTGCACACATGATATGTTGGAAATAAACTCAAACAACATGTGAATAAGAAGTTACAAAATGACATTTTTTGCGACCAAATGGGATTGCACTGCCGGTTTCTGCAGCATTATATTCTCAGCTTCATTTCGGGGATAATTTTGCACAAAACACAAAGCTATTAGAAAGAAAGAAAAAAAAATATTATATTTCTCCTTCTTCGTTGTCTCTGTCTAAATTGACTGTATGACTGCTTAGACAAAGTAATATACAAAATGTAGAGATATAATACTCACCAGCTGTTTTGTGAAGGATATCATGAAAAAGAAGAAAACAACAAGAATTCAGTAATATGATACTGATTCATATCAACAGTAAAAGGAACAGACTAGTATAACTTGTTGTAACAGAGAAATTATATCAAATTTACCGGTTGACTGTATCATCTATATCAATACAAAACAATTCTATTTAACATCTAACAAACTTGTTTCCATAGACTATGACATTCCTATATTCAATAATGATATATGCATGTTTATGTCTATGCATGCATGCAAGTATTCAAGTGGATATGTCTTGGTCTTAATTTGTCATTCTCTATTAGTATACGAGGGAAATGAAATTAACTTTTGCAAATGAATCGATCTATGTTCATAAAGTTTCCATATAGTTTCAGGCTTTCATTTAGAAGTGGAAATGATCGGAAGCAAAATTCGATAAACTCAGAAATTAAAATTATTCAACGAATCATTACATTTCGACAAAGCCGTGGCATTTTGCTGCCCACTTAATATGTTTGGGAAAACGCTCAAAATATCTGAACAATAAGGAAATAAAATTACACTTTTGGATGCAGATGAGATTCTGTTGAATGATTTGGATAGAGTTTACTGGATGTAACACGAAATTGACACAGTGAACTATAACATCATTATATTGCTGGATGATAAAAGAATTTTTTTTTAAAATTCTAAGATCCTTATAGAAATAAACTAAACTAAACACACAAACACTGCTATCAAAGGCATCTATACAGTACATGTCATCTGAATCTTATCTGTGATTCTCGTTTACGTAACCTAGAGCACAGTTAGATGCTACATTTATCCAGTCATTGTTTTTTAAACTTTCCTTCCTCAATTCATCTGATCAATTATGTTCTAAAAAGTACAAAGAAATTCGAGATATTATTATATATTAGATCTCTTCCATTATATATAGTGTTTACAACAAACATCTTACCACAGACTATCTATTTTATGCATATTTCTATTCAGAATATAATCATTTTTATGTGTCTGCATGCATATGTCCAAGTAGATATTCATTCCACTATGTATTCCTTGAAATTCCTCCACACTTTCAGTTATATAACACTTATTGCAATTACTCACAACCCCAACTGGAGTCTCAAAACCAGGAAATGAAAGAAATCTTACTGGATACGCCACCTTTGAAAATTGAAACCAAGTGGTTTATACCACGAAGACTAGAAAAAGACAACCATGCTTAAGTCAATTATCTTTTGCAGCCCACACATTGATTTTTAAATAATTCTCTAACTCTACTTATTTATATTAATCAATCCCTGACACACGAGATACCTTGATGGATCCAGTGCACTTGAAAGGATTGTTATTCGCCACGTAATTTGTATTCTTTTTGGACAGCACTTAACTTTGGAAATCATTTCAAGCAGCATTAGAAAATTAAACTCAGAAATTAAAAAAATCAAGGAACTGTTACACGTCCACAAAGCCCTCGTATTCTGCTGCATACATGATATTTTGGAAACAAATTCAAACACAATCTGAAGACGAAGGTGGAAAATCTAATTTTTTGAGGCAGATGGGATTTCACATTCTAATTCGGATCATACTGTCTGCATATATAAGGAAATTGGTAAAATATAAGCTGCAGCTAACCAATATTACATTTCTGGAAGAAACAAAACTCAAGCTAAATTTTAGAAGATTGTTACAGAGAAAAAAAAATACATGCCGAAATTTCTATCAGTGGCAGCTCTAATTTCCATGTCATCTGACATATCTTTGATTTTAGCTTGCATCATTTACAGTAATGTTAGATCTTTATTTTTTATTTTATTTTCTGCAGCTTTGCGTATCGGTTTCATCTCAGAATTTATAAGATAATAATTATATTTTCAATTTTTTTTGTTCTTTGAAATGAATTTATCACTGTTTAGACAAAGTAACATACATGTAAAAAAGTAACAAAAAAGGTTGAGACATGATACTTACGGATTATATTGTGAACGATATCACGATAAAGAAAAGTATAAAGAATTGAATAATATTGATTTATATAAAAATTTAACATGCCTCGTTCGACGTGTTATAAATAATGTTTGTGTTGGATTTTTAATGTACCTCTAAAAATGTTAGCCATATTGTTACGCTGTCTGCGATGTAGCAATTTATAGTGTTGTAGTAGTAAGGCCCTACCGTTTTTGCCTTATGTGTCCCATGACACCACTCCTTCCATCTAACCATCATGACAAGTTATGCCTTATGTGGGCTGTTGTCTGTAGTTCACGTTTTTGGTCCTACTGGAAGAGGAACCTTCAAGTGCAAACACACATATAACGCGAGTGGGCCAGTCAAAGGGGTGAGAGTCACGTACTGCTGATCTTGTCCCAATAGGGTAGCGAATAAGGCAAAGCCACCTTTCGTACTACTATAGTATGCAGTGATTGTGGAAAAGATAATCCTGCAGAGATGAATGATAAACACACTCCATGAAAATATTCTTTACTCAACTTATATTGTCTGTAAATCTGCAACCCACGGTTTATTTTTTGTGCTCAGATTTGTCTTTAATTTTTATATTCCTCCAGAACAATCTCAAACTTGGCCGCATTGATTATTGTAGTCTATGTTGCATCCCAGTACAATTGACTAATCGAATTGAAACTACTCTGTGTGGCCCCAAGCGATTTGGGAATGCAGTTGCATCAAAATTATGATCGATATAGTTCTGACAACAATACCAATTGGCGCATAACACAGATGGATGTCCTCATGATTCTATCACGCCAAGACCGGCAGTTGTTGCTGAACGAGACCGCAAATTGCATATACGACCAGACATATGTATTTGTATGTTAAGATCCGTGCTGTGGACTTGGTGATTTCCTTTTGAACCTGCTGTTCCACTTTGATCTTTTTTCATATCGGTAAGAATGAGGGTTTGTCATAGTTATTGTGTTAATTGTTCAATTGCATATTTTAATTGCATGACAGGCAGTCCGTATCCGCTCTTGTCATCACACAAAGCGCAGTAAGCACGCGAACTTCAAGTCAATTACCCTTTTTGCCTGGCACAATCTCATGCAGCTAAAATATATGTATGCCTCGGGAATACTTAAATTTTAGCGATTGTGCGCTCTGGTGTTCAGGTACCCCTCTCATTCAAAACCACGCCGATTATGCCAGGAACTTTCCCAATTGTCGTCTTTGCACAATATATGTTACCCAAACAAGTGGGTTAAAGCTGTTGAACAACAGTCGAGACCTTTCTGTTTTCAGATGACGGTGAACCTAAAGTGAGTGGATACATCGGTGAATTCCACTTGGCCTTTGTAGAAAAAATCCCGGAGTAGTCTTGCACCAGATGCGGCAGTGTACGATTCAGCATTTTTACATGCACGTCTGATGATTCCTAACTGGACTGGAATCGGTTGTGCACGTCAGAGTGATTCAAAATGAAAATTTCTACTTGCCCTTAACAGAAGTATATGACGGTTTGTGCCAGGGTTTGGTAACATCATTCTGAAACCGATATTCCTCGAGAAGTTGAGCAAATGTTTGGTATTGATTATATCATCCGATTCCAGATGGTCTAGAACCCCGTCGTAAATGCCACAACTTATCACCACGGTCTGAATCCTTCATTTATACATAAGGGTAAAATACATCATAAACATAAACATCCAAGACCGTTAAGAACCCGCCAGGATAAGCTTTTAGTGCTTAAAATTGAATTTTATCTTCAGTGACTAATGATGCTGGCAATGCAACATTGTAAACTTACACCGTTCCGCCTGGTAATTCGTGATGTTAATGGTACATGATATCAACCAATATACCAATTATCATTTATCAACATTCCCATTCGAACTTACCCACCATCACTTAAAGTTATGTTAAACAAATATGATCCAGACTAGCACGCATTTAATATGTGGCTTTTAGATCTATCAAATGGATTTTCAATAAGAGAAGTTAAGATGAATATACCATTCACTAAGGCTGCGGCAGTGTATTTTTTTTTCTTTGATTATCGATCCTGCTATTGAGCAATTTGAAATTACTAAATTATGGGAACGGGAGCGATTTCTTATTGAACGAATTGCATTATTGCAATATTATCTATACCGATATAGTTTTTGAAAAACGCAACCGACACATGACAGTATCTGATTCCACCACTGTCAGTGAGCTCAACCACAAGGTCTCCTTTTTCACCTTAATACAATTTGAACAAGAAGATTACAAATGATGGGATTCCACTGCATGATTCGGATCATGCTTACTGGATATAAGAGGAAACTGACAAGAATATAATAAAGGATAAAAACGTTACGTTAATGGATGATATTAAAAACAAATTAAAGATTAAAGGATTGTAAGAGAAAAGACAATATACAAAATGTACCAATATTGCTATAAAAGCCATCCATAATTTCCATGTCATCTGATTCTTATCTATCATTTTAGCTTATCTCATCCACAGTAAATGTAGATATGTTATTTCTTCATTACATGTTCATCAAGCACTCCATCCCCAGTTTCATGCAAGGGATTCTTTTACACAAAACACAATGACAATAGAGAAAATAATTTCATCAGCTGCTTTTTATTCTGTCTATGAGATTTCGGTATAACTGTTCAGACAAAGTTATAGAAAATGTCGAGATATAATGCTTACCTTCTGCTTTGGGAAGTATATCTTGAACAAGAAGTCAGATGACAAGAACTCAATAATATGATACTGATTACCCTCAATATAAACTTGAACATACAAGTATAAAGTGTTGTGACAGAAAACTTGGTCAAAAATATTCGTTACGTGTATCCTCTATAATAATATAAAAATATTTCTTCTTAAGAATCAGGAAGATTTATATGCAGTTGTTGTTATCTTGGTAGGTTTTAACGCCATGTTTCAGCACAAGATAGGCTATACATGGCGGCCAGTATTAATGGTGGAGGAAGAATCTGGGAAAACCCCAGAAAGAACCACCGACCCACGGGAAGCTGCTCTCAAGCTTTCTCACATACCCAAATTCGCTGAATCCGAGACTCGAACTAATGCAGACAGAGGTGCGATGGCAGTAATCCGTAACGGAGAGCGCTTTAGACCACTCGGGGCCCCATATTTATATGCCTGAATAGGTTTCAATAGATATGTTGTATAGCAACAAACGTGTAACCATACACTTAGACGTTATCGGATTTTTATGCATGTATCAGTAAATGTTTCCTGCAATGTTATGGGTATAAAATCATTCATGTACCCATGTACATATGTATTTTAGCTTGTAGTCTACTTAGTTTGTCGGGGCCCCGAGTGGCCGAGTGGTCTAAAGCGCTCTCCATTACGGATCACTGCCATCTCACCTCTGTCTGCGGCGGTTCGAGTCTAGGATTCAGACAATGTGGGTATGTGAGAAAGCTTGCCAGTAGCTTCGCGTGGGTCGGTGGTTCTTTCCGGGGTTTTCCCGGGTTCTTCCTCCACCATTAATACTGGCCGCCATGTATAGCCTATCGTGTGCTGAAAAATGGCGTTAAGCCCCAAAACAACAACAACTTAGTTTGTCATTCTCAATTAGTATATTAGGAAAAACTAAGTATCTTTTGTAAATGACTCAACCTATCTTCACATAGTATTCATATATTGCTGAATTGCGCTCAGTAGTACAAAATAACTGCAAACCATGCTAGATAAATAAACTCATAAATCTAAATTATTCAGCTAATCTTTGCATTTCCACAAAACAATCACATTCTTCTGCATTCATTATATTATTTGGAAATTATCTCAAACGAAACCTGAACAAGAAAATAAATATCACATTTTCGAGGCAGATGGGATTCAACATCCTGATTTTGGTAATGCTTACTGGATATAATAGGAAATTGACAACAAAATAGTGCGAAGGATTCGAACATTAAATTGATGGATGATAACGAAAAAGAAGCTACGAATTCTAAGTTTGTTACGGAAAATATATATAACAAACATTCAAACTTTGCTATCAAGGGCACCATTCTATGTAGCCTGACTCCAGCCTATAGTTTTAGCTTACGTCATTTAGTGTATAGTTAGAACCTCTATTTATTCTTTCAAATTTTCCTTTCCTAATTTCATCATCGATGATTCTTTTGAACAAACCAAAAGGCTATTTAGAGAAAATAATTTTATTTTATGCCTTTTTGTTCTGTCTCCAAGATGATTCAATCACTATTTAGAGATATAATACTAACGAGCTGTTTTGTGAAGGATATCATAGAAGGAACAGATATAACAAGAGCTCAATAACATGACACTGATAAATATCAATATAAAAAGGAACATACTAGTATAACTTGTTGTAAATGAGAAATTATATCAAATTTGCAGGTTCACTGAATCCTCTGTAATCATGCAACTAGGTTTCTTCTTAATAATCAACAAGATATATATGCCTCAATCTTTGAATGCATATCATGAATTATAACAATCTTGTTACAATAGACTACGACTGTCCGATATTTCTATGCATGTATCAGTGAATGATATATCCATATTTATAGTTATGCAATCATTCATATATCGATGAAGAAATATATTTCAGAGTGCATTTCTCTTATTTTCTCATTGCAACGAGTATGCCAAAAAATTGCAAATCATCTTTTACATATAAATCGATATATATCTACAAGGTTTTAATATGGGGCTGGGTAGCACAAAATTCTGGAAAAAGTTTTGATGCAGAATTAGATAAATAAACTCAATTAAATAAATTAATTAAATTTATTCAACAAATTGTTACATATCTAGAAATCCCTCGCATTATGATGCATACATGATATTCGGCAAATCATTTCAATGAAAATATAAACAACAAGATGAAAAATCAGATTTGTTGGAGGCACATGAGATCTTGATTCCTGGATATAACCGGAAATCGACAAAACGTAGAGAGAAAGATATCAACATTACATTGGTGGATTATAACGAAACACAAGCTAGTAATTGCACTAGTTTTACTGAAATTAGAATAAACAAATTTTCTCATCAAATTCCATTATAATTTCCTCGCCATCTGACTCTTATCTATGATTTAATTTCACTCCAGTTACAACATATTGAGATCTTTCATTTCTTCCTTCACAATCTCCGTACCTCTCCATTCTCAATTTCATCTCGGAGTTTATTTCAGACAAAACACAATTATATCTGAAATCATAATTATATATTCAGTTTTATCATCTCTCTCTACAATGACTGAACAACTATGTGGACTAAGTAAAAGAAAATGTCGAGATATAATACTTACCACCTGTTTTGCATAGGATGTCAGACAATGGAAAGAGAACGATAATTTAAAAATAATATACCGTTTAATATCAATATAAATAAGAACATACTAATATAACATGTTGTAATGGAGAAATTATATCAACGTTACTGCTTAAGTGTATTCTCTACAGCAACACAACTGACGTCAAATTGACAATCAGAAAGCTATATATCCCTAAATCGATTTTATTACATATCTTTTATTATAACAAACTTGTTACCATAGACCATTACGTTCCGATGGCTTTTTGGTGTGCATCAATGAATAATGCATGGAGGTGTATCTGTATGCATGCAGTAATGCTTGGATCCATGAAGATACGTATTTTAGTATTTATTCCTCTTACGTTTTCATTCTCAACCAACATACTAGGATAATGCAAGTTATATGTTACTGATGAATCGTTATATATTCACAAGGTTTCATATAGTTCTGGATTGTACTCAATGTTGGAAATGATTTAAAGCAAAATTATATAAATATATTCAGAATATAAACTTATTCAAAGAAGAGTAACATGTCCATAAACCCATCGCACTCTGCTTCATACATGCTATTTTGGAAAGAAGCTCAAACAATATCATAACAAGAAGACAAACATTAACATGTTCCGAGGCTAATTCGGATCATGCTTACATGAGACAATATAATACTGATAACACCTATAGTGAGAGATACCACGATTGCATTTTTAAATGATGAGCGAAAACCTAAAGACTGAATGATTGTTACAGATCAACAAATAAAATGAACACGTCAATAATGCTATCAAAGGCATCTATCATTTAGATGTGATATATGTAAATATGTATTTTAGCATGTAATCCTCTTATTTGTTCAATATCAATGAAGATAATAGGAAATTGCAAATTATCTTTTAGGAACCAAACGATATGAATCCAAAATGATTTCATAAAGTGTTTGTTGGCACTCAATTTGCAAACGATTTCAAGCAAAATTAGATACATAAACACAGAAATTATAATTCTTCAACGAACTTTTACATGTGAACAAAGCCCTTGCATGTTGATGCAAATACGAGATTTTGGAAATACGCTGACGGAATCTGAACAAGAAGATAAAAGAAGCATTTCTGGAGGCAGATGGCATTCCGCTTCCTGATTCGGATCGAGTTTATTGGATATAATAACATATTGACAAAAATATAGTGACGGATACGAACATCACCTTCCTGGATGATAACTGAAATCACTCTAAAGTTTTAAAGATTGTAAAGGAAAAGAATAGAAAATAAACACATCAACATTGCTCTCCAGGTATCTTCTGTGTCCTGTGACCCTTACCTATGATTTTAGCTTATGTTATCTATAGAACTGTGAGCTATGTTATTTTTCTGTTTCTGTTTCTGCAGCTTTCTCTCCGAAGTCGCATCTTAGGGGTTATTTTGATACTACTCATTGTTTACAGGAACACTAAATATATTTTCTACCTTTCTGTTCTGTGTCTAAAAAGACACTATGAAGGTTTAGACAAAGCAGCAGAAAATGTAAAGATACAATAAGCACGAGCTGTTTTGTGAAGGATATCATAAAAATAAGATCACAATAACTCGATAACATGTCACTGAATAATATCAACATAAACAGAAACATGTCAGTATTACGTGTTTTAAAGAAACAAGTATATCCAATTTACTTGCCAACTGCATCCTCTTTAATAATATAACATATTTTCAACTGAACATTTAGCAATCAACGAGCTATATATGCCTAAAACTTTCATTATATGTCTTGTACTACAACAATCGTTTTACCATCACCTGGGACGTAGCGAGATATGCATGCATGAAAGAATGATTTACGCGCACTTATTTGTAAGCAGTCAGTCAGGTATCCATATAAATAATTATATTAGCAATTATTCTCCTGATTTTGCCATTCACCAGAATTATAAGAAGAAACTGAAAAATATTTTTTATAAATGATCAGTATATGTCAATAAGGTTTTCAATTATGCTAGACATCACTCAGTTTTAGAAATAATTTCATGCATCATTAGAAAAAAACTCAGAACTGAACATTCTTCAATGAATCATTACATGTACACAAAGTCTGCTCTCACATTCAGCTGCACACATGATATGTTGGAAATAAACTCAAACAACATGTGAATAAGAAGTTACAAAATGACATTTTTTGCGACCAAATGGGATTGCACTGCCGGTTTCTGCAGCATTATATTCTCAGCTTCATTTCGGGGATAATTTTGCACAAAACACAAAGCTATTAGAAAGAAAGAAAAAAAAATATTATATTTCTCCTTCTTCGTTCTCTCTGTCTAAATTGACTGTATGACTGCTTAGACAAAGTAATATACAAAATGTCGAGATATAATACTTACCACCTGTTTTGCATAGGATGTCAGACAATGGAAAGAGAACGATAATTTAAAAATAATATACCGTTTAATATCAATATAAATAAGAACATACTAATATAACATGTTGTAATGGAGAAATTATATCAACGTTACTGCTTAAGTGTATTCTCTACAGCAACACAACTGACGTCAAATTGACAATCAGAAAGCTATATATCCCTAAATCGATTTTATTACATATCTTTTATTATAACAAACTTGTTACCATAGACCATTACGTTCCGATGGCTTTTTGGTGTGCATCAATGAATAATGCATGGAGGTGTATCTGTATGCATGCAGTAATGCTTGGATCCATGAAGATACGTATTTTAGTATTTATTCCTCTTACGTTTTCATTCTCAACCAACATACTAGGATAATGCAAGTTATATGTTACTGATGAATCGTTATATATTCACAAGGTTTCATATAGTTCTGGATTGTACTCAATGTTGGAAATGATTTAAAGCAAAATTATATAAATATATTCAGAATATAAACTTATTCAAAGAAGAGTAACATGTCCATAAACCCATCGCACTCTGCTTCATACATGCTATTTTGGAAAGAAGCTCAAACAATATCATAACAAGAAGACAAACATTAACATGTTCCGAGGCTAATTCGGATCATGCTTACATGAGACAATATAATACTGATAACACCTATAGTGAGAGATACCACGATTGCATTTTTAAATGATGAGCGAAAACCTAAAGACTGAATGATTGTTACAGATCAACAAATAAAATGAACACGTCAATAATGCTATCAAAGGCATCTATCATTTAGATGTGATATATGTAAATATGTATTTTAGCATGTAATCCTCTTATTTGTTCAATATCAATGAAGATAATAGGAAATTGCAAATTATCTTTTAGGAACCAAACGATATGAATCCAAAATGATTTCATAAAGTGTTTGTTGGCACTCAATTTGCAAACGATTTCAAGCAAAATTAGATACATAAACACAGAAATTATAATTCTTCAACGAACTTTTACATGTGAACAAAGCCCTTGCATGTTGATGCAAATACGAGATTTTGGAAATACGCTGACGGAATCTGAACAAGAAGATAAAAGAAGCATTTCTGGAGGCAGATGGCATTCCGCTTCCTGATTCGGATCGAGTTTATTGGATATAATAACATATTGACAAAAATATAGTGACGGATACGAACATCACCTTCCTGGATGATAACTGAAATCACTCTAAAGTTTTAAAGATTGTAAAGGAAAAGAATAGAAAATAAACACATCAACATTGCTCTCCAGGTATCTTCTGTGTCCTGTGACCCTTACCTATGATTTTAGCTTATGTTATCTATAGAACTGTGAGCTATGTTATTTTTCTGTTTCTGTTTCTGCAGCTTTCTCTCCGAAGTCGCATCTTAGGGGTTATTTTGATACTACTCATTGTTTACAGGAACACTAAATATATTTTCTACCTTTCTGTTCTGTGTCTAAAAAGACACTATGAAGGTTTAGACAAAGCAGCAGAAAATGTAAAGATACAATAAGCACGAGCTGTTTTGTGAAGGATATCATAAAAATAAGATCACAATAACTCGATAACATGTCACTGAATAATATCAACATAAACAGAAACATGTCAGTATTACGTGTTTTAAAGAAACAAGTATATCCAATTTACTTGCCAACTGCATCCTCTTTAATAATATAACATATTTTCAACTGAACATTTAGCAATCAACGAGCTATATATGCCTAAAACTTTCATTATATGTCTTGTACTACAACAATCGTTTTACCATCACCTGGGACGTAGCGAGATATGCATGCATGAAAGAATGATTTACGCGCACTTATTTGTAAGCAGTCAGTCAGGTATCCATATAAATAATTATATTAGCAATTATTCTCCTGATTTTGCCATTCACCAGAATTATAAGAAGAAACTGAAAAATATTTTTTATAAATGATCAGTATATGTCAATAAGGTTTTCAATTATGCTAGACATCACTCAGTTTTAGAAATAATTTCATGCATCATTAGAAAAAAACTCAGAACTGAACATTCTTCAATGAATCATTACATGTACACAAAGTCTGCTCTCACATTCAGCTGCACACATGATATGTTGGAAATAAACTCAAACAACATGTGAATAAGAAGTTACAAAATGACATTTTTTGCGACCAAATGGGATTGCACTGCCGGTTTCTGCAGCATTATATTCTCAGCTTCATTTCGGGGATAATTTTGCACAAAACACAAAGCTATTAGAAAGAAAGAAAAAAAAATATTATATTTCTCCTTCTTCGTTCTCTCTGTCTAAATTGACTGTATGACTGCTTAGACAAAGTAATATACAAAATGTAGAGATATAATACTCACCAGCTGTTTTGTGAAGGATATCATGAAGAAGAAGAAAACAACAAGAATTCAGTAATATGATACTGATTCATATCAACATTAAAAGGAACAGACTAGTATAACTTGTTGTAACAGAGAAATTATATCAAATTTACCGGTTGACTGTATCATCTATATCAATACAAAACAATTCTATTTAACATCTAACAAACTTGTTTCCATAGACTATGACATTCCTATATTCAATAATGATATATGCATGTTTATGTCTATGCATGCATGCAAGTATTCAAGTGGATATGTCTTGGTCTTAATTTGTCATTCTCTATTAGTATACGAGGGAAATGAAATTAACTTTTGCAAATGAATCGATCTATGTTCATAAAGTTTCCATATAGTTTCAGGCTTTCATTTAGAAGTGGAAATGATCGGAAGCAAAATTCGATAAACTCAGAAATTAAAATTATTCAACGAATCATTACATTTCGACAAAGCCGTGGCATTTTGCTGCCCACTTAATATGTTTGGGAAAACGCTCAAAATATCTGAACAATAAGGAAATAAAATTACACTTTTGGATGCAGATGAGATTCTGTTGAATGATTTGGATAGAGTTTACTGGATGTAACACGAAATTGACACTGAACTATAACATCATTATATTGCTGGATGATAAAAGAATTTTTTTTTAAAATTCTAAGATCCTTATAGAAATAAACTAAACTAAACACACAAACACTGCTATCAAAGGCATATATACAGTACATGTCATCTGAATCTTATCTGTGATTCTCGTTTACGTAACCTAGAGCACAGTTAGATGCTACATTTATCCAGTCATTGTTTTTTAAACTTTCCTTCCTCAATTCATCTGATCAATTATGTTCTAAAAAGTACAAAGAAATTCGAGATATTATTATATATTAGATCTCTTCCATTATATATAGTGTTTACAACAAACATCTTACCACAGACTATCTATTTTATGCATATTTCTATTCAGAATATAATCATTTTTATGTGTCTGCATGCATATGTCCAAGTAGATATTCATTCCACTATGTATTCCTTGAAATTCCTCCACACTTTCAGTTATATAACACTTATTGCAATTACTCACAACCCCAACTGGAGTCTCAAAACCAGGAAATGAAAGAAATCTTACTGGATACGCCACCTTTGAAAATTGAAACCAAGTGGTTTATACCACGAAGACTAGAAAAAGACAACCATGCTTAAGTCAATTATCTTTTGCAGCCCACACATTGATTTTTAAATAATTCTCTAACTCTACTTATTTATATTAATCAATCCCTGACACACGAGATACCTTGATGGATCCAGTGCACTTGAAAGGATTGTTATTCGCCACGTAATTTGTATTCTTTTTGGACAGCACTTAACTTTGGAAATCATTTCAAGCAGCATTAGAAAATTAAACTCAGAAATTAAAAAAATCAAGGAACTGTTACACGTCCACAAAGCCCTCGTATTCTGCTGCATACATGATATTTTGGAAACAAATTCAAACACAATCTGAAGACGAAGGTGGAAAATCTAATTTTTTGAGGCAGATGGGATTTCACATTCTAATTCGGATCATACTGTCTGCATATATAAGGAAATTGGTAAAATATAAGCTGCAGCTAACCAATATTACATTTCTGGAAGAAACAAAACTCAAGCTAAATTTTAGAAGATTGTTACAGAGAAAAAAAAATACATGCCGAAATTTCTATCAGTGGCAGCTCTAATTTCCATGTCATCTGACATATCTTTGATTTTAGCTTGCATCATTTACAGTAATGTTAGATCTTTATTTTTTATTTTATTTTCTGCAGCTTTGCGTATCGGTTTCATCTCAGAATTTATAAGATAATAATTATATTTTCAATTTTTTTTGTTCTTTGAAATGAATTTATCACTGTTTAGACAAAGTAACATACATGTAAAAAAGTAACAAAAAAGGTTGAGACATGATACTTACGGATTATATTGTGAACGATATCACGATAAAGAAAAGTATAAAGAATTGAATAATATTGATTTATATAAAAATTTAACATGCCTCGTACGACGTGTTATAAATAATGTTTGTGTTGGATTTTTAATGTACCTCTAAAAATGTTAGCCATATTGTTACGCTGTCTGCGATGTAGCAATTTATAGTGTTGTAGTAGTAAGGCCCTACCGTTTTTGCCTTATGTGTCCCATGACACCACTCCTTCCATCTAACCATCATGACAAGTTATGCCTTATGTGGGCTGTTGTCTGTAGTTCACGTTTTTGGTCCTACTGGAAGAGGAACCTTCAAGTGCAAACACACATATAACGCGAGTGGGCCAGTCAAAGGGGTGAGAGTCACGTACTGCTGATCTTGTCCCAATAGGGTAGCGAATAAGGCAAAGCCACCTTTCGTACTACTATAGTATGCAGTGATTGTGGAAAAGATAATCCTGCAGAGATGAATGATAAACACACTCCATGAAAATATTCTTTACTCAACTTATATTGTCTGTAAATCTGCAACCCACGGTTTATTTTTTGTGCTCAGATTTGTCTTTAATTTTTATATTCCTCCAGAACAATCTCAAACTCGGCCGCATTGATTATTGTAGTCTATGTTGCATCCCAGTACAATTGACTAATCGAATTGAAACTACTCTGTGTGGCCCCAAGCGATTTGGGAATGCAGTTGCATCAAAATTATGATCGATATAGTTCTGACAACAATACCAATTGGCGCATAACACAGATGGATGTCCTCATGATTCTATCACGCCAAGACCGGCAGTTGTTGCTGCACGAGACCGCAAATTGCATATACGACCAGACATATGTATTTGTATGTTAAGATCCGTGCTGTGGACTTGGTGATTTCCTTTTGAACCTGCTGTTCCACTTTGATCTTTTTTCATATCGGTAAGAATGAGGGTTTGTCATAGTTATTGTGTTAATTGTTCAATTGCATATTTTAATTGCATGACAGGCAGTCCGTATCCGCTCTTGTCATCACACAAAGCGCAGTAAGCACGCGAACTTCAAGTCAATTACCCTTTTTGCCTGGCACAATCTCATGCAGCTAAAATATATGTATGCCTCGGGAATACTTAAATTTTAGCGATTGTGCGCTCTGGTGTTCAGGTACCCCTCTCATTCAAAACCACGCCGATTATGCCAGGAACTTTCCCAATTGTCGTCTTTGCACAATAAATGTTACCCAAACAAGTGGGTTAAAGCTGTTGAACAACAGTCGAGACCTTTCTGTTTTCAGATGACGGTGAACCTAAAGTGAGTGGATACATCGGTGAATTCCACTTGGCCTTTGTAGAAAAAATCCCGGAGTAGTCTTGCACCAGATGCGACAGTGTACGATTCAGCATTTTTACGTGCACATGCGATGATTCCTAACTGGCCTGGAATCGGTTGTGCACGTCAGAGTGATTCAAAATGAAAATTTCTACTTGCCCTTAACAGAAGTATATGACGGTTTGTGCCAGGGTTTGGTAACATCATTCTGAAACCGATATTCCTCGAGAAGTTGAGCAAATTTTTGGTATTGATTATATCATCCGATTCCAGATGGTCTAGAACCCCGTCGTAAATGCCACAACTTATCACCACGGTCTGAATCCTTCATTTATACATAAGGGTAAAATACATCATAAACATAAACATCCAAGACCGTTAAGAACCCGCCAGGATAAGCTTTTAGTGTTTAAAATTGAATTTTATCTTCAGTGACTAATGATGCTGGCAATGCAACATTGTAAACTTACACCGTTCCGCCTGGTAATTCGTGATGTTAATGGTACATGATATCAACCAATATACCAATTATCATTTATCAACATTCCCATTCGAACTTACCCACCATCACTTAAAGTTATGTTAAACAAATATGATCCAGACTAGCACGCATTTAATATGTGGCTTTTAGATCTATCAAATGGATTTTCAATAAGAGAAGTTAAGATGAATATACCATTCACTAAGGCTGCGGCAGTGTATTTTTTTTTTCTTTGATTATCGATCCTGCTATTGAGCAATTTGAAATTACTAAATTATGGGAACGGGAGCGATTTCTTATTGAACGAATTGCATTATTGCAATATTATCTATACCGATATAGTTTTTGAAAAACGCAACCGACACATGACAGTATCTGATTCCACCACTGTCAGTGAGCTCAACCACAAGGTCTCCTTTTTCACCTTAATACAATTTGAACAAGAAGATTACAAATGATGGGATTCCACTGCATGATTCGGATCATGCTTACTGGATATAAGAGGAAACTGACAAGAATATAATAAAGGATAAAAACGTTACGTTAATGGATGATATTAAAAACAAATTAAAGATTAAAGGATTGTAAGAGAAAAGACAATATACAAAATGTACCAATATTGCTATAAAAGCCATCCATAATTTCCATGTCATCTGATTCTTATCTATCATTTTAGCTTATCTCATCCACAGTAAATGTAGATATGTTATTTCTTCATTACATGTTCATCAAGCACTCCATCCCCAGTTTCATGCAAGGGATTCTTTTACACAAAACACAATGACAATAGAGAAAATAATTTCATCAGCTGCTTTTTATTCTGTCTATGAGATTTCGGTATAACTGTTCAGACAAAGTTATAGAAAATGTCGAGATATAATGCTTACCTTCTGCTTTGGGAAGCATATCTTGAACAAGAAGTAAGATGACAAGAACTCAATAATATGATACTGATTACCCTCAATATAAACTTGAACATACAAGTATAAAGTGTTGTGACAGAAAACTTGGTCAAAAATATTCGTTACGTGTATCCTCTATAATAATATAAAAATATTTCTTCTTAAGAATCAGGAAGATTTATATGCAGTTGTTGTTATCTTGGTAGGTTTTAACGCCATGTTTCAGCACAAGATAGGCTATACATGGCGGCCAGTATTAATGGTGGAGGAAGAATCTGGGAAAACCCCAGAAAGAACCACCGACCCACGGGAAGCTGCTCTCAAGCTTTCTCACATACCCAAATTCGCTGAATCCGAGACTCGAACTAATGCAGACAGAGGTGCGATGGCAGTAATCCGTAACGGAGAGCGCTTTAGACCACTCGGGGCCCCATATTTATATGCCTGAATAAGTTTCAATAGATATGTTGTATAGCAACAAACGTGTAACCATACACTTGGACGTTATCGGATTTTTATGCATGTATCAGTAAATGTTTCCTGCAATGTTATGGGTATAAAATCATTCATGTACCCATGTACATATGTATTTTAGCTTGTAGTCTACTTAGTTTGTCGGGGCCCCGAGTGGCCGAGTGGTCTAAAGCGCTCTCCATTACGGATCACTGCCATCTCACCTCTGTCTGCGGCGGTTCGAGTCTAGGATTCAGACAATGTGGGTATGTGAGAAAGCTTGCCAATAGCTTCGCGTGGGTCGGTGGTTCTTTCCGGGGTTTTCCCGGGTTCTTCCTCCACCATTAATACTGGCCGCCATGTATAGCCTATCGTGTGCTGAAAAATGGCGTTAAGCCCCAAAACAACAACAACTTAGTTTGTCATTCTCAATTAGTATATTAGGAAAAACTAAGTATCTTTTGTAAATGACTCAACCTATCTTCACATAGTATTCATATATTGCTGAATTGCGCTCAGTAGTACAAAATAACTGCAAACCATGCTAGATAAATAAACTCATAAATCTAAATTATTCAGCTAATCTTTGCATTTCCACAAAACAATCACATTCTTCTGCATTCATTATATTATTTGGAAATTATCTCAAACGAAACCTGAACAAGAAAATAAATATCACATTTTCGAGGCAGATGGGATTCAACATCCTGATTTTGGTAATGCTTACTGGATATAATAGGAAATTGACAACAAAATAGTGCGAAGGATTCGAACATTAAATTGATGGATGATAACGAAAAAGAAGCTACGAATTCTAAGTTTGTTACGGAAAATATAAATATAACAAACATTCAAACTTTGCTATCAAGGGCACCATTCTATGTAGCCTGACTCCAGCCTATAGTTTTAGCTTACGTCATTTAGTGTATAGTTAGAACCTCTATTTATTCTTTCAAATTTTCCTTTCCTAATTTCATCATCGATGATTCTTTTGAACAAACCAAAAGGCTATTTAGAGAAAATAATTTTATTTTATGCCTTTTTATTCTGTCTCCAAGATGATTCAATCACTATTTAGAGATATAATACTAACGAGCTGTTTTGTGAAGGATATCATAGAAGGAACAGATATAACAAGAGCTCAATAACATGACACTGATAAATATCAATATAAAAAGGAACATACTAGTATAACTTGTTGTAAATGAGAAATTATATCAAATTTGCAGGTTCACTGAATCCTCTGTAATCATGCAACTAGGTTTCTTCTTAATAATCAACAAGATATATATGCCTCAATCTTTGATTGCATATCATGAATTATAACAATCTTGTTACAATAGACTACGACTGTCCGATATTTCTATGCATGTATCAGTGAATGATATATCCATATTTATAGTTATGCAATCATTCATGTATCGATGAAGAAATATATTTCAGAGTGCATTTCTCTTATTTTCTCATTGCAACGAGTATGCCAAAAAATTGCAAATCATCTTTTACATATAAATCGATATATATCTACAAGGTTTTAATATGGGGCTGGGTAGCACAAAATTCTGGAAAAAGTTTTGATGCAGAATTAGATAAATAAACTCAATTAAATAAATTAATTAAATTTATTCAACGAATTGTTACATATCTAGAAAGCCCTCGCATTATGATGCATACATGATATTCGGCAAATCATTTCAATGAAAATATAAACAACAAGATGAAAAATCAGATTTGTTGGAGGCACATGAGATCTTGATTCCTGGATATAACCGGAAATCGACAAAACGTAGAGAGAAAGATATCAACATTACATTGGTGGATTATAACGAAACACAAGCTAGTAATTGCACTAGTTTTACTGAAATTAGAATAAACAAATTTTCTCATCAAATTCCATTATAATTTCCTCGCCATCTGACTCTTATCTATGATTTAATTTCACTCCAGTTACAACATATTGAGATCTTTCATTTCTTCCTTCACAATCTCCGTACCTCTCCATTCTCAATTTCATCTCGGAGTTTATTTCAGACAAAACACAATTATATCTGAAATCATAATTATATATTCAGTTTTATCATCTCTCTCTACAATGACTGAACAACTATGTGGACTAAGTAAAAGAAAATGTCGAGATATAATACTTACCACCTGTTTTGCAAAGGATGTCAGACAATGGAAAGAGAACGATACTTTAAAAATAATATACCGTTTAATATCAATATAAATAAGAACATACTAATATAACATGTTGTAATGGAGAAATTATATCAACGTTACTGCTTAAGTGTATTCTCTACAGCAACACAACTGACGTCAAATTGACAATCAGAAAGCTATATATCCCTAAATCGATTTTATTACATATCTTTTATTATAACAAACTTGTTACCATAGACCATTACGTTCCGATGGCTTTTTGGTGTGCATCAATGAATAATGCATGGAGGTGTATCTGTATGCATGCAGTAATGCTTGGATCCATGAAGATACGTATTTTAGTATTTATTCCTCTTACGTTTTCATTCTCAACCAACATACTAGGATAATGCAAGTTATATGTTACTGATGAATCGTTATATATTCACAAGGTTTCATATAGTTCTGGATTGTACTCAATGTTGGAAATGATTTAAAGCAAAATTATATAAATATATTCAGAATATAAACTTATTCAAAGAAGAGTAACATGTCCATAAACCCATCGCACTCTGCTTCATACATGCTATTTTGGAAAGAAGCTCAAACAATATCATAACAAGAAGACAAACATTAACATGTTCCGAGGCTAATTCGGATCATGCTTACATGAGATAATATAATACTGATAACACCTATAGTGAGAGATACCACGATTGCATTTTTAAATGATGAGCGAAAACCTAAAGACTGAATGATTGTTACAGATCAACAAATAAAATGAACACGTCAATAATGCTATCAAAGGCATCTATCATTTAGATGTGATATATGTAAATATGTATTTTAGCATGTAATCCTCTTATTTGTTCAATATCAATGAAGATAATAGGAAATTGCAAATTATCTTTTAGGAACCAAACGATATGAATCCAAAATGATTTCATAAAGTGTTTGTTGGCACTCAATTTGCAAACGATTTCAAGCAAAATTAGATACATAAACACAGAAATTATAATTCTTCAACGAACTTTTACATGTGAACAAAGCCCTTGCATGTTGATGCAAATACGAGATTTTGGAAATACGCTGACGGAATCTGAACAAGAAGATAAAAGAAGCATTTCTGGAGGCAGATGGCATTCCGCTTCCTGATTCGGATCGAGTTTATTGGATATAATAACATATTGACAAAAATATAGTGACGGATACGAACATCACCTTCCTGGATGATAACTGAAATCACTCTAAAGTTTTAAAGATTGTAAAGGAAAAGAATAGAAAATAAACACATCAACATTGCTCTCCAGGTATCTTCTGTGTCCTGTGACCCTTACCTATGATTTTAGCTTATGTTATCTATAGAACTGTGAGCTATGTTATTTTTCTGTTTCTGTTTCTGCAGCTTTCTCTCCGAAGTCGCATCTTAGGGGTTATTTTGATACTACTCATTGTTTACAGGAACACTAAATATATTTTCTACCTTTCTGTTCTGTGTCTAAAAGGACACTATGAAGGTTTAGACAAAGCAGCAGAAAATGTAAAGATACAATAAGCACGAGCTGTTTTGTGAAGGATATCATAAAAATAAGATCACAATAACTCGATAACATGTCACTGAATAATATCAACATAAACAGAAACATGTCAGTATTACGTGTTTTAAAGAAACAAGTATATCCAATTTACTTGCCAACTGCATCCTCTTTAATAATATAACATATTTTCAACTGAACATTTAGCAATCAACGAGCTATATATGCCTAAAACTTTCATTATATGTCTTGTACTACAACAATCGTTTTACCATCACCTGGGACGTAGCGAGATATGCATGCATGAAAGAATGATTTACGCGCACTTATTTGTAAGCAGTCAGTCAGGTATCCATATAAATAATTATATTAGCAATTATTCTCCTGATTTTGCCATTCACCAGAATTATAAGAAGAAACTGAAAAATATTTTTTATAAATGATCAGTATATGTCAATAAGGTTTTCAATTATGCTAGACATCACTCAGTTTTAGAAATAATTTCATGCATCATTAGAAAAAAACTCAGAACTGAACATTCTTCAATGAATCATTACATGTACACAAAGTCTGCTCTCACATTCAGCTGCACACATGATATGTTGGAAATAAACTCAAACAACATGTGAATAAGAAGTTACAAAATGACATTTTTTGCGACCAAATGGGATTGCACTGCCGGTTTCTGCAGCATTATATTCTCAGCTTCATTTCGGGGATAATTTTGCACAAAACACAAAGCTATTAGAAAGAAAGAAAAAAAAATATTATATTTCTCCTTCTTCGTTCTCTCTGTCTAAATTGACTGTATGACTGCTTAGACAAAGTAATATACAAAATGTAGAGATATAATACTCACCAGCTGTTTTGTGAAGGATATCATGAAGAAGAAGAAAACAACAAGAATTCAGTAATATGATACTGATTCATATCAACATTAAAAGGAACAGACTAGTATAACTTGTTGTAACAGAGAAATTATATCAAATTTACCGGTTGACTGTATCATCTATATCAATACAAAACAATTCTATTTAACATCTAACAAACTTGTTTCCATAGACTATGACATTCCTATATTCAATAATGATATATGCATGTTTATGTCTATGCATGCATGCAAGTATTCAAGTGGATATGTCTTGGTCTTAATTTGTCATTCTCTATTAGTATACGAGGGAAATGAAATTAACTTTTGCAAATGAATCGATCTATGTTCATAAAGTTTCCATATAGTTTCAGGCTTTCATTTAGAAGTGGAAATGATCGGAAGCAAAATTCGATAAACTCAGAAATTAAAATTATTCAACGAATCATTACATTTCGACAAAGCCGTGGCATTTTGCTGCCCACTTAATATGTTTGGGAAAACGCTCAAAATATCTGAACAATAAGGAAATAAAATTACACTTTTGGATGCAGATGAGATTCTGTTGAATGATTTGGATAGAGTTTACTGGATGTAACACGAAATTGACACAGTGAACTATAACATCATTATATTGCTGGATGATAAAAGAATTTTTTTTTAAAATTCTAAGATCCTTATAGAAATAAACTAAACTAAACACACAAACACTGCTATCAAAGGCATCTATACAGTACATGTCATCTGAATCTTATCTGTGATTCTCGTTTACGTAACCTAGAGCACAGTTAGATGCTACATTTATCCAGTCATTGTTTTTTAAACTTTCCTTCCTCAATTCATCTGATCAATTATGTTCTAAAAAGTACAAAGAAATTCGAGATATTATTATATATTAGATCTCTTCCATTATATATAGTGTTTACAACAAACATCTTACCACAGACTATCTATTTTATGCATATTTCTATTCAGAATATAATCATTTTTTGTGTGTCTGCATGCATATGTCCAAGTAGATATTCATTCCACTATGTATTCCTTGAAATTCCTCCACACTTTCAGTTATATAACACTTATTGCAATTACTCACAACCCCAACTGGAGTCTCAAAACCAGGAAATGAAAGAAATCTTACTGGATACGCCACCTTTGAAAATTGAAACCAAGTGGTTTATACCACGAAGACTAGAAAAAGACAACCATGCTTAAGTCAATTATCTTTTGCAGCCCACACATTGATTTTTAAATAATTCTCTAACTCTACTTATTTATATTAATCAATCCCTGACACACGAGATACCTTGATGGATCCAGTGCACTTGAAAGGATTGTTATTCGCCACGTAATTTGTATTCTTTTTGGACAGCACTTAACTTTGGAAATCATTTCAAGCAGCATTAGAAAATTAAACTCAGAAATTAAAAAAATCAAGGAACTGTTACACGTCCACAAAGCCCTCGTATTCTGCTGCATACATGATATTTTGGAAACAAATTCAAACACAATCTGAAGACGAAGGTGGAAAATCTAATTTTTTGAGGCAGATGGGATTTCACATTCTAATTCGGATCATACTGTCTGCATATATAAGGAAATTGGTAAAATATAAGCTGCAGCTAACCAATATTACATTTCTGGAAGAAACAAAACTCAAGCTAAATTTTAGAAGATTGTTACAGAGAAAAAAAAATACATGCCGAAATTTCTATCAGTGGCAGCTCTAATTTCCATGTCATCTGACATATCTTTGATTTTAGCTTGCATCATTTACAGTAATGTTAGATCTTTATTTTTTATTTTATTTTCTGCAGCTTTGCGTATCGGTTTCATCTCAGAATTTATAAGATAATAATTATATTTTCAATTTTTTTTGTTCTTTGAAATGAATTTATCACTGTTTAGACAAAGTAACATACATGTAAAAAAGTAACAAAAAAGGTTGAGACATGATACTTACGGATTATATTGTGAACGATATCACGATAAAGAAAAGTATAAAGAATTGAATAATATTGATTTATATAAAAATTTAACATGCCTCGTACGACGTGTTATAAATAATGTTTGTGTTGGATTTTTAATGTACCTCTAAAAATGTTAGCCATATTGTTACGCTGTCTGCGATGTAGCAATTTATAGTGTTGTAGTAGTAAGGCCCTACCGTTTTTGCCTTATGTGTCCCATGACACCACTCCTTCCATCTAACCATCATGACAAGTTATGCCTTATGTGGGCTGTTGTCTGTAGTTCACGTTTTTGGTCCTACTGGAAGAGGAACCTTCAAGTGCAAACACACATATAACGCGAGTGGGCCAGTCAAAGGGGTGAGAGTCACGTACTGCTGATCTTGTCCCAATAGGGTAGCGAATAAGGCAAAGCCACCTTTCGTACTACTATAGTATGCAGTGATTGTGGAAAAGATAATCCTGCAGAGATGAATGATAAACACACTCCATGAAAATATTCTTTACTCAACTTATATTGTCTGTAAATCTGCAACCCACGGTTTATTTTTTGTGCTCAGATTTGTCTTTAATTTTTATATTCCTCCAGAACAATCTCAAACTCGGCCGCATTGATTATTGTAGTCTATGTTGCATCCCAGTACAATTGACTAATCGAATTGAAACTACTCTGTGTGGCCCCAAGCGATTTGGGAATGCAGTTGCATCAAAATTATGATCGATATAGTTCTGACAACAATACCAATTGGCGCATAACACAGATGGATGTCCTCATGATTCTATCACGCCAAGACCGGCAGTTGTTGCTGCACGAGACCGCAAATTGCATATACGACCAGACATATGTATTTGTATGTTAAGATCCGTGCTGTGGACTTGGTGATTTCCTTTTGAACCTGCTGTTCCACTTTGATCTTTTTTCATATCGGTAAGAATGAGGGTTTGTCATAGTTATTGTGTTAATTGTTCAATTGCATATTTTAATTGCATGACAGGCAGTCCGTATCCGCTCTTGTCATCACACAAAGCGCAGTAAGCACGCGAACTTCAAGTCAATTACCCTTTTTGCCTGGCACAATCTCATGCAGCTAAAATATATGTATGCCTCGGGAATACTTAAATTTTAGCGATTGTGCGCTCTGGTGTTCAGGTACCCCTCTCATTCAAAACCACGCCGATTATGCCAGGAACTTTCCCAATTGTCGTCTTTGCACAATAAATGTTACCCAAACAAGTGGGTTAAAGCTGTTGAACAACAGTCGAGACCTTTCTGTTTTCAGATGACGGTGAACCTAAAGTGAGTGGATACATCGGTGAATTCCACTTGGCCTTTGTAGAAAAAATCCCGGAGTAGTCTTGCACCAGATGCGACAGTGTACGATTCAGCATTTTTACGTGCACATGCGATGATTCCTAACTGGCCTGGAATCGGTTGTGCACGTCAGAGTGATTCAAAATGAAAATTTCTACTTGCCCTTAACAGAAGTATATGACGGTTTGTGCCAGGGTTTGGTAACATCATTCTGAAACCGATATTCCTCGAGAAGTTGAGCAAATTTTTGGTATTGATTATATCATCCGATTCCAGATGGTCTAGAACCCCGTCGTAAATGCCACAACTTATCACCACGGTCTGAATCCTTCATTTATACATAAGGGTAAAATACATCATAAACATAAACATCCAAGACCGTTAAGAACCCGCCAGGATAAGCTTTTAGTGCTTAAAATTGAATTTTATCTTCAGTGACTAATGATGCTGGCAATGCAACATTGTAAACTTACACCGTTCCGCCTGGTAATTCGTGATGTTAATGGTACATGATATCAACCAATATACCAATTATCATTTATCAACATTCCCATTCGAACTTACCCACCATCACTTAAAGTTATGTTAAACAAATATGATCCAGACTAGCACGCATTTAATATGTGGCTTTTAGATCTATCAAATGGATTTTCAATAAGAGAAGTTAAGATGAATATACCATTCACTAAGGCTGCGGCAGTGTATTTTTTTTTTCTTTGATTATCGATCCTGCTATTGAGCAATTTGAAATTACTAAATTATGGGAACGGGAGCGATTTCTTATTGAACGAATTGCATTATTGCAATATTATCTATACCGATATAGTTTTTGAAAAACGCAACCGACACATGACAGTATCTGATTCCACCACTGTCAGTGAGCTCAACCACAAGGTCTCCTTTTTCACCTTAATACAATTTGAACAAGAAGATTACAAATGATGGGATTCCACTGCATGATTCGGATCATGCTTACTGGATATAAGAGGAAACTGACAAGAATATAATAAAGGATAAAAACGTTACGTTAATGGATGATATTAAAAACAAATTAAAGATTAAAGGATTGTAAGAGAAAAGACAATATACAAAATGTACCAATATTGCTATAAAAGCCATCCATAATTTCCATGTCATCTGATTCTTATCTATCATTTTAGCTTATCTCATCCACAGTAAATGTAGATATGTTATTTCTTCATTACATGTTCATCAAGCACTCCATCCCCAGTTTCATGCAAGGGATTCTTTTACACAAAACACAATGACAATAGAGAAAATAATTTCATCAGCTGCTTTTTATTCTGTCTATGAGATTTCGGTATAACTGTTCAGACAAAGTTATAGAAAATGTCGAGATATAATGCTTACCTTCTGCTTTGGGAAGCATATCTTGAACAAGAAGTAAGATGACAAGAACTCAATAATATGATACTGATTACCCTCAATATAAACTTGAACATACAAGTATAAAGTGTTGTGACAGAAAACTTGGTCAAAAATATTCGTTACGTGTATCCTCTATAATAATATAAAAATATTTCTTCTTAAGAATCAGGAAGATTTATATGCAGTTGTTGTTATCTTGGTAGGTTTTAACGCCATGTTTCAGCACAAGATAGGCTATACATGGCGGCCAGTATTAATGGTGGAGGAAGAATCTGGGAAAACCCCAGAAAGAACCACCGACCCACGGGAAGCTGCTCTCAAGCTTTCTCACATACCCAAATTCGCTGAATCCGAGACTCGAACTAATGCAGACAGAGGTGCGATGGCAGTAATCCGTAACGGAGAGCGCTTTAGACCACTCGGGGCCCCATATTTATATGCCTGAATAAGTTTCAATAGATATGTTGTATAGCAACAAACGTGTAACCATACACTTGGACGTTATCGGATTTTTATGCATGTATCAGTAAATGTTTCCTGCAATGTTATGGGTATAAAATCATTCATGTACCCATGTACATATGTATTTTAGCTTGTAGTCTACTTAGTTTGTCGGGGCCCCGAGTGGCCGAGTGGTCTAAAGCGCTCTCCATTACGGATCACTGCCATCTCACCTCTGTCTGCGGCGGTTCGAGTCTAGGATTCAGACAATGTGGGTATGTGAGAAAGCTTGCCAATAGCTTCGCGTGGGTCGGTGGTTCTTTCCGGGGTTTTCCCGGGTTCTTCCTCCACCATTAATACTGGCCGCCATGTATAGCCTATCGTGTGCTGAAAAATGGCGTTAAGCCCCAAAACAACAACAACTTAGTTTGTCATTCTCAATTAGTATATTAGGAAAAACTAAGTATCTTTTGTAAATGACTCAACCTATCTTCACATAGTATTCATATATTGCTGAATTGCGCTCAGTAGTACAAAATAACTGCAAACCATGCTAGATAAATAAACTCATAAATCTAAATTATTCAGCTAATCTTTGCATTTCCACAAAACAATCACATTCTTCTGCATTCATTATATTATTTGGAAATTATCTCAAACGAAACCTGAACAAGAAAATAAATATCACATTTTCGAGGCAGATGGGATTCAACATCCTGATTTTGGTAATGCTTACTGGATATAATAGGAAATTGACAACAAAATAGTGCGAAGGATTCGAACATTAAATTGATGGATGATAACGAAAAAGAAGCTACGAATTCTAAGTTTGTTACGGAAAATATAAATATAACAAACATTCAAACTTTGCTATCAAGGGCACCATTCTATGTAGCCTGACTCCAGCCTATAGTTTTAGCTTACGTCATTTAGTGTATAGTTAGAACCTCTATTTATTCTTTCAAATTTTCCTTTCCTAATTTCATCATCGATGATTCTTTTGAACAAACCAAAAGGCTATTTAGAGAAAATAATTTTATTTTATGCCTTTTTATTCTGTCTCCAAGATGATTCAATCACTATTTAGAGATATAATACTAACGAGCTGTTTTGTGAAGGATATCATAGAAGGAACAGATATAACAAGAGCTCAATAACATGACACTGATAAATATCAATATAAAAAGGAACATACTAGTATAACTTGTTGTAAATGAGAAATTATATCAAATTTGCAGGTTCACTGAATCCTCTGTAATCATGCAACTAGGTTTCTTCTTAATAATCAACAAGATATATATGCCTCAATCTTTGATTGCATATCATGAATTATAACAATCTTGTTACAATAGACTACGACTGTCCGATATTTCTATGCATGTATCAGTGAATGATATATCCATATTTATAGTTATGCAATCATTCATGTATCGATGAAGAAATATATTTCAGAGTGCATTTCTCTTATTTTCTCATTGCAACGAGTATGCCAAAAAATTGCAAATCATCTTTTACATATAAATCGATATATATCTACAAGGTTTTAATATGGGGCTGGGTAGCACAAAATTCTGGAAAAAGTTTTGATGCAGAATTAGATAAATAAACTCAATTAAATAAATTAATTAAATTTATTCAACGAATTGTTACATATCTAGAAAGCCCTCGCATTATGATGCATACATGATATTCGGCAAATCATTTCAATGAAAATATAAACAACAAGATGAAAAATCAGATTTGTTGGAGGCACATGAGATCTTGATTCCTGGATATAACCGGAAATCGACAAAACGTAGAGAGAAAGATATCAACATTACATTGGTGGATTATAACGAAACACAAGCTAGTAATTGCACTAGTTTTACTGAAATTAGAATAAACAAATTTTCTCATCAAATTCCATTATAATTTCCTCGCCATCTGACTCTTATCTATGATTTAATTTCACTCCAGTTACAACATATTGAGATCTTTCATTTCTTCCTTCACAATCTCCGTACCTCTCCATTCTCAATTTCATCTCGGAGTTTATTTCAGACAAAACACAATTATATCTGAAATCATAATTATATATTCAGTTTTATCATCTCTCTCTACAATGACTGAACAACTATGTGGACTAAGTAAAAGAAAATGTCGAGATATAATACTTACCACCTGTTTTGCAAAGGATGTCAGACAATGGAAAGAGAACGATACTTTAAAAATAATATACCGTTTAATATCAATATAAATAAGAACATACTAATATAACATGTTGTAATGGAGAAATTATATCAACGTTACTGCTTAAGTGTATTCTCTACAGCAACACAACTGACGTCAAATTGACAATCAGAAAGCTATATATCCCTAAATCGATTTTATTACATATCTTTTATTATAACAAACTTGTTACCATAGACCATTACGTTCCGATGGCTTTTTGGTGTGCATCAATGAATAATGCATGGAGGTGTATCTGTATGCATGCAGTAATGCTTGGATCCATGAAGATACGTATTTTAGTATTTATTCCTCTTACGTTTTCATTCTCAACCAAAATACTAGGATAATGCAAGTTATATGTTACTGATGAATCGTTATATATTCACAAGGTTTCATATAGTTCTGGATTGTACTCAATGTTGGAAATGATTTAAAGCAAAATTATATAAATATATTCAGAATATAAACTTATTCAAAGAAGAGTAACATGTCCATAAACCCATCGCACTCTGCTTCATACATGCTATTTTGGAAAGAAGCTCAAACAATATCATAACAAGAAGACAAACATTAACATGTTCCGAGGCTAATTCGGATCATGCTTACATGAGATAATATAATACTGATAACACCTATAGTGAGAGATACCACGATTGCATTTTTAAATGATGAGCGAAAACCTAAAGACTGAATGATTGTTACAGATCAACAAATAAAATGAACACGTCAATAATGCTATCAAAGGCATCTATCATTTAGATGTGATATATGTAAATATGTATTTTAGCATGTAATCCTCTTATTTGTTCAATATCAATGAAGATAATAGGAAATTGCAAATTATCTTTTAGGAACCAAACGATATGAATCCAAAATGATTTCATAAAGTGTTTGTTGGCACTCAATTTGCAAACGATTTCAAGCAAAATTAGATACATAAACACAGAAATTATAATTCTTCAACGAACTTTTACATGTGAACAAAGCCCTTGCATGTTGATGCAAATACGAGATTTTGGAAATACGCTGACGGAATCTGAACAAGAAGATAAAAGAAGCATTTCTGGAGGCAGATGGCATTCCGCTTCCTGATTCGGATCGAGTTTATTGGATATAATAACATATTGACAAAAATATAGTGACGGATACGAACATCACCTTCCTGGATGATAACTGAAATCACTCTAAAGTTTTAAAGATTGTAAAGGAAAAGAATAGAAAATAAACACATCAACATTGCTCTCCAGGTATCTTCTGTGTCCTGTGACCCTTACCTATGATTTTAGCTTATGTTATCTATAGAACTGTGAGCTATGTTATTTTTCTGTTTCTGTTTCTGCAGCTTTCTCTCCGAAGTTGCATCTTAGGGGTTATTTTGATACTACTCATTGTTTACAGGAACACTAAATATATTTTCTACCTTTCTGTTCTGTGTCTAAAAAGACACTATGAAGGTTTAGACAAAGCAGCAGAAAATGTAAAGATACAATAAGCACGAGCTGTTTTGTGAAGGATATCATAAAAATAAGATCACAATAACTCGATAACATGTCACTGAATAATATCAACATAAACAGAAACATGTCAGTATTACGTGTTTTAAAGAAACAAGTATATCCAATTTACTTGCCAACTGCATCCTCTTTAATAATATAACATATTTTCAACTGAACATTTAGCAATCAACGAGCTATATATGCCTAAAACTTTCATTATATGTCTTGTACTACAACAATCGTTTTACCATCACCTGGGACGTAGCGAGATATGCATGCATGAAAGAATGATTTACGCGCACTTATTTGTAAGCAGTCAGTCAGGTATCCATATAAATAATTATATTAGCAATTATTCTCCTGATTTTGCCATTCACCAGAATTATAAGAAGAAACTGAAAAATATTTTTTATAAATGATCAGTATATGTCAATAAGGTATTCAATTATGCTAGACATCACTCAGTTTTAGAAATAATTTCATGCATCATTAGAAAAAAACTCAGAACTGAACATTCTTCAATGAATCATTACATGTACACAAAGTCTGCTCTCACATTCAGCTGCACACATGATATGTTGGAAATAAACTCAAACAACATGTGAATAAGAAGTTACAAAATGACATTTTTTGCGACCAAATGGGATTGCACTGCCGGTTTCTGCAGCATTATATTCTCAGCTTCATTTCGGGGATAATTTTGCACAAAACACAAAGCTATTAGAAAGAAAGAAAAAAAAATATTATATTTCTCCTTCTTCGTTCTCTCTGTCTAAATTGACTGTATGACTGCTTAGACAAAGTAATATACAAAATGTAGAGATATAATACTCACCAGCTGTTTTGTGAAGGATATCATGAAAAAGAAGAAAACAACAAGAATTCAGTAATATGATACTGATTCATATCAACATTAAAAGGAACAGACTAGTATAACTTGTTGTAACAGAGAAATTATATCAAATTTACCGGTTGACTGTATCATCTATATCAATACAAAACAATTCTATTTAACATCTAACAAACTTGTTTCCATAGGCTATGACATTCCTATATTCAATAATGATATATGCATGTTTATGTCTATGCATGCATGCAAGTATTCAAGTGGATATGTCTTGGTCTTAATTTGTCATTCTCTATTAGTATACGAGGGAAATGAAATTAACTTTTGCAAATGAATCGATCTATGTTCATAAAGTTTCCATATAGTTTCAGGCTTTCATTTAGAAGTGGAAATGATCGGAAGCAAAATTCGATAAACTCAGAAATTAAAATTATTCAACGAGTCATTACATTTCGACAAAGCCGTGGCATTTTGCTGCCCACTTAATATGTTTGGGAAAACGCTCAAAATATCTGAACAATAAGGAAATAAAATTACACTTTTGGATGCAGATGAAATTCTGTAGAATGATTTGGATAGAGTTTACTGGATGTAACACGAAATTGACACAGTGAACTATAACATCATTATATTGCTGGATGATAAAAGAATTTTTTTTTAAAATTCTAAGATCCTTATAGAAATAAACTAAACTAAACACACAAACACTGCTATCAAAGGCATCTATACAGTACATGTCATCTGAATCTTATCTGTGATTCTCGTTTACGTAACCTAGAGCACAGTTAGATGCTACATTTATCCAGTCATTGTTTTTTAAACTTTCCTTCCTCAATTCATCTGATCAATTATGTTCTAAAAAGTACAAAGAAATTCGAGATATTATTATATATTAGATCTCTTCCATTATATATAGTGTTTACAACAAACATCTTACCACAGACTATCTATTTTATGCATATTTCTATTCAGAATATAATCATTTTTATGTGTCTGCATGCATATGTCCAAGTAGATATTCATTCCACTATGTATTCCTTGAAATTCCTCCACACTTTCAGTTATATAACACTTATTGCAATTACTCACAACCCCAACTGGAGTCTCAAAACCAGGAAATGAAAGAAATCTTACTGGATACGCCACCTTTGAAAATTGAAACCAAGTGGTTTATACCACGAAGACTAGAAAAAGACAACCATGCTTAAGTCAATTATCTTTTGCAGCCCACACATTGATTTTTAAATAATTCTCTAACTCTACTTATTTATATTAATCAATCCCTGACACACGAGATACCTTGATGGATCCAGTGCACTTGAAAGGATTGTTATTCGCCACGTAATTTGTATTCTTTTTGGACAGCACTTAACTTTGGAAATCATTTCAAGCAGCATTAGAAAATTAAACTCAGAAATTAAAAAAATCAAGGAACTGTTACACGTCCACAAAGCCCTCGTATTCTGCTGCATACATGATATTTTGGAAACAAATTCAAACACAATCTGAAGACGAAGGTGGAAAATCTAATTTTTTGAGGCAGATGGGATTTCACATTCTAATTCGGATCATACTGTCTGCATATATAAGGAAATTGGTAAAATATAAGCTGCAGCTAACCAATATTACATTTCTGGAAGAAACAAAACTCAAGCTAAATTTTAGAAGATTGTTACAGAGAAAAAAAAATACATGCCGAAATTTCTATCAGTGGCAGCTCTAATTTCCATGTCATCTGACATATCTTTGATTTTAGCTTGCATCATTTACAGTAATGTTAGATCTTTATTTTTTATTTTATTTTCTGCAGCTTTGCGTATCGGTTTCATCTCAGAATTTATAAGATAATAATTATATTTTCAATTTTTTTTGTTCTTTGAAATGAATTTATCACTGTTTAGACAAAGTAACATACATGTAAAAAAGTAACAAAAAAGGTTGAGACATGATACTTACGGATTATATTGTGAACGATATCACGATAAAGAAAAGTATAAAGAATTGAATAATATTGATTTATATAAAAATTTAACATGCCTCGTACGACGTGTTATAAATAATGTTTGTGTTGGATTTTTAATGTACCTCTAAAAATGTTAGCCATATTGTTACGCTGTCTGCGATGTAGCAATTTATAGTGTTGTAGTAGTAAGGCCCTACCGTTTTTGCCTTATGTGTCCCATGACACCACTCCTTCCATCTAACCATCATGACAAGTTATGCCTTATGTGGGCTGTTGTCTGTAGTTCACGTTTTTGGTCCTACTGGAAGAGGAACCTTCAAGTGCAAACACACATATAACGCGAGTGGGCCAGTCAAAGGGGTGAGAGTCACGTACTGCTGATCTTGTCCCAATAGGGTAGCGAATAAGGCAAAGCCACCTTTCGTACTACTATAGTATGCAGTGATTGTGGAAAAGATAATCCTGCAGAGATGAATGATAAACACACTCCATGAAAATATTCTTTACTCAACTTATATTGTCTGTAAATCTGCAACCCACGGTTTATTTTTTGTGCTCAGATTTGTCTTTAATTTTTATATTCCTCCAGAACAATCTCAAACTCGGCCGCATTGATTATTGTAGTCTATGTTGCATCCCAGTACAATTGACTAATCGAATTGAAACTACTCTGTGTGGCCCCAAGCGATTTGGGAATGCAGTTGCATCAAAATTATGATCGATATAGTTCTGACAACAATACCAATTGGCGCATAACACAGATGGATGTCCTCATGATTCTATCACGCCAAGACCGGCAGTTGTTGCTGCACGAGACCGCAAATTGCATATACGACCAGACATATGTATTTGTATGTTAAGATCCGTGCTGTGGACTTGGTGATTTCCTTTTGAACCTGCTGTTCCACTTTGATCTTTTTTCATATCGGTAAGAATGAGGGTTTGTCATAGTTATTGTGTTAATTGTTCAATTGCATATTTTAATTGCATGACAGGCAGTCCGTATCCGCTCTTGTCATCACACAAAGCGCAGTAAGCACGCGAACTTCAAGTCAATTACCCTTTTTGCCTGGCACAATCTCATGCAGCTAAAATATATGTATGCCTCGGGAATACTTAAATTTTAGCGATTGTGCGCTCTGGTGTTCAGGTACCCCTCTCATTCAAAACCACGCCGATTATGCCAGGAACTTTCCCAATTGTCGTCTTTGCACAATAAATGTTACCCAAACAAGTGGGTTAAAGCTGTTGAACAACAGTCGAGACCTTTCTGTTTTCAGATGACGGTGAACCTAAAGTGAGTGGATACATCGGTGAATTCCACTTGGCCTTTGTAGAAAAAATCCCGGAGTAGTCTTGCACCAGATGCGACAGTGTACGATTCAGCATTTTTACGTGCACATGCGATGATTCCTAACTGGCCTGGAATCGGTTGTGCACGTCAGAGTGATTCAAAATGAAAATTTCTACTTGCCCTTAACAGAAGTATATGACGGTTTGTGCCAGGGTTTGGTAACATCATTCTGAAACCGATATTCCTCGAGAAGTTGAGCAAATTTTTGGTATTGATTATATCATCCGATTCCAGATGGTCTAGAACCCCGTCGTAAATGCCACAACTTATCACCACGGTCTGAATCCTTCATTTATACATAAGGGTAAAATACATCATAAACATAAACATCCAAGACCGTTAAGAACCCGCCAGGATAAGCTTTTAGTGCTTAAAATTGAATTTTATCTTCAGTGACTAATGATGCTGGCAATGCAACATTGTAAACTTACACCGTTCCGCCTGGTAATTCGTGATGTTAATGGTACATGATATCAACCAATATACCAATTATCATTTATCAACATTCCCATTCGAACTTACCCACCATCACTTAAAGTTATGTTAAACAAATATGATCCAGACTAGCACGCATTTAATATGTGGCTTTTAGATCTATCAAATGGATTTTCAATAAGAGAAGTTAAGATGAATATACCATTCACTAAGGCTGCGGCAGTGTATTTTTTTTTTCTTTGATTATCGATCCTGCTATTGAGCAATTTGAAATTACTAAATTATGGGAACGGGAGCGATTTCTTATTGAACGAATTGCATTATTGCAATATTATCTATACCGATATAGTTTTTGAAAAACGCAACCGACACATGACAGTATCTGATTCCACCACTGTCAGTGAGCTCAACCACAAGGTCTCCTTTTTCACCTTAATACAATTTGAACAAGAAGATTACAAATGATGGGATTCCACTGCATGATTCGGATCATGCTTACTGGATATAAGAGGAAACTGACAAGAATATAATAAAGGATAAAAACGTTACGTTAATGGATGATATTAAAAACAAATTAAAGATTAAAGGATTGTAAGAGAAAAGACAATATACAAAATGTACCAATATTGCTATAAAAGCCATCCATAATTTCCATGTCATCTGATTCTTATCTATCATTTTAGCTTATCTCATCCACAGTAAATGTAGATATGTTATTTCTTCATTACATGTTCATCAAGCACTCCATCCCCAGTTTCATGCAAGGGATTCTTTTACACAAAACACAATGACAATAGAGAAAATAATTTCATCAGCTGCTTTTTATTCTGTCTATGAGATTTCGGTATAACTGTTCAGACAAAGTTATAGAAAATGTCGAGATATAATGCTTACCTTCTGCTTTGGGAAGCATATCTTGAACAAGAAGTAAGATGACAAGAACTCAATAATATGATACTGATTACCCTCAATATAAACTTGAACATACAAGTATAAAGTGTTGTGACAGAAAACTTGGTCAAAAATATTCGTTACGTGTATCCTCTATAATAATATAAAAATATTTCTTCTTAAGAATCAGGAAGATTTATATGCAGTTGTTGTTATCTTGGTAGGTTTTAACGCCATGTTTCAGCACAAGATAGGCTATACATGGCGGCCAGTATTAATGGTGGAGGAAGAATCTGGGAAAACCCCAGAAAGAACCACCGACCCACGGGAAGCTGCTCTCAAGCTTTCTCACATACCCAAATTCGCTGAATCCGAGACTCGAACTAATGCAGACAGAGGTGCGATGGCAGTAATCCGTAACGGAGAGCGCTTTAGACCACTCGGGGCCCCATATTTATATGCCTGAATAAGTTTCAATAGATATGTTGTATAGCAACAAACGTGTAACCATACACTTGGACGTTATCGGATTTTTATGCATGTATCAGTAAATGTTTCCTGCAATGTTATGGGTATAAAATCATTCATGTACCCATGTACATATGTATTTTAGCTTGTAGTCTACTTAGTTTGTCGGGGCCCCGAGTGGCCGAGTGGTCTAAAGCGCTCTCCATTACGGATCACTGCCATCTCACCTCTGTCTGCGGCGGTTCGAGTCTAGGATTCAGACAATGTGGGTATGTGAGAAAGCTTGCCAATAGCTTCGCGTGGGTCGGTGGTTCTTTCCGGGGTTTTCCCGGGTTCTTCCTCCACCATTAATACTGGCCGCCATGTATAGCCTATCGTGTGCTGAAAAATGGCGTTAAGCCCCAAAACAACAACAACTTAGTTTGTCATTCTCAATTAGTATATTAGGAAAAACTAAGTATCTTTTGTAAATGACTCAACCTATCTTCACATAGTATTCATATATTGCTGAATTGCGCTCAGTAGTACAAAATAACTGCAAACCATGCTAGATAAATAAACTCATAAATCTAAATTATTCAGCTAATCTTTGCATTTCCACAAAACAATCACATTCTTCTGCATTCATTATATTATTTGGAAATTATCTCAAACGAAACCTGAACAAGAAAATAAATATCACATTTTCGAGGCAGATGGGATTCAACATCCTGATTTTGGTAATGCTTACTGGATATAATAGGAAATTGACAACAAAATAGTGCGAAGGATTCGAACATTAAATTGATGGATGATAACGAAAAAGAAGCTACGAATTCTAAGTTTGTTACGGAAAATATAAATATAACAAACATTCAAACTTTGCTATCAAGGGCACCATTCTATGTAGCCTGACTCCAGCCTATAGTTTTAGCTTACGTCATTTAGTGTATAGTTAGAACCTCTATTTATTCTTTCAAATTTTCCTTTCCTAATTTCATCATCGATGATTCTTTTGAACAAACCAAAAGGCTATTTAGAGAAAATAATTTTATTTTATGCCTTTTTATTCTGTCTCCAAGATGATTCAATCACTATTTAGAGATATAATACTAACGAGCTGTTTTGTGAAGGATATCATAGAAGGAACAGATATAACAAGAGCTCAATAACATGACACTGATAAATATCAATATAAAAAGGAACATACTAGTATAACTTGTTGTAAATGAGAAATTATATCAAATTTGCAGGTTCACTGAATCCTCTGTAATCATGCAACTAGGTTTCTTCTTAATAATCAACAAGATATATATGCCTCAATCTTTGATTGCATATCATGAATTATAACAATCTTGTTACAATAGACTACGACTGTCCGATATTTCTATGCATGTATCAGTGAATGATATATCCATATTTATAGTTATGCAATCATTCATGTATCGATGAAGAAATATATTTCAGAGTGCATTTCTCTTATTTTCTCATTGCAACGAGTATGCCAAAAAATTGCAAATCATCTTTTACATATAAATCGATATATATCTACAAGGTTTTAATATGGGGCTGGGTAGCACAAAATTCTGGAAAAAGTTTTGATGCAGAATTAGATAAATAAACTCAATTAAATAAATTAATTAAATTTATTCAACGAATTGTTACATATCTAGAAAGCCCTCGCATTATGATGCATACATGATATTCGGCAAATCATTTCAATGAAAATATAAACAACAAGATGAAAAATCAGATTTGTTGGAGGCACATGAGATCTTGATTCCTGGATATAACCGGAAATCGACAAAACGTAGAGAGAAAGATATCAACATTACATTGGTGGATTATAACGAAACACAAGCTAGTAATTGCACTAGTTTTACTGAAATTAGAATAAACAAATTTTCTCATCAAATTCCATTATAATTTCCTCGCCATCTGACTCTTATCTATGATTTAATTTCACTCCAGTTACAACATATTGAGATCTTTCATTTCTTCCTTCACAATCTCCGTACCTCTCCATTCTCAATTTCATCTCGGAGTTTATTTCAGACAAAACACAATTATATCTGAAATCATAATTATATATTCAGTTTTATCATCTCTCTCTACAATGACTGAACAACTATGTGGACTAAGTAAAAGAAAATGTCGAGATATAATACTTACCACCTGTTTTGCAAAGGATGTCAGACAATGGAAAGAGAACGATACTTTAAAAATAATATACCGTTTAATATCAATATAAATAAGAACATACTAATATAACATGTTGTAATGGAGAAATTATATCAACGTTACTGCTTAAGTGTATTCTCTACAGCAACACAACTGACGTCAAATTGACAATCAGAAAGCTATATATCCCTAAATCGATTTTATTACATATCTTTTATTATAACAAACTTGTTACCATAGACCATTACGTTCCGATGGCTTTTTGGTGTGCATCAATGAATAATGCATGGAGGTGTATCTGTATGCATGCAGTAATGCTTGGATCCATGAAGATACGTATTTTAGTATTTATTCCTCTTACGTTTTCATTCTCAACCAAAATACTAGGATAATGCAAGTTATATGTTACTGATGAATCGTTATATATTCACAAGGTTTCATATAGTTCTGGATTGTACTCAATGTTGGAAATGATTTAAAGCAAAATTATATAAATATATTCAGAATATAAACTTATTCAAAGAAGAGTAACATGTCCATAAACCCATCGCACTCTGCTTCATACATGCTATTTTGGAAAGAAGCTCAAACAATATCATAACAAGAAGACAAACATTAACATGTTCCGAGGCTAATTCGGATCATGCTTACATGAGATAATATAATACTGATAACACCTATAGTGAGAGATACCACGATTGCATTTTTAAATGATGAGCGAAAACCTAAAGACTGAATGATTGTTACAGATCAACAAATAAAATGAACACGTCAATAATGCTATCAAAGGCATCTATCATTTAGATGTGATATATGTAAATATGTATTTTAGCATGTAATCCTCTTATTTGTTCAATATCAATGAAGATAATAGGAAATTGCAAATTATCTTTTAGGAACCAAACGATATGAATCCAAAATGATTTCATAAAGTGTTTGTTGGCACTCAATTTGCAAACGATTTCAAGCAAAATTAGATACATAAACACAGAAATTATAATTCTTCAACGAACTTTTACATGTGAACAAAGCCCTTGCATGTTGATGCAAATACGAGATTTTGGAAATACGCTGACGGAATCTGAACAAGAAGATAAAAGAAGCATTTCTGGAGGCAGATGGCATTCCGCTTCCTGATTCGGATCGAGTTTATTGGATATAATAACATATTGACAAAAATATAGTGACGGATACGAACATCACCTTCCTGGATGATAACTGAAATCACTCTAAAGTTTTAAAGATTGTAAAGGAAAAGAATAGAAAATAAACACATCAACATTGCTCTCCAGGTATCTTCTGTGTCCTGTGACCCTTACCTATGATTTTAGCTTATGTTATCTATAGAACTGTGAGCTATGTTATTTTTCTGTTTCTGTTTCTGCAGCTTTCTCTCCGAAGTTGCATCTTAGGGGTTATTTTGATACTACTCATTGTTTACAGGAACACTAAATATATTTTCTACCTTTCTGTTCTGTGTCTAAAAAGACACTATGAAGGTTTAGACAAAGCA